>NBSA01000019.1:104355-759282 GCA_002916415.1 Talaromyces borbonicus | reverse complement strand
ACTGTCCTTGATCGTAAAGGAGTGAATCAAAACCTCCGATTCCAGAGCACCATCACTCAACATTCGCAGCTTGACTCTGGTATCATTCAACGAGAACCTGGAAAGACTAGAATTCTCCACCTGGCCGACAGGCTTATTTTCTTTGGCTAACAACAATTCCAAGCCCACGCTCTCGACTTTGAAAATCATATCCAGTTTGACCCATGAATCTTTTCCAGATGCATCTTCTCCTTTCTGTCCTGTGGAGTTGCTGGATTCTTGATCTTGATGAGTTTGCGTTTCAGCTTGGTTGTCAACTAAAGGAAGCGACTGCATAGCTTCAAGCTCTGTGGCGTCAGTTTCTGGAGTAAACACTCCAGGCACCGTTTTCATGATCTCTAATAAGAATTTGAGTTGTGGCTGTGATACGCGAAGCTTAATCGGAGATAATGTTCCTTCGACTTCAAGGTCAGGACGAGGCTGATCCGGTTGATGCTCGAGATAGCATATGCTGAAATCAAGGTTGACCTTTTGGATCATCTCCAATTGCTCGTGGGTGGCATCATCATAATACAGGTCGGATGTAAGACGAATATTGCGAATTCCGGTGGTAATCATATTGACGGCGGGGCTGTTTTTACTGTCATCCAGGGGCACAAACGTGTTGTTTGCGTAGATTTCACCCAGCTCAGCAGTGATGGTATCGCGTTGCTTGTTCTCAGACATGGCTCTGGGAAATATCACAATTGGCGTGTGAACAATAATATCGAATCGCATACGTGATGCATTTACTTGTAATTGATTTGCCTGGTTGGCAGCTGCCTGACGAGCTGCATTGAATATAGCTTGCATCTTTCCGAAATTGACCAAAAACTCGACTATCTTGCGATACGGCTCTTCCAATAGCTGTATCTTGATTGACCCAGATCTCAGGAAGACTTCGGAGTCATAGCCTGGATATTTTGAAGAATCAGGGTCAAAGGTCTGGTATCTGAAGTCTGCGAAATTCTCTCCCTCGATCGTCATTAATCTCCGAAGAGATGAGTCTGCGGAAGCTCCGACGTTGACATCATCGACGAGGGTCAGACTTCCGATTCGAGACTGAATCTGCATGGTGCGCCCAACCAGGAAGATGCCGACATCACCAGTGTTGAGACTCAATGTTGCCAACCTGACTCCGTCGTTATTGAGAATCAGTGCGATACTCTTCAGCTGAGACTTGATCTTGATTTTCCGCACTTCTTGCGATTCTTGTGGTACTTGAGGGATATTCGTGGCAGCGCTTTCTTCTGACTGATTTGCAGTAACTCGTGGTTGTTCAGGGTTGGTGAAGGTGATTAGCACAAAATCTAGTAGTGTCAAAAGTGTCCTCCGCGTGACTATGATATTAATCGTCGATACCGTAATATCGAGATTCATATCAACCCCCTCATAAGTCGAGTGGAATTCTGGGCTCTCTGGTTTGACTCGGACGAATTTGAGATTGAAAAGATCCTTGTCCTCCTCAGCATTGAAACCCTTGGAAGATACTATTTGTTTGAACTCTGGTGTCGGATTCTGCTCAATGTAGTCGTCCACGCTTAGAGATTTCAAAGTTAACTCAGCGACCATGTCGTAAGGCCGAAGATAGTAGTCCAATTGGAAGCTCTCAGCGACCAGTTCAGCTAGTAATTGATCGTGTTTGGTTTCCTTTGGATCCGCTTTGAAGAGAGAACCTCGTAACTTTCCTACAGTGAACTTGAACTCAAAAAGACGTTGGTGTAAATTGACGGGTGCCTCGTCTTTCTTTGCAACCGGTTGACTTTCTGAGCTCTCGGAATCAGATTCCTCATCGAGCAAAGGAATCTCTCTGACAGCCGATGGCTGGAAAGACGAGGATCTTGCTCGTGTTTCACTGGGAGTTTCACGCAGAACTGGGCTAGGCCGTTCCACAGCCTCGCTCTCTTCGTCAAAGTGTGGAATAGCGATATCAATAAGCCTCATCAAATTTTTGTACTTCGTATCCGACATCGAGGCATGCAATTCAGGAAGATGACCAGAGACTCTTGTCCGGGTAAGGGTCGTTGATTTCGGAACAATGCAGAGTTCCAGAATGAAATCAACATTTATGCGATCAACAATGTGAAGGTCCTTTGTCGGTTCGTCAGAAGTGAGCTGTGCCTTGGTAGCCTCAATATTGGGACCTATGAGCAATTGAATGGAATCAAGCTTGACCAAGAATTTGTCGTAAAGAAGTTCTTCGAGCTGTTTATAATCTTCTTCATTGTACTGCCTCTTTTGCTTTGCCTGCAAATCAGCCATGGTTTCTCTATCGACAAGCTCGCTATTCACACTGATGTGACCAGCATCAAGAATGAGACAAAGAGCTCTTTCTTCGGTGATACTCTCGGGGATGATAATGAGAGGAGCTTGAAGATCAAATTGAGCATCGACTTTTTTGTGCTCTTCGAGAGCAAATTCCAGACCGGCTCGGGTTTGCTGTCTAAATTCTTGCACTGTTGCACCAGCGGAGTCAAGGAGGGCGCCTACGGATTCCATATGCCTCTCAGGAGGTCTGAAGAATCGGACAACTTCCACGACAAATGTGGGATTATAAATAACCTCAATACTCTTAAGTTTGACCTTGACAGCGGTATCAGCGTCACTTTCGAGAGGATTTTGCTCGACTTGCAGGTGAAACAAGCTATCTTCTTGGGTAGAGTCATCTGACTCTTCGTCATTCTCTAGCTGTTCGGATTCTTCTGAAGAGGCGCTTGTTGGTCTCTGGTCTGGCGAGTCCTTGACGCGGACGATTTGCGGGAAAATACTGCCTTCTGTCGTCCCGTCGTATACTCTCAAGCCGCCGAGCTCCAAATCAACAAAGAAGGAATCTGGTCTCTGAAGAGCTTTGGCTCTGAAGTTATCGAATACGAGCTTCATCACTTCCGTAGCTGCACCGTGCGGATCACGTTTCAACGTCAAACTACCAGCTCGAAGGCTTGAATTGACTTGTAACTTGACTGAATCTCTAGGCAATTCGACGCTTTCGGCCAGGGCCTTCTTCTCATCCCAGTCAATTGCATTATATAGTTCCTGGCGTTGCTCCTCCGTGATAGACTCTGCTTCATCCTCCTCTTGTTTTTTGGAACCCCACACCCATTCACCCCAGGTCTGGGCTCTGGCGGGCTTTTTAACACCAACATTTTCTTTCCGCAATTGATTCCTCGCCAAAGAGCGCCAGAAGCGCAGATCCTCGTAAGTGTATTTATGTTCGAGCCGGTCCAACTCTGTGTTCTGATCGGCGGTGAGTGTTTCCTCCCGCTTCTTCTTCTTGAACAATTGGATGTAGGCGATGCGGTCGTCTCGCCGCTCTTTGATGTAATCCCAGGTCCAAACTCTATTTCTTTCGTGGATCTTGGATAGAACAGCATCGCCGGCAAATCGGAACCACGCCCGAGGGTTTTCCTTGAGGCTTTCCGAAGGGCGCATTTTCTTGTACTGCTGATGACGAATAAAATAGTGGAATAAATCCACTAGCATTAAAGTATCGCGATATTGGTCACTATCAAGAACGAATCCTAATTCATTGAATAGAAGACGAGCTTTCACCCGCGGCCTGTCAAGTTTGCCAGTCTTGTCCATCTCCAGGCCGGCACGCCCACTCACTGGACGAAGAATGTATTGATATTTCTCATTCAATTCGATGCCGTCTCGTAATCGATCCATGAGCTCGGAATGCGATATGCCTTGAGCTTCTGCCCCCAAGTCAGCTCCGCTTCCCGTACCTAACAGTTCGGTATCGGTATTCCAATACACGGCTAACGCTCCCAGAACCGCAAGTTTATGAGTTGTGCCTGACGTAGACTGGATGAACGTAGGACGCCATTCAGAATCCGTGCTTACGGCACTTAATTCTCTCAGCGTCATACCGACAGCGAATGGGTGACCGGGGCACGCGATTGAGTCTTCATATCGAAAGTGGACATTCTTGATGGAAACCTGCAGATTGTCGACGATGGCCGTGGTGAAACTCTGTGTAAAACTTTGATTTCGCCGTTGCTCCTCTTGCGACATTCCCTCCGCGTTGCGTTCCCGTAGAAGCTCCGCGCCTTCGAGTTTGTCCATCTTGATCGCATGTGCTCTTTTTTCCTCCTCGGCCGGGTCGTACTCGGCATCCACCTTGGGGGCTGCCAGCAGAAACACATCCTCAATTTCGACTCGAACCGGTTTTCCGCGGAGATTTGACCATGGAATCGACAGAGTCAGTTGTCCAATGTGTCCCTCGACAACGTTCAGTGGAAGATGCAGCTGATCCAGAGCTTCTCTCCGCAGTTCGAGGTTATGAAGCTTGACGTCGCCGGACCAAATACCAATGTTCAATTGTTTGCTGTCGAAGTTCTTGACGTACATGCCCAAAAACCTGTTGAGCAGGTTTGCAACCACGCCTTCCAACATGGTGGGCAAAGATGGCCGTCACCCGGGGCCGGGAACTAGGGTTCGGAGTTATCGGGATCCAGTCGGTTGCAAGTTGGGAGTCGTCGCTTGCTCAAGTGATTGTAATTGAGGCTTTCCAGGAAAAATAAGCGGATGTCTTATGATAATCATCAATGAGTCAGCGCGATCATCGTCAAATAAACGGGTCATTGAGAAGCAATGGACTTCACAAGCTGGCCGGGAAGATTGATATACCGAGTTGGATAAGAAGCACGCCATGCAGACACTCGTATAAACGGCACTTGTAGGCTCACTCAAAAAGCACCGCCGTCTTGCGGGGTCAAAAGAATCAAGAACGACTCAGTTCTCCGGTAGACATCTATACCATCCGACCTGTGGCAGTTTTTGTTTAGTTACTCGGGCATACAAGATGTATGCACAACAAGTCTCCCAGGAAATTTCGAGGCCAATCGATTAAGCCGTTGTACCTGGCTCGATAGCACTAGGAGATAAAAAATGATGTGGAATCTCCGGACTTGCACGGTCTTCGATCTTTTCGACGTTGTTGATGTTGTTGATATTATTTTTGGGGGCCTGGACAAATTTCGCGGGGAGGTACAACAGTTAGCAGGCACGGCCTGGTTTAGTTGGGTGACGTCGGTCTGCTTGGCGGGTCTGAGGCCGCGTCGCTCTTTCCAGCTTTATGCCACCAGGTTAGACTCGATCGTTCTTGCTTTTTTCTCTTTTTTTTTTATAGAAAATAAGGAACGAAATTTCCTTTATGTAAGAAAGATCTCATGTAAGCAAATAGATGAACAATCACGTAATCAAGTAATTAGGTCAGCAAATAGCTTTCTACCTAGGTATACGAGTCAAATTTGTGTATAGTTTGGGCTGTTAAGATGCAAAGATTGGCTCTGATCCTTCTATACATACTTCTATACAACAATGAAGAGTACTAGTAGTAGCAGTGCAAGTAGTACCTTCAGATCCCAATACTCAAGAAAAAAAATCCAAGGCTTCATGCTTGGAGCTCGAATTGTATTTAAAAAAAATCATTCGATGCTTCAAGGTTGATCCAAAAGAGGACTTCCCGCCTGAGGCATCAATAACTGCCATCATGGTATGCATAGTCTACCGAAATAGCAGTCATCTCTTGCATCAGCGGCCGAGCGTCACATATAGAAGTTCTCTCAACATCACTAATCCTCGCAATCCGCCCGCCTTGCGTACGACGAGAGTAGGCAAACTGTCGTAAAGACTACTCGATCATCTCCGCTCCATCAATTGACCCTGTCGCTCGGCTTCAATTGGCCGTTCCGCAGGCCAGCGTCCTACCGGTTTACCCCGAACGCTTTTTTTCTGCTGCTCTGTTTAGCTTGAATAACCAGTCCGACAATGTTCTGCCGTATCTCCGCTGCTCGTGCAGCTTTCCGTGCTGCAACCAGCTCTGGTGTCTCTGCTGCTAGGTCTCCTGCATCAGCTTCGGTCTTCCGAGCTCAATTGACCTCCGCTGCACGCCCACGCCTGGCCACACCGAGCCTCGCCTTGGCTGTGCGCAAACCCGTGACCACCGCTCTTGTCCGGTATGCGTCGACGGCTCCCGAGAAAGGCGGTTCCTCGGTCAGTTCATTCATGCAACTCTTTGGCAAATGGAATACAATAGGACACAGTATACTGACGGTGATTTCTAGGCTGCCGGCCTCCCGGACGACGAGCCTGATATGCTCGCGGGTGTCAAGAACGATGCCGTACGTGTTTTCTTTTTATATCATTCTTGTCTCGTTCACCAGTCGAGAACCTACATCATGCTATATCATGCTAAGCAATAGGCAATATAGAAAGTCATCAAGGAGACCTTCACCCTCAACGAGGTTCCCAAGGAGGCTCTCTATTTCGGTCTTGCCGGTGTAGTGCCGTATTTGGCCACCTCGTTGAACACTTGCTACTTGGCCTGGGAAATCAACAACAACCTTATCAATGGATCCGGCTTCTTGCTATCGGGAGAGACCGCCTCTCTGCTCCTCCACTTGACTGAACCCATCCAGATCGGATACGGTGCTGTCGTGAGTTTTCCCGCTGACACTGTATAGTCGTTGCAAAACATCCACCTAATTGTGCTCAACAGATCTTGTCCTTCCTCGGTGCTATTCACTGGGGTCTGGAATGGGCTGGATACGGCGGCACTCACGGTTTCCGGCGATATGCCACCGGTGTGATTGCCCCGGCCGTAGCTTGGCCAACGTTGTTGCTCCCCGTGGAGCACGCGCTGATCACCCAATTCCTCGCTTTCACCTTCTTGTACTACAATGACGCGCGCGCTGCCAGCCGCGGACTCGCTCCTCACTGGTACGGCATGTATCGATTCGTCCTGACTTTCATTGTCGGCGCCAGCATTGTCGCCACCCTGATTGGTCGCGAGCGTGTTGCTCAGACCGACACTGAAGAGCACACTTTGACCGAAAAGATCCAAGCTCTTCTGTACCTCCGCAAGAAGGAAATTGAAGAGGCCAAGCAGCGTGCTCAAGCCGAGCGAGAGGCTCTTGAGTAGAGTCTTTTGAGTCTCCGGCAAATAAATAAGTAGAGCTCACATTGTGTGTGCCTGGAGATTGGAAGCTGTCGGTGTCTACTCAGTGCATACCAATGTCTTTCTGACTGTGTGTCGTGTCCTTTGAAGCAAAACGTCTTTTTTTCCTATGTTACTGTAGATTATTCTTGCCATCCAAACGGAAGCCGACTACTTTTTCAATTGACCTTCTCTGATCTCACTATCTAGCACATATCAGGTTGAGTAACTCAGTTCTACGAAACTTAAATTTATTTCTATTCACTTGGGCCGAATAGGTCAGCATTCAATGTCTGAAAGTGGTCGGTCTGTGGTCCATGATCTGCCAGATTGATTTGAGCTTGGACGCGGCTCGGCTAAGCAGCTGTGTCCGTTTGGCCGTTCGGCTAGGCTTAGTCTCACTGCGGACCCGAGGCGATGATTGCTGGAAAAAGAAACCCCGAAACAAAGGCCCTAGCTTAAAAAATAAAAAATAATAATAATAAGTATCCGGAGCACGAGGCTTAGCCAAAATACCCCTGCAGCGCATGTAACAATTGACAAGGTTATTTCCAGGGTTTCTAGAGTGTAGAAAATCTGTACTCGGGCTGTTTTATTGCGCATTGAAGAGAGAACAACTGTCAATAGATCCTCTACTGGCAACACAGATCAGACAAAAAACACTGCCATACTCCATACTGCCCCATTTTTCTCAAGGTCGCCTGATCACGAAAAAAAAAAGACAAGAAAAAAAAAGGGTATCAGGTACGCTACGAGTACCCAGCTGAGGTACCCAGAAGCTTCATCACTGGCCAACCCGCGGGGATCCCCCACACCTAAAAGCACCATCAAATCGGTCCTCCGGTGTCTAGACTCTAAGTTGTACTTATTCGATATGAAACTATTGTTCATGTTCGCCTGCGTGTGCGTAAAAATATATAGAATTAGTTGATTCTGGAGACTTTTTGGGTTATGGGCCCCATATTCTAAGACGAAAATAGCATATCTACCAAAAGGAACTGAATGTATACTTAGCGGGGACTTCTCTTTTCTCCCGTTCACTTGAGTAGATGCCCGTACCGGTACACCCGAACAGAAGTTCTGTGCGGGTTCCAGCCTTCGGAAGAACTCCTGGCAATGCCTTCTTTATTTTAACCCCCTCCCTAGTCGGATATTTCATATCGTTGTTTTTCCCTCCTTTCTTCATTATATATTTCCAATATTTTTTCTCGTATTCCTGCTCAATTCCTCTTTTCGTATCTTCCACCAGGATATATTCTACTATATATAAAAGATTCGTCTCTCCACAAAATCCTGGTCGTCCTTATTGGCCGAGACCGGCTTGTGCTGCGTCATCTCCCTCCGTGCGTCACGCCGGGGTCGCTCTCCCCACCACAAAAATTGCGAACCTGCTTTGATTCTGCCTCAGCGCAACCCTCTTTTCGTCGTCTTTCTTCTTCTTCTTCTTTTTCTCTTTCTCTCTTCTTCTTTCTTTTCTCTGATCTCATCTTTTCAAGCTATCATCCTCCTAATTGACGTCTTGGTTGACGTCTTCATTGTATATCGCATTCTCACTCCCGCCACTGGCTTTCGCACTCCGACTCGACCGACTTACTCCCCCGGCGCCCATCCGCCTCATCGCGTGATCGATCGCACGACCAATTCAATAAATGATAGCAGTTTTCTCAAATAATATAGATTCGCATTGCGCTGGCCATGGCTCCCCATAAACGACGAGAATCCGTCATCAACAAAACCACCACCCACGATGGCGACCGCTCCATCATCCAGGACGAGGGCTCGCGTACCGATAATCTGAAAGACAAATTCATTGGCGCTATTGACCAGGGCACTACAAGCACCAGGTTTATCGTCTTTGACGGCACCGGTCTTCCCGTTGCCTCCTATCAGTCGGAGTTTCGACAGATTCACGCTCATTCTGGGTGCGTGTATCTCTGATCTGTTTTCTTTCCGCCAATTGCTTTTGCCAATTGGCCTTTCCGTAGAAGTCGAATCGTAATAAATTCAAGAATCCCTTTCGGCTAATTTGTGGGAGTGTATTACTCCAATTTGAAACAGATGGCATGAACAAGATCCCCGAGAGCTCGTCTCCACCGTCGAGAAATGTATTGAAGAAACCATGAAAACCTTCCTCGCTCTCGGCCACACAAAGTCGGATATTGTGACTATCGGCATCACCAACCAGCGCGAAACAACCGTCGTGTGGGATTGGGAGACAGGAGAACCGCTGCATAACGCAATTGCATGGCCCGATACTCGCACAAAGGGGATGGTACGCGAGTTGCGGTCGAAGGAGGGTGCTGAGGATCTGGATAAGATCTGCGGCTTACCGCTCTCGACGTATCCCTCGTCCGTCACGCTCATGTGGCTACTCCGGAATCGTCCGGAGGTGAAAAAGGCTTACGACGAGGGCCGTCTGGCGTTCGGAACCGTCGATGCGTGGCTGTTGTACAATCTAAACGGAGGCGTGCAAAATAAGGTATTTGTGACTGACGTTACCAATGCCTCGCGGACCATGTTCATGAACTTGCACGAACTCCGGTACGACGACAAACTGCTGAATTTCTTTGGACTCGATAAGAACAAATTACGTCTTCCGAAGATCGTGCCGTCTGCAGACCCTACGGCATTCGGAAAGCTTGCCGGCGGTCCGTTAGCCGGTACGACCATCACGAGCTGTCTGGGAGATCAGTCGGCTGCCCTGGTCGGCCACTGTGCCTTTGAGCCGGGATACGCAAAAAACACGTACGGCACGGGGTGTTTCTTGCTATATAACGTTGGAGAAAAGCCTGTGATTTCAAAACATGGCTTGTTAGCCACGGTCGCATTTCAACTCGGCGCGGATCGAAAACCAGTATACGCTCTGGAAGGTAGTATCGCCGTTGCTGGTAGTGGAGTGTCTTTCCTGATGAACAATATGGGCTTCTTCCGAGACTCCAAGAAAGTCAGTGAAGTTGCCGCCACGGTCCCGGACAACGGAGGCTGTGTGTTTGTGACGGCCTTCAGTGGTCTTTTCGCGCCGTACTGGATCGACGATGCAAAGGGAACCATCTGTAAGTGGTGGCTTGCAAAATCTCTAGCTGCTTCAGAGTAGATGAAACAATGCACCGAAATCATGCTAATCTATTTGACAAAGTTGGCATTACGCAACACACGCAGCGTGGTCACATCGCTCGAGCCACACTGGAGGCTGCCTGTTTTCAAACTAAAGCCATTCTCGACGCCATGGCAAAAGACAGCGGTCATCAATTGACCGATCTTGCTGTCGATGGAGGGATGAGCAATTCAGATATTTGCATGCAGGTATGTATCTTTCTTTCCACCCCTTCCGATGAGAATTCAAAAGGGGGAAAGATCTCCACATGAATTGTAATTCTAAGTAGCCAAATTATCTAGTCACAAGCAGACATTATTCAAATCCCGGTGGAGCGACCCTCGATGCACGAAACAACGGCGCTAGGGGCCGCCATCGCCGCGGGTTTCGCTAGCGGGATCTGGTCCTCGTACGAGGAATTGCGACACATGAATCGCGCCAACAGGAGCGTCTTCAAGCCATACTTATCCGCGCAAGAAAGCGCTCTGATGTACAAGCAATGGACGAAAGCCGTCGAGATGTCGCGTGGCTGGCTAGATGCTAGCGAAATCGGCCTGGAAGACGAAGAAGACGAGGAAGAGCCTGCCATTGCCACGCAGGAAACTGCGGAGCGAGTGGTACAAGAAGTTGAAAAAGAAGAATCTGACCAGAACAGCGCCAACGACGTTGCTGTCGGGTCAGAATCTGAATGATTTTTTTTTCTAATCTTCGTCTTCCTCGTCTTTCGTCTCAGTTTCCTTCTCGTTGTTTAATTATATGATACGTTTCTTTTTCCCCTGTATGTGTGAGCGGCATATGGCTTTGCGTGGTTTTAGTCTCCCTTCAGTCAATTTATTCATCTGGGCCGGATCATACAAAATACGTTATTGACATATCATTTTTTTGCTTACGGCATCAGAGGTTTGTTCTATCATAAAGGTCTAGATGGTTCATAACCCCTGGGTGTATATAGACTTCTTTTTTTTTTTTGAAGAGCTCAGCATAGAGCAAGCAATCTGACAAATCCTCTATCTATTCTCTAGCAACCCATCATCGTAGACAACCAATAAGCCTGACTGATAACCACTACCAAGGCAGGTTTTCAGCTTGTCAGAGACCATCGATTCGCACGCACCCATGCACATCCAGGCACTTTTGTAATTCCTATCTCTAGACCGAGTCTATCCGGTTCATGATAGGAAAATCTACTGCAATGGATGTTTCCAATCCTAATCCCCATCCTCGTTATGCCCGCCTACATGTAAGACATGCATGACGTGCAGAGTTCCGGGCACAGCATGCAGAACTTCAGACTGCAGACTTCAGACTTGCAGACTTGCAGATAGGTGGATCAGCCTAACAGCTGTCAAAAAAACTTTTTTTAAGCGAGTCAAACATTCGACCACCAGAAACTCTGAACTCTGAACCCTTACCTCTATATGCTGCCAAGGACAACAACCGTGCACCGAGCCGGATGTCCGTGCACTTCCAAGGTTGCCATGCAGACTCGCGGTGCGAAAGGAATCGCCGGGCTCGAAGGGGAGGATATCATGTTACTATTTTTTGGGACAGGTCACATTTTTTCTATCCATGGACCCGGGTCCTAGTGCAGGCAATACCCGAGGTAGAGTAGGTGTGACCTTACTACGTAGGAGGTTTCGTCTTGATACAATTGACAACATCTCAGCCTGTTCCTGAGTGCTGTCCTGGCAATACGAGACAGGGAAGGGTCATTTAGATTCTCCTTTTTATGCCTATGAGTTACTACCTTGACTTATAGTGTATCCGATGAAATTCGTCTAGATACTCCGGAAATGACTACCTGATTCTTGGAACTGACTTGGCATTGTTTATCTGGACTAGCTAAGACAGCTGAAAAGCATTAAAAGCGCACCAAGTGAGGTACGTGTCTGGCCAGAGTACTGCAGCTTCATGCTTTCTATTGCCCAGAAGAGACTTAGTTAGCAGCTATGGATGGTTCAATTCAAGTCAAATGCCGCCCATCAATTGAAGACTACCTATCGCACCAGTCTTTCCAGCCAACTCTTAACGACAACACAAAGCTCTAAGTATTCCATTGACCGAGCGAGTCGGCAGACAATCTCCTCCAATGAACGACAATCCAGTGGCATCTGCTAGACTAGAATGCAGAATCAAGAGCCTATCCGGGGGTTTGTTCTAATTTTACTTTTCTCATGGCAGTTGCACACGGCGGACATCGGCTACTCGCCGGCATTGATCCTTGCTTGTTATAAGCTATGTGTAATGAAGATCACGACGGTCAGACTTTGACAGCCAGTCCTTTCTCTTTGCCAAGGATCCCTAGTTTGGGCTGGATTCCTACGATGCCGCAGAGTGGGAAATATCCCGTACATTTTTGTCTGCATTAGTGCGGAAACGTCTCGAGGCACACTCGAGGGAAACGTTCTACTCAGACCTCGGCCCGGAGAGATTCAGTACGTACATCGAGGAATGATTGACATTTTGAATTGTTGTTGTGGTTTTTGTTGATTGACGGGACTCTTATAAACTTCTCACGCCTGACTACAATCTCAGGGATCAAAAATTTGAGACACCTAGAGAGAAATTTCCTAGAGTCTCGTCGAAGGAACCGAGATCGAGCAATTTGGTCCACACCTGAGAAAATTCGCGGCGCAAATCCTCCCGCTTGTCAGCCCCAATGGAAAGCTTGGTAGTTAGTCTGTCGGATGCATGACTGATATCGTAATTCCTGCATGTAGCGGAGTGCTGGCATGCACTAAGTAGCTGTCACCGGAAGTCGAATTCAAAGGCCCGGGTCTCTCGCTCTCTTTTGTTTCCCCCCCGGGTAATTAAGACGAGCTAGTAGTAAGTTTTAAGCCAACAGGATCGACTGGGCAAAGCTTCATTTCCCGAAGGAACAGGTTCCAGGCCGACAAAAGCAGATTCTACATAGTTTCATCTAAATTGACAGTCTGTAGATTAATGTCCTTCAATAATGGAAGAAAGCTGTTCGACGGGGAAGGGAAAAAAAGGCATAATGACAGGTATTCAGCAGGGTCAAATAGGTAGCTATAGAAGACTTTCGTCAGATTTCTTGCTCTTTGTGTCGTTGGGTAAATGCTGTACATAGCGAGGTTTGTATCTATAAACTATCCTCGACTAAGGACCGAGATGGGCTTGGTAGGGCCAACTTTGGAACACTTGGCAAGTGTCATTTACTTAAAATGGATTACTTCTTTCAAGCCGTTGGTCTCGCAGTACTGCTAGTATTTAGTGGCTTGTATTGCTTTGATCGGGAGAGCAGCAACTGAAGTGGACAGGTCGGCCTATGTAGGAGACATTAACTTTACCCCTAAAATGTCATTGAGTGAGCGGTTTGATTTGTGAAACAAAAGGCAATTGGAGTCAAAAAAAAGCCTCGGTAAAATCTATCTCTAAAACTTTCAAAACGACAGAAAATCGCTGGACACACTGACTCACAATATGTAATCTGAATTGAGCGTCTTACAAGCTGCATTTGTGAAGGGGACTACGGGACTCGAGTGTGAGCTCACAATTTTTCCTGTTTACCCCATTTTCTCCCCTAGTGCTTTACCAGATATGCTTCTGCCGACAGCTGGATGCAAAAGGGCCGAAAAAGAAAAGAGAAGCGAATGCCTGTTTGTGGGTACAGACATGGAAGAACTGTTCGTCTTTCGCGTTTACTTAGTTCACTAGGTAATTTTCGCAGCTACCTAGGTATGCTTCATCGTATATATGGACTCACTAGGTATCTGCATCAGGTAAATGATTTCTTGTTCTTGGTTCCTATCGACATATGAACCATTTCTGATTACGACTTGTCTCTAGTTTGATAGTCCACGATTCATACTTTCATTGCGAGTCGACAAGTATAGGAGCCTTGTTCCTATCATTAAAGCTACGCACGTTCCTAGACTACGGAGAGAAGAACATACCGAGTTGCAACTCCAAGTCTTCGTCCAAGACATAAACTCCTCATCAGGGAAACTAAATCCAAAGCAAAGCATTACATTATGTGTCAGCATAAAGAAGTCATATTTAAATGTGGCCATACACGCGTTCTGGTCCATGCGTGGTGTGCAGTTTATGCCAGTACTCACAAGCCTTGCCCACCAAATATTGTTCTTAAGTAAGAATTCCAAATTCCTTCCAAACAACGCTACTCTTAATTGAAGCTGACGCCATTTTTTCGTCGATCAGGGAGGAGAGAATTGACGAGAAATGCGGTACGTTACTGGCTCCTCGTCATGGCCCCAAGCAGCCCTAGAGCGTGATATCTCGAAACATACATGCAGGGTTGCAATGCGCAACCTCTTCATGTATGGACCCTTGAAACAAGAAGAATTGCTCCGTGCTATATATCCACAGGACCAATCAAATCTCGTCCGGATATCGAATCCAGCAACGTTGACTTGCTGACTTGAGTTCATTCGAGCAGGACCTTGCAGAAGTAAATAGCACTCTCACTGGCTCTCGACTACCCTTTCTCCGAGGGAATATCCGCTTCAATTTCCAGCCAAGCATCGTTTCGGCTGTCAACGACGGCTGTTCTCGGGCATGATCAAGAAGCTTGGGCAAAAATCGGGCATTCTTCAGGGGCGATTCCGAAACAGGAAAGTGAGGAAAAAGCAAATTTTCCCTTGAACGGCATCACTCTGCCCCCCCAAGAACATTAATTCGGCAGATGAAAACTCTTGGACACAAACCAATCTGTTGATTTCTTGCGCGAATTAACCACTGAGTATCTCAGGGTGTCGAGATCGTTGACAATCAATGCCCTTTTGACGGATGCAACCCTGTACTGTTGGGCAATTCGATGTATGATAAGATGTACAACCCCTACCTACTTTACTACCCAAGTAGGTAGTTACTGAGAATATAGATCCAAAGTCTCTCTCAGGTTCTACTTGTTGGTGCGTAACAATTGGCAGGGAAAAAGGCGTCAAGACTTGATTTCCAGAGGGCTACTTTCTAGTGCCTCCTTCGTTCCCCTGCCTTTCGTAATTTATCTACACATTCACTTTCAAGTGCCGTACCTACCTAGACAAAGCTCGATCTCAATGTCACACGATCTCTTAGAAGATTTCATATACCAGTTTTTTATTGATCCAATTGTGTCTGAACTATCCTTGACCCCACTGCCCTGCCACAGCGAGGCCAAGACATATCACAATACCAACCGGAATCCCGCATAGAACACAAACTCAGGCGTAGAGTACCGTAATTAGCAGTGAACTTGAATGTTGTCGGGATTCAAATGTCGGTAGTCAACGTTGTGGACTAGGCACTGGTCATTCGGACTCAAAAAAGATCTACAAAGCTGATCTTCTTGACTAGCTATTCCATGTAACACTCATTTTATTTAACCAGACCCAATTAAAGCAACTCTCATCCTCAAGTATGATCTAGCTTGGTTAGCTTATTCACTTTGATCTACAGTTGTGGTACTTCTCTTTCTCCTCTCATAGGGCAAACAAAATCACGTGGCTTCATACGGTATCATCCAGACATGTCAATGTCAGTTGCAACTGACTTAGCCTTGGAACTTCGGAAATTGTCTGTTACGAAAAATTTATGGTGTAAGATAGACCTGGGTGATTCGATATTCGAGGACGTCCGCTGAAGCGATGCTGTAGTACTAACTCGGGTTTGAGAGAGTTTCAGTCAGGCCCAGCGCGTAATTCGGTCGAAAGGACCTGGGGTTGGTAGTTGAGGACTACAGTAGTCTAAGTCCAATCGTGGATGAGATCCATTAATACAATGTGATTGAAGCATAGAGATTCCCGGCATTTTTGAATCGACACCCTTGAGGGACATTAATTTTAGGCGGGGCACCGAATCCTGAATCCATCCATATTCTCACGACCTACGGAACACTTTCGGAAGACGGCCCGGAAAACATTTAGGAACATGCCAATATATGATATCTGACCATATGCATATGCAACCAGTGAAGAAGGGATACAATCCCTGAAATTGCGCTTTTCACGAAAGACCTCACTTTCCTGCACAGCTCAGCATTTGATTTCACGATGAGATTTTGTCACTTGGTGGGAGTGGAAATCAGCAAGTACACAAGATTAGCAATTCTTTGAATATATTTTCTCGCAACAAAAAAAAAGGTAAACAGAAGGCTATGGGAATACATGGAAGAAAAGAAAAGCCACAATGACCCAAAAGAATTGCGGATAATTACTTCGTCGTTGTTTTCGATTCCGGAGCTCGTGCGATCGGATTTAATTTTGGTGAAACCAGGGGTTCGGGCAATTTCAATGGAGCGGTAGGCGTTGAAGCCAATTTGTCAAGTTTCTCGCCCCTGAGAACCTTTTCCATTTCTTCTTTGGTCAAGGTTTCGTATTCAAGCAGAGCCTTCGTCAGCAGCTCTAATTCCTTGCGCTTTTCAGTCAGAATCTTGGTAGCACGAAGGCGGCCTTCTTCAACAAGTCGCCTAGTCTCGGACTCGACTTCTTGTTTGGTTTCTGAAGACAGCTTGTCATAATTTGTCTGTAAGTCAACGTTACCCAGCTTCTTAGAATAGCCAAATTGGGTGACAAGTGTAAACGCAGTTTCAGTAGCCGATTGAATGTCCTGATTCATTATGGTTAGTGTTCAATTCAAAAATATACACAAGGCACGAACAGGGTCAACGTACTGCTGAGATACCACTGGTCACTTTATCGGGGCCAAATATCAATTCCTCGGCTGCCTTGCCGCCCATGGCAACATCGATATCAGATAAATACTCGACGTAATTTCTCGAGACCATGTCCATTTCCGGTAAGAAATGGGTGATACCGAGGGCCATACCACGAGGGACGATAGTAATCTTGTACAGCGGAGTAGCAGATGGAGAGAAGTAGGCAACAAGGGCATGACCGGCCTCATGATAAGCAGTAAGCAATTTGTCCTTGTCTTGGATGATGCGACTTCGAGCCTCTGCACCCATCATAATCTTATCCTTGGCCCAGTCAAAGTCCTTGGGCCCAACTCGATCTTGTCGGTGGCGACTTGCATGAACGGCTGCTTGATTGACCAAATTCTCGAGATCGGCACCAGAAAATCCAGGAGTACCGCGAGCAATAACCGCAACATCGACATCAGTACTAATCTGAACACCCTTCATGTGATGCTTGAGAATGTCCATTCGACCTCTGACATCAGGAAGGCCGACGACAACTCGGCGATCAAATCGACCGGGGCGTGTCAGCGCCTTGTCGAGTAGTTGCGGGTAATTAGTAGCTGCCAGAATTATCACTCCGCTCGTTTGCGAAAAGCCATCCAATTCGGTCAGAAGCTGATTCAGGGTTTGTTTGACGTAAGCTGCATCACGCTCATTCCTCTTGGCGCCGATAGCATCGAGTTCGTCAATGAAAATGATGGCAGGAGCCTTTGCTCGAGCTTGAGTGAAAAGGTCTCGAACACGTTTTGCGCCGACACCCACATAGACTTCATCAAACTCGGACCCAGACATGTAAAAGAAAGGCACACCAGCCTCTCCAGCAACCGCGCGAGCAAGTAACGTTTTTCCGGTACCGGGAGGACCGACCAAGAGAACACCCTTTGGTAACTTACCACCAAGGGTAGAGAATCGGTCGGGATTCAAGAGAAATTCAACTAATTCTTGAAGCTCATCTTTGGCCTCGTCGCAGCCGTGAACGTCGCTAAATCGTACTTTCTGTTGTTGAGGCGTCGCTTCGTTTGTCTGAGTGCCTCTAACATTCTTCAGAACGCCCGTTGTTTCGACCAAAATAGTTATCAAGACCAGGGACATGTATGTGAAAAACCCAAAGTATAAAAGAAACTTCACCCAGCGGAAGACGGAGCTGCCAAGAGACTCCTCAACAACGACGTATAAGGGAGACTCCTTTGCCCCAGTTCCTGTATTCTTCGCCGAAACACCTACCTGACCGCCATAGTTGCGAGCCGCCACTGCCTGTCCTACAGACTGCAACTGTTCAGTATCTAACGATTGGCTACCGCTTGTAAGTGCCCCTTGGACAGCACCATCCCCACCAAGTCGCTGAAGAGCTTTCAGGTAGATGGCTTCAGTAGACGCGTTGCTTGCATATTGGCCAGTGCGGTAACGTTCGACGATGATAGCGGGCATATTAGCGCGAAGCAACGCTTGGTAGAATGTATTCTGAGCATTGGCGCTACCGGGATTGCTGTTCGCCGCCCTTTCCTTCTGGGCGAGGAAGTTTTGCGACAAACCCCCGAAGAATGTCCTGCTCTGTTCGATTCTAGGCATCGCAAATACGTTTGGGCGTCGAACACCCTTGAGGTGGATATCGAATCTTGACAAAGACGAAAAGGACCTCGTAGTTCGAGCAGGTTGACACGCACGAACAAGCAAGCCTGCTGTTTCTAGTGTATTCTGTCCCAATACTGACCTTCTGAGTCCCTGTCCTAGAACCAACTGTGTCCTGAGCGTATTGATAGGTGAAGATTGGAGAGCATCCGGTAGCGAAACATGTTCGGACTTGAAAAATTAGTAAGTGGGTGAATATTCAAGGATAGTGAGGATGGTCGCGTGGACGTACTGGGATTGAAGATGCTTCGGTATGGACTTCACGAGAACGAGGAGTTCGATAATCTGCCTTGGGTTGTCGCCATCGCGAGCTCAGAGCAGAGTAAAGCTCGGAGCTAGCCATTTGAATACTCTAGTAATTGTAACATCACGTTTAGCAATTGCGGTGACCTGCCAAAAGGGCACGGGTTCAAGCTTACTGGCACATTAAATGAATTGAAAGCCATCTCTGTCCCTTAGCGGCACCTGGCCGCATCCACCACGGAGGACGCCTTCACTGCGGGTGAGGTTTAGATATCTCTTAGAAGCAGAAAACCCATATAAAAAGATCCGACTTGCTGAAGAGATCGTAGAAGAGGAATGACGGTGATGATGATGAAGGTGGTGATGAGGATCGGAATATTCGGAGTCTTCGATTTGCTTTTGAGAATTGCGGCGAAATTCATCGCATCGGCCCGGCCATTTGCCACGAACGATCTAGCGCGTCCTAATAGAGCTAGATCTGATGATTAGTAATTTCGAGCCGATATCACGTTATGCAACGCGTATTATGTAATCACTAAATGCCCATTGCTTCGCGAAACATCATTTTCGGGATTGCTCCTTCACTGACCAGAAGAGAGTCTGATGTCTCATTTTTTTTACCAAGTTCATAGAACTGCAGTCTTTGAATTTCTTTTACTCAACAACAAGGATAAAGCCTCAGGACTTTTACTCAGAGTGACGGTCCAGTCTGCAGTCTGTCAAGTACCTGGGTCTCAAGAGGCCCCTTTTCGGGAAATTCGGGAAATGGACGCCATTGTTCATATCCTGAGCATTTGGATCGTAGCATTGCAATGTTATAGATCAGAATGGGCATATGATGATTTCTTTGAATATGAATTCGAATTTGGTCTTCCCCGGTGAGCAAGACTTGTTGCGCACCATCTGCGTGCTGACTCGCTCTGCAGCAGAGTGAGATAGTGCAATATCAAGCTGTTTCTGGACTTCATTTACGAATGGTAGACTCTATATAAGAGAAAATCAATTTTATTGGCGCCATTCCCTGATCACTAAGAAGGGACTTGTAAGTGGTCACGGGGCGGCCTCGGCCTTTTGGAGGACGAAATATCACACTCCTTGGTAGTCGAATCATCTCGACCCCAAGGCTATTGAAGAGGTGCAGAAGCAGTCCGGACTATACGCTGAATCGCATTTGGAAAATTATATGTGAAATCCAGCGCCAAAACAACAGATATGTCGCGCTTTAACAAATATCTAGGCAAGGATCTCAGTCAATTTCGGCCTACGGTCCGTCCTGATACCCCTGCTTACAAATCTATGCTCCGTTTTGTAGGATTCATGAACACAGCGGCCTACATGGTCGCCAACGATATTTTTCTAACCGCACTCCTGGCCTAGTGCCTTCTAGACAATTCGCAGATGTAAGATGCAACATACTTGGGAGCCTAGGTACCTACTAATATTGATACCTAGGTAGCTTTGTTTCCAGAGAATCTTGATAAATATATGCCGAGGTTTTAGCTACGTACCCAGATCAATTTACTATTTCTTGCAGGGAAAAGTTATCCGAAAAGATATAGAGAGGAGAGTTCCAAGGTTTCCAAGGCTCTTCTTGGCTTTTATGAAGTATCCTTGGAGGTTCTTGCGGTACCTCGCTCTCAACGAGTCGCTAGCATCTTATACGCACCGAAATATTTTATTACATTTCAGATCTTCAGAAAAGGACATATCTACAGTAGCTAGCCAATTTGACTGGCTTTCGCCGCCAGAAACCTCTTCGAGTCAAATCTCTGGTGAGCTTGGGAGTGGAGAATCTCAAGTTGGATGGAATCACGGAAGACTTGTAGAACTACCGAAGCGTGATCTGAATACGATTGAACCTTCATATAATATGACGGACCTGGTGTGCAATACCTTTGATTTTGAATGCAACTACCGCCAATGGCCAACGTGATCAGGTTACTCCAGTGGCATAAATTACCATAATAAGGCGAGAACGCTTCAATTACCTGAAATCTGGGGAAGTGGAAAATGACACTCGGTTGTGTTCGTCTTAAGATAGGTACAAGGCGAAAGCTTGCCTAGGTACGCAACTATAACGGCGTGCCCATGGGTCCACTTGAGGTACCTAGGCACTCGTGCAACTAGTATACCAAAATCTACAACTCATGCAGATTAATTCTGCGTCTTATAGCCTAAAGAGACAAGGATCATTAAAAACTTACCGAGGCTCTCAAGACCGATCACATTCTCACCAGTTTTAGGAGATTTGGTAACGTATGCGCTTGACCGAAACGGTTGAATGATGGGGAAGTACAACTATGGATTCGGCACTTTAGAAGGTCTGGATCTATGGATATTTTTCGTATCCCACATGAAATCGTAGCCACCTGCATGAATTGACTACATCCATTTCTGCATAATGCAGTTGTTGCGCTAAATGGGCTTTGCTTACGACGCCATTCATTGAGTTTGATGGTAAAAAGGCAGATTTGTTTTCTTTGAAACGAATTGCGCAATTTTCTAAGCTTGAATTTGTCCTTAAAGTGTACATAACATGTGTTCCTCGGTTTTCGTGATTGTTCGTGATTCTTTCGTTTTTATGGATTTCCTCCAATTAGACTGCCATTTCATGCATTATACCTATTCACAGAGGAGGTTTCATTGCATACGTGTTCTCTTTTCCCATTTTGACCTCACTGACGATCTCCGCGACTAAAGAGAATATCCCCCAAGTTTCCGTGGTTTTGTTCCCTAGGGTGTCTATCGTACGAGATTTGATGTGGTTAGGGACCCACGCCTCTCAAAAGAGGTGTACTAAACAAGCCTGTGTGCCTGGATGCTGCAATGGAAATGCCAAGGGGTTACACTTAGAGCTTGCTGGGCCCGGAGCTGTGAGGCACTTACATAGGTAGATAGGTATAAATTGGGAGTACTTGCGAAGTGACTATCAAAGCTTATTCAAGAAAGTCCAAAGGCCCATGGCAGGAATGGCCCCTCAGTGCATGTACATAACTTACCTAGGTAAGTAGGAGAAGTACTTTCAAAGTTCCTGTCAGTTCTGATCATTACCGAGAATGCTACCCCATAATTTGGTAAAAAATGCCTGATATTTTGCTTCTATCCGGTATTTTCCACGAGTATTGTTGTGAGATATGTTCTGTTCTGCAATTAGCTCAAACAGTAGCTCAACTTAGTTTTTAGCGCCTCCTTTCTATATAATCAGCCTCGGAATTATCGAAGAATCTGGACAATTCTCCCCGAATCTGATGCTGGACGCGACTCTAAATGGACATTGGAGAAAGCCACCAGGTGTGTACCCCTCACGTTGCAGAAGTGCCGAAAATACTGGTCGCTCAGATGACTACAATTTGAGCGAAAGTGGTTGTTGCAACGATGCAATGCATTGGAAGTCTTCACATCATTTCCCAAATTGAGGGAATGAAGTGAACTCCGCATTTTCTGATTCTCGGCTCATGCATAACCTTGGAAGATTTTTGAGGTTTCCGAATGGTGGCCTTTTCAGGTATAAAAGCAGTCTTCATCCCATAGGTAGGTTATGTGTTGTTTCTTCAGCATTATCATCACTCAGTCTACAGAAGCTACTCAAGCCAAAACCATCAATCTCAATCAGGGAATTCTCACTCGCATATATCTACTTCCAAGATGTTGTCTCAATCCATGAAAGTTGCCTTTCTTGTCGGGCTTCAACTCGTCTCTGCAGGCCCTGTTCACAAACGTTCCGTCTTGACTGATCTTGATACTGTCTACACGGACGTTCAGTCTCTGGATGCCAGTATCAAGAGTTGGAATGGACAATTGTTGACGGCTCTGGGAGTTCTCAGCAATGTCCAGACCGTCGAGACCGATATCAAGACCGCTACTACCGACACACAGAATTCGGCCGCCTTCGATGCTGCTGACAGCTCAAGTATCACGGCTGAAGCTCAGTCACTATCAACCGAGATCGTCACTACGCTCGATGATCTCGTTGCTCAGGTACGTTTTCTACTTCTTTGCGCATGTCTCTTGTCGCTATTTGCCAGGTAAATATTGGTCTCACTTAAACTGGCATGGCATAGAAATCTCAAATTGCCGCTGTCGGTCTCACAAGCGAGGTTGAGACCTCTCTTCAGGATCTCCAGTCACTCTCCAACGGTCTCATTTCTGCTCTGGAAGCTAAAGTCGACTCAACTGATCTGCCAACTGCAACCTCGGTTGCAGCAACCATTCAATCGGCCTTTGCGACCGCCGTAGCTGCATTCGCATAAGTATGTTACTAGGTGGAGGAACGAACCAAATTCATGCATCGATCCGAGAAATTTATTGTCGCGTCAAATGAAGTGGTGTTCAAACAAATGCCTGTATTTTGATCATGTCTTCTCACGCGCCAGCCCTAGGCACTATACTACGCACAGGGTGACAATCTGAATTTTGAATTTATTCGTTCTCGCGGATGTTCCTTTTGTAGTCTCTCAAGCCGTATCTCTTTCATGCAGGTAATCAAATTTTTTCTCGTACCGAGACTCTGAAATATCTCCTTGATATCATTAATGCACTTGCTGGAATATTAGACTTTTATACTCCGTACCATTCGGTACCGGTACATAGTTACCACAAAGGCTGTTATTCATGTAACTCTCTTCCCCATATTTTAATAAGCAATGCAACTTTAAATGGCGACACAAAAACTTGGTGAGGATTGAAGCCACTAATTGGCTTGATTAAGAGCCAAAAAGAGATTCCTCTCGCATAGTGTCTTGGCATCATTCGAGTGGCCACGTACGCTGGCCACTGCAGGTCGCTACAGGAAACAGATGGATGGCTAGAACCGGTTGGACCGGGTCAAAAGCTGGGGTAATTTTACAGATCGGCAACTGGGGATCTTTTAGTAATGTACATAGTATATCGTGCGTACTCCGTACCTTCGCAGACTAACACAAATTTATCACAAGTTTATAGTGCCCAACTATAACTAAGTATTGCTGTCTATAATAGAGGAGAATTTGCCTCGGGCCAGGAACGTCCAACACGCCACCAACAATGGGTGTTGGAATCCCCTCATTTCCGGATCCCTCTGAAATAGGCAGGGTGAGTACCTAGACTCTCGACTATTGAATATTTCTGGCGAATGGCATTGCCTTTGCACGGACTTATTACTCCTAAGTTCTGAATTCCATGTATAATTCATTCCGATATAGCCGTGCTTAACTCTATTAGGATACTTGTCCTTCAATGCATTACGCGGGGAGCACAGCAGATAAAATTCACCAATGCTTTGGCCGCTAGTTGCATGGACTTACATTCCCTGCATTATGGGGACTAAACTTTGGACTGTTTTCCTCGCTTTGCCGGACATCATCCCCGTAATATACTTTAGGTAATCTCGACCGTAATGCCTTGCTGCTTTTGGTAGACATTAGGAAGAGACTACTATGATCCCAAAATTTCACACTCTCTCCAGGCACAATCTCAATGTTGTGGGTCAATCGGGCTGCTCGGATCCAGGATCAAGGCCTCTCCTCAGGCTGCGAACGATCAAACTCTTCATGGAAATGTTCAAAACAAAACATGCGAGTCATCACAGAACTCTGACGGGAAACGTTCTTGATTTTGGGAATGTCGAGGTGTCTTGTCAAACCAAGGGCAATCTGAGTCGACCCAGTACTAGCATCCCAATTTTTTTCCTGGTGATTATTTCAGTACGGATCTTTTCCAACTCCACGTGATTGGAGCCTTTCATTCCGTACAACGAATGAGCTCTTGGCGAATTGGCCGAATCCGCCAGGCAGTACAGGTCCAGTTGAGTTGGACAATCGGGTGATGCGTGACTTGCTTCTGTTATCCGGTTCCCATGAATTCCGTAGGCAGCCTAATGAACAGCCTGAATGAACAGTCTGAGTGTAACTTGTTCACCATCGCCACAGCCCTAATTACCACGAATCTGTGGCGAGCCTCACGTTGTTCACGGAAGGTTCCGGCTGGTTTTTAGAACTAGGCTCAAATTTTTCCCAATAGTCCAGCTCAATCCTCACGATGCAGCCATTGATCTCTGACTGGTGATGCTGCTGTTCCATCCAATAACTAATCAACGAACTATGAGTCAGATTTGGAACTCAACCAGGGCCGCCGTATGAAGTAATCAGCACTACCTCGGCCAAGCACAAGAACACACAGAATCTTACGGTACCAGAAACCCAGTCCAACATGTGACGATGTCTGAGATGGCATTTATTATTATTGAACGACTTTTTTTGTTTTAGTGCAAGATGCCTGTTAAGAACCAACCCCGCGTGGCTGACTTTTGTGGGGTTAGAGTGACCGCATTGCAACGTTCCCCCAGTCATTTGCAAGTCCCTCGCAACGCAGAGACCCCGAGATGTCTTACTTTAATAACGTCCAACGCTAGCAAGCAGTAAAGCAATTGGCCCATTTGCCAATGCCATGCAGCTACAATTATTAGGCCATTTTAGCTCGACAGCTTTCAACAGTCAAGAAACTTGATCCGTCACACCCAACTTCGGACTTGCAGACCTTTTGACGAGATGTCTATGACAAGATGTCTATGACAAGATGTCTATGACAAAGATGTCAATGACCAAATGTCTATGACCAAATGTCTCTCAAGTGTCTCTCGTACTTGAAGGACTGAAAGAAACCTTGAAATTAAATTGAGAGTCTCCCACTCTTGGCCTTCTCATTTCGTTCTGATTACTCCAATGGGCGCCACGGCGCCACCATTACTGAGATTTCATAAGCTAATTATTATTCTCCTCTCATTCTCTCTACTAAACTCTAGCAGGGATAAGTACGTAGTAGAAAACCATGCTTCGCATTGTTGGTCGCCTTGTAGTATCCGGCATGATTCCCCCCGTAGCTATATACGCAGGTATACATGTATATAAGTAAAAGCCGGATTTCTTTGAGCCCCCGGTTCCTGGAAAAAGAAAACTTCTTCGTCGCTTCCAGGTTGCTGCTAAATTCCGGTGGTGATTACAGACATTCGTTTGTATCCAACTTCTACTTTCGTGAATTAATTGTAACATTTTTTGGTCAGCCGCCACGATGAGAATTTCTACCGTGTTCTCAATTGCAACTCTGGGTCTCGCTGCTGGGGTCCTATCTAGCCCTGAGGCGATTGCCAGCAAGCGTGATCTGACTTCAATTGAGGGTGTTGTCAATTCCATCATTACTCAGGTCAACCAAGTCGATTCCGATATCAAAGCCGGTGACTTGAGTAAGGTCCTTTCGGACTCGACGCAATTGGTGACTCTCATCAACTCTGGTGTCACCACCGTTGATGCATCTGCGAATCTTTCTTATAGTGATGCCCTGACCCTTTCAACCACCATTGGAAATCTCATTACTGCCGTCAACACTACTATCACCGATCTCATTGGAGCGTCTGATAGTATCGTCGCAGCAGGCTTAGTGTCTACTACCTTGTCCAATCTCAAAGACCAATATGCAGCATCCAGTTCACTCGCTACTGCAATCACTTCAAAAGTGCCTTCAAGTTTGCAGGGACTTTCTCAAGAACTAGCTGGTTATATCACGACCTCTATTCAGCAGGGAATTGACCACTACTCGTCTCTTCCCGCCACAACCACTACTCCTACCAGCGCTCCTACCAGCGCTCCTACTAGTGCTCCCACCAGTGCTCCCAGCAGTCCTAGTAGCAGCCCTACTAGCAACGGCGGCGGGTCGACTTCGGTCACTCCATCCTCTACCGCTGTTGGTTCCAACACCTCGGCTGGCAGCAGCTCAGCTAGTGTTGCTACCAGTGGTTCAAACACATCAGCCGGCAGCAGTCCAGTTACCGTCGCTACATCGACAAAGCCCTGTACCACCGGCCCTTCAAGCTCTGCACCCGTCAAGCCTACTACCACTGGCTCTGGAACGGCTGTCCCTACCACTGGCAGTACCAGCCCTTCTTTGACTCTCACTACAATCACCACCACAATTACTACAACTGTTCCTTGCTCCCAAAGCTCCGGAGGTTCGACTGGACCGTCCTACACTCCTACAACCATCACTACCACTATCACAACTGCCGTTCCTTGCCCTGAGAGTTCCGGCGTGCCTACAACTGTCGTCAACACTCCCCCTCCCGCCGGACCTACGACTGTTGCCAATACTCCTCCTCCTGCTGGTGTTACTACCCAAGTGGTCCCTCCTGCATCCGCACCTACTCTGCCAGGCGGCGTTCTACCTACTTGGACTTCAGTCGTTGCCCCCGGGCCCGTCGTTCCTCCTTCTGGCACTGTCCCGAGTGAGCCCGTTCCCACCGAAACAGGATCACCCGTCCCTGCCCCTGCTGGCAGCTCCTCTACTCCAGCATCTCCAAGTGTGCCTCAGTTCACTGGCGGAGCTTCTGTATACAAGATGGACATTTCTTACTACGGCATGGCTGCTGTTGCTGCCATTGCGTTCGCTCTCTAAGTCATCCAATAATGTGTCTTCAAATTTTGATTAATGGATGGGAAACGAGTGTTCGACTTCTTGAAATGTTTTTTATTCATGCATATTTTCCAACATGTCTTCTTTAATTTATAATGGAACAGTGTCAACGTTAGGTCTAATGTTAATGAGCTATTTGCATGGCCGTACATTTCTCTCAAATCAATAGAAGTATGAAATATGAAGTATAGAAGTATAAAAGCAGAAAGCAAATAGAAAATGGTAGCTCTACCCTAACCCTATATACATAAACTTGCCCAGAATGGCTAGCGTGGCTCATTTAATATTTCGATCCTTCCTTGCGTCTCGGACAATTTTTGAATCATGGCACTCATTAATTTCTGTCGTGTATAAAATGAAATCGAGCCAGTGATCGAATACAACGCAAAGAGATCTCTCGGAACGCGGCCATGCTCGAATATACCGTTTGCAAGAAATGCCGTCCAAGACCATCTTCCTGATGGGAGCTCCGAGTGGGAGGTTACAATGGGATGAGAAGCATCTTCTAAAGAACGCGGTGCCGCCGTTCGTGGAATTGTCGGTCGGAAGCTCTTCATCTACAGATGCTGGCCCACAAATTGAAGCGAATACAGAGTACACAAGCAAGTGGAGGGTATTGCGAAGTGACGGCACGGCCCAAAGGCATCAACCGATCGAAATGCAGCACAATGCGCTTTTCTTAGATACTACCAGCTTGATTGCTAAAATGCCTAGATTATCGAACGACGACGTCCTCCTCTCCCAGTTCTACGAGCATTCTCTCTCGATATTGAATACGAGTATATCCTCGTGCTCCTCGGTTCAAGACTCCGAAGACTGGGAAACGGATTTACCAGACGAAGATGATGGAGAGAGGAGAAATACGGTGCAGGGGCTGGACGCTGAAAGGATTTCAGGCCGCGGTGCCGATCAAGCAGTATTGTTCCCAAAACTACGTGATCTGCACGACGTCAAAGATATACCCAATGCTGTATACTTGCGATCGATCATTCCGCAGACTCTGAGCGTCAATCTCGTGGTTGCTGTGATTAATGTCCACCCGGTGAAACGAGTGACAGCGCGACAAACAAAACAGGAGCTAGAGATCCTGGAATTGGTCGTAGGCGATGAGACGAGAACTGGCTTCGGTATCACTTTCTGGCTTCCCTTGTCGAAGAAGAATAACGAAGGCCAACCCCGTCGTAGTAAACCCGGAAATGACGACTCGAAAGCTGCTGAGTTTCGGCGGAAAATTCTCGATTTACGCCCTCGCGATATACTACTAATGAGGAACGTTGGACTCAGCTCTTTTCACGATTTAGTTTATGGACAAAGCCTGCGGAGGGGTATGACCAAAGTAGACCTCCTGTATCGGCCTCAGCTTGATTCGCAGGGCGTGCAGGGGGCATACTCTACCCTTGCGATAGACACGGCAACTCGCGACGATAGGCTTCTTTGCAAAGTGCGAAGCGTGCGAGACTGGCTTATGAATTACCTGGGGATAAGCGCCCCGTGCGGTGAACAAAGAACTGCTCGCCCTTTACCACCGGATACACCGGACATGGAAGGTCAATACTGATTCGGTTAATCGAGGATGTTTGATGCTTTTGAATTAATTCTCTTGCGCAATAGGCCGTGGTACGCGCGACTTATCAATTAGATCTACAGACATTTAATTATCGACTCTATTTGAGGGCTGGCCCTAGCTGACACTATTTCTCTTCATCTCGTCGATCCCAACCTAAAAGTATGCCCTGACCTTTGTTAGCATCATTCGAACAACGACCAATCAACACCATATTGTCCCCGTCCTGTCTGGCCATGTGATTAATCAAAGTGTACATACAATCCCTTCCCGACACATCGCATGCGTGGGAAGATAAGTCTCCGGATCGCTTTCGGTTTTTTTTTTTTTTTTTTCGTGGTCGATGTTTGCGTCTATCGAAGGCTGTCCCAAAACGGAAATCCCACTACAACCCTCTCCCGGATCCCCCTACTTTTGGTACGCGAACGTCTAATATACATGTATTATGCAAGGAAATTCTGCAATACAATCAAGAAAAAACGTGTACCTGGCTACTCAAGTCACAAATAAGAAGTGGTTTCTGGAAATTTTTCATGCATGACCACAGTATGCTGCAACAATGTGTTGTTGATATGCATTTGTTTACTTTTGCAAATCTCATGCATTGCCATGCTGTTCAATTTTTATTTATTTATTTTTTTTTTCGATTGAATGTGCTGTTTCTCGAAGATCCAGTTGTCATCTTCTGACAAGTGTGTAAGATCTATCCAAATCAAATCAATTTGGGTAGATTCGGAGATTTCGGTTGAAGGATTTGGAAAGTCCTTTGTGAGGCATGGATATACGTTTTCTACCTACTCAGGAAAATCTAGAAATATCCCACAGCGCCATGGAATCCCAGGCAGAGAAGAGCAGCGGTCAGGCTCTACAGCTCGGTGACAACGGCCGTACAACAAATAGCCATTCAGAATTGGATTTGAGTCCGCATTTGAATCTGGACTTGAACCTGGATTTTGATCTGAGCTTGGATTTGGAGCAGCAGAATAAGTTCAGTGAAACTAGCACTCCAAACGAACCAAATGCTATGCTTGCGCCTTCACCGTTGTCCAAGACGGAGCCTCCTGAAGGTGGTTTAAAGGGATGGCTGGCGGTGTTGGCTTGCTGGTGCATTATGTTTAATACCTTTGGATATATCAATGCTTTTGGGTATGTTGTTCTTGTCAAGCATTGTACCTGCATCTCATACCTCTGCTTTGCTTATAGGACTGACCCGGCTGCATGTACAGGATCTTCGAGGCATATTACAAAAGTACCATGCTGCCCCACGAGAGTCAATCCAATATTGCTTGGATTGGTTCGATCCAAGTCTTTTTCATGTTCTCTGCAGGACTGATTTCCGGTCCCTTGATGGACCGATACGGACCAAAGGTGAGCTGACCAGCCGATTCGAATTTTTCATTAGATGATCATTAAAAAGAATCATGATATGCTGACAAAAATCACAGCCAATTCTGATACCATGCTCGATAGTTTTCATTCTGTCGGTCATGCTCACAAGCCTCTGTAGCGAATACTATCAATTCATTCTCGCTCAAGGGGTGTTGGGAGGTCTGGCCAACGGTCTGACGTATACCCCTGCTCTAGCTGCTGTGGGACATTATTTCTCCAAGAAAAGACCTCTGGCCATGGGAATTGCATCAAGCGGAGCTTCTATTTCTGGCATCACGCTCCCCATCGCGCTGAACCGACTTCTCAACCGAACCACTGTCGGTTTCGGCTGGTCTGTCCGGGTGCTGGGATTTGTGATGCTTGTTATGAGCGTCATTGCGTGCCTAACCGTCAGCTCTAGCGCACCCAAAAGACGCACTGGACCGCCTCTCGTGCTCTCGGCTTGGAGAAATCCTGCCTACTCCCTCCAAGTTGCGGGTACGTTTCTCGTCATGTGGGCTGTTTTCGTTCCTTTCTTTTATCTGCCGGGATTTGCACAATCCATTGGCCTGACGGTCGACTTATCCTTCTACCTACTGGCAATCCTGAATGCAGCATCGCTCTTTGGCCGGCTGCTGGGTGGCGCCGCGGCAGATCGTCTGGGCCGCATTAATACCTTGACCCTTGGCTGTATGGTCTGCGGGATTCTGATCTTGTGTTGGCTACCTATCCGTAGCCAGGCCGCCATCATCACATTTACGGCTCTCTTTGGTTTCTTCTCCGGCATCGTCATTGCGGTGTTTCCGGCAACAATTGCCATGACTGCGCCGCAGCCTAACGAAATCGGATCGTACCTGGGGATGGCCCTGGGTGTGTACAGCTTCGCGGGACTGAGTGGCACGCCCATCACTGGGGCCATGATCAACAATTACAGCTCGTATCATCCTGCCATCACTTTTGCGGGGGTTTCAGCTCTGCTTGGGGCTGCGGTCATCTTTGCGTCGCGGTACTATGTAAAAGGGACGAAGCTGATTGTATGATTGGAGATTTCACAGGGGGGGTTAGTTCCATGTAAATATTACAGACAGGATGGCAGTCCTCGTTCATTGGAATATAGATTGAACCACGTGTCCATAGAGAAATCCACTTCTCTTTTTGCATTTTTTGTCAGTCTTGTGCCGGAGTAACTCCATGCCTTCATAGTTAGCGAGTTGTTGAGAAGTTGGGTAGAGCTATCGTCTTGCAAAACATGATGAACTGTGACATGGTTGAAATTGCCACCGGATGCGGAGTTGGTGGAAACAACGAGGAACAAATCCGTCACACGGTCCAACCCCTTGGCAAATCCCCCACAATCTCCGACAAGATTGATAGCTGATAGCCAATAGCTCGGCTGAAGGAGATGCGATCAGAAAAACAAAGTGCTTAGTAGAATTAGCATTGCACAAACTCGGCGCTCAATTGGCTGTACGTAGTAACGGGAAGTGTGATGTTGGGGTCCACCGCATCCGTCATGATCTATCTGGTATGCTCGGGAAGCCAACTCGTCTGCGGTCTCAGCGAACGAGCATGAAGGTATTGTACAGGAGGCGAGCTGACTGAGTGAGTAAGTAAGGGACGAGCATAGATGTGTATGAAAGAGGAAGTATAGAGATGTGGATGGGAGTTGGGAAGAGTAGAGAGAGAGAGAGAGAGAGAGAGAGAGAGAGAGAGAGAGAGAGAGAGAGAGAGACAGAGTAAATTGTCTAGGGTAATTATCTAAGCATTTATCCACGTGAGCCGCTGCAAACGAAGGCCGAACCAAACCACCTGACCAGGCCGAGTCCTTACTAAGTGAGACCTTAGTAAGTAAACAGCTAACCAGGGGCAATCACCACTAAAAAAAGCCACGATTCACCTCTCTCTTTCCCCATCTCCATTCTTGACTAGCCCCAGCACAGCCCAGACACGCCCATTCGGCTTCCAAGACTGTTTCACTCTCTCTCTCTCCTTTTCTTCTTCTTCTTCTTCTTCTTCTTCTTCTTCATCATCCTCGCCTTTATCTTCATCATCTTCTTCTTTACCTTCTCATTCTCCTACTTCCTCTTCTTATCTCTCGTTCGGACTGCTGTCGACTTCAATTCTCCGCTTTTTCCATATTTGTTGCCGTGAGGGGCTTAATTTCTCTCGAGTAGTGTTGTTCATACATGATTTGCGCCACTCGTTGTTGAAAACTTCACAAAGACCACATTACAGACACAATGAAAGGTACCTAGCTGATAACGAGTCTTGTAATAATACCAATTATCCTACAAATACAAAACTGACATGTCGCGGCAGCTTTAATTCTCGTCGGAGGGTTTGGCACCCGTCTCCGACCTCTGGTGAGCCATATTTCCTTCCCCGCCGATCCATTGCGCAACCAAGACAACCCTCGGTCTTTGCAAAGTGAATGGAAAGAATGGAGAATGGAGAATGGAGAGCCTAACTCAATTCCGTAGACACTCACTCTTCCCAAACCTCTGGTCGAGTTCGGAAATCGTCCCATGATCCTGCACCAGGTCGAAAGCTTAGCAGCCGCCGGCGTCACAGATATCGTCCTAGCAGTCAATTATCGACCGGATATCATGGTATCAGCACTGAAGAAGGTACGTCTCCTTGTCGCAATATTCGAGTCCTTTCCGCGGAGTAATTGCTGAACGAGCGTTGCAGTACGAGGAACAATACAACATTAATATCGAGTTCTCGGTCGAGTCCGAACCCTTGGGAACTGCTGGGCCCTTGAAATTGGCAGAGAAGATTCTCGGAAAGGATGACTCGCCTTTCTTCGTCCTCAATTCGGATGTCATCTGCGAATACCCCTTCAAACAACTTGCCGAATTCCACAAATCACATGGAGACGAAGGCACAATCGTCGTGACAAAAGTCGATGAACCCTCGAAATACGGCGTGGTCGTCCACAAGCCCAACCATCCCTCCCGAATCGACCGATTTGTTGAGAAACCAGTCGAATTCGTCGGCAATCGTATCAATGCCGGTATCTATATCCTCAATCCCAGCGTTTTGAACCGCATCGAGTTGCGGCCCACATCCATTGAACAAGAGACTTTCCCCGCCATTGTCAAGGAAGGAAAATTACATTCTTTCGATCTCGACGGGTTTTGGATGGACGTCGGTCAGCCCAAGGACTTTTTGAGCGGCACTTGTTTATACCTTACCTCGCTTGCCAAGCGCAATTCCAAACTTCTGTCGCCCTCCTCGGAGCCATTTGTGCACGGAGGCAACGTGATGGTGGATCCTTCTGCAAAGATCGGCAAGAACTGTCGCATTGGTCCCAACGTTGTGATCGGCCCGAATGTGGTCGTAGGAGACGGGGTACGGCTTCAGCGATGTGTTCTTTTGGAGAACAGCAAAGTGAAAGACCATGCCTGGGTCAAGTCAACTATTGTCGGCTGGAACAGCTCGGTTGGCAAGTGGGCTCGGTTGGAGAATGTCACAGTACTCGGTGACGATGTCACGATTGCTGACGAGGTGTATGTGAACGGGGGTTCCATTCTACCTCACAAGAGTATCAAACAAAACATTGACGGTAAGTCTGAGATTAAATTGGAATTTTGCTATCGGTGCTGACGTGTCTTCATAGTGCCCGCAATTATCATGTAGGGTATATCGGGTGTTTCCCTGGGAACACTGATGGGGTTCTCGAATCCCAGCAGGCAATCTAATATCATTCAATTCGTCATTTCCTACCTTGCCTGCTTGCGCTTGAGTTCCGTTGGCCCTGGTGGCGCGGTCGACCTCAATTTTCTACTATTTTGTTTTGACACCTAAGACAGCGGGAATCCCCATACCACAACCGCCTCACCACTTGTGCTCTGAGACACATTTCAATTACTGTCATCAATCTGTCAACCGAAGGGGAAAGGGGATAAGGAACTAGCTCCGCTTAATTGCCCTGTCCGTTCATGAAAGATTCACAGCCTTGACTCATCGTAATGTTTTTGTGTCATGTCTCAAATCGCATCTTTATGATTCAGATATTTCTGTCAAATCTTGTCGAATGGTTTTCTGTCCACTTTCCGCCCGCAGCATACTCCTGAATCATCTTCTCTTTTCACCGGGGTTCCCATTTATTAATTTCTCTCTCTGCATCTATCAAAGAAAAATCTCTGCTTGGCATTCTGATTTCCTTCTGTTCGGGTGTTTCTGGATTGCATACGGGGAAGACGGACGAGGGAATGGTTGGAAGTTTCAAAAAAGCTCATGATATCAATTACTAAGATTTTTTTTTTATCGCAACTAATCCGTTGTCGTTTTAAAAAAGATTGGTATGTAATATTTCGCCCATGAACCTAGAGTAGCTATAAAGCACTTAAAATTATATCCTATAGGATGGGTGTGGTATATTCCTTCTAAACCCCAGTATAATACCTTTTTATCGCTGCCTTGATTAAGCCGTATTTTCAGAAGCATCAAGCAATTTCTCCCATTTCAGCCTCAACTCTTCCATCTGCTGCCAGCAACTTCTGCCCAGCTCTTCAAATCTTATTCTATCTTCCCTTGTGGCTAACTCCATTCCTCTTTTCCTCCTTCTAGCTCGATCTGCCTCCACGGCATACTCTCCGTCGACAACGCCTCCATGGCCCCATCCATCGGTCTCAGTGCTTGCGACACTTTCTCTGCTCCAGCAATCGACAGAGGAACCCCATTTCACACGACCACCGCCTCTATCGCGATATGGCTTTTCGGCCGCTTCTAGAGTGGTTTGGGGACTGAGGGCGAGCCAGACAAGAGAGTTGGCGCCCACATACGGGAAAGTGTTGTGCCAAGGTGACCCTAGAAAGCGACCGAGGTAAAAGGCCGCTACCATGCACCAATATACAGGGAGTATAAGGGGGAAAATCGTTGTTGAGCAAATACCCGGGTGTGCGACGTACATGATAGGTGTTGTTAAGCCGGGAGATTGTATTGTATTCGTTGTGTTTGTCGTCGTGTTTATATTCGCCTTTGTTTTGTCTTTCTCCTCGTCTGTCTCGACAGACATGAACTTCCGAACCCAGGGCGCAGTACTGGGGAGATCCGACGTTAAGCCAATTAAATCCGTGAGTGTCTTTGAGCTCTCGTACGAGTGGCTGATTTTCAGCCCTTGCAAGTCGTCGAGCGTAAAGTGGTGAGCCGCTGACTCGATGCTGCTAACCCAGATAATTCGTCCGGGACCAATGGCCTGACCTGATCGTTTGAGAAGTGGCATCACATTATGAGCTAGCATGTAATGTCCAAATACGTTTGCACAAAAGACTGCTCCCAAGGGGGGTTCTTCGAGATCGCTAGACGACGAGGAGGAGGATAATTGCACATCGGATTCGCCTTCGACTCGGCCATGTAATCGAGTTTGTTTCGGTGCGAGCATTCCGATATAACCCTTTTTAAAATCCGGCCATGTCGTCCCGTGGACGTAATCTGTCAAGACCTTCCAGGTCACTCCGAACCAGTCCATAGAGTACCACCCTCCAATACCTGCATTGAGAACGATCGAGTCGAGTTTGGGGAAGTTACGGTTCAAGCGACGGCTGAGCGCGCGAACAGAAGCGAGTTTAAGAAGATCAACTGTTTCAGCGACAATTGTGACACGATCCGCGACTGTATTTCCGAGGCGACGTGCGTGGTTCTCGAATCCGGCTTTCAGCGTCTGGACTTGATTCGGAGGTCGGCGAGTGGTGAATATGAGAGTCAGTCGTTTAGACGATTTGGATGGATCCTTGGCGAATTCATCGATCATGCGAAGACATGTTGAATGGCCCAGACCTCTATCAAATTGGCCGCCCCCCTCCTCAATGCATAAATTAGAATTCGTACACTCTCCGAACTGCAGACTTCTCCCCAATCTCCTCCAGGGCTTGTTTGTTACTCACGCGTTGGCTCCGGTGACAAGCACGATTATATGATTCTCGAGCTGCGCTGAATCTGCTTCTGCTTCGAAACGAGACGTTTGGTCATCCATCTCAGAGATTGCGCTTGAAACCATCAGGAAGACGAATCTGGGTCAATTTCAAAAGACCGATTCACCCATCAAGAGGTATTTCGATGTTGAAGAAACGGAGTGACACAACAAACTTTGCTCGGGGAAGAGAAAAAGGGAGGCCGCGGAGCTATGCAAGCAGTGATTGGTCGATTGGTCAATAGACTTCTCCGCATCACGTGCACTTTCCGAATCCGTCAAGAAGCTCTTTTTGCTTCACTTTTTGTGTCTTTTCACTTTCCATATCAACTGGGAGTTGCGTCAATTCGGACAGCGATAACCTCGGAAATTCGATTATCGAGTTCAATTTGACTCGCATGTTGGTTTTGACCATGACGTATAGCAGTATCAAAGCTTGCCGGTCTGCAAATACCTTGTATGTTATTCTCTGCAGGTGCGGCTCGCTCTGAGAGGAGCTTGTTTGCAGTTCCAGTCTATATCGTGACTCTTCGAGCGACATTTTCATCTATTGTTGCTGCTATAACAGCCTAGCCACCATAACTAATGTTGTCGGACATAAAACCAGGAGGAAAAAGCTGCATATTGGCAGAGATTTACATACCTAAGATGCTGTCAGCATCACAAAAGTGCAACCCAGGATCCGCATGGTGATTTATGCAGTTACTTGGGAAGCCATCAAACCATCTCGATCCCAAATGTGGTGGCATATCAATTCGTCAAATTATTAAAATCCAACAAGGGATTTCCGCTTCGACCGAAGATAGGTGGGCTCGCTTCAAGGCCTGTCTGGTAGACTATTCTCTACACTCAAACCTATGTCAAAACACCCAAGAGATGGTTTTCAGTGTCGTCGATCTCGCAAGAGAACGCACTGTTCAAATGAGCCTTGCTTGAAAGTACCTGGACCCAACGCCCTGCCTATGTCATGTTTGATGATTTTTTTTAACAAAGATTTATCGTTGATATTTCCATGGCATCATGACAGGATCCGTCACACAAACAGCTGTTGATCACTCCAAGGCAAGGTTTTGACCTTGAAGAGTCTCTACAGGAATTCCAGACACGATGTAAACCTGTTATAGCCAGTCCTGCTTGAAGACGGTCACTTCTGGTTTCTTTCCTGAAACGCTAGCGATGGCAAAGTACTTTTACAACTAGGTGTTCTGACGACTAATCAGCAGACTCTACATATCATTATGCGTGCTCTTGCGCACGATAACCGAAATTGTATGGTCTGATGGATCGCGTTATTCATAGTCAGATATGAGGATCATCTAGTTTCTTGAGTAAATGGTCAATATGTGATTGATACCTGACTGTGAAGCCCGCAGTGGGTTGTACATCATCGCTTGCGATGAGCTAGACAGACAGAGCTATCTAAACACTCGTCAATTTGTCTCATTATCTCCACGAAGCCTGCTTTTCGAGCCGTCCGAATTACTACATTCAGGGGTGCACAATGCATGGCCTAGGTTTATGCAACCACTCAACCATTCTTGAGCGGTTACTTTGCCGGAGATTTAATCCATCGAAGAAACTCGGATTCTCAGGTGGAGGCCACCTGCACAACGCTCACCGAAACGGTTACTTTTTTCTAACCGGTTTCAAACTCGGAATTTCGTCACGGCCTCATCACTACTGGCCAAGTCGAGTAAAAGAAAACATAACCTGTATTGATACCTGGGTGCATAGGTGAAAATCCATGCAACATCAGTCAGCTCAGAAGTATGGTGAGCCAACCACTTCTTTACACTTGATGCGTGAAATTTGTGATATTTCTGGTCTGGTGGGAGACCCTGTATCCGGCCCAGGCCCAACAAAGGACTATTCCGTTCAGACTAGTGCCTCGAACACCTCCTCATAGGCAGTCGGGCGTAGAAGTCAGTTGGAGGGGCGCTGGAATGTGATGTGTCACATTTTCGTCCCGGCGTGCCATGCATGAGAACAGCAATCTGTAGCTCTATCGGTATTGGTCAACTCATTCTGCAACACCAACAGGTTTCTTTCTCCCATTGCATCGGCAAAAATCGAGTTGGAAACAGCCTGAAACCCTTTGGGCGGTCGTGGTCATATGGTCAGGTCTTTCCTTCACCGACGTCAAAATTCCGAGGACACTCAATTCTACTTCAAGATGACCGAATAGCATCCTCAGTCGAAGCTAGACAGCAACGGACGTGCAATCAATATGTGAGACAATGGGCATCTAGGCATTATTGAACTGTTTGTTCGCTTTTTAAAGACGTCCAGGCTCTTTTTCTGCTCGACTCGGATCATGACCGCCATGAAAAAGGGCATTCACCCGGATATTTTACGTCTCTTTCTTCGCAATATAATACAATCGGAAAGAGAATCACGAGCTCGTTACATTCCAATTGCCCACGTGTATGTTTTTATCCCTTGTACGAACCATTTTTATAACTGAAACCAGGGAGTATCGTTCTGCAATTTCTTGATTTGATAATGCACCACAAGAAACATTGGAAGCACACGCAGTCAATCACGACTCAGCGCAGAGTACGGCTCAAAGATAAACACAGATGCAAGGAAAGCATCTATGGATGTCATTGTAGTCAAAAATGAATGTGTACAATCTTTAGAGCGACGTTCATGTCCGCTGTCACGGACAATCTGATTCGTGGATTTCAGGAATCCGATTCAGATGTAATCGTGCTTCGACGACGGATGAGCGATCAACGTGCGTGGAATCGGATTTAACTATAATGCAGTGCACAGGAAGATAACCATGACCTTGGAACGGGAGGGATCCTTCGTCCTCAATTAGTGCCGATCTCATCATCAACAGGCGACTGCTCAGCGCGCAGAGAAGGTGTACAGGGCAACCAATAGAAACATCTGCGAGCGAATGAAATAGTGGGCTAGGTAAAACAAAAAGGTGGGACACTGCTACATCTGGAACGTCGACCTCTGCAAGGACGCCGACATTCCCATGTGTATATTTAGCCTCGTTAAAATACCATATTAGGCCTATCAGAAGATGATATTACCTCGAACAGAATGCATGCTAGGCAGTCACAATGCAACATAATCCATGACACCAACCATTTCAGTGTCCGCCATCCAGTGAGCGTACAATGTCAGTTAGAGTGTACGGAGTTTAGTTAGTTTGCGGCGCAATTGTCCGCACTATCCTTTCTCCAAAGAGTTGCGTCTTTTTGCGCCTCTTGAATCGCGGTCATGCATGATACATCTTTTGAGTCATTGGTCTGATTCCGAAGGTCCTCAGCACCGAGTTCCGGGGCGAGAAAGACTTGCCCGCCAGATTTATATATCCGACTTTCAATCGGATTCTCAAATTACTTCGCTCTGAACAGTGGACGCTTCTGTATCTCATACATGTACTTGTTGCGCTTTTCATCTCAGTTCCAGTGATTGCGCCAGGGAGACTTTTACATTGCATTGATCAATATGCCTAATATCATCGAGGTCGTCTTAGAAGGAGGTCTTTCAGGAATCCATGGATCTTTTCAAAAATTTCCGCGAAATATTCACCGGATCAATTCTTGGCTCACACCGGAAGAAACCGAATTATCCATCGCGACCTCAGCTGCTCAGGCAGCTACAAGGGGGCGGATTGTAACTTAACTTATGCTGCTACATTTACTTTTTTCCGGGGCTGTTTCTAGGCTGCTTTTGTGGCTGTCCTGTTAGCCCAAATCGGGCCACCAATACGGTCTGAATCGACAATTGGAGGAATGAAACAACATGCATGTCGACTATCAAATTATTAACTCTAGTATTTCCAGTTTTCGCCTACAGAACCAATCACGTCCATTCGTGTCCCGTTCTATCTTCAGCTCCCTCCTCTAAGCGATACCGATGATAAGTGAAAGGATAGTCTCGTCTTCATTTTGTGGCGTAGCGTTGGTTTTCTTTTTTTTTACCTACTCCCAAACGTACCCTACGGTTACTTTGAACTAACCACATCCTCATTACTCTCGTTCCATTTCATGCAGCTGAATTGCGGGGGCGTCATACCTATCTCGGTAGGGAAATTCCGAGAGAAACGAGGGCTAGCTCTTTGGCGCCTCGAAGTTATCTAGGTATGTTTCGGAGAGACCGCATCGTGCGTTTGCAATAATATATTTATTTTATATTAAATTGGCTTATTTGGGGTATCTTTGAAAACTCCTTCTGAATGTGGCACAGTCACAACTGCAGCGGTGAATCAAGGCCCTTCAGTTCCCGCATTTTTTTCTATGGTCTCGAAACCTGAATCGTAAACGAAGACCTTGGAACCAATGGAAGCTTGAGTTAACCTACAATCATGATTTAGGAAAGGATAAACTCCAAATCTAGCTGTCAGATATGCCACATGTCAAGAAGTACATACATCTGCGCTTGTGTTAGATACCACCGTGAACTCGTGATCGATTCTGTGGCTTTGCCGTGCGGGACAACGTTCGGAAACACCCAGGCATTTTCTACATTGTGATAATTAATTATGTCGAGACTAACAAGAATTGGGATTTGTGAAGCGAGGAGGCGTGTAAATTGGCGCCGGGCATACACAGCGCCATTTGCGACTTGAAAACGTTGCATTCGTGAGGGTATCATTTTAGTCTTCTGCCGTTATGCATGATGCAGAATACAGCAATCCTTTCAGCAAGGGTGTCTGTACCCGTCGACATGGGTACCAGGAACTTTTTTTTATTGCTCACAATTTTCAGGGATATAGATTGCTTTCGTATAATTTTAGATTGATTCCGGCCACTATCGGAAATTCTGGCCAAAAATGATAGAACTCGATGGAAATAATTGTTACTGATATGCTGGCCCTCCTGCTCCCGACAAAACTCTTGCCTGAATTAGATTGTAATCAATGTCCTAGAATTATAACATTATACCTAAATGCCAACCACGGTCGGTACAATCAATTATAGCGAAGGAAGGCCGACGCGACCACCCAGACTGCTAGAGCGGCCTTGGGTTCCTACGGCTGACTGGACGCAGCTTACGAATTTGGAAATATTTGTGCCTTATGTGCAGACCGACGTATCACACTTGACAGTGAGAGGCATTTACTAGTCGGGCTGCCAAGACACTATTTGCTCGCTTTGCTCGCGGATGTCTATCAATTGTCAAAAGGGAGCTGGCCAGCTGGCTTGCGCTTGGTCTAGCCGGGACTGGCTTGTTGCCAATCATGATGATTCCTCGTATGGATCGGAGATCGCATGCAAGGAGTTACAACTCTCTTCTTTGTGAGACAAGAAGAATCTTCCATTCAACTTTGCTCTGATTGCAGGATTGCAGATGAGAAAACCGGCTTGTCGCTAAGGTTTTATCTCGTCTGATTTGTACGTACATAGCAAAAATACGCATTCCAGGGAAAGACGATCTTTCAACCGCGAGTCATGTCATTTCATAGTCTTGGCTCAAGTGTGTTTGGGAAGTTGGCTGGAACGAAATTCCTCCTCGTTCGGGATCTGGAAGGAGAACTAAACGCCATGTTGTGCCCAGTTTCAAGACCCTTTGAAACTGGAATGACATTTTTCTCTTTTCCCTAGCGACTGATAAATCCACAAATGCACTAAAGTATAGCCATACTACGTCAAGCCGCAGTCGTCTTGATATGCCAATCCTGTCTTGAGAGCTGACGGCCTGACCACTTAATTGACTGCCAAGTTTGAGCGCAGTGTTAGTGGCAGAATACCTCTTTCAGCTGGCATTTATTGTCCCTCCGGGGCAATAACCTGTTCATTATGAAGGATCAACCTGCGGCTTCATTCGGGCGATAGACAGCCATCCAAGGTGGAACTATTAGTTCCGGCCAGAGCTCCAGCTACGAGCTTTGATACATTTCCTTTTGTCCCTGTGAACTAAAGTGAAGAGGACGTCTACCGGTATGAAGTGGATTTTCTATCACGGGGCTCGGATAATTTGATGGTTTCCAAGAACCGGCATATCTTTATCTGCATTGCTGCCAATTTCCGAGGTTGTTCCAAGATCATCATAAGGATTGTTGGGGCCCAAGCTTGGCGGGTAGAGTAGGCGTGAAGGGAATAATACTTTTGTACCTATTACCTAGGTTCCCAGTTCTCTTTGCTGGAATTCGTCCCAAACCCGACAAGTAGGTATCATTGGCTCAACTTTAATTCGTATTCTCGTGGTAGCTCATTGCCTTGTCGGGTATCGCATGACAGTCGCGGATCCGACATACGCATGGAGGCGGCGAAAGCCTTTTTACTTCTCATCTCACTTCCCGCCGTATGGGTGAGAGTAAATGAGAACCCCCACGCCTCTCCTACAAATATAACCCCCATATCTATTCTGGTAGCTCGTCCGCTGTTACCATAATTGGCAACCGGGATGTCCTGAATGGTAAAGGCCGGATGATTAAGAAATTTCGGCTTCTTTCACTCTGGACTTTGCCACAAGCTCCTGATCCTCGGCCGTCTCCTTATTACATGGGACCAGTGTTTTGAAGAGCAAACTTTGATGACCCTGACCTGAGCGGGTTCCACTGTAGCACAAAAGCAGAGGCCACAACCTTGAAAACCTTACAATACTCGACCCGAGGATGAATGGGAAAAGCGCAAAAAGAAAAGAAAAAGAAAAAAAAAATTCAACAGCGAGAAAATGGATGCTCAATGGCCTCAGGAATCATATGTGCCGCTAAGTTGTTACATAATTTACCTACTCCATTCGTCGAAGAGAACAGACTAGACACAGAAGCACACAAATGCACAGTAGGTAGCGCACCTTGGACGGCTCTCGTCACAGGAACCACAATGGGATAGCTCGAGTTTGCCCCCAAAAAGCCACCAAAAGGTTAATGCGTCCGGATTGCCCAACAGTCGAATTGCAGTTCAATGATTACACGGGAGTTGCTCTAGATCGCTGAAGACGGAATGAACGGCGCAGGCGACGATCTGACCATCAAACATGCTAGTTGAGAAATTTTACAGCCTTCACGCTCGATAGTTTTGTTGCAAAGCGACTTGTTCGGTAGTGTTTGCTAGTCTGTGTGACAGTAAAAGCTCTCCGCCAAAGCTGGCCAGTACTACTGACATGAGCTTGAAAAGTTAGAGAGGCTCCAAAAGAGTGGAGAGGAGTCGCCAGATTCCGACCGGCTGCAGACCAGACTGTTGACTTTTGTCGGCACTGTTACTAGACCCGAATCTTCTCCAAGCTGGGCGATCATTTGCGGTTTTCGCAGTTGTTTTCTTGGCTACTCTTCTCGAAAGAGCTTCGTGATAATTCACTAGCTACTAGTGGATAGCAAAAGTAGCTAGATGGTATTAATATTGCTGTTATTAATTTTCCATCGGAGAGTTTTACAAGGGGCTAGATAATTACTTACGTATTAATAGGGTATCACTTTATTTTCCAAATACAGCAGCTGTACGAAGAATAATACCATTACAGTATATTACGGTGTATTACATACACCACGCTAACGGAACGGAACGGTGCGGTGAGACGAGACAGGACACGCCGGCCAGCGGGACCCACTTATACTTATCGTCCCGTCAGATAAACCCTGTCGGGCTCCACTTCCTTTGCACGTCGACCCGATGCACTGGAGACTGGGGGGCATGATGCATGAGCTTGGCCAATTAAAGAGAGCTTGGATATGGGGCCCTTTTTGACGAACCATCCAATGGTATGACAGCTAAAATAATCATGGGCACACCACTCCGCACTACAAGCACGTAAATACCAGTAGTTAGTTATGTAGTTAGTTCTACCTACGCCGTACTCGATAGATTGCGATGGAATGGAGGAAAGTCCTTGAAGTTTGAGATCATTGTCACTGATTTGTCTTTGGTTAGTAATCAGAAATTGTTGCATCGATGACGGAAAGCTGGTGTCAATGTCTCAATCAATCACTAAACTTATTACGATGTAGTTTTATCTCTCCTTCGTGCTATTAGTCCGAACTAATTGCTGGGCAGTACATTGTGCGGGGAAAGAAGGCCAAGATCCAATCAACGAGCAGTTGATTACATGAGAAGCTTCCGCCGTGCTGGCGCATTGCTTAGTACCTACCTACAGAAGCATGACTGGCGGGTTGACAACTTGACACTGACAGGACAATCTTCTGTCGTGCGCTATTTGCGTGGGAAAGTTTAAAGCCCATGTGTCAGAGTCGCCAGCCTCAGGCATCCTCGTTGTGTTCAGCGCCAGCCAGACACAGAGAACGCGCGCCGTGAAACTTACCACTAGTACCAGTATTGTAAACGTCGGCCTGTATTCGATGCGGCCGTATCAAGTGTTGAAACTGAGTCTAATGCAGCAGCCCTGATAAGAACAGGGTCCGTAGTTCTTACGAGCGAGTGATACTAAAAAAACGACGCGCGTGTATGTTTGGTATTACACGGCCTGTACCATGCAGTCCGTACAATGTACTACGTAACATACACCCATACAAGGACGTCAACTTAATCATACTGTCATCCGCCACAAAAATTCTCATTGGGTCGACTGACCAGTGGCTTGGCCTACCCCGGTAATACCATACCATGTATGATACCGACAACGAAACAAACATCTCTCTCCTCTCCTCTCTCAAATTTGTCATTTTGTTTTTTTTCTACTCTGCCTGTCTCTTTGCTTTTAGTGTCGCGGACTAGACAAGGGGGTGACATAGCGAAGCATATTCCTTTTTTCACTGCATCGTTCTGTTAGTTAGCCTGGTGTCACTTTGGTCAAGCCCCAGGATCCACGATTACTATCATGTTGTCAACGTACTTAGGGAAGACACTTTTCGTTGGCGGGTTATCATAACCATATAAAGACGTCCTCGGTACTAGTTCATTCGTCGTAAGATTGTATGTAGTTTACGAACTAGTAGTAACCGGTCATGGTTGACTACTGTCATATTCGTACGGCTAGTATAACTATATGACACAACCCAAGGCTCCCTTTAAAATCGGCAACATACATCTTTCATCTAGGTCTTCGCCGAGTCATTTGCACTCTAAAGTTCATATCGACAGATCCGTCAAATTACTGTCTCTGCTACTTGTTCTAGTCTCTCCTACGTTCGGGCTGCCAATTATAGCCTTCCCCGTTAGAGCCAGAAAGTTGTGGCCAGGTTCCACCATACCAAACCCCGGGCTTTTTCACAATCCCCAAACGATCCTAGCTCGAAAGTTTTGCTACTTACCTGAATGGCGCAGTGAATCACCTGTTCGTCGTCTCTTATACAACGGCGTTCCAGTCTTCGAGTCTCTAGGTCCTCCTGTCACTGGATGCCGCGGATTAAAATTATTCTTATTCTTTTTAATCATCAATTTGCCCCTACCATTTTCCACCGTCCCTTAACCATATTTTTTACCTTTCTATACCACTTCATACTATACTCCACAGCGTATTTAATATTTAACTGCCCACCCCACTCTTCACTGGTCTGTCGCAACGACCTTTTCAATTGATCTCCAAGGGTTCTTCTCTCTATACAATTAAACTCCCAAGATTTCTCTTTGTTGCAATCCGACGAAAGAGATCAGATTGCTCCATCATCTCATCCTCGGCTTTGAATCACTTTGTGGTACGGGTACATAAAACCATGGCTCCCGCAAGTTCTCGAGGATTCAATTGTTCGTGGGAGAGATGCGGAAAGGTGAATATAATTAGCATCCTGAACCGAACCACTTTAAAAAGCTCGTCACTAACGAGACATTTCGCATCAGTCATTCAATCGCAAATCGGACTTGTGCCGGCACTACAGAATCCATACGAATGAGCGGCCATATCATTGTACCGTGCCCAGCTGCAACAAAAGCTTCATTCAGCGAAGCGCTTTGACCGTCCATTCCAGGACGCATACAGGCGAAAAACCTCATGTCTGCGATCATGAAGATTGTCGCAAGGCATTTTCTGATGTAAGATTTCCGCTGCACCTTTTCCAAAAGTATAAAATAAGCCGTTTTTGCTGACACTGGTTATGCGCGGACAAAAAGTCATCAAGTTTGGCGCGCCATCGTCGCATACATACGGGCAGACGCCCATACATTTGTTCCGAGCCAGCGTGCGATAGAAGGTTAGTCTGCACAGTCGAAGTCTACCCCAAAAAAAGAGAGAGAAAAAAGAAACACCAGGCTAAAGTGATGTTTGCACTTTGGAACAGCTTTTGCCGGAAAACGACCCTGACAAAACACCAAAGTCGCACTCATCAACCCGGGTCGTCGAACACCCGGCCATCCTCAGAGGAAGCTCCAACTCCAGACAGCGTAACATATCAGACGCCTGTGATGAACACCATGACTCCCAATCCTAATCAATACATGATTGCTCAGCAACCGTATTACCACAATGGTTCCACGCCAACCACTACTGAATTCTATCAAGCTCCACAGCCGGCTATGCACTATCCACAGCCTCAGACAATTGTGCCTCAGCCGATTGCCACCGGCAATCTTCCAACGCCACCATTTGAACCCCAGCATTATGGACATATTATACAGCAGCAGCCACCGCAACAACCGCAACAGCAACCCAGATACGACCCAAATCCTCATCCTCCATACATGCCGCCACAGTATCAGTCACCGACTCCACCGTTTGTTGGCCAGCCTCAGCATCACCAACAAATGACAACGGACGTTCGTCCGATGATAGCCACCTATCATCCAGATCAGTTCAAACCGCCTCCTCGAATCCTGAGTTCACAGGAAGGTACAGACTGGTCATTCCTCGGAGTAAGCTGAACGGAAATCGCCAGAGATTATCGATTTTGATCACCAAAGTTAATCCACGTTTTATCCTATTAGTGTCCTGACTGGAGGAGCAATCCTGGCTCCGGAATAATGCCAGACTACGAGCGTATCTTACCGGTCGATGAGAGACTGTCCCTTCTAGGATTGTCTTGATATTTTTTTTATTTTCATTGTCCTCTTTTTCTCGCGTGTCAAATGTGTATCTCACGACGACTTTATCTAGCGGCCCAATTCATTCGGGGCCTTTCACTCATCCTTGTTCCATTTCAATATTTTAAGCGATGTCAAAAGGAGGGAGTTTCATCCCTCGAGGGCGGTCATTTTTCTATGACTTGGGCACATAATGTACTGGTTGGGCTTTTTGACGAATTTGGCGAGGTGTTCAGAGACCCAAAATAGGGTCAATCCATTGCCTTCTCCATGTACGAGGCAATTTGCAGTGATTTTGTTTATTCTTTTTCCTCATTACGCTAAGGTTTTCCTTTTACTATTGATTGTTTTGCTCTTACGATTAACGCAGTCAAGGCCAAGGCCATGCAAGAACCAGCAGGTTCTACACGATCCGGATATTAAGTGGTTCTTCCCTTGGCCATGACATCGTGACAATTTTGATACCCCTTTTGTCATTCCTTTTACAGAAACTAATCAATTGAGCAACCAGACAAAGTTTCTCGGTCTCGTGTGTTGTACCCGTAATTTCACTGATTCTGATTGAATGACAGATTGCTTTTTTGGCAAATAGCCAGGTTTCTAGTAAAAATGGGCTGATGGCAAATTAAGTTACGTCCGTCATTTTCACTCTTGCCATCGCCCTCTCACAAGCCACCGTCCGAGAGTCAAAAGTAAACGGCGACGCTAACGTCCGGGAATTACCTTGTCTTTTCTCTTCACAACCCTGAATTTACTCAGATACCATAAACTGGGCTTCATTTTGCCTTAGCCCCGTCCCTCTGCATCTGCATGAGTCCCGGCTCGGAAGGCTGAGGCATGTTGCGTCCAGCAAGTACCGCTCTCTGTCCTGGCCGATGGGTCCCCCCAAAAAATTTATAATTATCTTTAGCCTGGTGGCAAGTAAAAAGTCTTAACCTTCTTACGTGGCGATCAAACATGGAGAGAGAATATTTCACGCTGCCTTGTCTACGAATACTTATTGGTTTTCAAATCTGTAAAAGAGGATGATCCTAAGGTACATTTGTGCGTGGGTGAATAACTGGAAATTAATATAATTATTGTCTATAACGCTCGCTTTACTTAGCCTAGTTTGGAAGTTTCCGATATCAAAAGTCTGGCTCTCGGGATTTGGTTTACGTACTACCTAGCGCGTACTGCAATTACCCTATTGCCTCCCTTGCCATCGTTGAGAAATGACATGTACTTTTGTTCTAAGTATCATTTCACATGCAAGTACCATTACCGTGTTGAGCCCTCTCAGAAGTACAATCATGGCAAATGACTCGAGCAGCTCCAATTAGATTCGACCATCGGCAACCTTGGAACTCTCTCGGCAAGGCGCGACTCTTTCTTTGAAAAGAGTTTACCTAGTCAACTTGATGTCTAATTGCTGCTATTATAGAAATAGACGCCAGCGTACCTTCGTAGAAAAACCGGGTCATTCTCGTGGCATAAGGTTTAATTTCAAGGCCCTGCACACCTTGGAGGAGATGGGTATCAGTTTCGCCATGTCGTCGACTAATTCCAGCTGGGATCTAGGCAATAGCCAAGAGAAGTATGGGAATGACGTATGGGTGCCGATGATAAGCCACCCCGATGTGCAGTCCGAAAACATAGGTCAGAACCCTCGTAGAAAAAGACCTGGTCCATTCACGGAGTAGAAGGGACAGGTCATGCTTCAAGAAAATAATCATGTTCGGAATGTAGAAAGTGTTTAACCAAGAAGAGGTGATCGTCCCGACTCTTAGCCCAACTCTCAATCCAACCTATCAAATCTAAGTATATTTTTGTCTTGGCGTTAAAATCGTAGCCCATCGGCCTCTTGCACAGTCGGGTTTCACCCAACTTAGACCACGGGGTTATTTCCGGCGTTATAGCCCGGGGGGATTCCGCTGTCTTTAATGGCTTCGCCTTTTTGCTTACAACCCGAAAGCTCTTTAATGTACAAGAGCAAGGGCCGCGATGATAGAAAAGAGACGATGGGTATAATATTATCGCATTTCTTCAAGTTCTAAAGAAGAAATACCCATCAAAAAATTTGACTTGATCTCGTAATGACCATTTCACCGGATATTTGTTGCGAAATAGTCACCCAGAACTGCGGAAAAGGAAACTAGGCAAGAGTACCGGATTTGCAAAGATGAACATCTTATAGTGCAGGGATGCCCTGGTCTCTTGAAGACCTATTTTCTTTTTCTACTCCATAAAGCTTGTGTGATTGTTTTGTTCGTGCCGCATTAGCTGAATAGCTTGGCACATTTTTGCGACGAACGCCCGGAAATCGTGATCTTCTGTGAGCATCGAGTAACTTGCGCTTGGATGCCCTATGTGATTGCCCACTGGTATTGTGAAGCTTAGTCGAGTTCGTCCCGTACAGTCTGTTTAATATTAACTTAGAACATCTATTAATATCTCGTTTTTTCGTGTCTATGTTGTTCTATCGAGAAAGGAGGGAGGAAAAATCCTACAGCAAATTTTGATTCCAATGAGCTAACAAGACTGGATAGTAGGCCCGCAGAGGAGCGCTGGCCGGCAAATTACGTTGAATGTCTTTGCATGCAGAACATTTTCTTTTTCCTTTTTTATTCTCTTTCCTTAATATTTCTCGTCATTGCTTGCTGATAGCCTAAGTACCATAATGCTAGCTTACTTGTGGGTCCGGAATGAAGTGAACGGTTAAATTTCTGTTAGGTATAATTTGAGCTTGGTAGGTACTAGGTAGTGTTTCGTTTTTCTCACAAGCAGAGTTCTGGGCTTTGTCCTCCTTTTTTTCTGGAGTCAAAAGGAATAAGTTTATTTAAGGTCCAAGCTTCCAGTTTCCGAGAGACTGCATCTCCGCCTCACCTCTGCCTCGGTCTGGTGCCTTGGAAAACTGGTAATCGAACAGAGCCCATATTCGTAGGTACCATCGGTGAATGAATATCGTCTGCTAACGACATGTCTAACATAGAGTCGCGATATGTGGAACAGCCACAGAGCGTACAACCATCAGCCGGCGATGGCAAGATTGTACTGCGAACAACACTTCATGGAATTAAATAATAGTACTTGAAATAGAATTTCTAGTTAGCGATCGATCACTTGTAGAACGTTATTAACTAACTTACCTAGTATAGTCTAATTGAATTGGTTGATTAACTACGTGTTAGTTGTAAGTTACCTTAGATTCCGAGGAGTTGGTAAGTCAACGTTATTTCAGCGGCCCATTGGCTCAACCATGGAACCCAGTGGAGTCTTTCCGCCGCGTGCTGATCTAATCTCTTTCAAGAAGGTAGATTGCATAATCATCTCATTGGCTACGGGGTAGACTGCTGTAAATTTCGGTATTGGCAGTACAAGTACATCAATACGCCGGGAAATAGGAGTATGTCAATGTCAACGATCGAGAACAAGCAAAATCGACAAAAACGGTGATAGGCGAAAAAGAAAAGATGGCACACCGAGAAAGTTAATGACAGGCACACAGTAGAATAAATGCAAGATCACTGAATCCTCAGCCATAGTCGAGGAACGCCACAGACCCCTAGAATCAGCAATACCGAAAGCATTGGACAAGTAGCAATGCATGAATATCTAGAGGCCTCCAGGGCTGCTTTCGTTCGTTCAGCCACGCAAGAAGATGAGGGTCTATAATGACAGTTCGTGGTAATATGATCTACCCCTACAAAAAGCAAGGGATCCTGGTGCAAATTACAGACCCCACTTCTTCGGTTCCATCTTTTCGTAGATTGCACATTCGATGGTCATTCTTTAGGTAGTTAACCTTCACTAGGCTACGCTGATCTTGATGCCGCAGGATTTGTTATCCTTCACAGAAATCAAGCAAGAATGCCCTGTACAGTGGAAACACATCGCCATATTTGGCCTGCCCAAATTTGTCGGCCTACTGTGTTCCTGATTAAATTTCCGTTCTACGGAGTAGCCACTTAGGGACCGGGAGATGCTACTTGGTCTGGGCTTTTTCAAACTTTACGCTTCTCGAGACAGACTGTACCTCCGCGGAACCTTCCCACTAGGCGATTCCTGCACCATAAATCACTCCGTACATACCTAGTTACATTCACGGAAACATAAAAAAAAGTCGTGGTTATGCTATTCAATTGTATGTTAGGGCGAGGTACATGAGATGCCAACTGTAAGTTTCAGAAAGCTACATAGAAATGCAAAATTACCTACCTGTATCAGCTAGGTTCCGAAAGTTCAGGATATGGGGCAACAAAGTAGCGCTACCTCCAATTACAACACCTTTGTTACAGCACCTTCATTACAACTAAGTAGTCAGACCACTGCACGATGATGCTGCATGAAAATTTACCACTAGCTGATTAATGCGTGCTAATCAGCAAGTTGAAACAATACACTGGACGTTTGAGAGAGATCGAGATCGCTTCATTACACTGCATGATCCATATGGCTCCCTCCCAGTCAACCCAGTCTCCCGCCAGGATTGAAATTTGACAGAGACACGCGGAGCAACTCAGCAAATTGCGGTCCTTGACAAAGACAAATCAAATGTCGGGAGGTCAATGTCGGGAGGCCCAGGCCCTGATATTCGGCACTTCACCGGTCATGAAATCCTGCCGTACATAGATATCTCCCGGATATCAGCTTGTTGCTAGCGCTGGATGCTGTAGTTTTAGTTAGAACGAGCTTTGGTGACATTGAGTTTACTTGTCCATATTTCTTTTTTCCACATATACCTATTAGCTCTACGTATATTTCTACTCTGTACGTTTTTGGCTTGATAATTTGGTAGCCACCGTTACGGCTCACTAGTTCCGCATTGTCCAGGAGAAAACTCCAAGGCCGAGAGAGATACGAGTCTCTCATTGAACGGAACTCCATGCCGATGAAGATGGTTCTTTTGATTCGCACCTTGGAAGTAATTTGCTTTTTTTCTGGAGTATGCTGGTCAAACACAGCTTCCGAGGTCTACCAGCGGCACGAAAATCAATAGCGGGTCACAATTCGCACTAACTTACTAATTTACCTTAAGCTTTAGACGACGAGAGACCCGTGGACGTCGTGGGTGTGAGGGGATCCGCAAGCGTCAGCCATTGACATTAGCCCAAGGCCGGAAAGAAGCTACATTTACTCCGCTTTCCTCTCAAGCCACCACCACTGACCATGTGGTTTTACGCCTACAGAAGCTAATCAAACTCTAAAAGCAAAGTTGTACGCTGGCCTGACGCGCTGTGACAAAGAAATCGAATGCTCGACTTGCGCTGTCGTTATGGAAAATATTTTGCTAAATGAGCGGCGCAGAGTCATTTGGATGAGGAAGGGAAACTTGGAAATTGAGAACCAACCGTCCCCGGAAACGAGCCGGTGGCTATGCCGAGCCCGGTAGCAGTGCTACCCCAGACAAATAGAATGTATAATAGATTAAGATCTCTAAAAATCCTACCTCGAGTCTCCATTCGGATTAGTTCCTCGTGCTTGGTGAGCCCCCAAAGCAGCCACTCACAATTTCAATTCAAGCGGAGCAGATAAAACTCGGAATTCGGTCCCGCAGGCTGTGAAATTTGTAGATTATGAAGTCCCTCTATGAAGTCCGTGATGCTCTTGGAGTTGGACGGGATGGAATTAGCTAGGGAGGAACATTCAAGCTTAATTGACACAACCTACTCTACAGTCGCGAGCAAGTCCACCAAACATTGAATTATCTAGGTAACATTACGTGTGGCGCAACCTGTAAATACTCCAGGCCGGTTCAAGTGAAGGCCCATCAAAGTAAATCCATGGATCATAATCGGGGAAAAACGTACTATCCGATGACAACCGAGCTTCAGACTTGGCCTTTTAGTCTTTTCAATGAATCTCATTTCCCTAACCTGGAAAGTTTGAAGAAATCTGGCAGGATAGTTGTCATAAATTTTTTTTGTTTTTTGATCAGAAAACTTTCCGCAGTGTTGTCACGAAGGCCCAGCTAAATGCGATCGTGATGAGAGGGGGTACTTGTACTACGGTATGGCGAGTAAATAACGTTAGTAAGTCCCACCAGGTATATTTGTTTTTCTTCATGCGCACGCACTCAGTATGATTTTAATAAGAGAAAATATGATTTATCTATTTTTTATTGGTTGAAAGTGTGTGTATATAGTATTCTCTGGACATCTCTGTATTTCCACGCATTATTATTCTCCACCGTACTAACGTTACTTCACCTCCTACATAGTAATTTACCTCGATATACGTGGTATTGTCTATGGGTGCGTATTTAATGTATTACCTGTATGGAAACATGGGTATTTGCTGACGGAATTTGTTACCTACATCTGTTACCATACGGAAAGATTGCGCGCATCATCTCGGCCAGGGACGGTACAGAAGACGACTGTGTAAGTTAAACTAACGTTAGTTGTCAGTGTCAGTGTCACTGATTGTATCCACCTGCCATCCTAGTACTTGGCTAGTACATGGCACGTACCATATACCGCTTTAAGGCGTATTGAATACCACGTATCGTATAGACAGATTCGAAACAGTCGGAATTACGAAACATATCTAAAATACTCCATACATTGGGGGTTTTAATTGTTGGTAAATTACGCATGTATCGACTAGTAAACCAGCCAAGCCAACTAGATCCATTAATCGTATGTCACCGTTGTACTTTGATTGGATCGTGAACTCAACGATTTTCCGGGCTCCATTTGCTTTTGCTCCATTTCCCTGTTGGAAGCACGTCCGGAGCACTACCGTACGATGGGAAAAAAGGCTAAGTTATCTGGCAATTTGCTGGCTGGTGGGTAATCTCATAATATTGCGTAAGACCTAGCATCCTCCCCCCATGTCAAAAATTGAACCCAAATCAGATCTCCAACGCCTCCTCTGACCAACCAGGACCGTGCATAGACGAGAAGGCGTCCGCCAAGAGGGACAGATTGATGTGAAACCTGGCCCTGCCGTCCGTCAAACCTCTTGGCTACAGGTGTGAACTTCTTGGCTACAGACTGTCAACTTATTAGTTAACTACAGGCCCTGAGAGATCCTGGTATGTCGTATGGAGCACTATGCAGTAATTAGATTGTTAGGAATATTGAAGCTCATACACTATTTCGATCTAACCAATTAATCTAACCAATTTGTCTGGTTATTTTACGTGGTCTAAATGTGCGATCAAGATTACCTCGGAGTCTGGACTCTAGCCTGAGGACCTCGTAATTTCATACCGATGATCTCAATCTCGACTTCTATACTATGGAGCACCTCTCTGGCTTGGTCTTGGCTTCTTTACGTCGTTGTCGTCGGTCGTGTCGGAAATGAGGGACTCTGGTGGACTCGAAATGTTGTTTCCAAGGAACCTTGGAAGAGTAGAAATTTCTCCGTGACTGATATTCCTAAACATTAAATCGAAAAGCACGTGGAATTTGCCGTGCCGAGGAGCAAGGCTGGAGAAGCTGTCGTCCACGGGTGTCTGACACACGAAGTTACGTATGAAGTCGTCCGAGGAGGAAGGTGATTCGGAAAAAAAAGAAAGAAAGAAAAAGAAAAGAGTTGAAAATTTTAAAGAAATTTGCCTCCACATCCTTGCTGCTGTTGTGCGTGACGGTTGGCTGTGGTGTCACCGAGTAGATGCAGGAATGCTGACCATGATGTGAGAAAACGGCACAGGTTACGAGGGCCTGCATAGTATGCGTTAGAAGAATCAGTCGCTGTAATCGATTTCTTTGCGCCGTCTGGTGCAATCGACTGCGTCCTCGCTGTGGGCAGTGAACGAAAAATCAGTGCTGAAGTAGTAGAAACCTGAATCTACAGCCGATTTTCTTCAATGGAAGTCTGAGGATTGTTTGAAGCGGGAATCCTATCCTGATGTTCTTTTCATTATGCTTGTAATAAGTATCTAATCGTCAGGGAAATAGCTCGTAGAACGAGCCTGGTTGTTCTCAAGATAAATCTTCCAAGGTTGAGTCGTAGCTAATACAGAGAACGCCTTATCAAGGCATACCTACTTCCCTTCCGCACGTTCTACCAATTGTTCTTCCAAGCCCATGGGCTCCCATGTATCGCGAGTCTTTCGATTTTGCACCCATATAACGTCACCTTGCAGAAATGCAACGACGCCGCCCTTCCCCGTTGCGCTCGCTGTGATGCGAAATAGTGGTTGCCCATTCTGAGGGTGTGCTTCTCGTAGTGGAAGCATAATAAGTCCCTGATCCGCACACCACTCCTCGACGATATCTTTGAAAGCAATTTCTTGGACAGGGGCTTTCGCTTTGGTTGCCTTCAAGGAATCGGCGTGCTTATCAGCATGTCGGCGTTCTGTTGGAATAGACCTTGCTTTGGCGGGCGGTATCAGCTCTGGTGCAGGTAGCTCAGTTGCAGCACGATCGCCGAGCTGAGATGCCAGGTCCATCAATTTCAGTCCCTTCGTCCACTCTTCGTCTACAGCGACAATCTCGTTGAGCTCAGCAGGAATTTGAGACCTCCACCACGTAAACCATTCGGCGACCTCTTCAAAATTTGGATCGTTTGTCAACCACACGTACAGGATCTGGTGCCACTTGGGGAAGAACTCTGCCACCAGCAGCAGCCCGAAGACCTTGGGTTGGTACACGTCCTTCCACTTGAGCACATCCTCAAAGGCAGTCATATCTTGATCTTGAGGATTGACTTCAAAATTCTCGCGCAAATGTCGAGCGAGTCGCGGCAGGAGGTGCTTATGGAGTGCATTGTCAAATTCTGACCCGAGAGCTTCTTTCCATAGATCGAGTCCATGCAATAGACCACGTCTCAGATCCCAAGTGTCTAGAATGACTCGGAATTTTCGTCTCACATCTGACATCAGTCCGGTTGCGTGTCTGGGATTCGTATGTTTTTCATCCAGATATTGTAACCATGTGAATAACCACCACGGGAAACGCGATCCCTGTGACGAGGCGTCGTGTCGACGACTGCTTCGTGGCTTCCATTCCTTGATTGCAGCGCTGAGTTTAGGAACCACCGTCTGATTAATAAGATTGGAGTAGACAAAAGAAGGCACAACATCTTTCCACGCAACGACAAGAGACGTAGCAGGAGACGGATCGTAAACATCCCACTCGTTCAAGAGCACAGATCGTACACGAGGGAGCCATATAGAATAGATCATGCTCTCAAAGGCGGATGTAGCTTGTCGTCGCGTCTGTAATACTGTAATTTCTTCATCTCCGGGTTTTCGCGAAAGAAGGGGAAGTAAGCGTGAAATTTCGGCAACAAGAAACGTTGGGTCTTTCAGAGGGTCCCATTGTTCAAGAGCTTCACGGAACAAAGGATGGATCGCAGCAACAGCTGCGTCTGACAGGTGATATTCGTCAATCAAGCCTCTGTATTCTACTTCAATCAATTCGAGCTTGCTGGTAACCTCTTCGAATCGTTGTATTGTCTCCTGAGGTTCCACTAGTTGAATCCCTTCAAGAGTCGACACCAAACGAGCCAATTGCTCCGATTTGACTTGGAACTCGTCCATTTCTTCGACAACTTGCGTCTCTTCCAGCTCAATAAATTTCTTCCGTTCTGTTAACCCTTTCCATTCATCGACGAAAGCTTCCAGGTCATGTCGCGCACGCCGTGCAATCTTGAGAGCTTCACCTTCTGCTTGGTTGACAAATTCCAAAGGTGCCATCAGACCGGCAGTAGACGTCAAAACCTTTTGTTCTTTCCCTGTCGCATCGACCAGCGATTTGAGCACGTTGGGCACCACGAGTCCTTCAACCTCTGCTTCTAATTCCCGTGCTGTCCGGAAACGGGTCTTGGGAACAGCGCTCGGCGTCGAAACACCACTACGGCCACCAGCTTTGCGCGGTTCAGATTTGCGTTTCCGACGACGCTCCTCGTCGGAGCTATCTTCAATCTTTTCGCCTCTGGCGGCTGCCTGTCGTTTCTCTTCTTCTCTTGCCTGTTTTGATTTCTCCTTGACAGCACCAAGACCGACTCTTTGAGGACGACCTTGCGCCTCGATTGGGTTCACTATACCGCGTCCTCCTTCACCCAGTCCTTGACCCTCGACGTAGCCCATTTTGGCCATCATTCGCGCTGCGAATGAGTTTTTTCCCATGGCTGAACCACCGCCACCACCACCACCCTCACGCCTATTGCTTTGCATTCTTGGCGTTGTGTTTGATGGCGTATTGTTCCAGCCATTTCGTCTCGCACCGCCTCCCAGGCCGGTGGTCATGCTTGGCGGAGAAGCAGAGCCAGAAGCCGCGCGACGGAAAGCTTGAAACCCAAAGGACGGGCGAGCAGCAGCGGCACTTTCTTCGTCGTCGTCATCTGAAGAGCTCATATCTCTAGCTTTACGCTTCTGGCCAGCAAAGGGCGACTGCACGGGGGATTCGTCGTCATCGTAGTCCATGCTGCATTAGACCACGTCTGCTTCTCTGTTCTTGCTCGCAGGTAAGCACGTCAAAATGGTTGGAGAAGAATCGCGCAGTGACGATGTCAAGAGCCAAATACTGACATGTCGAACCGATGGTCGTGAGGTTGGTAGATGCTGCTGTTTGACTTGGCTTGATTTTTTTGATATTCGGCGATAGGATGTTATTGCTGTTAGACTCGGATGGGGAAAAATATATTTCCGGAATATTGCCGCCGGTCTGCCAGACGGGCCGATGACGTTTTCCTTAGCCTTAGCCTATTTGCTCACTAGTTTCCTATCTAATGCTCCCGACAGCTTCAAGAAGATTCGCTCCTCTCATCCCCTTCAATTTCCTTTCATCTCAAGTTCAACATCCTTCAACTCGCGTAGTCTACAAAGATTGCAAAGCTACTGTGAGCCTTATCGCGTCCAAATTGAGCATCTATCGAGATTTAGTGCTAACCACTTTTAATCCAGTGACAATGTCTGCCACGCTTTTCCGTTCGTCAACTGCTCGCGCTGCTTTGCGCGCCGGAGCCTCGGCTCCTCGTACTGCTGGTCTTGCTGGAACCAATTTCGCTCGCACAAAAGTTACTCTTCCAGATCTATCCTGTACGTTGATACGATGATCAATCCATGTTTACTCCCCTCGTGTCCGATGCATCCTCGATCAAAGCCTCTGTTTGAGCGAGCGACAAACGTCGGTCAGAGAATGATGGGCCGATGATCAACCTAAAATTTCCACAAAACTAACAAGTGAAATTTTCTAGATGACTACGGTGCTCTGGAACCATCCATCTCCGGCAAAATCATGGAGATCCATCACAAGGGCCACCACAACGTCTACGTCACAGGCTACAACACCAACATCGAAAAGCTTCAAGAAGCACAGGCCAAAAACGACATTGCGGCACAAATTGCGTTGAAGCCATTGATCAATTTCCACGGTGGTGGCCACATCAATCACTCTCTCTTCTGGGAGAATTTGGCGCCCAAGAGCGCTGGTGGCGGCGAAAACCCTTCGGGTGCACTGGGCAAGGCCATTGACGAGACGTATGGAAGTTTTGGAGAGTTTCAGAGCAAGTTCAATACTGCCCTTGCTGGAATTCAGGGAAGTGGCTGGGCGTGGTTGGTAAAGGACAAAGAGACGGGTGATATTTCTATCAAGACTTATGCGGTGAGTTGATGAATATTACGGAGTTTCCTAGCGAGGAAAGAAGAAAGAATTTTTTTTCTGATTTGGAATATAATAAAACAGAACCAAGACCCCGTTGTCGGACAGTACGTTCCTCTTCTCGGTGTCGATGCCTGGGAACACGCCTATTAGTAAGTTAACCATTCAATCATTATCTGCGGCACGACCTATAAAACCTTTGAAGAAGAGTTGGGATTAACCACGACTTTAGTCTTCAATACCAGAACCGCAAGGCCGAATATTTCAAAGCGATCTGGGAAGTCCTCAACTGGAAGGCTGCCGAGAAGCGTTTCGGTGCATAAAGCTCGAGTCGTAAGAGCAGTGACCTCTTCAGATCTTGAGACATTAGTCAACACAAGAAGTGCTGTACATAAGAAATGTAAAAGATTTAAGATTGTTGAGAAATTGCGCTGAGATCAGATCTAACCAATACCGGTGTTTTTATCGTCTATCGTCTTTATGGAATAGTACTACTACCTATCATCCCGAGCGAGTAGACCCATGAAAATGGTACGATCACGTAAGTATTGATTGATAGAATCATGTCAGCCAAATTTTGCATGTACAGTCGTGAATCAGTTGCAAATATCCGTAAAAAGGCTCGCTGGAATCACAAAACCAATCCAAACCACAAAAGAAAAGTGAAGATAGAAATAATGAAAGAATGAAAAAAAATCAGAAAAATGCTGCAGTGGAAATAAAAATACATCAAATGCGGAAACAGTGGTGTCTCCAGCCTGGAATGAATATCAATATGAACCACGAAACGAGAGGTCGCCTGCAAGAATATCGAAATAGAAATGATTAGACGTAAACAATAGGAAATATTTCTGTCGGAAGTGGGACAGGGTGTGATACCATGCTCTCGTTGCAACTTGCGAAGCAAAGTTAAATGAGCATGCTTTTGGACAAGATGGTTGCATATCGTTCTTTTCGGACCGTTGTCGGAATGCAATAAATATTGATACAAGTAAGCGAAGAAGGGTATAAAAGAATAATACAGATGATGTCTTTCGCGAAGAATAAAGGCCTACGCCATTCTTCGAGAGCGTCTCCGAGCCCGCCAAACCGGCTCGTCATCGACTGGAGCGTCTTGGCCGAGTACCAAAGAAGACACATCAATGCTCGCAGTCGATTTGGGCCGTTCGGTCGTAGAACGAACGATACCCAGATGAGCAGTAGGCGATGACTCGGTTTCTTTGCTGTGGGAGCCTTTCATCCAGCCCAAGAATAAAGACCCTCTGCTGCGAGGCTCTGAGCAGTCAGAAGTCATAGGCCGTGAAGCCGCTGATGGACGAAGATCAGACAGCGGCTTCGGCAATGGTCGAACAGGTGATTGCCCGAGAGGTGTCGTGCCTTCACTGATGTTGAGGCCGGGACCTGAGCTCGTCCGACGGTGTTTGCTCACTAATAATGCCAATGACTTGTCCGGAGTACTGTATGGCCCTTTTGGGACAGTGGCCACTGTGTCTGCTTGAGTGTCGTGGTTTTGATGACGATTTCGTGAAAAGAAGCGAGGACGGAGTGACAGTCGCCTGCGAGGTGGTGGTGTCTCGCCGGCAGACTGGGCTTCATCAGCCCACGCACGAAGACGAAGTGGTGGGTTGCGTGGAGTGGGTGTGTCAATTGTCTCATCCACAGTGACCTTCGCGTCTTCGACATTGCTTTGGCTGTCGCTACCTTGTTCCGAATGAACAGAGGTCTCTTCCTTCACCTCGTGCTTGGAAGTTTTCTCTTTCAATGTGGTGACATCATTTTCAGTCTTGGCTGCCTCAAGCCATTCCTGGGGAGTCAATGTGGATGAGGCAGGCAGTTCCTTTGATACCTGCTGCATGGATGTGCTGGAATTGAAAGAGGAAGTTCGAGACACGGGCATATTGGAAGTGACGTTCTCCACTCCCTCTCCATTGAACAGCAGATCTCCACCGTAGCAACTAAGTCTTGGGTTGCTTGGACTGCCAGGACCCAGCACACGAGTAGCCTTTGCCGATCCCCGACCGTAGTGACTGAACGAAGATAGCAGGCCCTGAGGTAAATCTTGGACGTTATACCGTGTATCTACACTTGCGGTGGTATCGATGCCGTCGGAACGGGTACTGAGGCTGGTACTTCGCGTTGTAAGCTCGTCTGCTGAGCGCGGTCGACTCAACGGCGTGAGCATCTCCCGGCTCTCAAAATGTGCACGATCTTTAGCAAGATTCACATTTGAACCGTTTCTAAGGATCGGTCGCGAAGTGCTCATGGTATCAGGAGTTGGAGGCAATTGTCCGCCAAAATCACCCTGACGAGGACTAGCATGTTGACGTTGTCTAGTCTTGCGCATCACCTGGAAGGGCTCGTCAAGTTGTACGGTTGGAACATAGGAGCTTCGTGATACATCCGAGAAGGCTCGCCCTCTGAGATTCTTGCCCACTCGATTTGAGCGTGGAGTCGACTCATTGCAGTGCATCCAGTCGCTAATCTGATCGGATAGCTGATGGCCTGAAGATACAGCGCTTGTCTGCCCTGACGTCACATCGAGAGGGTCTTCCTTGGCAAGTTTAAGTCGATTCAAGTCATCCAAGCGATCAAATTCATTGCTGGAAGGCTGCTGTATGTCTTGAGGGTTAAAGTAGCTGCATTCACTGAGTATACTCAACCTCGGCGACGGTGGATCCCCCGTCGAGTCAACGGTGGTGCCAATGGTTGATTGACTGATAGAACGACATGACTTGTTTTCGTCTGCCATGAACAAGCTTCTCAGAGCAGCAGTGCTGCGATCCTCTTCTCGCAGGAATGACGGTGACTTGCGTGGCCGGCGCACGGTTCCCTTTTTGGATGATGTACGATCAGGGATATCGACAAAACTCTGCGCTTTCGGTGTACATATCTCGGAGCTGTTATCAGGAACAACTGTCGCACTGTCACGAAACGTCGACACAGCATCACAATTCGCCTGTAGTTGCTCAACTTTTGCCTCTAGGTGACAGATCAGCTCCACTGCCTCGCTGATCGCTTGGTCTCTTCGATCTAGCTCCGTCTGCAAATTTTCGTTGGCTTCTCGTAAGCGCTGGTTGTTCTCTTCCACTTCTCGTAATTCATCTAGTTCGTCTTCCAGGCCATGCATTCGTTCCAACTCTTCTTCCATCTCGTGCATCCGTTCCATCTTTTTCTCCAAGGTAGCAATCTGCTGCGTGCGATGAAAGATTTCGAGTTTTAGATCAAAATTCAGCTTATTCATTTTTGAGACATACTGTTGGAAAGAACTATTAGATAGGCGCTCGTCTATGGAGATTGGAAGGGACATTAAACCTGATCCATTTCACGAATACCCATGTCTCGTGGTTGCTTGAGCCCAGACAATGCCACACTATTAGCTCGACGCTGCTTTTCCGAGGGACTGTTCTCGTGCGACTGCGATTGCGAGCCGGAAGTAGTTGGTCTGCGATCAACATCTTCGGACAGCTGCGGTGTCTTTCGTGAGTTTCGCGTCGCCCGCTGTTCTTTGATCAAGCCTTGGAGTATTGAAGAGGTTGGATTCACTAGAGTGGTGGATGAAGCATCTGTGGTAGTTGTTGTCAGTTTTGGGTCAGTAATTGCCGAATACAAGAGGTCATACCGAAGTCTGGGCGAACTGGGGTGTGCGGCCGAGGGTTCATGTTGGCGAACTGAGATTTGGCGATATCTACAATTCAGACTATCAGTGACTGAGACCTCAATACCGAAATAGCAGTTTCCTGCCAGAGACTTACCGTTGTTGACGTGGGGCGGGTTGTGGCGAGAGATTTTCCTGGACGAGGAATGTCGCAGGGGCGGCGTAGAATCAGCACCAGTACCTAGACATCCAGTACATCATGTCAGAGCTGCGGGATGAAATGTAGCGACCATGACGCGATAAGTAACTCACGAGAAGAATGTCTGCGAGAAGAAGATCGTTGTGTTGGAGACACTCCACGAGTACGATGAAGGAATGGCGAAGACGCGGGCGATTGTGAAGGTGAAGGTGAAGAAGGAACAGTTGATCTATGTCGGTGGTCGAGGACGCTCATTATGGCTGTGGTGGGAAGCAGGTGACCTGTCCTTGTCCTGCTTGGGAGAAAAAAAGAAAGAAAAAAAAATGCAGCAAGGAAGGAATTGTTCTAGGTCGATACTGGGGAAGGTGGGATTGTCAGTCCTGCAAAGCTGCACGCAATGTCCAATGTCCAATGTCGGAGATTATTCCAATTGATTATCAAATTGATGAAACTCACATCTTCAATGGGTCAATGACTAGCAAATGATTCACACAAACAATGCCTGATTGGCAAGAATAGCAGCAGGATGGACAAAGCGCATTGAGCAGTTGTTCTCAAGGGGCTTCGATATAAGGATCTGTATGCAAGGGGGCGTGGTAGATTCGAGTTGTACAAAGCTGAGCAGTAGGATTTAGAATAGTCTCTTCAGACGTGTGCTCTAGGAGTCAAGACTGCGTTTTATAAGGATCATACACGGTCATTGTGTGCGTACGACCTGTAAGTTGAGGCGTTGAGCTGGTAGAACAGGACATCCAGCGATGGGATGGATGACCGTACAGTCGCAGCTGAAGGGATGCGCCAGAATGTGATGAGTTCGGTTGATTTTTCGACTTGATCTTTATGGAGTACCTTAACTACGGAGAAAGGGAAGTCAGCCAGGAGATGCCCATCTTATGTCAGCTACACAGTAGACCTTAAAGAAGGAAGGAGCAGGCCCAGCCCCGGCTTGCATGGAAAAAAAAGTTCTTTCTTCTTGGGAGTTGGGCCAGCCACAGTTTTAAGACATAATTGACGTGATTGGCTGGCGATATGAACGCACACCTTCTGATTGGTCAGTGCGCAAGCTTTCTTCTGCCTGCACGGGACAATTGTGGGATGGCCCATGCATTAGTCAGGACAAATTGGCCAATCGGAGAGTTCCCTGTATAGTGGCTACGTGATATCCCCCTGGTTTAAGCCTATTTAGGAAGCTGCCCGCACTAGTCTGATTGATACTTGATACGGCTTTGTCTTTCTCCTTCTTTCCATCTTATATTCAACTACTTGTTAACTTAGTTGGCATTAATTAATTGTTCAACTAACTAACTGTCCAGACTCCATAAAGGATGGATGGCTATCAGGACCACCATCGCCACTCAGTACAATCGTTTCAATAAGCCGTTACTCGTTATTCTGTTGAAGCGTACATAAATCGAATTGGAGCAATGGACTGTTCGACCAAATGGAGTCTCTTAATTCAGGTCGACTGTCGCAGGCTTAGCACCGGTATATCTTCCGAAGAGAATTATTGTCTCCGAGGCGCGACTCAACTGTCGGTGGTATGAGCCATAGAATGACGTGATGAAATCCGTGGGGTTTGTGGACGAGCTCCAAGCTGCTGAGGCCAGCCTCTCTTATTGTCCATAAAGAAGGTGAGAATGACGGCAGGAGAACATGTCTCGAAAGGGAAAGATCCCCTGGCAACGTGGATGCATCGTTCATTTCGACTTTTTCGCTTCGCCAGCCCATATCCGAATTTCCTTGGCGCTATCGTGAGCAACTCGGAAAACTATGATTTCAGTCAGTCGATATTATCGGGACGAATTCCTGGCACCATGAGACATACGCTGTCGTTCCATTTCATCCAGTCCTCTGAGAAATTCAACTCCCTCGCCCAAAGCGCCTCGCGAATTATGAGCGTGATCTGCGATTTCCGAGGCTCTTTTCCGGAAAGTCTATCAAAGTCGGACGTTAGAAGAACTGCTTTGAATGAAGATTCCTACGGAACAGTTGCGTACATCGCTCAGTATATCCGCCATGTTATCCTCCTCAAACAGCTCCAGAACTCGAATACCCAGACTGTAGAAATGTGGTGCCAACGATCGAAGGTCAACGGTTCGAGGATCTGCCTTGAGCGCATTCATTACGCGTTCGGAAAGTGCGGGAGGAAGATCGAGCGTCACAAGTCGTGATGTGCCGAGTCGAGCGCTGGTCTAGAGGTCAGCTGGCCGTACTGCGCAAGCCACAAAACATGGACAAGAATTGCAAGTACCCGATAGAAAGCATTTCACCCAGCCATAACGGTAAATCTACCTGAGTGCCAGTTTTGATCTACAGACCGTTCATTGCGCTTAGTACATGGCACTTTAACAAGTAGTCCAGCCAGATCAGATTGGGGGTAGGGTGGCGTGACACATACATTTTCACCAGGATTACCCTCCAAGAAACCAAGGCCAGGCACGTCGAGCTCGAATTTACAAGGCAATTTCTAAATAATCCGATTCGCGGTTAGTCGAGCCTCTTGAGTCGCGGTATCAGGCACGTACCTGAGCATCTGTTAGAATAGCATCTATATCGTAGTACGACATATTTCTCAATCACTGAATTGCAGATGTTACAGTCCGAAGCGTGTAGCACAAGCTTATTCAGTGGTAATAAATTAATCAGCCCAGAAAGCAACATGAATCTATCATCGATCGCGTCTTGGTGATGTTGCGCCAGAGAGAAATTGTTGACCCCGCAGGAACAACATACGCGCTATGATTGGCGCATCACGTGTGTTAATTTCAATTTCGATGTAAAAGCCCGTACATGACGGTAATATTACGACTTGATAACATGCTTACTAATCAAATACTCCGTTGTAACAACATTAAAGGCAATCAACTCTATTTGAGCCTCCACAACATCCTCTCCTCCGGCTTGTTATACATGAATTGAACCTCCAATTAATATATCTCTGCGCTTCCGTTCAAGCGAACGCACAATTAGAATACTTGCTGAATTGGCTCGCGTTTTTCCAACCAGTGACTGAATCCTCGGCCCACTTGGAAGATAGATTATGACTCATTGAGAGTTCTATACAAGAAGAGGCTGCAGGATCAATCCTTGCGGGGTTCACGGATGGGTCGAAAAATAGGCCGCTATATATAAGGATAAATCGCAATAAAGCCCGAGCCTTTCTAGGTATCTAGTCTCAAATTCTATTCATAGCAGATCTTTGTTTTGGACTTCAGCCATGTCCGTCAGTCAACTCGACGCCGCTTCGATTGCGCGTCTCTCCCTGCACGACCCTAAAAACTTCAGTATCCAGCACTCCCAAACCCTGCATCGTCTAGTGCTCCTAAAGCACTGGGACATTCCCCAAGGCTCTAAGGTATTGGAAATAGGATGTGGGCAAGGTGACTGTACAACGGCTCTGGCCTCTGCAGTAGGCGACGAGGGAACGGTCGTAGCTGTCGATCCAGCGGACTTGGATTACGGTGCGTGCTCTCTCTCTCTCTCTCTTTCTTTCTTAATTTCTTCACTCTCTAGACACTACCTAATTTGGCGATGTAAGCGCAAAGATAGTTAAAGACTGACCATGGAATCCGGCTGGTCAGGCGCTCCATATACTCTGGGCCAAGCACAGAGTCACATCTCACAAGGCCCATTGGGAAGTCGCATCAATTGGATCCAAAAGACTCCCCTGGACTATCTTTCCTCTCAACAGTCGCCGTCTACCGGTGAAGAAAAGACTTTCGGCGCAACAGTGCTCGCCCATTGCTTATGGTATTTTGCCTCTCCGTCACTCATCATCGACACTTTTCGAGCTCTTAAGCAACACAGCAAGCGTCTCCTTCTTGCCGAGTGGTCGTTAGTAGCGACGCATCCTTCTGCCCAACCCCATGTATTAGCCGCACTAGCTCAGGCAGCTCTAGAGTGCCGTAAACCCACGAGTGTGTCGAATATTCGCACAATATTGGGACCAAAACGTCTTACCGAACTAGCTCTCGCTGCTGGGTGGCGGTTGCAGAATGAGACTCGGGTGCAATGCGGAGAAGGGCTGCTTGACGGACAGTGGGAAGTGTCTGCTTGTCTTTCTGGCTCCTTTGAAAAGGAAGTAGAAGAGAAAGTGAGTGATGAGAGGGTACGAGCAGTGGTCTTTGCTTTACGAGATGCGTGTGAAGCGAGCTTGGAGGGTGTGCCGGGAGGTCGGAAGGGGGTGCAAGCCATGGATGTATGGGTTACTTCTTTTGTTTAATCACGAGCTAAGGGTCCTGGATCTGTTGGTTCATTTTATGTATTTACCCCTAATCTTCTATAGGATCTGATGTGGATAAATTGATGTGCAGAGTTGGAAATCCCTGGTTTTCAATTGAAGCTACCTAACTCTGAATGATCTAGTGGAGCTTGGCCATGCGGTGGATTGGTTCTTCAAGGATGGCTGTAAAAATGCACCATTTAATTTTGATCTGTCGCACTTCAAATTCGACTTGCGCGGAGCAGCTGGAATAGGATCGAACATAAGAAAGCCCCTCACTATTATTTCCGATAATCAGGTACAGTGAACAATGACAAAAGTGAAGGGAAAAAAGGAGCAGAAGAATTTGTGACCTTTTTACAGCCGGAAAAATTACCAACGTTGGAATTGAGCCAACACGGAGCCCTGTTCGTTGGTCATGTAACGGTGCATGTAGGCTTTTTTTCCCGGCTGACAGAATTCACTCATATCTTAGTCCCTCGTCAAGAATATTGTCTCTTTTGATTCGTCTTGTCTTTTCTTCTCTTCTATTTTTTTGCTGCCTCCTGTATTTGGGCTTTTTGGTCTTGTTTATCTCTGTTATTCTGCGGAATTTGTTTCTAGTAGAAAAGAGACAACGGCAGGTTCCCCCGCACACGGAAATACCTGTACCAAAGTACTTTCCGATAGATGACTACTTCTTAATCATGCAGATAGACGACGAGAAGCAGGTCCCTTTTACAACTCTCGATGACCAGCCACAATCTCGACCACAGCGGTTCTTGCTCTTCGCTCTATTACGCGAGAAACTACCATCTACAGATGAAGTCGCACCGGCCCCAGATGGCGGGTTACAGGCCTGAACTCAGGTAGCCATAGCCTATCTAGTCCTTATCTATACTTGGGGCTTCATCAATTCATTTAGTTTCTTCTAAGCTTATTATGAAGAGAATTTTAGCTCTGGGGTTATTTCATCTCAAATCTTATAGATAATCTTCATTCAAGTGTTTCTGCTTAGTTTTATTGAAGATTTCTCTGGTTATTTTATAGATGCAGGCTATTATTAATACTGTTTGATTAACAGTTTCATTTTTTTAGATTATCAGTATCTTTATAATCTTGTTATGCAAGTAATATTAGTAAATATTTCTTGCCCAAGGTCTTTACTATGAAATTGATGATGGATTATTCTTCTGTTTTATAACAGCTCTTATAATAATTTATTTTATTAAAAAGGATTAGATTATTATATTAAAACTTATACTTTCAGACTTCAGTACTGATGGTTTGATTTTTCCTATTATTATGCAATAATTTCTATCTAGATTTAGGTTTCAGTGGATTATATATTGTATTGGCTTTATGGTCTTTTTTTGTTTTATCATCTGCCTTCGTCTAGCACGCCCTTAACTGTCTAAGAAGTCCACCAGGTCATCACTTATGAAGCCAAGCGCCTTTCGCGAGTTGCCCTATTCACTTTTTGTGATAGGTATCTTTCTTTCTCTCTGGGCTGTATATTTCAGCTACTTTTACGTGAGTAAACCTCTGAAAGACAACCCGTGCTTCAATCTCGCGCATCGTTCCTATTAGTCCGAATAGCTAACGCTACTTGCAGATCAACACCTACGCACTCGGTGTTATCAGAACATCTTACTTCCAGTCACTGACTATGCTCTACATCATCAATGGGCTCAGAATTCCTAGGCGCATTATTCCCACTTTAGTAGCAGATCACTATTTTGGCGGTATTCTTAATATACCTAGGTATATATCATGTTTGGAATTATTATCAGAATTCTTTTTTACTGCTGGATAGCTGTGAGATTATATAGTAATATAATTACTTTTATTATGTATTATAATTTGATTAAAGATAAAGTTCAGGGGACAGTCTTATCATCACTATTAATATTAATTATAGATCTTAGTAAGATGGAGGTTCAAAGTGGTATAATTTTATTGATTATGGTTTTTGCATGTTTAACTGGGCCTCTCTTGGCTGAGGCTCTCATTGAACGGGATAATGACTCGTATACTTATGCCTGTGCTTGGGGAGGAACGTCGTTGATCTTGGGGTCCATCTTCGTATTGGGTGCTCGTCTGGCAATGTTGCGTCGGCCAATCGAATCATCCCTGGATGGCCGTGGAAAATCACATTAAGCGGCGTCCTCGACTTACCTTAGTGGTACAAAAGTCTTAATCTCTTGTTACGCCGTTGTTTGGGGTGCGAAATAATGGTTTAATTCAGTTTCTACCCGAAGCTTTGGCTGGCCTCGCTTTCTGGCGCAGCTGGTATCTTCATGGAGTTTGACTGACCTAACATTAAGTCTCAGCTGTGACTTGCCAAATACCTCGCGTTCTGGCACATGCATTGCGATACTTTAGTTGCAAAATGACCGACAGCTAGATCGATGTCTCAAGATGCTCATGTATCCGACGACTCTTTGGCCAGGATTTTTGAATCGGCTGTGAGCAGAATCCCATTATTGTACATTTCAAATATGGATCACGAGCACTCACTCCCACGAGGACATGTAAAACGCGGCGGCTAACTTGAGCAGCATGAATTAGCCCTAAGCGGAGGCTGTGCCGCATGCGCGAATCCCTGTTCGCGCTATCATCAGGGGTTTTTAGTGCATCTCAACTCCGCGAAAATGGGATGTTCTTGTCCAATGGTGGGCTCGCTCTATAATGACCACGAGACTCTAGTCTACTCTTCGTTACTTGAAATGCCTTTCCCTTGCAGTTTCTTCGGGGCGAGTCGCGGAAATACCGCTTGACTATCGAACTAATCCGTGTGCATAAGTGTCTGTAAGTTTCAGCCTCGCAGGTCGTGACTTTCAATCCTCTTGTTACTAAAACATCTTCGTAATATCTCAAACATATCTTGAATAAGTGTGTCTGGAGACTGCCCTGTCTGCCTATATAGATAAAAAAAGTATGCGTGCTGGTTACTCGCCCATATTTGAAGGGCCTGTATACTGTATTCATTCCAATTTACATGCTTTCCATCTGAAGCTAACGACAGCATGGACAGAGAATCGGGACTTGTGAATACTACAGAGGACGCGCGCGCAGTTATTGAAGAGATAGCGCGGCGTAAAGGAACTTTTACACAGGCCTTTAGGCAAGAGGCAAAGGAAGAGGCCAGAAATGGCCGCGTGGGCATGCTACAAGCGATCGAAGGCAGTGAAGAGATCAGAAAAGACTTGGCAAGCGCATTAAGAATGTAAGTGCCTCGAAGAGATGCTCTGGACCCTGATATTGTTCTTTGATAAGATAAATAACCTGTTCTCAGCATATCAGCTGAACTTTACACGAGCCGTGCACGGTTTTTGATGGAAATCATACAGAATGCCGACGATAACACGTATGCAGAGGGCGAGACACCGACACTATCAATCACTGTCACTCCCGGATATGTAAAGATTGAATGCAACGAGGAAGGGTTCTCAAAAAAGAACATTCAGGCGCTATGTCGAACAGGGAGAAGTTCAAAAAGACCCGGCCAAGGATACATAGGCGAAAAGGGCATCGGTTTCAAGTCCGTCTTCAAGCTGGCCAACCGGGCACACATACGCTCTTATCCTTACTACTTTCAGCTGGACCAGACAAGAGAACTCGGCATGATTACGCCGCAATGGGATGAAGAATACTTTAACGATCATGAAGAAAATTGTCAGACAACCATCATCCTGGATCATATCTGCGACCAGAGAACAATATTTTCAGCTGCGCTGAAAAATGACATCCAAGCAATTGACCCAATCCTCATCCTTTTCCTACGACGCATAGAAAGATTTCATCTTAAGCTTTATGAGGGCCTCTCGCTTCGTTCGCCGCACGTTTCAAAAAGCTTTCGACGCGTCAATTGGACTCCACATTCGGGAATTGTGTCTCTGAAGGATGAGGATTCTAGGACGATACGTCATTTCTACAAGCACAAACTCAGCATTAATTTTGCGGGTACGGAAATTCGACGCCGAGGCATTTCAAAAACCGATATAGTACTGGCATTTCCAGTGAAAAAAATGGCGGAGGGTGGCTATACACCCCAGACGCAGAGCCGAAATTTTGTCTTTGCACATCTGCCTCTTGGGGACTTTGGATTCAAGGTACGAGGATATTTTCCAAGGTTCTAGAGCTGGAGCTAATGTGGTTCGCAGTTCATTATTCAGGCGGATTTTCTCACCACATCGAGTCGGCAGTCCGTCGATGAAGATAACCCCTGGAATAGAAACATCGCAGACGCAATTCCGTCTGCCTTTGAGGAAGCTGTTGATACATTCAACTCAACTGACAGTAGCAGGAATTCGGACTTAGACGAGCTAGCCAAAGTATGGCCGCTCTACCTCAGTCACAATGAGCATATTTTCAGCTCTTACTGGCATCAGATAGCAAAGAGCATTGTGGAGTATCTCAGCAGAAGGTCCGTGATCAAGGACCGTAGCGGCACTGTACGCCCGCCAAAAAGTCTTATGTTCTTAGACTGGGCGCACGATTACAAAGGCAGGCCAATGTTTGGAGGGGCAAATCGTTATGTCTCCAAGGACTATCCCAAGTCTGTCCGCAAGATGCTATCATCGTTGGGTGTCATTTGTCCTAGCTGGAATTGGTTGTGCGAAAGGATTAAGGACTTGCACAACAGGAGTTTACTTCAGAACAAGATGCAGGATAACAAGTGGTGCTCGGATCTTGCCAGAGTGATTCTTACGCCACAGGTGCCGACTGGCGAAGCCAAGTATGCAAGAAACCTGAGAAACGTTCCTCTAATTCCCTTAGCCGATAACACATGGCGGTGTGCTCCCTCATGGAATGAGCCAATCTATTTTCCAGCAAGTGAAGGAACAACAATTCCACCTGGACTATCATTGTCTCTGGTCAACGAAGAAGCTTGTCTTTGCCCCGATAGGAGTAAACTCTTCCGGCTTCTTGGAGTCAAAGACTGCGATATCCCAAATGTTGTCGAGCGCATCCTCGACAATTTTGTCAGTTTGACCACTGCGGACTCCAAGAATATTATAGCTCAGCTGAAGTACCTGTATAAAATGAAAATGTATTTGCGGCCTGGGGACATGGAAAAGGTATGGTTCTCATGCTCTAGGCAGCGCTTCCAGAAGGGCAAATCGGTCTATGCCGATATATCTCTTGATGGACAGCTGAAAGAACTTTTCTCGGGTTATAGCGACGCATATTTTCTGCACAATGACTACTTTGCAGGACTCGATCCTCCTGAAATAGCCAATTTTGCATATTGGTTGGAAGATACAGCGGGCGTAGCGCTCGCCCCTCGCCTCATCTCAATGAATTCACATGTGCTGCATAGAGATTTTGAATGGCTGCTGGCTAATAAAAACGATAAGGTCTTGGAAATATTGCGTCATAATTGGACTTCCTACAAAACCAATATAACAAATACAGCCAAAGAAATCCTAGCAGGGCATGAATTTAGATGCCGGTCGGGATATCAAGTCACTTTGCGCGAAACTTACATTCCCTTACCCCGGCTCTTGCAAAAGGCGCAAATTTTTGGTGACACTAATGACTATGATTTTCTGTTATTGCCTAGCGCTAACCCCCCCGATGACTGGAGATTTTTATCTACTTTTGGTGTTGGACTGGACGATGGACTCGACTTCTATTTGTGGATACTCCATCAAAACGGCTTCAATAGTCACGCAACTGTCAAGAAATCAAAACGACTTTTCCTAGAGATCCAGTCACGAGCTTTCTCGCCTACAGAGAAAGCCAAAGTCAAGTGAGTCCACAGTGCTGTTTATACGGTTTTCTTTGCGAGAAATCCATTTTAAAGTACCTAGAGGGGACTGAGCAATGCTTACTTATGCATAGAAACGCGTTCAATACCTATTTCATTATGTTTTCAGAGCAAGAGAACCTGCAGTCTCTGATGAGTTGTGTCTGGCAAGCACCCCATGGATATACTTCTAAGAGAGCTTTACTTCCAGTATATGGCCAAGAACTTGATCGGCTATTTCGAGAGATCTTGGAAGTTCGAAATGTGCCCACGAATGCCGAAATTCAAGAATATCTTGAGCTGCTCAGAAATGGTAGTTCAACCACCATGGCAGATGTAATTGAAGTTTATAATTTCATACAAAATCATTGTGCAACAACGTTAGTATTTTTCAGTTTAGAATTCGACCACAATGCTAATTGATAGCAGAATCAGTTTCAACGACCAAACCGCTTGCATTGCCCTGCCATCTAGATCTGGATCTGGCATCGACTGGCTAACGCCGGCACAGTGCGTGTGGGATGACAAGGAATTCTCACAAAATGGGCTCAAACTAGAGAGCAAGACCGTCGTCCGTCGGATCGTAGAGCAACATGCACCGGCAGCAGTCCCTTTCTTCACTAACATTCTCAACCTTCCAAATGCTGGAATCCACGAGTTGCTTGATGATTTGGTGCTGATGCAACAAAATAACAGCGACGATTCAAAGCGAATATATCGACTTTATGAGAGAATTGAGAGCTGTCGTCGCCGCTGGTCGCGACTCATAAGGTAAGTGCTCGATAATCCCAGGTTGAGACCTAGCTGATCGATCTGATAGGGCCGCTTTCACGGATCGGCCTCTCATATTTTATCGTGATATCAAAGATCCAGGTTGCCTCTGGGTCTCGATTGAAGACTGCATTTGGACTCGATCTGTTCTGCGGTCAAAATATGCTCTTATGCCTTCGTTGAATCAGTATCGCGATCTATTTAGATATACTTTGGAGGTGCCAAATGCTACCATGGACATGCTGATCGACGACCTGTTTTATTCACTGGAGTGCGAGCCGATATCCAATGCCGAAGTCTATCGCTACATAAAAGATCTTTTGATAGAGATTTCCCGCCTGTGGCGGAGCGATGAGGAGTTACAACGATTAGACAACGTCGAATGCTGGCCGTGCCACACAGCAAATGGCTCACTGAAGCTCTGCGCAATTGACGGTTTTTATGTAAACGACCGACAAAATCTGTTTGACATCTTCCGGGAAAACTTCAACTTTCTCGACTTTGATTTCGATACCTCAAAACGACTTGCATCCCTGCTTCGAAATCGAGGCTGTGACTCATTTCTGTCCGAAAATGTTCTCATAGAAACAGAGTGGTGCGAGCCTCTCAAGAAAGATGATGAACTCACACAAAATCTTCAAGGCAGGGCAGAAGCGCTCGTAAAGTAGGCCATTTTGTCATCATCTAGTCTAATACCTTGCGTCCTTCTAACGTTGATATAGGTACTTCGAGCACGTCGGGTGCGAGTCCTCTTACGACCTTGAGCCGCTTCTTGAAAGCGTTAGAGTTTGGATCAGTGCAGATATTAAAACACATTATACGCTGCAAGACATTACGTCGACGGAGAGCAATGGGGGCTCCAGTGTTGAAATCGACATTGAAGAAGATGGCACTACGCGACTTGATGTTTTCGTCTCAGCACACAAGCATACACGCGATTGTGCGCTCATAACTGACTTTCCAGGACAGCTTGTAGCCGCACTGAATCTCGAACCACAACTTGAACCAGCAGATCAGCCACAGTTTTTTCAACTTCTCAATGTGTCCCTTGCCTCGTTGAGGGCCTTTCTGATCAAGACAGGCATCACAGGTGGAGACGATGAAGACTATGTCGACGATGAAGGCTATGACGACGATGATTCCGGGTCCGAAGAAGTCTTCGAAGAGTGCCAAGACCAAATTAGAGACACCTTTGATGATAATTCTGATAACGATGGTGAATTAGTAATGGCAGGAGGTGATAATGACTTGCATGTTGAAGAATCAACCATTGAACAGGATATGCCTGCAACGGTGAGGGCTGAGGTTGGAAACTACGCTTTGGAGCTTTATGGGCATCGTCGAACTGGCGGGTCCCAGCCTTCCATGCAGAATGATTGGGATGTACCTCTCCGTGGAAATTTTCGACATGAATCATCCGGTAACCAGCGTAATGGCGGTGGTGATACTTTTGACATGGGCACACTGGTCAGGGAACTTGAGGTGTACGAGCCTACAATTTTGACGACACAAGCTCAGGAAAATGATGGGCCGCACCGTCACACAGCTCCATTTCCAGCTCGCAGCCGGGAGAGAATTGATCGTGATTTTGAAATCGGCTTTCTGGGAGAACAATTTGTAAGTCCTGAAGCGGATGTAAATGAGATCTCTGCATTCCGTCAGGTCAGACGCTGAACATGGTACAGGTATACAATTTACTACTTAACACGCTCAAATTGCCCAATTTCACAGGCGAAGCCAACTGGACAAGCTCGCTACGATCTCGTGCGGGCTTCTCAGCCTTCGGCCGTGAAGTGTCAGATTTTACGTACCGGGACACAGCTGGTATTTTGACCCGTCATTTCTTACAAATGAGACATCCATATCCGACCCCTGAGTGGTTGTACACGTCTTTCAACAATGACAATGTGCCTCTGTACCGGCTAGAGGTCAAGAGCACAGCGAGTGAAGATCCAACCACAACTTTTTTTATGAGTGGGCATCAGTATGAGTTGGTAAGCTTTGTCATGTGCTCAGCAAATCTAGTAGACCCTCAAGGCTAAACTTATGAGTTAGGCCAAAAAGTTACGGGTAACTTCTGCTACACCATCACAGATATACGTTATTCTGCGCATCTCAAGCTTGAATGAGTCGCAAACTGGATCAGGGCGTCAGCCGCAGTGGCGGGCGTACCTCGATCCATACACACGGGCCGAAGAGGGTTTACTAAAATTCTTTGCTCCCACGTATAACGTTACGGCTACACGGTGAACTATGGATCCTTGATTCGCTCAAAATGATTGCTTATGGGTGTATTTCGTGAGAATTATCCAATATACTCGGCGCAAAGTGGTTGGTTAAATTGTTTGGAGGACCTCGGAACAGTTGTGCACGTCTTTTGCATTGTTACATAGCTAGTGACTTGGAATATCATCTATCAGTTGATCTCGACAATCATGTCTCAATTGTTTCACATACACTGGAAAGTTTTGGTACCACGGTTGAACCTCTTTTGAATTCAAAACAAAAGGTCTCATCCATGGATGTGCAGAGAATGGCTGGCTTCCAGGTTTTCATTCGGATGGATTTTATTGAAGAGAAAATTAATAGTTGTTCGGAATGTCTTATTGACTATCGGCAGTGACTCGTTGGTTATTTTCGCTAGTCTGTTATTATCCCTGTAGATTTTGCAAGAATCACACCAATCAATCAATAATGCCTCTGCTCTGTATGCATCGACAGATTTGCCCTAATTGCAATTATTGCCTGAAGCGGTAAGTCATGTTGATTCTATTTTTAGGGCCTGATATAAGCAGCATTAGGCTGACTGTCATTGGCTAGCTCTTCCGTTAAATATTTCTGCTCACTTCTAACCCTAACCCCGAGTACATAGACTGGCCACTGGTCTATGTAGTTCCAGAGTATGTACTCCGTGTACAACAGCCAAATGTTCATATAACTTAATGGCTGATGAGAGGGTAGGCTAACATGCTGGCTTTTCAATGACCAGGAAGCCTGAATCGATCATTCCCCCTTTGTCATGCATGATTGGATCTAGATAAGCTTGCATATTCTCTCGAATTGTTACTCCTATCTACAACCCTAACCCTTCTCCGACACCCACGGCGCATTATTTATCCAATATAAAAAGTACACAATAGATGTTCGACAACAAACACATCGACTCCTTTTCAATAAATAATAAAGAATGAGCCTGGTTCAGTGGGTCAAAGCTTAGCACTTGAATTCGGTGTAAACCGGATTTTCTGCAGTTCGTTCTGTACTATTGAGTAGTCTGTTTCGAAGTGGACACACTCCGACACATGTCTTAAAAATTGCGCTGTCCAAAGGTTTTTAGACTGCTTGGCGGGAGTGGCACTGTGGCGGTACACACAGATTCTTCCAGCATCCAGACCCCCGATTTCATCAACTAGTGATGTGTTTATTATTGATGTCGCGGTGTAAAAGCAATCTAGAACAGAAGATTTTCACGATGAGGATAATTATGATTATGACTATGAATAACTAACTAACTAACTAATTAGCTATGATTTTTATTATTAGTAGCAGCCCAACATTCTGGACCGAGGAATGTCACGCGCGGAATCAGTGACCTCTACATAATTTTTTATCTACGCGACTGCTTTGTTCCTGGATCGTTACACCTTCATCTAACTGATATCCCGTCTACTTCTTTTTCTATCGCATCAATGATTGCTTGAATCAACCAAGCCTGCCGTATTCTCTTATTATCTCTTTTCTCCGTGAGCATCATTCTCATCGTCTGATCCGGCCCGGTGACTCGTTGCGCTCCTCTCGCATTTCGTAAGCCCAGTTTTCTACCGCAGCGTCAACAAAATACTGTAAAACTCCCACATCGAGTTTTCCATGGCCATTGCTAGCACCATCCTGCGAATTGGATCCCACGATGAATTATAACCCTGTGGCTCAGGTCGACCATGTCGATACCGCCTCGCAGTCAAGCGATTCAGAGTCTGCCGAGCAGCTATCGGCGCAGGCGGCTCTTGCGGATCACGAAGCACACGAGTCGATCACCGCGGTCCAGCAGGGACTGGGGAATCTCATCGATAGCATTGCCAATAGCGAAAAATATCAATCCTCCAGTTACGAACTCGTTGAAGATGACGACTACGGCGAACCGAGCGCACAAGCAGTTACTACCAATTCGGCGACCGGACGAAGTCGAAGCCTCGATAATCAAACTTCAGCAAGCGCCGCTCTTCCTGCCGCCAGCACAGAAATAGCACCAGCACCCTCGTCTACCTCCCCAGAGCCGCTAGTTCGCACCTCGAGCGATGTTTCCATCCCGCTACGCCACCCGACCCCTGATCTGCAGTCTTTACAAGGCGCCTATGTCGGAAATATCGAGAGGCTGGAGAAGAGCGCCGAGCGCCTTAGCATGACTTCCTCTGACATTGGCTTGGAGCTCCGTAAGCTTGACCTCGAGCAGAAACGTCGCTCGTCCGCTTCGTCGTCCGCCCATCAGGGTCCTGATTCTCCGACAACCCACCGCATGTCCATTGGCTCTTTGTCAAATTCTATCATCGCCGTCAATTCGGCGGCGCGCTCAGGGGGTTATTCTCCCGGGGGGTTCCTCACTTCGCCTCGTGGTTCCATCATCTCAGGGTCACGCTTTCGGTCGACGTCTGTCACTTCGCCTTTACAAGAAATCCAGGAACCCAGGCAGGAGGAAGACGCAATGGACGCCACTGCCGCTGAGACATTTGACGCGGTCGACGTTCCTATACTGACTCCCAAGCCTCTTCCATCTCATTTCCGTGCGGGCGACGATGTCGAGACACAACATTTGCATGCACAAGCGCCATATCTGGAAAGCCCTCAGCGGCCGCTGACTGCTCAGTCAACCGACACCTACCAGCAGGCAACCAATCTCTTTCTCGACTTCGACGGCGTGCATTTCGTTCCTCACCCGAAAGATACAGATCTCAGCGGCAAACTCTCATTCAACCGGACGCCACTGGCAAACTCCACCCAAGATCACAAGGATCCACCGGCTGGGAAAGACATGATCTACTATCCGGCCCCCATTCCTAAGTTTCTCAATCTACCACAGCGTCTCTCTAAAGCCACCGCCAAACGCGACAGTGAGAAGCGCCGTACTCAATTGATGGATATGAAAAATGCTACAGACAAGGATGCCAAAGCTGATGACGTCCACGGCCAACGAGTTAGCAAGAGACTCTCGACTTTGCCTCCACAGTTACGAGCCAGTGTTTTCTTCGATCATGCCTCTAATGTTCCTTCACTAGAAATTGAGCTGAAAAATAATTCGGCCGTGACTACCCTTGATAGTATCTTGGATGCATCCACCCACGCACCAGTATCTGCATTTACAGATCACCCAATTGTCGGCAGTTCAGGAGCCAAGATTTATAAATCTACCGATAAGAAGCGAGCGTCTCGCTTTGCTCCAGGAAAAAGCAGTACGGATATCAGCAAGTCAGGCCTTGGCCCTCGATCAAGTGCACTCTTCGTCCCAGGCGAAGGGTTGCGTGCGTATTCCGACGCCGAGGCCGCTGACAAGGACGAAACGCATCGACTTGTTCCCGAAGAAGATAGGCATGCTTCGCACTCTGTGACATCATCAGATGCGGATTCTCAATCCAGTGATAGCGAATCCGGCTCAGTCGACGATGAAGAGAGTGGTGTAGAACACTCAGGAGAGGAGGAGGATCTTGAGGAAGACGACGAATTTGATGAAAATGACCAAATGCCGTTCAGTCGCCCGAATACGCTTCTTGCAGAATTAGAGATGAGGAAACAAGAACAAAAATTGCGCACGCGGTCAGCAGCTAAATCCTTTCCCAACGGCTTACACTCAACGCTATTGGAACTCGATGCCGTTGCTCAAGCACAAAAGAACAAGCGTCGACAGAAACTCGTCACTTTGGCTTGGGAGGCGGAGGCTGCCGAACACTCTGACGAAGGCGACGATGAAGATATTCCGCTTGGCATATTGTACGGCGGTAAGAATACCGCGAATGAAGAACGGCCACTGGGTCTTATGGAACGTCGAGAACAAGAGGAGAACGAGCCACTGAGTAAACGCCGAGCGCGACTGCGCGGAGAGCCCATGCCTACGGCGCTTCCTAATAAGCGTGCTAGTACGATGACTCAACTTCCGTTGCCTGCAGCGGCCGATTCAGATAGCGATCAAGGCGAGACTCTAGCTCAAAGACTTCGTCGTCTCAAAGAAAGGAAAGATAAAACAAAGAGTGTTATTTCGACTGAGTTCGAGACTGAGATTATGAGTGAACTTGGCAAATTTCTCAAGTCAGACGAACCCACCGTTGAAACAGCTCAAAAATCGAATGAAAAGACAGCAAAGAAAGTCGTTCCTGATGCAGACGGCGAAGAGGAAGAGACCCTAGGTCAGCGCAGGAAACGTCTCCAGGCAGAAGCAGCCCAAGCACACAAGACTCAGGAGCCGAAAAACATGAGGACTAGTCGAAGTATGGCCGACCTTCTTTCAGCGTATCCGGCAACAAGGCCTGGCGTCACATCCGCCGGCGATTTTCATAATAGACATATGTCGTTGAGACCCAACACCGCCCAATTTCATCGCATGTCGACGGGGTTTACTGTTCCACCCAGCATGAGCTTCCATGCAGGACTCGCGCCGACTGCTGGTAATTTCCCTCCTTCTATGCAGCCGACCTACGGAAACATGCCGTACAACGCTGCACTCATGTCTGGTGCCACGCCTTACGCCCACAATCTAGCCATGATGCCACAACCTCAGAACATCGTTGATCCGCGCCAAGCAGATGTCATTGATCGGTGGCGGCAAAGTGTTGCGAGATAACCGACAGTGTCTCGACTCGGCTGATGGTTTTTAGTGCCTTTTTTCGGGTTTTTTTTCTCTCTATTCCTAATTTCCAAGATTCCATTGATTCATCCCTTTTGAGCGACTCGGTCTAGCGTTTGCATATTTAATGGAGTTTCGTTTGACATATCGACAACATTCTTGTTAGAGGTGATTCCATATTGAGCGAGTTAATCCTTGTGTCTATATGAACTTTGAATTCTAGATTTGATTTCTTAACATCTCATTATCTTTAAGGCTTTCCATGTAGTTTTTCTAGGTATGTAAAGTATGCATGAAGACTACACCGCCATATGGAGTCTAGGTAAACAGGTCAAGATACCTAATAGACGCTTTTCTAACATTCTTCTACTCTATATTCAACCAAAACGTCAGACTCAACTCATATGCAGACTGTCAATCAGCAGCATGACGCAAGATATTCCTTGCTAAATGGATAATCTAGATATCCCACTGCCGACATGGTCTCGTAGAAAGTCTGTCTGTTGTAAGCGTTGAGTTCCAGACCTTCTTTGATTCTGTATACCAGATCCGGATTGGAAATAAACCACCGTCCGAAGACGACCACAATATCCTTCTCGGGATGCTCCTCGATAACGAGTCTGCGGGCTTCCTCTGGTGTATATCCACCAGCTATCAAAAGAGGCTTGTCCCAGAGCCGATAGGCAAAGTCAAGGCTATCCGTATTGTCCGACTCTACAGCACCAGACAAGCGCGATTCGACAATGTGCAAATACGCAATCCCGGCCCGACTGGCCTTGACGATTACGTCGCTGAATTGTGGGATAGGGTCCTCCATCCGCATCCCCTGGAACGTACTCCAGGGACTCAGACGCAGACCAACACGCTCGGGCCCTATGGCGTCGACAACGGCATGGATCACCTCGTCCACAAGACGAGATCGATTCTCAATACTTCCCCCATACTCATCGTCACGATTGTTGCTCACGTCCTGGATGAACTGATCGAGTAGATAGCCATTTGCGCCGTGAATTTCCACAGCGTCAAACCCGGCGCGAATGGCGTTTTTGGAACTCTCCACAAAGTCTGAAATTGTTTGTTTGATTTGCTGCAGCGTCATGGCTTGTGGAACAGCAGACCCTTCGTCAATTGGTATAGCGCTGGGAGCAAGGATATCGATGCCTTCCTTTCGAGATATTTCGGCATCTGCTGCGCGACCCATGCCGAAAAGCTGGCAGACAATGAAGCAGCCCTTGGCGTGGACCTCTTCGGTGATCGTGCGCCAGGCTTGAACCTGGTCTTCACGCGCAATTCCGGGAGCATTTTCGAATCCTCCGTAGCGATTTGATGCGAATGTACCCTCGGCGATGATTAGGGTTCCCGGCACAGCAGCCCTTTGGCTGTAATATTCCTTCATCATGGGTGTCGGCACCCGATCATCCGTGGCACGAAGACGAGTGAGAGGGGCCATTGCAATGCGTTGTTGGATTTGCATATTGCCTATCTTTAGAGGCTGGAAAAGCTTGGATTGAGACATGATCGTGTATAGAGGTAGTGAGAGATTTGATTGTGTAAGGAGATGAATAGATGACTGGTTGGAGTTTTCATGTTTGACGGTGCAGCAAGGCCTATTTATACTGCCAAAAAATAGTAGATTAATACTTGGAATTGCTGTCGTATTTGCATTTGACTTGTAGTAGATTATTGATCGCGACGATAATTAGAGTATATAGATATTTCCCGATTAGGAAATGAGATATATCCAGATCGGGTTAAGCGTTTTCTCTACCAACTCAACTAGCAAGAAATACAGAATTTCATTGGTGGTCTCTTTCTAAGTGATATCCTGCGGATTATTAATGAGCATCTTGAGGCTATTCGGAAAATTGAACAACGGAGTGAACTCAGCGAGTAATTGGTATTCGCTTACAAATTTACAAATCCTAAAATCGTGGCAAGATAATACACAATGTAACCAGATGATAAGCTCAAGCCCAGGTTTCTTTCCAGAATTCTTCAACTTGAGACTTGAATGCGCTTTCCGACCATATGAATTGCCTCAATATTTTCAACAGCTTTTGCCATGACGAGTCCAGTTCCTTCAGCCGGCTTTGACGATTTTTGCGTAGTAAGGTCGTGTAGTCTGCTCGGATTGGCCCAATAGGCGCAAATGCTCCTCCAAGGTAAAGCATCCATGCCAATAATCCGGGTCGATCGTCCCAGATAGGGTCATCTTGTACTTGTTGTAGTTTGTGGAGTAGCTGGAACGAAAGATGCGACTATTCTCAAGCGATGAGCCTTGAATCGAACGAAAGATGAGAAAAGAATGATAATTGACTTACAGGAATGACTGAAGTTCGCCAGATTTTGCACCGTAACATTGTAGAACATAGATACAGTGCTAAATGGCAGCACTCTGAAAACGGCGAATGGCCTGGTAGGTCGACTAGCCTCGACTGAATGTTGGCTTGCTGATTATCAATATACGCCATGGAAATGGCCTTTTCCTCCGCACACCAGGAATTGTCACGTATACATTGTAACGCATAGACGTCTTTGAGGATTTCAACGAATTCGTCCCCTAATAGACTGGAAAGTGGTTTGAACCCGGTTGGAAGAACAAAGCGGCTCGAAGAAGAGGGTTGTCTGGTCCACTTGAGTTCGGAAAAAGTTGTATGGTCGACAATCCGGGTTGATCCCACCATAACTGAGCAATTCAGATCTTGCCTGTTAATAAATGCCACAATTAGACTCGGTGGAAAAATAGTGGAAGACTAAAGCCCTTCCGAAGAGCAAACCTATGACTTACCAAAAGATAGCACGCTTGATAGCGTCTCCTAGATAGATGCCCTGTCTTTGACAAAGGTCGAGAAGCTGCTTTATGGCACCCATATGAATCTGCACTGAATGTGGCATGCCAATTCGAGCCTATATCAGTCAATGCTAGTTCATCTTGGGAGGGCGAAACGTCAGACAGATTTCATGGAACGAAGGATGGCAGACCTCGGTACCAGCAAGCAACAGAATGGCCCCAAGGGTTGACTCTAGAGTCGCTTCGTCTAGAGAGCTCAGGTTTTCACGAAGATAGCTGAATGCCTCATTCTGATACATGAAGTACTCCCTGTTATAGCTACCAGCACTATTCGGATGCATTGCAATGTGCGTCGACATGACCGCACTCAATAGAGCACGGTCATCGAGTCCCTTTCGAAGCACAGACTGAAAATTTTGAAGCACAAGCTCGTCTGAGACACTCAGTAACGGCTCTGATTGTGGACAGCCATCTGTATTGTAGACATCAGCTGATGTGAGACTGCCTTATACATTTGAGAGGATTTTCTTACGCTGGCTTAGCAATCTTTGTAGTCTCGGCGACTCTGCGGCCAGCATCTGGAACGGCCCAGGGCCCGTCTCGATGCCTTTCTTGGCATTATCGCTCGTAAAAGCGAAGAAGTTATTCCGAGACTGCTGCAAGCGCTTTCTTTTCTTCTCAAGGCCGCGCGCTACAGCGTGTGACTTTGCAAGGCGCCGGATATTGCGGTCTTTGACATCTTCTGGTGATATTATGGCAATAAATTGGAAGCTTTTACCTGGGTGATGCAGTAGTCAGTTGAATATCCAGTAGGTGCATAACCTGAAGTTCACAATCATGCTTAGGGCTTCTACCTACCTACTCGTTAAAGGGGCGTTGGAATCCGTCATTTGGATAAAAATGACGATCTAGCTGTCTGGTTTCGTTGGAATTTACTAAGCCTTATCGAATATAATGCTCATCGTGATTGTAGAACACAAGTCCGAGGACTCTAAGAACGACTACCGACATGAATTTTCTTATAGACAGTGGGCAACTGACCTGTTGGTTGGTAAAATAGAGAGACGCTGACAAATCCGCGAATCCTTCTGTGATGCAATCAGCTCCCCGCAGTCGACCAGGGTAAGGGTAAGGGTAAGGGTAAGAGCCATGATATTCGCCGTGCAAGCCAGGCAGACAGGCAGGAATGGGGGCGGGATTACGAGTTGCCGTTTGCAGCACATAACTTAACTATCCATAATAATAATAAAATAATAATAATAAAAACCAACTGAAACTGCTTGGTACACACAGTTTCACTCTTCCTTCTATCTCCCAGGTCATATATAACTACCCAGCTCATGTTTATAACCAAAATTAATTCCTGATAAATACCACCTCGCATCTGTTCTCGATTGATTGTTTCATCCAAGTTCTCTTTGTTTCTTGCATCCCGTCCCAACAATTCGGGAACTGCTAACTTATCGCTGGATCAATCTGTCTTCTCGAAAAGCGGATATCGAAAAGAAGAACATTGGATGCTTGGAAGACGTACATCTCTGACACTGCAAAGCGCAGATCAATCTGCAGACCAACACGTGTGCGTCGGGCGTCGAACCAGCCGCAAATATTGACTGGCTTCCAAGGTTGTATTTCTATCGGTCTGTCAACAACTTTTCGCATGATTTTTTCCAACGAGGGAACCACCCTGCTGCATCTTGTCTCACGACGAATTACGACCACGACCATCCTGCGACGATGAAGAATTGAGTTATCATCCTACACCCTCGGTGGTGCGTCATTATATCTCCGTGACTCGACATTAAACCGCCGCGTCGAGAGTTCATAGTTGCTAGGAGGGATAACCAACCAGAATGCTGCCTTCTACGGTGTTCTCGTACTGGCGTCGCGATCACCGTCGAACGAGCCCGGCTCCTCCAGGCTCTGTATCGCCAGCGGGATACTCGCCAACAGGGCCGTCTACTTATAATGCGAATGCCCCGCCGCGACTCCCGGATTTACCGTTGTCAAAAACAAACTCCAATGATTTATATCTCGACGGACAGGAAACGGCGGAGCGTGATGGCCAGCCGCAGCCGTCTAAGGACTTTTTATATGCCGAGTCTGAGAAACGACATTCAAATGCGCTGAGCACGCAACACTCCTTCAACAACCTTCGAGTGCCATCGTCCACGTCACCCGACAACCTGAAGCGTCCACATTCTAGTCCCGAAAACACCGCAGAATTATCCCTATCGCCAGACTCGATGCAGTCGCAAGTCCTCGAAGTACCGCAGGTTGAATACCAACAAAATGATGTACAGCCGCAGCAGCAGCCAAAGTCGATGAACAACGGCTCGTGGAGGCTAGGCTTTAATCGAAATGGTACAAATACACATGCGGATGATCATCGCAAACCTGCCGGCAAAGATCTTCGAATCAACACCAACGTCGGAGGGGAGCTCGGCTTCATCGGAGGCGTCACTTTGAAGGAAATGAGAACTGAGGCGTATCTCTCCAGCCGGGACAATCACGATCAACAGCAGCAACACCTATCGCAAGGACTAACACACTCGCAAGCACAGCATGATCATGCAAACCAGCCGAAACATGGAAAGACTAAACGCCATCTGCTGAATCCCATGTCTTTACTAGTCCGCCGGCGATCTAGTCAGTACGCGGGATCTCGAGCAGACGAAAGCAATTTGGGTATTCGCAATCTGGTACCCGCAATTCCAGATGATTACGACCCTCGAATTCGTGGAAATATTGTGCATGATTTCTCTGCTCCGCGTCCACGCCCACAAATTGGTGGGAAGGACAGCAGTAACGAATCCGGCAAGAAGAACAGCGGGCCATCCAGTGCAACCACACGCCACAGTCAACATTCTCCAGTATTTAAAGAACATTTTGATGAAGACAGCAAGGTCTTGCAGATAGAGAACAAGGGTTTTCTGCAATCGCCGCTATTGACCAATCCTGGATCGGCAAATCATGATGTTGCCGACTTGCCGGAATTTGCACGCAGATTGCCGGCAAGTCTGCCTACGGAGCATACAGTCAACCACTACGACGAGCAACATCAGCAGCAGCAACAATTCCGTCAAGAAGAAGACCAGAAGAATCGCGATGAAGAACACGAGGGCATCGTTGCTCAGCCTTCCATTCAGCCCACACCGAAATCCAGTCCGCGGAAATCAATAGAGGTGACACCCAGCCAGGTTGCCTCGTCCAGTGTTCCCATGCGGCTAAAAAGTGATGCGTCCCGGTTCAGCTTTGATATGAATGGCGTTGGGTCTTCTGTGCAAGAGAAATTGCTCGAAGAGAAGCACAAAGAGAAAGAGGCTGCGCGTAGAGAAAAAGCGCTGCAAGAACGATCCAATTTTAGTGATTACGAAGATGACGATTTCGACTACGACGCTATGGAGGACGACGATGGGTTTGAGGAACGGATTCCGGGGATTAATGCTGATGCGGACGACTCTTACGAAGATGAATTCCAGGGATTCTCGGGAGTGGTCAAGACTCTTGCGGAACCATCTACGTTTGTGCCAGTGTTACCTACCATCGCAGCGAGCCCTGTTACCCCTGCTTATTCGGGCTCAGCAATGCTTGCTGCAGCCGTAGAAGGCGAATCGATCGAGCAGGCGGCAGAATTACATTCGTACACAATGCAGAATGAAAATGAGATTGCCGTAGAGACAAACAATGATGAAGAAGAAATTGCTGTCGAGCAATTGATCAATACCAATGTGCACGGGGGTCAATCACTTCCCCTGATATCGGAAGATGAGGACGACATGTACTTTGACGACGGGGAATTTGGCGACCTTGACGAAAATGAGCAATCCGACAAATTCGATGAATCAATATTCGATGACGATAACAGTCATCTTTACCAACAGAAATTTTACCCCGGCACGAAAATACCTGTGGCTTTACAGGAGGAGGTTGAGGAAGAAGAAGTAGAACAGAGTTCCGGGTCTCATATGCGACATATGCCGAGTATAGCAAGTGCATTCCGGCCCGAGTCCTGGGATCTTCGTAATGGTCTGCCTCCTGCGAAACCTAGCGGAGCTGACGGCGAGGACCATTCCGCCGGTGTGCCGGGTGGTGTGCTTTCCAAGCATAATCTGGAAGCATTCCACAGTGCGCTTGCGCGCGTCGCCGACGAGGCCGCAGCGAGTCAACTGCGAGACCTTAGTCTAAGCGAGCTGTCGCTGGACGGGGACAGCGCACTTCATCCTGGAGAGTCGCGTTCGGGCATGATATTAGACACCAAGAACGGAAAAGGCAGTCAATTGTCGAGCACGATAAACGAAGACGAAAGTGACGAACTTTTCAACGATTTTAATTTTGATGACGATGACGACTTTGACGACGACCTCATCATCGCCGAGGCCAACGCTGATGCACTGGAGAACGACGACGAGGGCTTCTATGGTCAGGAATTTGGTTTTTATGCACGTTCCAATACCGACAACTGTGGCGATCAGCCTATCTACGGTGGGTATTTTGGCGCATCCGGCACAGGTGGCCTCCATCGCAGTCATAGTGGCGGTGCCAATTTCCGAGAACCCAGTTTGACTCCCATTACGGAACGTAGTGAATGGAGCACTCGCAACTCGATCATTTCTCTCAGCACGCTTGGTCCGGCCGCCGTCTCGCAGCAACCGCAGCAGCAGGTCCCCAACGCAATCGCGAATCCCGGATTATCTCAACTGGTTGATCTGGAATATAACGAAGATGACATGACGCTCAGCGCACTAATGAAATTACGTCGCGGCGCCTTTGGGGGCAGTAACGGCAGTCTACGCAGTTCGGGAAGTCTATCGCCTCAACATGGACCATCCGGGGTCGGAGCCTCCAATCGAGGCAGTTTCCTTAGTATCCCTGAAGACAGCCCGGTGGATCTAACGCCCGAGATTGGCTTTCAATCGCCGCAGCAACTACACCACTCACATTATGAAACCGATGGTAATGTCTATCAATATCACAGCACAGGTCATCTACATCAATCTCCTTTATCGGACGGCCAGAGTCTGCCTGTCAGTCCGACGTTGACGCGCGCAACGAATTGAGATGCAGTCAAACACAAAGAAGCCGCTAACGGTTGTTACTCGATTTCCATGAAGCCATACATTGCAATAAATACATTCTAATCTTGACGAGTCCACGAATTAACGATTTCTTCTCATCGAAAGATTTTTGATATTTGCCTATCTATTTTTGATCACTTGATCAGTTTTGTTGAGTGCTTTTCACGGCGTTGGGCCTGTAAAGGGGATAATGAAAGGGCTCAGAGCCGCGAGATTGAAATAACCAGGAGGATCGTCTTGCTTCTCATCAGTTTGCTCTCCAGCCCTGATTATTGCTACATCTGTATTGACATATACATACCAACGTAATGGACAAATGGTTTTTATATTGTCGCGCGAGATTATGAAATTGAGGTTTTCCGAATAACCACGAACAAGTATAGCCGTTTCCTTACCTACGCCAGTACCGGATAAGTATCCGGGTAGTAGTGCATCTTGTACAACAAGCAACAAAGGCCGGCGAGAATCTTGCCATTTCATGTCGTTTGCCACCCACCCTTGAACATCGTTACCCAGGTAGTCCTGGACTAGAAATGGCGCATCCGAAGTACCGAAATTAGAACAGGATTATGACAGGCGGAACATTCGACGAGTCTCGTTCTCTGACAGGAGATTTTATACAAGTGTTCCAAGGTTGCAAATGAATATACTATCAAATTCAGGACAACGACTAGGCACAGAAACATGGTCATAATCATCAAAATATATAACTATACAAGAAATATCAAAAGTGTAGACAAGAAGTTGTATGGCGGAAATCGGAATGGGGAAAATGACGGGTGTGACGGAAAGCCCGCGATGATGTTCTTCTGCCTTAGCCGATCTGCCGGCAGCAAGTTGACTAATCACATCATATTAAGTTATTTGTTGCCTCCTTCCGAAATGCGGCTTTTTTTCATCCTGACTGCGCTAACTCCCCAATTCCAAAACCGAACTAACCAACTTCATCTTCTTCTTTTGATTTCACCCTTTTCAAAGCAAAGTCACAGTTCAGCCATCGTTCTTCTGCTAATAATTGCTTGGCTGGTAATTGTTATTTGTTTTCGTGCCCTCGTTCTTTTTCTTTCTCTGGTTGTGGCACGCTGTTTATAGCTTCTTGATCTCTTTCGGTGTCGATCTCCGGCCAGAAAGGAATTCAGATCAGCAAAAAAAAAGCCCATCACTCAGAACTTTTCGAAAGATCAACACTGGTGATCCTTCCATTACATGCTGCTAAAGCAACAGTGAAGAGAGCTGCTTTCAATTTGAGTCGTTCAAGATGCTGAGAGCGCTAGCCTCAAAAAACGCAACGAGCGGCAGCTTTCTGCTCCGTGGCGCCAACAATAGTGCCTCTGGGTGTTCCGCATGCCGCCGTACTCATTTCCTTGCGACCTCGCGAACTGCCGCCGTCGGTGCACGATCAAATCTGCATCTGACCACTGCTCGCAGACCGTTGGCGGTGGTGGATCGCGTCGTGTCAGGTCGAAGAGAATATGCGCAGAGTGCGGAGGAAACTTCGCGGGGAGTGGTAAGAAATCAATCTTCGTCTCACGTCGAGGATATCATGTTTCTTTTCAAAGGCTAGATCAGCTAATTTTTATCTCGCGTGCGCATTGATGTGCGCGATACCGCGAGGACTACACTACAGGATGCAAATGACTCCTTTTTACAGGGTAACACCGCCAACTACATCGACGAGATGTACCTAGCCTGGCGAAAAGATCCCTCTAGCGTACATATCTCCTGGCAGACGTATTTCAAGAACATGGAAAATGGTGATATGCCCATCTCGCAAGCCTTCCAGCCTCCGCCGACCATCGTGCCGACCCCTGTCGGGGGCGTCCCGCAACACATGCATGCCGCAGGTCAAGACCTGACGAACCATTTGAAGGTCCAACTGCTCGTGCGCGCTTACCAGGCTCGTGGCCACCACAAGTCGAAGACAGACCCTCTGGGTATCAGAGGCGAGGCTGAAGCATTTGGCTACAACCGTCCCAAGGAATTGGAACTGGACCACTATGGATTCACCGAGAAAGACCTTGACCAGGAGTTCACTCTGGGTCCCGGTATCTTGCCTCGTTTCGAGACGGAAACCCGCAAGAAGATGACGCTGCGCGAGATCATTAATGCTTGCGAAAAGATCTACTGCGGCTCCTACGGTGTCGAATACATTCACATTCCCGACCGCAAACCTTGTGACTGGATCCGCGACCGCTTTGAAATCCCACAACCCTACAAGTACTCCGTTGACGAGAAGCGTCGTATCCTGGATCGTCTCATTTGGAGTTCCAGCTTTGAGGCTTTCTTGTCCACCAAGTTCCCCAACGATAAGCGGTTCGGTCTGGAAGGTTGCGAGACCTTAGTTCCTGGTATGAAGGCTTTGATTGACCGTAGTGTCGATTACGGAATCAAGGATATTGTCATTGGAATGCCCCATCGTGGTCGTCTGAATGTTCTGTCCAACGTCGTCCGAAAGCCCAACGAATCTATCTTCAGCGAATTTGCTGGTTCCACCGAACCTTCTGACGAGGGCTCTGGTGACGTGAAATACCATCTCGGTATGAACTTTGAGCGTCCAACCCCCTCTGGAAAACGAGTGCAATTGTCACTGGTAGCCAACCCTTCGCATCTGGAAGCTGAAGATCCTGTCGTGCTCGGCAAGACTCGTGCCATTCAGCACTACAATGGTGACGAAAAGAACTTCAACACGGCTATGGGTGTCTTACTGCACGGTGATGCCGCGTTTGCTGCTCAGGGTGTCGTCTACGAGACCATGGGCTTTCACTCTCTCCCCGCTTACTCCACTGGCGGTACCGTTCACATCGTTGTGAACAACCAGATTGGTTTCACGACAGATCCTCGCTTTGCTCGTTCGACTCCTTACTGCTCTGATATCGCCAAGGCCATCGATGCTCCTGTGTTCCACGTCAACGGTGACGATGTAGAAGCTGTCAACTATGTCTGCCAAGTTGCTGCGGACTGGCGCGCCGAGTTCAAACGTGACGTCGTCATTGACATCGTCTGCTATCGTAAGCAAGGCCACAACGAAACCGATCAGCCTTCCTTCACTCAGCCTTTGATGTACAAGCGTATTGCTGAGAAGAAGAACCAGCTTGACACTTACGTCGACCAGCTGATCTCCGAGGGTACTTTCACCAAGGAGGACATCGACGAGCACAAGAAGTGGGTCTGGGGTATGCTGAACGACAGCTTCGACCGCAGCAAGGACTACCAGCCCACCGGTAAGGAGTGGCTGACGTCGGCCTGGAACGGCTTCAAGAGTCCCAAGGAACTCGCTACAGAGGTTTTGCCCCATCTGCCTACCGGCGTCGATGTAGAGACTCTGCAATCAATCGGAGACAAGATTGGCGGAGCTCCCGAGAATTTCAACGTCCACCGCAACCTGAAACGTATCTTGGGTAACAGGAAGAAGGCCATTGACGACGGCAAGAACATCGACTGGGCCACCGCAGAGGCTCTCGCTTTCGGCACTTTGGTTAAGGAGGGTCACCACGTCCGTGTTTCTGGTCAAGATGTCGAGCGTGGTACTTTCTCTCAGCGCCACGCTGTTCTCCACGACCAAGAAAATGAGGCCACCTATACCCCGTTACAACACATTTCCAAGGACCAGGGCACATTTGTCATTTCTAACTCGTCACTGAGCGAGTTTGGCGTGTAAGTATTATCTCTTGCACTCATGTTCGGATTTTTCTTTTTCTTTTCTTTTTTTTTAATATGGCTAATAATATATAGTCTCGGCTTCGAGTATGGATACTCGTTGACTTCACCCAACGCTCTTGTCATGTGGGAAGCTCAATTCGGTGACTTCGCTAACAACGCCCAATGTATCATTGATCAATTCATCGCGTCCGGTGAAGTCAAATGGCTGCAGCGATCTGGCTTGGTTGTCTCACTGCCTCATGGCTACGACGGCCAAGGTCCCGAGCACTCTTCTGGCCGTATGGAGCGGTGGTTGCAGTTGTCTAACGAAGAGCCCCGTGTCTTCCCTTCGCCCGACAAACTCGATCGCCAGCACCAGGACTGCAACATGCAAATTGTTTGCATGACCTCGCCGTCTAACTTGTTCCACATTCTACGCCGTCAGATCAACCGTCAATTCCGTAAACGTAAGCATTTCTGCTTCCACATTGCTGCAGGCAGAATTTAACTAATTTATTTCTTAGCACTCATTATCTTCTTCTCGAAATCCTTGTTGCGCCATCCCATTGCTCGATCGGATATCGAGGAGTTTACAGGCGACTCTCACTTCCGCTGGATCATTCCCGATCCCGCCCACGGTTCCTCTATCGATGAACCCGAAAAGATCGAGCGGGTCATTATGTGCACTGGCCAAGTATACGCTGCTCTTACGAAACATCGCGAGGCCAATGGCATCCGCAATACGGCCATTACGCGCGTGGAACAGCTCAATCCTTTCCCATGGGCTCAACTGAAGGAGAACCTAGACAGCTACCCCAACGCCAAGGACATTGTCTGGGCCCAAGAAGAGCCTCTCAACGCCGGTGCATGGAGCTTCGTCCAGCCCCGTATCGAGACTCTGCTCAATGCCACTGAGCACCACAACCGCCGCCACGTCATGTATGCCGGCCGGGCTCCTAGCGCTTCTGTTGCTACAGGCCTCAAGGCCAGCCACGTGAAGGAAGAGCAGGATCTGCTGGAGCATGCCTTTAGTGTGCATCAGGAGCGTCTGAAGGGGGAGTAAATTCTGGTCAAAGTCGGTGGTATAAAGAGGAATCAAATGCTAGGCTGTTTGCAGGGCATGGTGTATAATATTCACCTGTAAGATTTCGACAGCTGTAGTTTCTTTTCAAGCATATTTACTTTGTTATATTAATGCATCTGCGTGGATTTTCTATCTCGTGATTCTGTTTTCACTTCTTAAGTTAACTGGCTGATTTTGTAGGCAGGGCTGACTAACCGCTTTTGTCCCGGATGTTAACAGTAAATTGACAGCATGGATAAGATAAGCCTGTAAGCTTACTTAGTTACCGCCTTCCTCACAAAACAATCCTTCATCTCTCTCTTTTCTCTCCTCTTCTCTCCTGTGAGAATCAGCAGGAATGGCTGGCTGTGGTGCCCATCTTCACAGATAATATTCTTTATTCATTTCGTCTCTGTGTCTACTCATCTATTTTCTAAAATCCAGTTCTCCTTGAGCCCAACCCTCCTGCTACCCTCCAGACTCTAGTCATGGCTTCAGCTCTTATGAGCGGTGGTGCAACTGCGGCCAATTCAGCAGCTCAAGGCACAAGCAGTCGCAGTTCTGGGCGTCAGACGCGGACGAACCCCTCTCGAGTCTCAAAGACAGCTGCTCGCTCGTTTCCTTACTACGGTGCACATCACCCGTCGTCTACGAACGATGCTACTGCGCAATCGGCTGCAGTCGCCGCCAACAATGTACCTCATGGAATTTTCCCTGCGCTTACCCATTTCACCGATGCCATCACCGCGCTTCCGCGCGAGTTTCGTCGCCATAATTCCTTGCTGAAAGAGGTGGATGCAAAGGCTTGGGCGTTGGAGGATAATCTGCATCAGCTGCTGCTCACTGCGTCGGAGTCCCGACCGGTGCCTTTTCCACCGAATCCAGGGCCAATTGTCGATGGAGAAGTTCGAGAGACTGCGACGGTGAGTTCTTTTTCTTCTTTCTGACAACAACAGAATTTTTAAGATATTATGTTCTACCGATCTGGTTATAGCTGACGTCGGGATTGTCTGCTAGAATGATCCGCAAAACGCGGAGTCACAAGAAAGCAAACAACGCCGAGTACTTTTCGATCGGATTCGACATACCCTAGCCGACCTTATGATGACCGCCGACGAGAAAAATCACGTTCTGACCAATGCGAATGAAGAACTCGATCACCAACTTTACCGCCTCAACGCTGTTTATCCGTACATCTCCACCGAGGTCAGCGACGAGGCCAGACTCGGCAGTCTCACGCACTGGGCTTACTCGAATCGCGCAACTGCAAAGGCTGCAGCCAAGACGACTACGACCGAACGCCCGCGCCGCGAAGCTGCCACGGCAACTTCGCACCTGGTACAAGCTCTTCACGAGGCGGACGTGGCAGCGCATCGGAGCGAGGTGCGTCGAGAAGCGGCTTCTCGGAAACAGCGACGGGGTCAGGCAGAGTCTGATTTTGATGAGACGCGACCAGTTACGCAGCGCAAAGGTGCTTCAGCCAAGGCCCGCGCAGCCGCTGGTGAAGGAGCGGAGTCAACGACGACTGCTGCCCCCGTGGCCAAGCGACGCAGGGTTGCGGATAAGCCAGCTACTATTCAAACAGGTGGGACAGCAATGGAGCGTTCTGTCAGTGCTGTGACGAACAATGGACGCAACGCTTCCAAAGATAGTGCGGGGACGACCGAAGTTAAGAAGAGAGCTCGAGCGGCCAACGCAGTTTCAACTGCAGGTCGTAAAAGGTTTGTCTACTGTTATATTTCTACTTAAGTTGCATCGTGACTGATATTTGGAATTTCCACTCTGATAGGAACAATACAATAACATCTAATGTGGAAACACTTACGGCACCGTCGCCCCCGGTCATTGGGAATTTCAACGTTCCGGGAAATGCATCTAGTCCCGGACCACGGCCTCAGTCGTCTCGAGCTCAGCAGGCAATCACCCAGACCTCTGCACCGCGGCAACGTCTGCCGTCAGTGACGAATCGCGCGGGAAGCCAGGGTATGTTACTTGGAGTCGAAAGACACTTACCCAATGAATGTACTAATGCGTCGACAGTTACAAATCAAACATCTGAGCCTAAGGCAGCTCTTTTGACCGAGGACATTGGCTCAGAGAAGGCAGGGCCGTTGATCTCTGGAGACTCTCGGTCTTTGGATATCAAAGCAGATGGCTTGGATGTCAAGACTACTGCGCCGATTGATAACGAGGACAGGGCGGAAGTGAAACCATTAGATGCTGCGACACAGGTTGGACAGATGTCGCCTGCACTTTCTACGATTGTGACTACAAAGGGTCGGTCGTCGAAGACGTCGACGCCCGTTGTGTCTACGTTTGTGGAGGCGCAGACTCGAGCGAGATCGTCACGCAACAACAATAACAACGGCGGTAGCACCAGCAGCGGCAGTAACGGCAACGGTAATGGTAATGGCAATGGCAGCGATGGCAATAACAGCGGCAGAGGTGATCGCCTAGCGAACAACAGCAATGCAGACGTGTCAGGTCCGACTACGAAGCGCGGCGCGCATAAAAGGAGCAACAGCACTGTTTCGGCGGCTTATAAAGCCAAGGCTACGCATCAAGAGCCAGACGAAGAGGAAGAAGACGAAGCATCGTCTCGGGAAGGTGACGACGAAGACGACGAGAGCGAACCACGGTATTGTTATTGTAACCAGGTCAGCTTTGGAGAAATGGTTGCGTGTGACAACGACGCTTGTCCGAGGGAGTGGTTTCATCTGTCTTGTGTTGGATTAGCGAAGCCCCCGGGGCGCAACGGTATGTCCCCCTCTCTTCCTTTTTTCCTCCTTTCCTTTTCTTTTGAACGTCTTGTTTGGTCTCGTTGAAGATGCTGACTGGTTTCTGAGTAGTGAAATGGTATTGTGCCGAGTGTAAAGAGAGTATGAAGCGTGGACGAGTCTCTGCGCGGTGAATGAAGTAGGTAGTCGAGGTGTGGTAGTATTCGACCATAAATAAATTCATACTTGATGTGTATAACTTTAGCAAGTCAGTTATTAAACCACAGAATAAGTGATAACAGTAACCGACCCTAACCCTATCATGACTGGAAGCGGCGAAACTGGGCCTGGTCACGTCCCCGGATTCATCAGTCGTCAGCTGACCTGCAAAATGCCAGCAGAAATACTCTATGTATAACGTAACGTGAATCAAGCAAGGTCACGAGGATGATTGAATATTTCTCTCCATAGTTCATACTCCATATTCCTTAGTACATATTTCTCCACTATTCAATATTGGACTATTCCAGCTGTCCATGCTCGAGCTATTGGCGACGAGCGTTCTTGTTATGTAAAGGAGACTGGTTTTAGTTAACTAAGTTAAATAATCAAGTAACTTAAGTAGTTAATTCCCACTAGTTAGGACGTACTGTAACATGGAACTCAATGGCGGGGATCTGGATGAAATTATTTTGTATTTTCTGGGGTAATGCTCGGTACCTAGGTACTACGTACTACTTTTATATGTATTCTGCATAAGTATTGACGGTGATGGCATAAAAAATAATATTGTCAAATGAATAGGTATTTGGCTACGGTCTGGTCATTGCTTCATTTTAATTCTTCTTCGGCTGAGTAGACATTCGATGACCTTGTACAAAGCTTCGTTTAGTTAGTAAGCTAGCAGAATCATAGAGTTGTGTTGGAAGGGGGTTCTGGCCGATACAAGTCAGCATATATTGTTGGCCTTAGGCTATTTTGCACAAAGAAGGAAGTAAGTACCTTGGTCTCCAGGATCGTAATCAAGCTTATGGCTAGTTCTAGGTACTTCGTTAGTACTTAGTTACTAGTAATATAAGTATGGTGGCGGTATTGCCACGTACCGGTACCGTTGCATCCGACTGGCTGTGCTTGAGCCTCGCAGCTTGCTATTTTTATTTTTTCCTTCTTTTTTTCATTAATTTTTTGCAGGAATGAACGCATCTGCAACCGGATGGAATATGAGACGATCGATAGTGTTTACGACTAGATAATAAATAGTAGATAATAAGTCAGCTTAAGGACCTTGGAGGCTATGTATATTATAATTATGTTGCATATACCAACACCAGAAGACGTGCTATGAGTCGTGGCTGATGCGATTTGTTGTCATGGTTTCTATTATGTCAGTGAAATGTGGCGGCTGGTCTCGATGCTTAGACAGATATTAAATAGTATTCTAGCGTCTGTATCAGTTCAATTCATAAAAAGGTCGAGAATCTAAGCAGCCACCTTACGTGTAAGCATACTAAGCATACTGTAAATGTTGAAACACTAAGTAAAATCCAGATCGGCTGACTTCTCCTGTTAACAAAAAGAAAGAATAACCTTACATAAAATTTTATCAAAGCTTGGCTGAGTCATTACGGGCTGGTCAGGTGCTCGGTACTTTCCTCATCTTCATCTTTCATCTACTTTACTTCTACCTACTCTCTCTCTCTCCATCTAACTACTTCCTTTGTATCTCTTCTCTCAACGCATCATCAATTGTCTATCTATTCTATTCTATTCTATTCATTCTGTCAAGACCTGTGATTCTGTATAACCAAAAACAACAAAGAAAGCGAGGAGAAGACGAAAAAAAAAGCTTGAATCTTATTCTTGCCGCAACTCCGACGGAAGCCGCTCACCTTCGAGATTCGTCGTGATCCATCCATACACAGCCATTTCTGTGACTAACAAACAGCCCCTCTCGTCCTCGTCAATTTTCTAATTTTCTAATTTTCCAATTTTTCCACCGACGCCCCTCTCACTAGTCCAGCTCAGTGGTTTGGTCACGACAGTCATTCTCCTGATCCTGTCATTTCTGGTGCTTGCAAATCGTCTAGTTCATTGGAGAAGAGCCACCCGTGATCTGATCTAAGCTCAATTATTTTTCGACCTTCCCTAGCGAGAAATCCGGGGTACAGCCAGAAGCCAGTGCATTTGCCTGCTGTCTCCCTCTTGATTGGCGTGTTGCGCCGCTCGCCCCCGTCAATTTCTTTTTTTTTTCTTTTGCTTTTTCCATCGTTGTCAACTGTTGTCGGCGTGGACCGCTCGTTGTACGGAGTAGATATCTAGTATATAAGGGTCCCAGGGACCCTCACCCCCCATCTGTGACGATGGCGTCAAATCAAACCTCAACCCTATTCTCCTCTCCGACTATTGCTGCTATCACTCATACCAAAGAGGATCTCACAGCTCAACTATTGCGTCACAGAGATTCGTCAGGGTCTCGCTCACCGTCGCATTCCAGATCATCCAGTCAAGCGCGACGGAGCTCGTTCGACTCCGTCAAGGAGGATTTGGGAGGCATTGCTCAGAGTTTCGTGGACTCGTCCAAGGCAACCGACGGTTCAGCCGACAGAATCAACGCCGTCAGCGACATGACTGCTGCTGTCGATCAGATGCCCGACTTCTGCTGCCCCTGCGGCGGCTTCATGGGCTGGAAGCAGATTCGGTTAGGAGGCCGGAAGATGAGCAAGAGCTATAGCGATCTCAGCATCCTGGGCCAGAGAAGCTCGTCGACCGGCTGGATGTGGGATACCAGTACTCCGCGTCCCACTATCAAGGAGGTGCCTCCGGAAGTTGAAGAAGAGCAGCGCTCGCGGTTAACCATCGAAGACCTCCCGGTCGAAGTGCTCGGTAAGCTTTTGCTGGATCACGAAGAACCAAGAATATATTTAATACGATATCATCTGCTGACCGATTTCTAGTGCAAATCATCTCCTACCTGGCCGTTGAGCTGCCGCCCAACGGCTACACCCCTCGCAACATCGACCTGATCTCGTGTCTGTTGACTTCCCGCACGCTTCACTCTGCAACACTCAGCGTGCTCTATCGTAACATCACCATTCCCCATTCTATCATCTTCTCTAAGCTACTAAAGCATCTCACTCACTTTCCGGCCCTGGGAACCATTGTGCGTCGTCTCGACTTCTCGCACTTTACCTCCGTGGGTCTGGGTCGTACGCGGCAGATGAATGCCGAGATACAGAACCTGACCTCTAAAACACTACTGCAATGTCTCGATTTGCTGCCCAATTTGATGGAAGGTCTCTTTCAGGAGCACTTGGAAACAGATATCGATACTGCTGTCGTGCAAAAGATCTTCGGCGGCCTGCCCAAATTACATGCCGTTGATTTCTGCGGTTGCTCTTCACAGGTGTTTTCTCTCGGTTTCATGGAAGCGTTTTCCGACCACTCTACCGTCCCCATGTTTTTGCCGCAACTGAGACGCCTATCGTTACACGAATGCAGTGGGCTGCCTTCCACAGTGTTCGAGAAGCTGCTTCCACGATTGGTGAATGTGACGCATTTGGATCTGGGCCGTACACAGGTTGCTGTTACCGCCTTGCAATCTCTACCAACTACCGCCCAAATCACGCACCTGAACCTTTCCAAATGTCTAAGACTGACCGGTCCCCAAGTGGTTGAATTTTTGTCCACACACCCGGCCGTGACTGAGACGTTGGTCTATCTCAATCTCATGACCGATCCATCTCGCTACCGTCTGCTTGAATCAGAGGACGTCACTGCTCTCCTCCCGAAACTGCCGTCGACTTTGAAATCTTTGAACCTGAACGGTGCAAGGATTACCTCCGAGCATGTACCGTCCTTGGTGCCGTTGACCAAGCATCTCGAAGAACTGGGATTGAGCGGTGCGGATATTTCCCCTGCTGACATCAACTCGTTCTTTGTACCTCCAGAATCTCCCGAATCTGCAACCCGGACCTGGCAGCCGTCGACTCTCCACTATCTGGATCTCAGTAAAGTGGCCTCCGTCACGCTTCAGACTCTGTTTAACCCCCGACTCTGCGTGCTTGTATCTCCACTCAGTGTTCCGTTGGAGGTGATTGAGCTAGGGGACAAGCTGATGGTGCCTCTTCGCGACCGAACCAAGTCTGCCAAATCCAACGGTTGGACGCTCCGCGAACTCGGTCGTCGAGGCTGGTACGTTCGGGAGCCCGTGAAACTTGGCGGAGCGGATCCTTCAACGGTGGACGATGGCTCTCGCTCGTGGAAGATGGGAGCTCGGTGGTGGGGAATGAGAAAGATTCCCGTCACTGTAGGCGAAGTAGGTGGGATTTACGGTCACTATATGTTCAAAAAGTGATACTGTACCAATATTCTTCTCGTTCTGGCTTTTTCTTTTTGATCTATGCACTGCATGCGCCAGGAGTTGTGGAATTATCGAGCGTTTGGCACCGTTTCCACGTTCTAGCGATGCGACGAAGACTTATGCATAGCCACTGACTGATTTGCTCGCGATTTCTTCTTTCTCATTACTTTGTGCACTCTATGCCAGTGTCGAGCGTTCCAAAAATGTTGTGTTACTATTTGCTGCATTACAAGCGGGCTTACGCAAGATTACGACTTCACAAAAGTGATTCTATTGGTGTTCGATAATCATCATCATATGTTTTTAGCATGTCTATATCGAAATCTCATCTTGAATATTTTAATCTGAAAAATTATCTTCTTTGTAAGGTTGAAAGTCGGACAGTAAAATTATTGTGCACGTGACTAAACTGAAGGAAGAGCCGCACCGAGATTAAATTGACGTAAACCATCCTAGAAAATAAATGAGCTGGCTTGACTACCTAGGTACGTCGTCAGCATAATACAGCCAAGTGTTTTGCACCCGTTGCAAATACCAGAGAATGCTTCGCAGATATATTTACCGATTACATTAGCTTGAGTAATTTGTCGCAACTTCTCGATGGAAGGAGGAGGTGGTGGGGAGAGACGTACTCCGTAGTACGACATCGGTGGTCTCCAGGGCTATACCGCGAACACAAAACCAGACGTCGACTTGCATTTCTCACCTAGCATTCAGACTGTACTGAAGGAGGACGATTACGATTACGACTTGGCCGGTGAACATTACTGCAAAGATGGCAACGACATCTGCATCAGCTTCTTACAAGAAAAAAGACGGTACACTCACTATTTCGCAAGATCAAAAGTCGATATCATGGATCCCAGCTGCTGGAGGTGCGGGGAGTGCCATCACGGTGCTCGTGCAGAATATAACGAGTATGTACGTCCTTTCTCTTCAGTCTTTCGCTTAGAATCAGAGAGACCAAAGCCTTTCTTTACTTAGCACGTTTATTCCAGCTTTATTCTGTCTGGTCTACTTTGAATGCAACTGGCTAATAATTACTTGTACAACCAGGTCTACAACAAACTGCCGCTACAAACCCCAAGGTCATGCTTCGAGTCTTTGCTCAACAACCGGATGGAACACAGGAACAATACGTTTTCACATTCACGTCAGGCGGAAACGCGCGCGCTGAAGCAGACGCAATCAAGGATGTACTGAGTGGCGCCATCGCGGCGGTCAAGGCTGCTTCCGCTCCGGGTCTGTCATCGACAGGTGGAGCAAATGGTGCAAGCACGTCGAACGGCGAAGGAGTATCAGCAGCAATGGCCATGGCCAACGCAATATCGTCTTCGGGCACAGGACTAGCCGCCTGGGATAATGACGACAAGCTCAAGGCCGACGCCGAGTTGCAGCAATCACTTTTAAAATCAGATGCAAATCTTCAACGCATGTTTATGGAGTCGTTGCGCACGAGACCGGAGACTCTATCGGTGGGCCAGTTTGCGTCTCAATTCTGGTCGAGTCGTGTCCATTTACTCCGGGCCCATGCTATCGAGAGAACGCAGACGCGCGGCTCGTACAACGTGCTATCAAGCTTGAAACCCCGCACAGACAACAACATCACCAAACTCAATATCACCAAGGAGCAAATCCAGTTGATTTTCAATCAACACCCCTTAGTGAAAAGGGTCTACGACGAAAACGTGCCAAAACTCAGCGAAGAACAGTTCTGGTCGCGGTTTTTTCAGAGCAGATTGTTTAAAAAACTGCGAGGCGAGCGGGTGTCTGACTCTGATGCTTCGGATGCGATTCTGGATAAATATCTCAAAATAGACGAGCACGCCGAGCGAGTCCGCGATGCTCAGGTGCCGCATTTCATTGATTTGGCGGGAAATGAAGTAAATCATAGTCAAAAGCAAGGGAATCGTCCTGATTTCGACATGCGGCCTGCTTCGATCGATAAGGTGCCTATTATTCGCACGTTGAACGCCCTCAGCGAAAGTATCATGGCCAACGTGGCTCCGGCCGATGGAGATCCATCCGCTCCGGTTGGTATGGATGAAGAAACGTACAATCAATTACTCCTCCGAGATTTGAAGGGAGATGAAGAGCAGACCCGAATTAAATTGAATATTCGCGATCAGAATCGGTTTTTCAGCCAGGATAAAGACCGGGGCGTCCGAGAGAAAGACGCATTACTAGCACGTCGGGATCCGAAAGAGATTATTGTTTCTTTACAAACAGATCTCGATCGAACGTTACCTCCAAACGGGTCTTTTCATCTTGGGAAAATCGTCGAGCCGGACGCAGACGAGGATGAAGACGAAGATGACGAGGTAAAATCTCGACTCGTCGTGGGATCAAAATTGAATATGCAAAAGGCATCCAACGAAATATTCAACGTGATACGAGAGCGACGGGCACAGGCAGACGTGAGCTCGAGTACGACGACATGGGGTCTCTCGTCGACGCTATTTGATCGTTTGTCCTTGACTCACGCTACCACGACCGAGTTTCTTAATCAATTCTGGAACGCTTTTCTATCCGGCAATCCCGATCGTGCCGGCGAGCTTGCGTCGCTGGTGGAATCTCTCAACCGCGCAATGGAGCGCATCAAGGCCGTGGCTGCCGATGCAGAAGCCGAGAGAGAATTAGAAGTCAACAAACTCAAACAACACGCTCGCGAAGTCTTTGCGGCTACAGGGAAGAAGATCCGGGTCAATCTGGCTGGAGTCGGAGGAGGTGAAAAAGTAGTGAATCAGTTATTGGCGCCAACGGTTTCGGCTCTCAAATTGGCTGTGGATAAATATAAATCGGCCTTGGCTGAGGCGACGGCTGCTTCGGCGCGGGAGGATTCTCTTGCTCTATAAGAAATGGAAAAGTTGCATGTCGCTTTGGATTTTTTCATAGGCGTTTAAACGGAATGTATTATAACATAGAATTCGGATTTAGACAGCTGCGGATGGATTAATTGCATTTGCAAGGATGATAGCATGAATTGACCGATTGATCGAACTGGAAAGGCATGCGAGATGCCTACCTAGGTAATTGATATGATTGAAACTGAAGCTTTCGAGGTCTCCACAAATCTTATCTATTTATACTGATATGCGAAGTTTGGGTCTATGGTCTATCTCCATTCAAATGCACACCTAGGTATGCACAGTCTCCAGCTTCTCTATGCCTTTCCAACTGCTCAAAGCACACGAGATTCACTGTTCTTTATTGCCTAAGTCTCTCTTCTCGCTCTCGCCTCCATTGCTCACCCCATTTCCATTCCACCCAAATCAGCGGAGTGCACATCACCACCACCAAAGACACAATCAAAAAAGCCTTGAGCGCCCTGACTGCATTGAGCAATGGCTGAATAGCACTGAGCCCCGCTGCGCCAATTAAGCAGCGACACAAATTGTTCAACGCCGTTGCACTGGCAGGCCGGTCTGGGAAACAGTCTATTAAGACGGTGGAATTGATATTGAAAATCGACGTTGCTGTAAACGCAATGATGAACTGGATGATGAGCGGGGCGGCAAGATTGGGACTGAAATAGTAATGAAGGTCGTTGAATTCGAAGCTTGGTCCGTACAACACCAATGCGGCTGTGAGGACAATACTGAATAAAGGCATGAGACGCAATCGGGCTTTGATATATGGAAAATCAGACCGGCTGACAACGCTTTCCTCGACGGGTATGCCGTGTTCTGCCTTGAATCGCGATTGGAAATGTCGAAAGCTATGGTCTAGTAACCATCCCGTGCTGAGAGAGCCGCATACACATCCTAGACCATTCGGTAGAAAGCAAAGACCGATTTGCCATTGGTTCAGGAACGGGAAACTTTGCAAGAGAAGTGTCGTTGTGGAAGATGTCACCCTACTCCATGCCGTGTATGCCACTGTGCCCCAGGCCAGTAGTGCTGCAATATCCTTCTCGAAGAGGTACGCCATGGGTGCAAATGTCTTTTTGAACGAGACTGACGGTGTATTCTTCGTTGGTTGTGAGGTTGCAAAGTCTTCCTCTTCGCCTGCACGGACATTCTCCTGCCACGCTTTCGGTGCTTTCCTATAATATATAAAAGGTTTCTGGAATCCAGATAGAGGAATACTGCCATTCCCTGCTTTACTCCGTTGTGTCTCTGGGAGGAAGATCAGGATTGCACTCAGCACAATCACACTAATGACAAGCAAGAACCAGAAGATACTTCTGAAACCCCATGCACTGTTCAAAAGACCTCCGATAATGGGCCCGATTGCTTGGCCAGTCATGCTGTTTTCGGCTTCTTGTCAGCTTACTGTCTTCATGATCGGCCATCTCCGAAGAAAATGCCCAGTTATTTTGGATGCCACATACCGGACACCAGCGTTTGTCCCCATGAACCCCCCTCGTTCATCTGGATTGGCAATATCGGCAATAACACCAGCACTGATACTGATCGTGGCTGCAGATCCACCGGCCTGCAACCCGCGCAAGACCATGAGCATGGGGTAGCTGGATGTGAAAGCAAGTGCCAGATTCGCCGCCATATAAATAGTCAGACTTATAGCAAACGTGAGCCGGCGTCCACACGTATCCGAGAATGTGCCGAATAGCGAAGGCGCAATCCCCTGGACAATCATATATACGGTTATAGTCAGGGCCACAAGGGATGCATCTATTTCCAGATCGTGCGATATGGTGTCAACGGATGGAAAGTAAATGTTCGATGATAATGGAGAAAGAGCGCCTGCCAGAGAAACGAATACGACAATGTTCCATTTCTGCTTTTTGGAGAGAATATGGTATGGTGGTGGATGCTGCACATCAGTTTGAGGATTAAAAACAGAGACTACCCCAGATGTCACGGTCTTCTCTGAAGAATCTTCGACCATTTTAGGCTCTGTACTGTGCTGCATCAGTGCTTGAACGAGGGTGATATGTACTAAATAATGGCGAGAATAGGGGCTTTCGCGAATGTTGAAGAGATAGCTGCTTGTTTCTAAGAGTTCATGAAAACCTATTATACTTTGCTTTCCTTTATTCCTAGGAAAAACATTCTGTAGTAAATGATAGATACCTCGTGTAGTACCTATTTAACGAGGATGCCTACAAGCATATAAATAGATTGATCGTACCTGATCGTCAAGAGCAAGGGGGCTTACTTGAAATGCGTCCTGCACCAGGGCAGATTCACCCCCATACATTCCCAAGCAGTAAGCTTTCGTCGACCCCTCTACTATCTGATTTGTCTTACAGATTGGTTGCGCAGCCAGTCCAAGAAGCAAAAAAAAGCAATGCCAGGATTACGCACGCTTAATTCCATTTCGGCAAGTCTTTCACCTTTTACGGAAAACGTGCTTTGTAGTATGTGCTCGGTGCTACGTACTACATAACTAGTATGATTGCGCTGATCTATCTGGAAGCAATTGACGATTTGGGTGATTCGCAGGGACCTATCGCAGCAGCAGTAAAGATGATTTTTCCAAGTCCGCGACAGTACGGCGGAAAGACAACCTGAAGACGCTCACAACTTCAAAGCCTCAAAGGAGACGAGACCCAATATTTGGCAATCATGATCAGGATTTGTGCCCACTTTGGGTCCAAGGTAGACCCCAACTGCCAAGCAGAGTGATTACCAAAAAGCGATCAATATCAACTCGGTATGATATCTCGGTTTGATATCTAGCAATTGACATTGTCTCCGGCATTTTGTCTAGGAAGCGGACTGGAACATGGCGTAATGCCGCGCCGTTGTTGACATGGATAATACCAGGCCTTATCCCTCATGTATACCGGTAAGTAGCTAAGAAATTCGCAGAAAGCCAAACAATCGAGAAAAGCAATTAAGGAGTAAAATTTTCCTCATGCAGGTTGGTCAGTTGTCCAAGAGAGACGGCATGCAGAAGTGATTGCCACATCCAGCATGATCTATGCTCAGACCATGGCGGATATGGCCAGAATAGTTGCCAAGATGCTGTATAATCGTACTCAATACGAAGTAAAGGAAAGCAGATATGGGCATGATACAGTAACTGTCATGGGTAGAATCTGGAAGTTGCCGGATGAAGTCAAAGATAAGGATTCCAATACAGTAGCTCTATATTAGTCTGTGGGGTTAGGGTTAGGGCTAAACAATGATCTCCGTCTCAGGACCCGCTGGTCTCCGAATTTCCTTCTGACTACGTAACATCTCTTTGTACTCAACTTCGTACTTACTCTACTATCATCCACGAACGACTACAGTCATCAACCCGTGAAATCTACACTGCCGCATCTCGTCTCACAGCGCTCTCGATATCTTGCTTCTCATCATCGTGTGTCAGGAATATTTGCTGCATGAATTGATGGCGCTAGCTCTATAAACCTTTGCTGGTGACGGCCTTTTGAGCAACGAGTGAACGCCACGTCGACATCTTTGCTTGCTTGCCACTCGCTCGCCTTTAGAGAAAACAACAAGTCCAACAAACCGAATCGATAGTCTTGTGTTAATTACTATTTAAAAAAATTGATTGTCCTGCAAAATGTTGTCCTCTGGCTTCACGAACGCCCCCGTCTCGAAATTCCTTGTCCTTTATATCGTTGCATCATCGATTGCTCTCTCGATATTTGACGTCAAATACCTGGTCCACATATTGGTTGACGTCCATCTATGGCGCTATCGGCAATTCTCGAGAATACTGCTGTGGCAGGTAGCGGGCTATGCCAATTCGACGGAGGTTTTATTTGCTGCAATGCTGGCCTACAACATGCGGGTTGTTGAAAGGCTGTGGGGATCGAGGAAATTAGCTGTAAGCACGCTCATTCTATTGATAAATATATCAGCCAAGGTAGAAACGCTGCTAATAGTTTCTGTGCAAGACCTTTTTAGTGACTGTCGTACCTTACACGACACTTATCACACCGCTTTTGCTTGCCCTTGTCCTGAGACCACTCTCGTTCGGCACTTTGAACTACCTACCGTCGGGGCCTACGGCAGTTGTCTTTGCTCTTTTGGCTCAATATCACGCCTCTATACCACACACATTCAATTACCGAATCTCAACGACGTCCAGTGGAAACTCGGGCCGGCAAGATGCATCAAATGAAGTAACTGGCAACGGCAACTCCAATAACAACAACAATTCGAAGCGCTCTTTGACTATATCACTATCCGACAAATCGACGACCTACCTCGTGGCGGCGCAATTAGCTCTGTCCCAATTCCCCGCGTCACTACTGCCTGCTTTCATCGGATGGGCAATTGGATTCGCCTGGCGGGCCGACGTTCTACCAGGATCCAGAACTTGGAGAGTTCCAGCCTGGTTTCTAGGCGAAAAAGAAAGCAGGCGATCTGCCAACGCGACATCTGCTGCTCGTGCTGATGGTGTTAATGGGGATGCCGAGGACGGTGAAAGATATGCTGATCTGAGAAGACGACTCGATGCAGCTTCAGCTGCGGCGGCGGCGCAACAGGGCGCTAGTAGTGGACTGGAAGGATCTTCGACACAATCTCAGCGGAGGCCTTTACTGGATCGATTTAGAGGCGTCTTCTAGTCAATATGAAAAAATAGTTAGGAAATTACTACTTCGCCGAACTAGGGCAGTGTACACCTTATTCTCTATTTTCATTTATCAGAATAGTGATACCAACATAAATACAAGGAAGTACAGACAACAACCTCGGTTGAGAGACTTCAGTCCATCTAGATACTTCCGAATTGAATCCCCTTTCTATACAAAGCTGAGGACTATACTGTAGAAAGCCTCTTCACCCATACTCTCATTCCACCATTCCCACCTCTGTTCATTCTCAAGAAATACGGCACAAATTTCAACTCTTTAGTCTCACCGTACGTCCAGCCGGCTGTATCATACAGCGACGACCAATTTGTATTCACCACTTCCTTTCCAGGAGAGGTCACGGTCACTACGTCCTCGACGCCGGCGATTTTCGCAGCTGGGGCGTCCGCCACGGCACCATCAATCAGTGCAATGTGATCGATATCCACGCCGGGATTGTCGACATCTTCAATACAATAAACAAGCGGTCCGCGCATGATACATATCTCGTCCTTTCCAGTCTTGGGATGCGCGTACACCTTGCGAGGTCGTAAGGGAAAGCTCAAATTGATAGTGGTATTCGTCACGGCAGGAAGATAGAGATATCCGTCCTTCAGCTCGCCCCCGGAGACTGAGCAGGTATATTCGGATGCTGCCCACTTGGGAATTCGAAGCGCAAGTCTCACTGCGTTTGGTCCCGAAATCTGCAACGAGACCTCGCCAGACCAAGGTAGATTTGTCTTTTGCGATACTACGGTGCCGTCACTTCCCGGTACCGCAAAGTCGCTTGCTATCCAGAGATGGACGGCGACAAAATCTTGCTGATAGGAATATATCAAAGTCTCGAGCTGAGCGAGCAGTTTCGCTACGTTGGGTGGACAGCAGGCGACCTCAAACCACGTGCTTCGTTCTTTCTTGCGTCCCGTAAGCGTCCTGAGAGGGTTTTGGTAGTAGAACGACTTCCCATCCAAACCAACTGCCCCCAAGAAGCCATTGTACAGAGCCACTTCCATGACATCTGCGTACTCTCCGCGAAGACTCTGGCGAAGGAGCTTGGAGCACCATACAATCAAGGCAAAAGTCGCACAAGTCTCTGCGTAACAGGCATGGCTCTCTTCCGTGTCGCTCAAGAAGTATTCCGGTCCGAATCCTTCTGATTGCCGCAAGGTACCGATTCCACCGGTGATATACATTTTTTTGTCGACTGTGCTTCTCCACAACCGATCGAGCGCCGCCTTGACTTCGGCGGAATCGTCAGCTAAACGAACCAATTCCGTAGCTGCAGTGACAAAGTACATGGCGCGTACTGAATGGCCCTTGATCTCGTCTTGTTCGACAATCGGAGCGTGCGCCTGGTGATATTCGTAGTATCTAGGATGTAAATATGAATTCACCATCTCGGTGCTCATGTGATCGTAGGGATCGCCTCCTCGAGCCCTCGCTTCGTGATCGAAGAAGATTTCTCCATTTTCATCCTTTTTCCCGCGTTCCATGATGAAATATTTGGCCAATTTGAGCGGTAGAGGGTCCTTTGTCAGCTCGTACAGCCTCAGCATACCCAATTCAATCTCCTCATGACCAGGGTATCCGTGGAGTTTCCCTTCCTCGGGGCCAAATATCGAGTCCACATGTCTCAACGCCTTCATAACGGGTTCCAAGAGTCGTCCACTAAGATTCGTCAAGGTCTCGTACGCCACGCAAGCTTCTACCAAGTGGCCCAGACAGTACAGTTCGTGCATATCTCTGATATTCGTCCATCGTTTGTGAATTCCCCGAACAGTATAGTACGAGTTGAGATATCCATCCTCATGCTGCGCTGCACGGATCATGTCGACAACTTGCTCGACTTCCTGTCGCAGACTCGGATTGTCATTTTTGAGAAGAAAATAGCACGCTGCCTCGGTGACCTTGTAGATATCCGAGTCCCAGAAAGGGTGCGGCTTGATCTCGTGGCCTTCTTTCCACGTCAGACAGTACCAATGCTGCAGACTCTTTTGGGCGTGGATAATCGCGGGGATTGTAATGTCGCGCGACCGAGATTGCATAGACGTCCAAAATGTGGATGTCAAAGTCACATCGCGGATGCCGCTTGGCGATGCCATTTTTGCCTATGATCCGTCCGCTGGGGGTTTTGTGTACCGCGATCTAGATAACCTTGGAATAACACAGACGATATCCGCGTCGCTGGGGACTTTGAGCATTTGCAAATCTTGGAAATTTGGAACAAGAAGAAATTCTAGTCTGTACTTATAAATGTTCTCCAATCAGTTTGAGCTATCAAGCTACCTTCCTGTTTTGGATCAAAACGTGGAGGGGTTCATGGGGTCATCTCCATCAATCCTCACCCCGCCGGATGAGATATCGCCCAAAAAGGAAATAATCCGAAACTTCCCCATTTTGCACGTGTTTATCGTAACCCTAAGATAAGCCAGGAACCAGGCTGGCTTCAACAAGTTTTCTCTGGGAATCGTTTCGAGAGCTGGGATCCAGATAGAGTGGTTTCTATTGTGAGTATGAGAAACCTCGTCTCGAACAACCATACAAATACCTATCTCTTATCTACTACCATCGGTACTTTTGAAGAAACGACTAGTGTATTGCTCGGCCTCGACAAGGACTTGAGCAGGATCGGAAAATCGAGAGTAGATGGCCAGCTGCTACTTCTTCAGCGAAAACTTAAACTAGAGATGGGCAATATATCTATGGCAAATTTTGCGGCGAAAGAATAATCTTGGATATCCATGCATGCAAATGGCTAGCGTCACATCAAAATCAATCAAAAAAGAAACCTAAACCATTCCGTTCCATTGCTATTACCCCTCACAGACTTTCGTGTGTTATTCCCATAACGCCGTATCCGATCTATAAGAATATAACTTGAACTTCGTCAAACATGCTATTTCTGCAGCATTACTCCACAGCCGAGAGACCGTCACCGCCGTGGAGGACAGGGTTGACCTTCTCGTTCCACTTGAATTTGAACTCCTTGCCCAATTCTTTGCGGACAACAGTCTTAACAGCTTCCAACACATTATCAAAGACACCGAAGTTGGCAGGGCTGTTGGGATCGTTTTCACCCGGCCCACCTTGGAAAACACCAGTGCGAACCAGACAGGTATTCCAGCCGTACATGTTACCTCCAATGATATCGGAAGCCGGGTTATCACCGATCATGTAAATGTTCTGGGGGAGGCGGTTGTCGTTGTGAAGCTCTTCCATCCAGGCCTTGAGCACTTCGTCGGCATATTTATAGGTAGCCGTTTCGGGTTTACCGTAAACAACTCGCTCCAGATCATGACCAGTCTGTGCCTTGTAAATAGCTTCGATTCCGATGCGGAAAGCGCCCTGAGTCATTCGTGGAGGACCTTTGTACTGGGTGGGCATTACCATGTCGCCATGGGAGAAGTAAATAGGAATACTTCCAGACTCTGGATTCTTGGACCGAGTTCCGAAGTATCCATTATCAGAGAGCAATAAGTCGATGATTATCTGCATATCCGTGGCATAGTCTCGCGAGTCGGCAAATACCATGATGGCGTCGAATTTGACGCGGGTGAAATCGACGGGGTGGGCATCAGCACGTTCGGCATCACTGAAATTTCTCCAGGGTGAAGCCTCCTGGTCCCAAGCCAGAATATCCTTGGGGGTGTAGACATGCTTGAAGCCGTAGTTCTGGCACACACCACGACATTTGTAACCCTCACCACCGACGACGAGGACAGTCTCGTAGTATTCAGACAAGGCTTGCATTGGGGTATGAGACTGAACGAATTGGTCGACGGAGATGGGGCACTCCAAAATATCGGTCAATTGTTGGCAGCGCTCTTCTTCCGTCTTACCGCCACCGTTGGTAAGCAAAATGTAGGGAATCTTAATGCCCAATTCGTTATCGCCATTGAGCATCTTCAAAGCTTCACGGGCCTCCAGAATGGCTTGATTGCCGTGGGCCAAGACACCGTCAATGTCAAAGGCAAATGCCATGTTCTTTGCGGCTTCCACTTTCTCTTTGGCCATATCCTGGATCTGTGAGGCCAAAAGTTCGCGCGAGACAGCGGCTTTGGCTGCGTCCGCCCGAATCACAGACGACAGGCGAGACGGCCGAGGAGAGCGAGGGATTGGAAGTGAGATACCAAAGGAGTTCCGCGACCCGCGCTTCTCCCGCATGGATGGATTGAGGCTGAGGTTGTGCATGTACTGAGCAGCATCGCTGATAGAGCTTCGCGAGGCTGGGATCTCAATGACTTCGCTTTCTCTGCGGTCGCCATGATGGGGATCACTGGGGATGGGAAGAGTCGAGCCATCTGAGGCTGTGATACCGCTGACACTGGGTCTGGTGTCTCGGGGCGAGCGAACTCGGTTCAAGTCGACTCCCAGGTCGGAATCGGCGAAACGAGGCATTGTGTAGTAGTGTTTTGCGGTGGATTCTTGAGGATATGATTTGAGATGTACGTCCACAACAAGTTCAAGGTGGGTATATAGAGGATTGGCGAGTGATGGATGAAGAGATAAAAGGAAAATAGAGAGAAGAGGAGGAAGTGCAGGTAGTTGATGATGTTGGAGAATGACAGAAGAACAGCAAGCGCTACCGTGGGTGAGAGGCGGGGGTATTTATTATTTATTCAACCACTGCTAATTTTGCCTCTTTTTTTTTCAGCTTCCCAGGTCACCTTCTTTTCTCTTTTTCTTTTGTCCCCCAAAAACACACATGCACATATGCCTTACCATCTACTAGCTACTCATCCTCCAACTCTACTGAACCAAAGTTCTGACATTCACCGCTAATGCTTCGAGTTCCTGGATGGGTTAGATGTGCTGGATCCTGTCTCCACCAGCGGCGTAACAGATTCCTAGGAATTATCGTCATTGATAACTGCTAACCAAGCCAGTCTCCAGTCAAGACCAGCGCGGAAATTACGTCTACCGAGAGAGAATCCCGGTGGATCTCGCGGGAGATTGTCTCTGAGACTGCTCCAGTTATCCAGTGCAGAGAGTACGGACTACGGAGTCGCAAACAGTGGTTCGCCCCATTTCAGCCACTGAACATGACTTGGTATCATTTCACGCGCAGACATGTTTCGACTTGGGATCCCGATATATTGACCTATTTCAACAGAGGGGTCTCTATTGAGATTCATGGTCTCAGGATGATCCGACGTCTCGGCTTCTCCTTCTCGGGATGTTGAGGTCGGCCGGTTGCTCTCGGGCCTGGCTTTAGCTGCATCGGACTGCACCAAGCCGATAAAACGATCAGCCGGCTTTCGGCTGATGAGCGGCATCATCCGAATTCAGGCGGTTTGTCCTTTTCTCTTACGACATTCGACAAGTCGTCTGCTCCAATCGTCAGCATCATGTTTCGCAGCTCTATACTATCTAGGTATAGATGCGAACCCAGATAGTCGGCATAGAATGATGAAACCGTTGTTGGCTACCCGTTTCTGCATGGCAGTGAAAAGTTTTCTTTTTTTTTTGAATTTCAGTGGATCTCCGGTAGATCCTTAGGGCGCCACCGGGAGCCAAGGCCTACTAGCTGGACCCTCGCCAACCGCTAAGCCTATCCGAAACTTGTCGTCCTTGGTCTTGACAGTTGACAAACTTGACCGTGGCTCTGACTAGCTAACTGTGGGACAAGGACCTCTATCTCCCCCCAATAGGAGAGAGTCGATAACCGTGTGCTGCATACTGCAGTATGCACTACGGAGGCATGCTGTGAGCTTGCAGAGCACGGCTTATAGTGGTCTGCAAGCTGCAGCCACGTAGATCAAAGCTGAGTTCCTCCTGCCATCAGACACGAATGCAAACATGTGAATGTTTCTCTTGGTTATGACTGAATCCCTCCAATCGAGACCCGGACAACCGACCCATTCGACCCATTCGACCCATATAATGCTGCTCAGTGGGCTCGTGATGTCATGGACCTTGAAAATTTGCTGATGTGCAGTTAGAGTCAAAATCTAGATCCGAGCATGCAATAAATCTTTTTACTGAGTTGTATTTAATTTATGCTGTAGTCTGTATGAAGTAGATGGAGGATGTACAGCTCATCTTCCGGCCTGTGTACTAGTAGTAGCACCGACATCAGATGCGTTGTAGCTGGTACCTCGTAATTACCATTATTTTGTATGTATTTGATAGTACTGGTACAACAGACCACTGCTAATTGACTGATAAATTACAGACTAGTAATAGCGTTACCGGAACCCACTGTCGGAATTGCGGCGGGGTATTATGACGGAATGCTTCAGTCATGTACACTTCCTGTACTCCGCCTCACTTCTAACTATGCAGAGGTACTTCGGGGTACTTACTTACTGCTTCCTACGCAATTTTTCATCCTTACGTGAAACTTACAGGTACATCCCACATCTTTTTTTTTCGAGCTGTCGCCTTCGGACGAGTAAATTCCGACCAATTCAGGAGAAATTGAAAATTTTGTAGAAATTTTCTTTAAAATTTTCAATGATGAAACAACAAAGACAAATTGGACACTTTTTTTTTTTCTATTTTCGTGGAGGTGTTTGTGGAAGCAGGGAGAAAGAGAGCTTCATACCGCTGGGCTCAAATGGGCACGTAGCTATGAAGTACCCCGCGGGCTATCTATCTGTGTAGAAAATAAATTTATTGTGTCCTTAATATTTTCAACTTACAACACTACCTCATTGAACTGCCAAATTGACCATTCTGTTCTCTGTTTTCTAATAGATTGGTCTTATTATATATCCCATTATAATCCCACATCCTACATCTTATATATCATCTCAATTCACAAACAACATGTCGGACGGAAAGACTTTAACACTCAGTAACGGCGTCAAGATCCCCGCGGTGGGCTTCGGCACTTTTGCCAGCGAGGGCGCCAAAGGAGAGACCTATAATGCCGTCCTTCATGCCTTGCGTGTTGGATACCGGCATCTTGATTGCGCATGGTACTATCTCAACGAAGACGAGGTGGGCGACGCAATCCGGGATTTCCTCAAGGAGAATCCCGCAGTCAAGCGCGAGGATATCTTTGTCACCACCAAAGTCTGGAATCATTTACATCGACCTGAAGACGTGAAGTGGTCGCTGGAAAACTCACTCAAGAACTTGAAGCTGGATTACGTGGACTTGTTTCTTGTGCATTGGCCGATTGCGGCTGAAAAGAAGTCGCAAATGGAGCCCAAGATAGGTCCTGACGGAAAGGTTTGTATTCTATAGACAGACCCTAGTATAGCGCAAAGAAGATGAACTGACCTGTTGACAGTACGTGATTTTACACGACCTGACCGAAAACCCCGAACCGACCTGGCGAGCCATGGAGGAGATCTACGCCGACAAAAAAGCCCGCGCCATCGGCGTCTCCAACTGGACCATCAAGGGACTTGAACAGCTCAAATCCTTCGCCAAAGTACAACCACAGGTTAACCAAATTGAGATCCACCCTTTCCTCCCAAATACCGAATTGGTCGAGTATCTGTTCAAGAACAATATCTTGCCGCAGGCCTATTCTCCGCTAGGCTCGCAGAACCAGGTGCCGTCGACGGGGGAGAAAGTCAGCGAAAACGCAACGCTGAAAGCCATTGCGGAGCGCCGCGGGTTTACGCTTGCCCAAGTGTTGATTGCTTGGGGTGTGCGACGGGGATACGTCGTCTTGCCTAAGAGCTCGACCCCGTCGCGTATCGAATCGAATTTCAAATCGGTGGAATTGACCGATCAGGACTTTGCGGACGTCAATGCCGTGGCTGAGGGCCGTCATTGTCGATTTGTGAATATGAAAGATACTTTTGGATACGATGTTTGGCCCGAAGAGGCTTAATTGCTTTGGTCTTCATGATGCGACGCCCTTTTTGCTCTTATTTATTTTTTTTGGTGAATGTCCATTTTATAGAGATCTGTTGAAACATATATAAATTGGTTGCATGTCTTTTGAACGGGATGTTCGAGGTTCCAAGGTTCCCGAGGTTCGCTGCTCTATTCTGTAAGTCTGTGCCAGTCACCTGAGCAGTGTTGCAATGGATAGAGTAGCTAGATACGTAGTTAGTAAATAGGTTGAGAATCAGACAAATTACGTTCAAAGCATATGACGATAAAGCTTGTATTGTTGTGGCATTCACCGTATAATATATAACGCAGAATCCAGGGGTATCGTCAAACTTATACAACTAAAACTAATACACCGTCCCATGCGACGACAAATCAAGCAGCTCAGTCTCAACATCAGATTAGACAAACTGAATGGATACGATCGATTCAGACAGGGGCTCTTCTTGCTCGCACCCGCTTCACCGTCTGAATCGTCTCTGTAGAAGACGGAACATTCGGCAGAGCTGGCTTGACGAGCATTCTGCTTCTTGGAATCGCACTAATCTTGTGCATTCCTTGCTGACCCGCAACCAGAGTCTTTTTGGAGGTCCCCTCTTTCGACGACTCTATCGCTGCAACATCACGTAACCCTGCCTTTGAAGATGAATGCTTGGTCGATCTTTCGCCAGCAGCAAGGCTACCAGACTTAGAAGCATCTTTCAGCCGCGGCGTCAGCTTCTTGCGTTTCGGAATCGGTGTACCTGACGGCATGGGCTGGTGTGCGACTAAATCGTCCACAGCATTACTGTGAACCGCTGTCGTATTGATTCGGCGTACTTTCTTACTCGGTGTCGCTGGTAAGGAGTGCGTCGAAGGTGCAGAAGCAGTGGACACCATCGAAGAAGACAATTTACTCCCTTCACGGCGAGACGAAGTGCCTGCCTTTTTGTCTGGAGAGAGCGGTTCCACAAAATGCAGAGTCCTTTCCGGAGCGAACTGTACGAGTTTATCTTCCTCCCAGCGTACACGTCGGAGCTGGACGTTGTGATCTTTCGCCGAGCTGCGGCCGCCCTCTGTATCGTCAAAGCGTGTCACAGGCTGAGTCGTTTCGTCCTTTCGCTCCTGATTAGCGATAGCCTGGAGCAGGTCCTTGGGAAGTATAGCATTGCCCTTGTTGCGGCGCGTGTTCTTTCGAGTATGAAGAGCCAGTTCTTGCGCTTCTGTGCGTTGTAGGAAAACAAATTCTGTTCCATTAGCCCGTCGCACTGGAATCTGGTTCGGTACAGTTGGTCGAAGAACGCGTCCCTGATGGTCTGGCGGCGACGACCGAGTCCGAGTACTACGTCTACAAGCGACTGTTGGTGAAGACGTCGAATGCTTGTGGTCGTTCGTCAATTCTTCCACTGCCTCTGGTGATCTCGGCGGTCTTTCACTCTTGGCGGGATTAGAAGTTGACGATTTCTGAATTTTGGGCGAATTCACATCCAGCTCTTCTAGCACTCTGCGAGACTGAATCACTGGCGAGCTCAATACCTGTCCTTCCGCCGTGTCCTGTCTAAGGACGTTACTCTTATCGACTGAAACCATTGCCGCATTCGCTGCTCTTTTCGCTTGAGCTCGAGAAAGAAATTCGTTCAGTAGCGCCGCGTCCTCGCCATCCAAAGAGTTCATGCGAAGAGCCGATCGGACTAGATTATTTTCCTGCGCTACAGACAGCTCTTGCGCTTCTGCTCCTGTCTGGTCGACATGTGCCTCTATTGTTGATTTAAAAAAGTCCGAGATAGCGACTTCCTGGTCACTCCGTTCGTCGTCTTCGCCAGATGTACCCTCCTCACTCGGATCTGTCGCAGAATTGAGGCCAGCAGCGTGGGGGTTCTCCCTCAATGACTGAACGGAATTTACGCCATCGGCTTCATTTCCATTCGTTTGACCAGTCGCAGCTGAATGTCCTTCGGCGGAAGAGATTGCCAACTTGCCTAACGCGGGGGTAGAAGTTAGCGACGTGTCAGTGCACAACCTGCATATTCCGCAGTCACCGCGTCCAATAGCTCACGTTTTCTTCTTCCTATCTCGAGTTCCCATTTTGTCTCCAGAAAGGAGCATCCCCGCTCCGTCGGCATATCTAGGACTCGCAGGCGTTTTACAGCGCGAACGTATGGTGCATTCGCAGACTGGCTGATTTCATTCACCAACTCGTGTTCCTCGATTCGGCTCGATGCAGCGGGAACCCCGACGCGTGCACGAATCGCTTCCATACTCCTTCTGAATCGTTTCCAGATTTTGCGCGACTTGTGTCGCATCAAAAATGGCGTTGACGGTTGACGCTCCCAAGATAGAAGGACTTTTTTCTTGCCGACCGCGGTCGGCGCAAAATTGATTTGATCTGTGATTCGCGTGACACTGCAAAGATTCCCCAAGGAAGTTCACTCGGTTAGTTCTCATTGAATACGGTCTATGGGAATGTAGGTATGCCCAAGCTTCATCTTTTGCGTCTAGCGCAGCACTTGTAAAGTCCGCCCTAAACAACGACAAGAACAAAAACCAAGACTCGAGTTGAGCTGACTCACCATTCCGGTAGAGCTGGCAAAGACTTAGGATCGACCGTCCGGGTCATTCCCAGCAGATCCACGCCATCCATATTCTTGTCTTAACACGCGTGGGTCGATTTCCCTGGATTCTTCCGCCGCAATCCCAAGTCAAAGCACAGCTGGAATTTTCAAATTAATGGTCCTCTCGAAGCAGCCAATCCCGCGATAGACCTTGCGATTTGACTGTGGATGGCACACGCGGGGGAGGAATGACTGGGGCAGTAGTCCGATTGGAATGTTATGTTTCTGCTGCCTTAGTCCCTTCTCGGTAGAGATATCCGCTCACGATGAGTAAAGCATAAAATGATGTAGTAGTAGTAGTAGTAGTAGTAAAAGTAGAACCCGGCCGCTGACACAAATAATGGGACGATATACAGAATGCTGAAAGAATCGCTGCTAAACCATGCTGATCTGAAGGTAGCAAGCATACAGAAAGTGTTATGAAGTTGTTTTTGTGTATTGGGGAAGCTTGAGGTAATCGCGTCGAGATACGCTGGGAGCTATTCCTGATTGGGGTTGTTGCCGTGCCAACCATCCACAGCTAACTACTACTAACTATGTGGCACAGTTGACACTCTCAATATCTTACTCTCGATACTTCCATATGGCAAGAAATATTAGTGAATAGGATATGAGACTATGACTAGCTATTCGATGCACCGTACGGGTCTTTTGTACGCTGGATCTCAACAGCGTGCTGAGTAAGCGATGCGTTCGACTCGTGACTTTGAATATTCATTGGCCTGCGTTAGGGGCCAGCCAACCTAGATTGGTACTCTGTCCATGTTCACAAATTGATATAGTGTAACAGGTCGTAATAAGAGTTCAAGGTGGTTATGAGTATCACAGAATCCCGAGAGCTGCAATGCGAGACTGAGGGCTCCCAGCAGCTTTCAAACTCACTGATCAGCGTGTCTTCCAATCGGATCATGCTGAATGAAAATAATACGACCATCACCGTCCCTCATGTCCGTTCAATGTGGTTAGTCTCGGAGAAATCCAGGGACAAGGATCATGCATCGTTTGTTTCTTAATGGCCATTCAATACATCATTGAAACGAGCACAGTTCTAGACTTCAGAAGTGCTCTGTAACATATCCGATTCATCGAACGGATCCCCAAATTCACCTTTCCAGCTGTCAATCAGAAAATCTAAAAAACAATGCGCGTTATATAAGAAAGCCAACTCACCCAAGCTAAAATTCCGATCGACCACATGCTCCATGGCTCTGTTGTATTCCTCCTGGGCTCGTTGATTATTCCACGACGCACCCGGAACCGTCTCTTTTCCGTGCATCGCTAGCTTCTCGTCTTCAGTCCGTCCTAACGAAGACTTCCCAAAATTAGGCACCGAAGAGATATTGAAGCTGGACTCAAGAGCGTGGTCGCCGCCGTCACCACCACGACCGCCGAGTTTCTCTTGATAGGAAGGCCCCGTCTGTGAGCCTGGTGGTGATAGCTCGGCATGCTTGGTGTAAGTAGGCGTGCGAGCTCCCAGTGGAGATTCGGACTCGGAAGAAGAAATCATTTCAGAGTCTCCGTCAAAGTCTACCATAATGCAAACAGGGTCAGTCTATATCTTCTACTGAGACTGGAATATGATGCAACTCACCTGCCGACATGACGCCGAATCAGATCGTATGTGACGAAGTAAATGAGTAGATGAGTAAATGAGTGAGAGCAGATGTCTCTTCCACTGGCCGCTTGATATTGGTGTAAGTCACTGTGGAAGAACACATGTAGATAGAGCTCTGGCCCAAGACGATGAAGAGAGAGATTTAATGATTGATGACGATCAAAGACCAAAGCGGGGAGAACTGCCTGGCTTCTGATTTGCTGTGAATCGGGATGGAGAAGGACTAGTCCCTTTTCGCACAAACCTGACAAAATACCCTCCGACTCCTCCATATTTTTCTCAACATTTATTGCAGTCATCTCATCATCCCAGGAGGACATACACAATCGCGAAACAAACAAGAAGTCATATGATTGCACATTCAATATAGATATACATGTGCTTCGCGACTTTGCTATATTTTGGATCGTGACTCGGATGTCTGGAACCTATATCTAAGCAATCCTCGACAAAAAGAACACCCCACAACTCCTCGGTATTGGGTCAAAACCACCATGAGCGCAAAGCAAAACGCCGTTCCTGATGCATGGGAAGCAGATTGGGAGAGCATAGCTGATGTAAGCATCATCTTCGTGCTCTTTTATATGTTTGACAAATCATACAGTACTAAATATGCAATCTCAGACCCAGGCTCAGAGCGAAGCTGTCAATTCGCCGCCCAAAAAGGTGTCGTCAAAAGTCACAAAAGCACAACGAAGAGCAGCACAGGCGGAGTTCAACAGGCGACTATGGGAAGAAGCGTGGGTTCTGACTCGAAAACCTCTCAATGGCAGATCCCATCCATCTAATTTTAATGAATTTTGCGCAATGCTTACAGGGAAACACCACAAACATTCCATTATGTCGAAGCTCGAGCCAATGTCCCACTCAAGCAAGATTTCAAACCAGCTGTCACTGTACTCAGTCGCCGGCCGCAGAATACCAATCAAAACAACAGTGGTAGCAGCAACAAAGTGAATATCGTAAATGGGCAGGGAATTGCTGGCCTCAGCATCAGCGGGGACGCAAATCTATCCGATTCTGATGAAGATGGCAGCAACAAGCCTCCGGAAATGACCCCCGAGGAACGGCAAGCCAAAGCGTTAAGAGATAGGGAAGAGAAACAGCGCAAATACGAAGAGGCGCGCGAAAGATTATTCGGGAATTCGTCGGCGCCAGGATCAGGCGCCTCTTCTCCAGGAGGCACGCCGTCACCGTCAAGAAATCGAGATAGAGACTCCGGAGTCGATAGTGGCAGTAGCCGGAACAGTGGCCGCGGCAAAGCTCGAGGCCATGGCGGCAGGGACAGGGACAACAGTCACAATAACCGCGATAAGAGGGATTCTACGACCAATAAACAACGGCAATTATACGATCCCAGTTACTCGGTCAAGCCAAATACAAACCCCGCCGGAACACAACGCAGAGCACCACAGCCCGCCGTGGATCGCCCTGATGGAGAACAGCACCAGCAAAGCATAAGGCCGACACGCAATCCCAAGGGTCCAGACGGTAGTGGTCGGGGCGGATCTGGGTTTACTTCTCGCGGTAGAGGAGTTTTGATATCTCGCGAAGCTTCCACTTAAGAGACAAAGAACACGACGCCATTGACTCACGGAATGGTGTAGTTTCTGCAGTCACTTCTGCATTCACTGCGCTAAGCTTTTATCTTACAGAGCTATTCTAACATACAGAGACAAGGCGGACCAAGAAACCAGCCATTCGCTTATGGAAGCCCTCTCCCGCTATTGATTGCATCTGCGACTTGAGAGGTATTCGGTCGGTTCTCTTACAGACGCTTTTCGTCAGCAAGTTCACGGGAGCAAAGTTATTTCATCCGGGAAAGCCAGGCAGATTGCAACTCACCCGAGTATCTCTCGTAACTTTCAAGATAGAGCTCGTTGCTACTGGTGGTAGCCATGACATGCGCATTGCCTTCGATGGCTTGGATCCACCTGCCCAATCGGCTACCCATAGCAGGCTCGGCCCATCCGCGATACGGTTTGAGGACCCTGCTGAGACGCAGGAACCAAGGTGCAATTTGAATGTCGACGTATGATAAGCTAGGACCCAGGAAGAACGGTCCGTGAACGTGCGAGGCATTCACCAATTTCTCGATTTCCTCCTTCATTGTCGCCTCATTTTTAGCCTGGACCTCGGGGTTTTGTTCCATCAAAACTTTGTAGAAACTTGGAACGATGTGTCGATTTATCTAGCGTCAATTCTCGAACGTCAGTCAAGCTTTACTGCAGTGGCGCAAGAAAGGTCTGCACAAACATGATCGGCCCATAATCGGCAGTGAGCACGAAGCTTCGCATCTCCGGGAGGTAATAACGGCGTGCCTTCATCCAAGTCCTCTAACTTTATTGGGTAGATGCGAAGTTAGCATGAAATCCGATAAACGTGCGAAGACGATGTGGCTGGGGAGATACAGACGTATTCCAACAGCACAGTGCTTTCGTAACAACACCAATTGCCGTGAAGGAGAGCCGGCACCAGTCCCCGAGGATTGACAGCTAATAACTCTGCTGGCTTCTCGTACGGATCAACCTCGATATATTGATAGGGAATGCCCTTGGCCTCAAGCGCGACCCATACACGCTGAACGAAGGGACTTTGCTTTCGTCAACACATCTTTTCTTTTCCTTTTTTGGAATAAGGAATCTTCGAGAGCAGCTTACCAGAAACAGCTGCCGAACAATTTGAGATCATTCTCTTGCGATCGTTTCTGCACGGTCGTGTATGCTTGGCCTGTAGCTTTTTTGTGATACGTCTTGGCCTGTTTCTGCTGCTGCTTCTGATGGTCAGCCATATTGAGGAGAAATGGCCAGTGCTGAGCGGGGGTTGTAATCAAAAGTCCGGCAATGGCTTGAGAAACAAGACTTGAAAGAAGTTCTAAGGTGCGCGTTTCGTGAAGAAATACAGAATACAATCAAAAAAGATCGAGGCGATGAAGAAAATGGAAAGATGAGAAGTAGCGCGATTTCCAGAAAATGCATGCGTTGTGACGTATGTATGGGGGAAACCCCACGCTGACTGTTCTTGTTCAAAGATTTACTCGCCTCCTCCATGAAGCGGACTTTTTCTCATTAAATTAGACGAGGCAAAAATCTTAGACTTACCAGTACTTTCTTCTCTTCTTTTTCCTTACTTAGTAACCACCGCTGAACGCTGTTTTTCTTCACACGATCGCTGTCCTCTAAGGTGTGCCTGTGGCCGCCCGCGACACCATCAGAGATTCGTTCAATTGTGTAGAATTTTTGGCCGCTGGCTGGTGCCACTGTTGGATTAAAAGGTGGATGAGGTTCAGAGCTAGACGGGTCGAGTACTAGCATCCCAAACGGCTCGAAGCTAGCCGGGGTATGAGACGCGGTATCCGGGAGGAACATATTGTTAGTGGTATCGGCTTGGGGATGAGAAACGTGACCCAGGGACATCGATGGATCGGAACTATCACTGAGGAGCTGAGATTGATCCCGCGGATTGGAGGCTTTGGTGGGTGAGAAATGCTCTGTGATCTTGATCTTGAAGTCGCATAAACCCCGCTCTCTTGGGACCCTGTTGCGCCGTCTCTTGTTGGGATCATGAGATTTCGGTGTCCCTGGAGTTCTGCCCTTTAGTCGACAATCCCAATAGTGTGAAATAATCTGCTTTCGCTTGTATTTTGAAGTAGCCCGGCGCGACCACACATTGTCCACATGAGGAAAGTAAACTTGGAACCTGTGAAAATGGAACACAATATATGTCAGTTGCTGCACATGACAGGGACAGAGGTAAATCTGCTGAACGCGTACTGTTCCTGAGTCAGCGTCATGGGTTCATCAACGTTAAACAAACGTTCTCGCCAGGCTTGGAGGTTTGGCGGATTGGGTACAAGCTTCAAGTCTCCCAAATAGCTCTTTATAATACCATCAGCCGGGACTGAACCGTGACTGCCGTACGAATCCATTAAGGGCATGTCGCTTTCCCCAAGCTGGTTATGGCTCGATGCATTGGAAAGAGACGAGGTTAGAGATGCCATGACCCACTCCAGCTCCCCGCGACTGTTCCATAACTGAGGCGCTGCGTTGTCTAGGTTCATGTAATTGGCAGTGGGACCGGCAGCATTCTTTCCCTGTTCAGCCGCTATTCGTGATTGAATTCCTATGCTGTATCGCTCGGCGTCACTGTAGTGCGGCTGTTTTGAGGAAGTCAGCAATTGAACGAGATGGCTGATTAAGAAGGAACGCGACTTACGACAAAGTTCGCCGTCTGGTGTCCATTCCCTACTCCACCAACAGCAGGAGAAAATCCTTGAATCGACTCCGCATCATTGGGATTGAAGCTTGCTGGTATCTGGGAGCCCAAGGTGAGGCTGGTCGATAAGTTCGGCAGCTCGGAGCTGTCCATATTGATTACCGAAGTCCACTTGAGAGATCATGCCTAGTAGCATCTCAATATCTAGTTCAGCGGCTCATTTTCTGCATGGATATCCAAAACATCAGATGGAAATCATAAAGATAGCTATTAAATGCAAAGCCACTGGTTTGTTTGTTACAGCGGGCGTGCATTCAAGAGTCAAGATTCCAGAAGAATTGCTGGTGGAGACAACAACGGCCATGACAGTCTGGATCATTGTTTCTCCGCTTATCACTCGGCTGCGATAAGAGCTCCTTTTGCTAGTAAAAATATTACCAGTACTAAAAAGAGAAGAATAATTTCCATTTTCCACGGATTGGTAACAAGGAGAGCAGTCTGGCAGATTAATTGCAGATGGAGATCTAAATTGACCTCCAATTGACCTTGACGTTGGAGAATGACAAAGACCTGTCATGCGTGAAGCGGCAGTACTCTGAATTCATGCATCGAGCTTAGTATATGTGTCTCGCATGCTGTACCTGTGCGGACCTCGGGAGTGCAATCTGCCCCAAATTATTTTTTGGAGTTTATACTCCGTAGACATATAAAGTATCCAATTGGATGGGACATGATTTCCTCAAATTTCAGACCTACAGATTACCTGGGTAAAGTAATACGCCTCGCCCAAGTCAAAAAGGTTAAAAACTCAATCTCACATCAGGCACCCTGGCAGCGCCATGAAACTAACTAGTTGGAACCGGAATCACGACTGCTTCGTTCCCCAGCGCTTTTTATCAGCCTCCACGTTTCTGAAGGGGTATCCTGACGTTCGCTTGTCTGCCCCTGTCCTCCGGCTAATGTGCCCTTTGCTGGTAGCAAAAAGTAAACACCAGATTCCCACCGAGGCCACAACGGCCGATCCCGCCATTCCCAATGCCAAAGCGGTCTGGCCAGTAGCAAGGTACCAGGTGTAGTTATAGAAGGCCAAAGTGGAGTGAAATAGCGTCGTTACCAATAGTGTCGGCACGGCGTATGGCGCTCGAGCGTTTGCGTCCTCGGCTACGACCGCGGGAGTGTCGACATCTTTCACGGCAGACGACCCCCCCAATGGTACCGAACCGGTGAGCAGTATGGTCAGGATTGAAACTGCAAATAGAGCCAAGCCAAAGGCTCGAGAAAGATAGGCTTCAATATCTAACCAATAAGAAGTTGCAACCGTGTGAGGCCAGAATCAGCAAAAATCTCGCCGTTCTGAGGATTCCAAGATCCGAATATGCAGCGTTGCCAATGCGATTGATCTACAAACGGGAAATTTTTTTTTTTTGATTTGTCCAAGGCTTCAGTCAAGTTCAATGTCTTGCTAGAACTTACCGGAGGGCGGCCGCGAGTCATTAATCAAAAGCTGTGCAATCACTTTCGGGACGACGACTAGAGAGAAACCCTGCAACGCTAGCCATGCGCCTGAGCCAAAGGCATATAGACGGAAGACCTAAGGAAACCGCCAAGAATGAGTAAAACATTAGCGGCCCAGAACAGATGGAAAGAATAAAAAAGCAATTCTCGTTCAAGGAATCTCTGATGTCAGGCTTGTTTCGTAGAGCCTGGATTGAGGATAGCTCACATCCATTTGGTGCGTGTACTTGCCAACGACAAACTCTAGTTGGTTGGTTATATTATCCAAAGCGATAAAGCTCTTCTGATTCAATCGATCTGTAGGTCACCGGCAATAGTTGAGATCGGATATAACGCTAGGAACAGTCAATTCCGGGGAGAGAACAATGATCATGGACGGCCGATCAAACTAGCGCAAGGCTGTGTCTAAGACTGCCGGGAGTCGTCAGGATTGAAAGCAGGATCTGGGATGGAACGAAGATTATTGGGAGAATCTCAGACTGGAATGAAATGAGAGGATCTCGGACTGGATTGAAATGAAATGATATTTCTATGCGGAATGGGGAAGAATCGATAGAGAAAGAGGGAGAAATAATTTGGAGGCGAGATCTGATTTTATCATTCCCGATTTATCCGCTGTTGAATGATGTCATGTATAGTCAGCCTGCAACCAGCAACTGCAGGAGCACATACGCAGTAAGCACTAACTAAAATAGTTACTCTACTAAGAATAACCACCTGAAGCTATTGTCAAATTACTCCTATAGCTGGTTCCTTGTAACTAACCTATAATCAATGCTAACCACTATACTGACTTGCTCGTATAGAATAGCCATCCAGTCGCCATTCTGTCGCATTTTCATCTTTGAGTAGATAGTAGCACCATTACAGACCACGGATATTGGCACGGCACAAAAGAGATTTGAAAGAAACTCAGTCTTGCTTGTCTAAAGAATCCGATCTAAGTAGGCTGGAAATCGTGCATGAAAGCCGAAGCTAAAAGGCCAGGCCCATCCATCCTCTTGGGACACTCATAGTGCCCCCACGATAGGAGATGCAGGCCTCTTGGAACTAACCACTGGAATGCAGACTAAAAATCTAGCGCTGCTTCACCTTCCTGCTTGGGTAAGTCATGGTAGCTCTTCACCGACTCGAGGTTCCGACCGTTCCAAGACGAGACCGACCCAGCTGCTAAAAGCAGAGTGGGTATGAGATGCATATCAGAAAAAGGAAAAAAAAAAGTACAAGAATCAAAAACCCGAAATGAGTGGCCAAGTGCCAGTGGCGCCACTTGAGAGTAGACAGGCATAAGAGAAACAAGGCATGAAATTTGGCACCGTGGCACTCCGTGTCCATAGAACAGAATCCCATAACGCCATATGTCCCAGTAACCGATGCATTGAATGCGTTGCTATTGTAAATGAAGCTCGTGATAGTGGCCGAAGACAGATCCGACACGTAATTTTTTAATCGCTCTCATCGTGTACCGTGCGACCATCTTCAACGGATTCAACGACCCGCGCCGGCGTTCCCCATGCAACACTTGCAGGCGGAATGTCTCTCGTGACGGTAGATCCAGCACCAATTACCGATCCTTTCCCTATTGTCACTCCAGGGAGAATGGTTGTTCCCACACCTATCCAGCAATCATCTTCAATAGTCACTGGCTTGGCAAAGACATTTCCACCCCTGCGAGACATTATACTCTTCTCATGGAGCTCGGTGATGATAGTCACATTCGGACCGATTAGAACGCGGTCACCAATAGTCACAAACCCACTGTCCATGATGCGTAGACTATAGGAAAAAGTATAGTCATTAGTAACAAGAAAAGCATCTCCATAGCATCATCGCGAGGAAAGAATAGGAACCTACTTGACGTTGGCATAAAACGAGTCTCCAATGGCAATATTAAAACCGTATTGAAAATTGAACGGCGGTTCAATGACAGGACCCTGACCCAAAACACCTATCACTGTACGCAGTAGACGCTCACGCTCCTTGCGCAACTCCATGAAGAGCTCCGACATAGATAACAAATCGTTCTTGAGAACCTCGTCGTCGATATTATATCGGGTACAGAAACGTCGTGCCTCAAGCTTCTTAGACTGAAGCACGGGACAAGAAATCACTCGGAAACTGACAACATATGTTTAGTTTTTCAGAAACATATGTTATATGAATAGGGCCAATTACTCACGTCGCTCCTGAGACCATCCTCCGATACTCCTCGCAGTCTGGAACGCCAGTTCGCTCGCAAGTCATTGTAGACAGTCGTAGGTCCATTTTACTGCTTTCGACTTGAAGCTTCCGATTCTGAACTGGCACAAGATCTGTTTGGCTCGAAGTCCTTGACTCCATCGTCTGATCTTTGCTGCTCAATTGAGATTTCTCCGATCCAGGTTCAGCTTGGCTGGACTCTCGAGGATCGCTGGTATAGCAGCGGCGTAACCACACTGTAAACTTCGATAACGCCCGCCGCATGGCCGTACAACACATTGGGGTATTTTGAGTTGTGTGGACTTGATTTTTCATAAAGAACGCTGGAGATCTGATATATAGTCGGAGTCGCTGACTGGATGTTGGGAATCGTACAAGGAAAATTCAGCCTAAAGATGACTCTAGGGGAATCAGGTTTTCGAGAATGATCTTATCTGGATGATAATCCCGGGTCGTGAATAGCGAATAAACTCGATGTACTAAAGTATCCAGGGTCTTCAACTTTTTCGGAGAAAAGAAAAGTGAAGTCGACGGTATCGTATAGTCAAGTTCTCATACCATGGCAGCGGGTCACTTAATTATTTTTTCTCTTTTCTTTTTTCTATTCCTTTTTTTTTCGGAACAGCTGTTGCGAACGGCAGTGACAACAAATTTTCTTGCCTTGACTCCGGTGTGGTGTTCTAGGAACTGCTGGTGACTGGAAATTTCTTTTTTTCCCCTCTGTTCCTCGATTTTTTCTTTTACTCTCTCTCTTTGCTTTTTCCGCTTGAAAAGCGACCACCTCCCCTCTTCTCGGAAGCATCAACGGATAAATTTGACAGTTTCGCCCGCACGCAGTCTGCAAGGAAGGGATGACAAAGACATACAGCTCAGACCAAATGATCCTTACCGTACCTAGGCATTCAAGAGACGCGCCAAGCACAAGTATCTGCAATGGGTGACAGTGGGATCTGTGCCTTGCTCGGTGCTGTCTTTTTGTGTTTCTTCTTATTTACGGTTTGTTGTGTTGACACTTAAAAGACCATGCACGTATTTAGTGTCAGTCATCATCGAGGGGCCTTTTGAACCTTGTCAAGTCAGCCTACCACTTCCACGCAGAAAACCAAATTGGCGTCAATGCTTGTCGCAGAGTGGATATCGGGCCACTTCCAGGCTTCCACGGAGTTCAGCTTGCTGCATGTAGTGCAATGCTCACACCACGAATGGGGGTGACTGTCGGATGTACATAGGATGATAGGACTCCCCCAGTCCACACTAATCCATATGACGCGAATGCAGCATTGCAGACGCTAAGAACATCTTGTGAGTGGGCCATATATTTCTGTACTAAGATCCTGGTCCGGCAGGCTGGCCCTCGTACTAGCATCAAACTAGTGCTGGTGGTTAGTTTACATGCACAATTTATGAGAGTGGACACTGTGGAGACTCAGCACGCAGCGGCACTGTCCGCGCGCTCCAAGTACCAAATGGAGAGATCCTGGATTAACGCTCGAGCTTCTGCTCAGTCCTGTCGGTGTCAGCAGATAGGCATGTCGATAACGTGGATAATATCTCCTGCAAGTGCGACACTCGACACAGACCGCACACAGTTGGATGGATGCAAACATCCTGCAACTTATAACAGCCATTTCCGTCAAAATGATGACTTCGTATCCATAGTCCGCAGGAAAATGGATCCAGACGTATGAAGCCTTTCTGTATAGAGATATGCATTGTCATAGCCCGCTTAGCAGCTAGTTTCGCGAATTGATTTCCCGCTATTGCCGACACGGCCAAAAAGGCGCTGCTTGCAAGTAGATTCCACTTCAAATATGCATTCGCAAGGCACGTCTGGGCCGATGCATCATTGACTGATATCTCCTTTCAGCCAGGCGGAGAGGTTGTGATTATTGCAGCCTCGGCTGATTGACCCAGGGCCGGAGGGTCTAGTGCTGAATCGTCTGAAGAGCTTTGTATTTGATAGTAGATACCCATCCCTTGTAGACATCTATAACAAAGCATAGGCATCAGTAGCTCACGTGCATATGACGTTAGTAATGCCTGACTACGATTTCCGAGCGAAAATGTTCTGCACAAGGACGAAACACGAGAAACTGTAAAGACACGACAAGTCTTGTGTGGCAAACACGCTATAGTCCGTATTACTAGGATACCCCGACAACGTAATCGCACTAGCAAGTTCGTGACGACCTCACTTGCAATTTGCAAAGTGGAAATATCAAAATTAAGATTACCGGAAGCGTCATTTCCAGTACCGCGGCCCCAATATTTCGGAACGGTGTGGAGATTTTGTAGATAGTAATATCGTACATGATGGTTGTCGATCAAACCAGTCAAATGAAGGAAATCTGTGGCGCGGTCTTTAGTGTCCTCCAGTGCACCGAAATAAGCAATGTACTCTAGACTCTAGAGCGGCCAGCCGATCAGAGAAAAGTCAGAAGACTCGGTATCCCAGAAAGCAATGAAGCAACGCCCACTGCAACGGGGAGTCATACACGCATATCCAAAATGAGACACCAGGCTGGGGTGGGACGGGTTGAAAAAGAAACGACTCGAGCCCATGTCTCTATCAGAGTTATTTCTTTTCCACAACCGAATGCCTATCCTGGGAGGAACATGTCATTAGGGCTTCGCTGCAATCCCGTTTGTGTACTAGTCGCCGAACAAGTTTGTTCATCGCGATCTCTATCCAGATCGGGCTAACAAATTAGCGTTTTTGTCGATTTTTTGGGGAATATTTCCCATTTCCCTTCGGCTGTTCTGTGAGTCTCAAAAGTCTCCGTGTTTTATTTTAGTTTTAGCTCCGGCAGCATTATTAGGAGCGTCGGCCCGCAGTTAGGCAATTTCCGGAAAAAGATCCATCGGGATATACGAACATCGTTTTATTGCTGAGATTTTCGAATATACCGCATGAAACTGATGTCCTCGTCGGACGGCTGAGCCTGACTCGAAGCAGTGTCGACCAATGCCTGCTGATAGCGTGAGGCGAGACCAACATCCGGGGAAGCAGAGTCCTCTTCCCCTGAGGAGCCGTCGCTTTCGCTGCCGCCAATAACATGGTCTTCTTTTTGTGGGTCATCTTCTGCCTCACTTACAGTCTCTGGGCCGTCAGCCACTTTTGTCTTACCCCTGCTCGAAACGGCCATATCTTTCATAAGCTTGCCTAGTTCAATGTCGCGTCTTTTGGTAGCCTGTTCTGCGCGTTCCTGTTTCTTACGTTCGAGTTCCGGTCGGTAGTCCCGTTCAAATTCTTGTCGTTTCTCTTCCACGGCGCTGAAAAATTGGTCGATACCGTCCCCTGTCATTGAGCTCACCGCAACGACGCTGAGATGGCGGTAAAATTCCTCCAGCATCAAGCTCATACTATTGAGTAAGGAACCCATGTAGCCGCTGCCGGCCCCGAAGCCAGCGCTTCCACCTTCCGCGCCAAAAGCACCAGAATCCTCCTCTTGGCGCAAGGCAGTCTGGAAGGCGTCGAAATCCGTCATCCATTCCTTGGCAAATTCCGCATCCTGTACGTCGGTCTTATTGAAGACTAGTATCATGGGGAGTTTTGTCTTATAGAGGATACTGCAGGCATAGAGCATATTACTCATAAAGGTACTGGTGGAGCTGGTTCGAGGCGTGTCAATCACGTATGCAATGACAGTTGGAAACGACGACGCAAGAGTCTCCAGCAAGATGCTTCCGGATGCACTCCACACGAATACTTCAATTTGACCCGGGGTGTCCACCAGGATGTGCTGGATGGGCCGCCCGCCAGGATTGGCGGGATCGGCAGGCGCCGTTCTCTTTTCAAGAAGACCGATGATCTGATCGACTTTTGTCGCAAATAGGTTAAGTGAAGTTAAAATTCCGCCGTTGGGTCCCAAGTTGTATTGTTTCATGACTTCTTTATAGTTGATTGAATCGCGAATATCGATGTTACTCTCAAACGGCACGGAGTGAACGGCAGGGTCAAGATTCAGAACGTAAGGGGGTTTTCGTTGGGAATGTAGGTACGAATTAATTCGCTGCATGAATGTCGTCTTGCCAGAGCCTAGAGTTCAGTTGAGGGTGGTTAGCGGTCTGCGCTGAGTATCAGGGCAATTCCTTTTCGTGAAGGACAAAGACGAAAGCCACGAAGTGCAGCTGGGTGCATCACCAACACGTCGTTCTTACCTGCCATGCCCACGCAGACAATAGTAACCGGCGATGCAGATGCAGATGCAGCCATGGAGGGTTCGCCTGTGGCAGTTGGCGCTGCCATAATGCTAGCCAGCTGTGCTGTAGGACTGTTGAGGATGGTTTTGGCTACTGAGTAGTAGTGTCCAAGACGGGCTTGACTTGAAGATGATGACGGTGGGATATTTAGACAATAGTAGTGAAGTGTCTGAGTTGGAGGAGAAGAGAAAGAGAGAGAGAGAGAGAGAGAGAGTCGATGTCAAAGTAATTTTTAATGATGCTTTATTTTCTGCATGTAATTTTTTTGTCGTTTGGCGGGGTGAGGGAGGAAACTTTTAGGAGGAAGTTGCTGCCCGGCTCGGTCTTGGTCCGCCCAGGAAGGTGGGGCTCCTCCCAAGCTCTTTCCTTCCTTAGGTAAGGCTGCACGTCATTCCTTCCTTCCTTCCTCGGATGTCTTTGACCGGGAAAGAACGAAACAGCTTCATTTTTCTTCTTCTTTTCTTGCATCGCCCCCTTTTCCTCACTTTTATCTCAGTCAATTAACTACACTTGTGTATATATGTAGGTAGCATTGGCCTTGTACGCTCTTGGTGAACTTCGCGTATGCTGACAAGATATACTCGCGAACAGTACCAGAGGATTTACCATGACCTTGGAAGATTTCGAAAAGTCACTTGCGGAGGATCGTGAGCGGAGAAGCCCTGAGAATCACAGAGATAAAGATCGTTCAGACTCACGTCGCCATCGTCACCATCACCACCACCATCACCGACATCGTGATCGTGACCACGACCGTGACCGCGACCGAGACCGCCATCACCGGGATTCTTCACACACACGCGAAAAGAGTAGTCGTCATCGGAGAGATCACGATGACGAGGAACACAGACACAGACACAAACGCGCGCGAAAAGACGAACCTGACCAAGGAATTGAACGCACCCAGGCAAAAAAAGAGCTCCAAGATCAATCCGACGGTGATGAGCTTGGCGATAATAAAATTGCAGGCTCGGCCCTAGAAGGAAGTTCTCACGACCTCAAACGTGACTCTTGGATGCAACCGCCCTCTGCGGATGATGTTGATTATGTGCATAGAGCGGAAAAGCGTACCCAGCCGCAACCCCAGGCTAAGTCACTACGCGCCGATTACGAGCTGAAAATACATGATAAGGAACTCAACTCCCATTTACGCGACTTAAAGGAAGGAAAAGTCGCAGACGTCACTGAGAATAAAGCTGCGCAACATGAAGTCGACTATACTTTCGGTGATGCAGGCTCTCAGTGGCGAATGATCAAGCTGAAAGCTGTATATCGTGAAGCCGAGGAGTCAGGCAGAAGGATTGAAGATGTGGCAGTTGCTCAGTACGGAGACCTCAGATCCTTTGATGATGCGCGCGAAGAGGAGATTGAATTAGACCGGCGGGACCGATACGGCGAGTCATACGTGGGCAAAATCAAACCAAGCGGGGAGCTATATCAAGAAAGGAAACTCGAGAAAGGTGTTCACAGAGATTCTCAGGCCAAACATTTGCAGGACACCGACATACCCGACAGAGTACAAGGGAAGTCTTTGGAGACCGTAGAACCCACAAAATCAACTCAGCATCTGGATGCTACGGCGCTTAACCGACTACGCGCTAAAATGATGAAGGCGAAACTGAAAGGAACATCCGAGGCGGCGGAACTCGAAGAACAATATAATGCGGCTGCTGCCTTGATGGCGAACCGAAAAGAAGGCGACGTTGTCGTGCTTGGTGTTATGGAGAATCGCATGCTCGCCGGTAGTTCCCGCGGAGAAATTCGACCGGTTGAAAATCGTCGAGGGCGTGAGCGCGGGCAAGTCCAGGAGAATGAAGATATGTCGATTGAGGATATGCTAGTGGAGGAGCGAAGAACTCGTGGACAAGCTGGGGGTGAAGGAATGCGACTAGCAGAAAGAATAGCCAAGGATGGCAAATTCGATGTAAGTGTAGACGCGTCAGTCGATTTTGGAGATTCCGGCTAATTCAGGATTCTCAGAACGACCTGGAATACATGGATGAGAACGCAGCCAAGCTCGCGAGACGAGTACAAAAGTCAGAGCTGAATCTTAAGAATACTGCTATCAGCGAGTTTCACAAGATGAACAGAATTCTGGATAATTGTCCATTGTGTCATCACGAAGACACAAACACGCCTCCTGTTGCTCCGGTAGTGTCTCTAGCAACACGCGTTTATTTGACCTTGCCCACTGAGCCCGAACTCAGTGAGGGCAGCGCCACTATTGTTCCTATCCAACATCGTACAAATCTCATGGAATGTGACGATGACGAATGGGAAGAAATCCGCAACTTTATGAAGAGCTTAACACGCATGTATCATGACCAGGGTCGGGACGTGATTTTCTACGAGAATGCAGCTCACCCCGATCGAAAACGTCACGCATCAATGGAGGCCGTTCCTTTGCCGTACAGTCTAGGCGACACATCGCCGGCGTTCTTTAGGGAATCTATACTCGCTGCAGATGCTGAGTGGACCCAGCATCGAAAATTGATTGATACATTGGCCAAGGCAAAAGAAGGACTAGGAAAGCTGGCTTTCCGACGAACCTTGGTGAAGGAGATGCCTTATTTCCACGTCTGGTTTGAACTTGACGGAGGGCTGGGCCATGTCGTGGAGGATCCTCACCGATGGCCGCGTGGAGATCTTTTTGCACGAGAGACATTAGGGGGTATGTTGGATTTGCCTCCGGATGTTATCAAGAAGCAGGGCCGCTGGAATAGAAGCGGTGATCGAAGAGTTGAGCCTTTCCGAAAACGCTGGCGAAAATTCGATTGGACGCGAATTCTCACCGAGAGCTGATGTGAGTAAAGGTGCCATTGACAATATATCCGTGTTATGAAGCAAACGCCGAGTGACCGGGGAAAGAGCCATGTGCATTGCGGACCGTCATGGATTTTTTGTCGATTAGTATTCAGTGTCCCAATCGTAGGTCAGCGCTCTACATGCAGCACTGACCGGAACTACAAAAATACAGTAAAATACTGGCTGAGAGGACGATCCAGTGAAAAACAAATGACTCTTTTTTACGACTCTTTCGCGACTCACTACTGCATGATTCACCCACAACGGTAGCTTGATGTGGATTTTGTGTTTTGTTCTTCCCCGACGCTGCACAAGACTAAACATGGAATCTTGAGGTTATCAATTGGATCTGAGCGTTGCATGCAAGATATAGTCGTAAATAACAACTAGTTCGATCCGATGCTTGCTTGGATGAGTTTGATCACTGAAGCTGGCTTCGGAGAACTCTCCGGTCCCGCTTCTGCCCTGAAATTCAGATTTACCGCCACTGGACCCAACACTCCGAAGTTTAGATAAAAAGGATTAATTGATACCCTTATCTTTCGCGGACTGCGTCACCTGGAGCACTTCTGAAATTCATGTATAAAAGGGCTTGACAGAAACAAACTATATTACAGAAGCATCATTGACCACTCGCACTACTTAAGACTCTTTAAAGGCAACTGAAATCGAAATGGGCCGACCCAAAGTCCTTCTTCTCGGTCAAATTGGGCAGTACGTATACAAGAGATCATAACCATTCTGTATAACCCACAACCAAAACACAAAATGACTTATACTTCATAGCGCCGGCAAGGCATGGGATGCGCTCAGTGATGTCGCCGATCTCATCACCACCAAGGCCAAAAACCGCCTCGAATTCATTCAAGAATGCAAAGACGGCAAGCTTGACGGTGTGGTGGCGGCTTATCGGACTTTTGGGTCCAGTGCAGTAACTGGCCTGATCGATGAAGAGCTGGTTTCTATATTACCGAAATCTTTGCTGTTCCTTTGTCACTGTGGTAGGTATTTGCGCGCCATCCTTGGAGCACTTTGCGAGGGTAATCCAGCTGGCTTTCCCCCGACGCAGAGATACGTATATTTCGGATTAGGAACTCTCTCACTCATAGCGCTGGATGTTTCTAGGAGCCGGATACGACCAAATAGATGTTCATGCCTGCAGCGAACGCAAGCCGCCTATACGAGTTTCTAACGTACCTACTGCTGTTGACGACGCAACAGCCGATACCAATATGTTTCTTATTCTAGGCGCACTGCGCAACTTCAACAGTGGCATGGCTGCTCTTCGAGAAGGAAAATGGCGAGGTCAACCTGCACCTCGATATGGGCATGATCCCGAAGGGAAAGTTCTCGGAATTCTAGGCATGGGCGGTATTGGCCGTAATCTCAAGAAGAAAGCGGAAGCCTTTGGTATGAAAGTTATTTACCATAATAGACGACCACTCAATGAATCTCTGGCTGCGGGAGCCGAGTATGTCTCGTTCGATGAACTGCTAGCAAAGAGTGATGTGATCAGTCTGAATCTACCTCTAAATGTAGGTCCATCTGAAATTTCAACATTGAACAAGCGCACGAACAAGAAACTCATGGCTGATATTCCAATTTTAAGAAAAATACACGGCATATCATAGGCAAACCCGAGTTTGAAAAAATGAAGGACGGCGTGGTCGTTGTGAACACTGCCCGGGGAGCAGTCATGGATGAAGCAGCGCTCGTTGAAGCTCTCGATACTGGCAAAGTCTTTTCTGCCGGCTTGGACGTGTTTGAGGAGGAACCAAAAGTCCATCCGGGCCTATTACAGAATCCAAATGTTATATTGATTCCACATATGGGCACTTGGTCTTCTGAGGTAAATGCTCCCTTTCCCCCTTCCAGTCTTTGCTTTTCTCTCGTTTCGACATACTGAAACGAACTATCGTTACTAATGGGACAATACGCTAGACATTGATGGCCATGGAAGAGTGGGCTATTGCCAATGTACGTCAAGCCGTCGAGAAGGGTACGCTGAAGAGCATTGTTCCTGAGCAGGTAGATCTGTAGGCCATGCACATAGACGGTTTCCCATTTTGCCAGTTATTATTTCTAGACAAATGAGTATTAGACATTTTGAACAATTTTTTTTAATCTTTCTCATCAAAATTTAAAGTCGTCTACTGGTGCTGAAGGACCCGTGACGCTCAGATACCTCCTGAACTTAAGTATGAGAGAAAAGGAGTAGGAAATAGACCAAATAATGGGTATACACAAAAGTTACAACAAAATTGTCTCTTCCCGAGGTCCTCAACGAAGTGAGAACAAGTTTTCCTTGCCAAAAAAACACGAAGAAAAAAAGAGGGGAACAAAGGACAAAACGCCACATCTTCAGGATACATTAAATGTAAATAGTACTTGTCATAAGACTTTTCCTTTTAAACACCGCAACACCAAACCATCTTATAGAACAGTATCATCAAAAAATCTAAATCGCATCGATCGAGCCAACTTGAGAGAAAATTCAAACACGCGGCAGGAGAATGTTCTTCAGGTCCCATAACCTGTGAACCATGCCGCAAAGACGTTTGACAACCTGCGTAGTACCTTTGGCCTTAGATTCATCTTCGATAAACCTCTGAGCCACTAGAAGCTTAGTATTGGCGTTCTTCTCGTCACTAGAATTCTCTGGTTTATTCCGAGGATGAAAATCTGATAAACGTTGTCCCAGATGCCGTCCAATAGCCATAGAATACAAAACATCTCGATTCTCAATTTCATCGAGAAGCGAACGACAACGAGCTAATGTGTCGTCAATCTCTACGGCCGACGACGCCTCGTTGTCATGTAATGTAAGGAAATGCCCGATGCAATTCCAAAAGTTGAGAGACCTTGTGCGCAATTGACCTTCTAGCGGGTTAAGATTTGAGGGTGGTGGACGGGCGAGGTCCGCGCGAAGTGGGTTGTCCTTGAGATGATCGTCAGTGATCAGGGCTTCCAGGACATCGAAGCGGTTGGCTGTTGTCAAGAGATCGTATTCTTGTGTAGGCTCGGTGCTACCATTGCTGACGAGATTGCGCGCAGAACGACATATCGACATTGTGTCCCATACAACCGATGCTTCAAAACTTTCAACTCGCCCTCTGACCGCGGCGTCTTCGATTTTCGGGTCATTGAAAGCATCAATCAGAGCTGAGTACTGCGCCATGAGTTGTGCGTTGGTCAATAACTGTGACAGGCCTTTGTCGCGGAACCACCGAGTTTCAAGGAATCTGTCAATGGCTGGTGCATATGTATGAAGGTAAACGGTTTGGATTTGATCTAATCGGGCCTGCTGGATGGGAACGATAGGATAGGGAGGAGGTGGTGCGATGCCTTGAAGTGCCAATAGGTCTTGAATATTCACTTTCTCTGTCATGGCCGCAACATAAGTCAGTCACATCCGTAGCTTTTCAGTGAAGAGAAAAAAAATTAATTTTTGAGCGACATACCTTGCCGACCGACCTGGCCAGAAAGTGGCATGAGTCCTGGATTAGAAAGATCGGGCGTGCCGACAGGCTGAGACATGGAGGTATCGATTGTGTCCTGGACACTTGCCATAATCGACATGGTGTCGCTTCCCTCTATTGAAGGCTCTGCAGGACCTTGTCGATTGCCGTTTGACTGGTCGAAAGACTGAATTGAGGAATCTGACTGGATCGACGGAGGAAAAGGCTGTGCCGAAGCGGGAATATACCCCGGAGGCGCAGAAGGGTAGGTATTGTTGGTATAATTCTCCTGAGGATTCACAATAAGCGACGGCTGAGGACTATTTGCAGGTCGTATGTCGGAGGGTCCAGGTTGCGGTCGAAATCCCGGATCGTAGCCCAAACATTCGCGTTTGCTTTTGACGCAGTTGCGACACACGGGATGCCCTTCGTCGCACTTTTCGAAGTTACCGAGAATTCATTAGCGTCATCACAATAAAAGTCAATGCGAAGCCATAGCATGCAGAAAAATAGGCACAATGAGAGCTGAAGAAGGTCGGCGGGGCTTGAAATAAAGTGGGATGAGATGCAGGAGCTAGTCGCGGAGGTGTCGCGGGAAATGCTTAAGCGACCGCGAAACGTGGAAATGCTCCCGCGCTCCCGCTCCTGTGCTCGCTAGAGACCTCACCTCACCACCTTTCAAATTTGTGTTCTCTTTGGGGCATACTTTTTCCACCTCTTTTACTTTCAATAAACTTGCTTGAAGGGTCACGACTCACCTTAATTCTGCGCTTACGACAAGTCAGACAGCCTGTTTTTGTCCGTCTTTTAACTTCTCGTTGATGCGCCCGAGCACGCGAACTGTTCCCTCCGGGACTCTGATAGTTCATCTGAGACTGCATACCCATTTGCCCCATCTGCGAGGAATATGCCTGACCGTAGGAACCCATTGGCTGCATATGAGGGGGTGGAGTTTGATGCGGTGAGCCCATGGCTGGATGTCCTTGCATTCCCGGCATATTCGACGTCGGACCGGTCGACGTAGACTGGTACTGTGACATGGAGGGTGGGGGATACGACCCCGGAGTAACGGGTCCAGATTGAGAAGAAACCGAAGTTGCTATCGACATTGGCGGTGGCGGTGGCGCGGTTGAGGGACTCCCTGTAATTGGTGCTGTCGGTGGTATTGACGAAGGTGTTGGTGTAGATACTGTGGTCGGCCCTGTTTGAGGAGTCGGTACCGGCGGTGCAGGGCCAGAGGTAGAAGCGGCTGTCGTAGTTATATTCCCTGCTTGGCCTTCTGCTTGCGAGGTCGTAGGCATGCCAGAAGGGACGGTTGAAACTTGCGCAGGAAGAGGGTCCGGAACAGGAGCCGGACCCGGCTGCGCGTTAGGCGCATTGACTGCTGTAAACGAAGTAGAAGGAATATCGAATGACGAATTATTAGCGCTTGGATCGGGCGCGCTTTGGAAGCCGTTGGCATAATCTGTTGGCTTCTCAAAATCTTCTGTAGAAATGGGTGGCAGCGGCGGAAAGGACACGGGAGGTGCTTCGGAAGCGCCAACGGGAGCAGCAAGTGTCTCTGCAGCAGGAGCTGTAGAAGTCGCAGGCAATTCATTTGCAATTGATGGTGATGCATTAGGAGCCGTGTCAGTTGCGGGCACCGGGTTTGGAGTAAACGTCCGAGGAGAGGAAGCTGCAGGAGCGGCAACCGTAGTTGGTATCGAAGCATCTGCTGTCGCCGGGGCTACTGGAGTAGTGGATGATCCGCCATTGCTGCGGTTTTCAGGAGGATTTTCCGACATGTTCGGAGGATTGATAGAATGTAGGCAAGTGCTTCAACTAGGTTTTCCGGAAGCAGGGCGAATAAAGCGGGTCGGCGGGTTTTCTAGAGCACAGTCTTTATTAGCGGATTGCGACAAGCTCAATTCTTGGACAATTCGAATAGAAACTTCAGGTAGAAGCATTGGAAGAAATATCATGCGGGCTCAGCTGAGGGTCTGTCCATCAAATGGATCGCATTGACTTGGAAGGAGCAGCAGAGAGCAGCGGAGAACAGGACAGAGTGGTCACAGGATTATATGCGGAGTACAATTTCCAATCGAGCCGCGATGATGATCGCATTGGAGCCGGTGATGTATTTTGCCTACCTTGCATTCAGTCTAACACAGATCACTACCACTGAAAACTAGGTATTAGCACCATGAAGCGGACAAAGCATGAGATCAGCACGGAGGGCTTTCTAACCGATCTTTGAGCGAAAGCGACATTTGGACGGCGCGGCGAGAAAACATCGTCTAAATTGTTCGAGGAAAGCCGGGGTGAGCTCGAAGGAGTCGAAGAAGGACAATCAGGGCCGGTTGAGTTGGAGTTTTGCGGAGTGGAAAAGAAGTCGCCGCAAATTGAAGAGCGGGACCTGGCCGTGGCCGGATGGCTAGACTGTACCGTAGCAGGGAAGACCAGCAAGAGAGAGGAACCGCTGAGACAATTTTGAAAATCTCGGTGCGGTAACAACAATGCAAAGTCTTAAGATGAAGCAAAATACAGTCCGATAGCAGCAAGAAGAAGAAGAAGAAGAAGAAGAAGAAGAAGAAGAAGAAGAAGAAGAGGAAGAAGAGGAATAAAATGAGGTTGATGCGATTGTCTTATACTCGGCAGGTGCGCCGTGCTTATTTCTTACCTAAGCATTTTTGACTCGCCTTATTAAGCTACTTTACTAACTAACTAAAGTTACCTAGGGAGTTGCTTTAATTTCTAACTTATATCTTTCAATTCTTTCAGCATCTTTGGATATATCTTCTCATCTACATTTCAGCCAGGGATTAAGGATAGATCAAGGATAAATGATACATCCTAGCATTTCTCATTATACATTAATCATACATAGTGCGAGCTGGACCGCTGCTCGTCCCCAGGGCTCATTCCAAGGATGACTTTCAAATGGTTGATATGTATCAATATCAACTGCAAACGGTTCATCTACTCGATAGAAACCCAGCCCTTTCACTCCTGAGGTCATTGCTTGACAGATTTATTTTTCCGCTTCTTGAAAACTACTGGTGTATCTCCTATTGACGACGGGGCTTCGGTGTTGGATGCTTCGCTCCCTTTCAGCACTTCAGACTGGTTGAGATCATCTGGGCCTTTGCAAGGGATCTCAGCAGCAGCGGACTCTGAATTCTCCTCATCTTTCAACACAGACGATTTGCTAGTCATTTCCTTCGATTCTGATTTCTTTGTAGTCGCCGTCTTCATTAGGAGAGCATCTAGGTCATCGTCGTCGTTACCGGCCGCACCGGGATAATCTCGAGTCGCATTGCCCCATCCCTTGTGTGCGGGTTTGGCAAGCATTTGAGCCTCTTCATCGTCATCTTCCTGATTCTCCAGCTTCCGTTTCCTCACGCCGATATTTAATTTGGGAGTCGACCCATCTACGTTCCGGTCCGACGCCTCCGGTAAAATTCTTCGCTCCGATATCGTCTCCCATTCTCCTGCCAGTGCCATTTCCTTTCGATACTCTTCCGGAACAGCGACGCCCATTTCTGCTAACTGCGCAATTTGTCTCTTGCGTTCTTCTGCAGTGGCTTGCTTCGTAGATGTAGATGGAGCCGCATTCGTAGGCCGAGATCGACTCGATTCTCCAGCGGGTTTTCCCGATACGAGATTGCGAAGCCTTTCGACTTCATTTTTCGTCCTTTGGCTGTCTCTTTCTTCGCGCTCCTTATTCCGGTGAATGTCACGGAGGAAACGCTTTAAATTCCCTTGGTGTTTTCCAGTAGCTTCGTGCTGTGTTTTCTCGAACGCGGTGTCCCGAATGTAAATCTGACAATGCTTGCACCAATATTTTGGCTGCATGTGGCGTAAAATTAGTTCTCCGAAAGGGAAAGTCTTGACTATTAAGAGTGCTTGAGTGGTCATACCGTAGACTTCCAATATTCTGCCATCGTTTCGAGCGTCAAATATTCAGGCGCGTGAGGGATATATTATTAAGTCGTGGTTGAAAGAAGGTGAGGGAAAGTTTCCAGGTCATTGCGGCAAGGCTAAAATGAGAACGCGGTAGCTACTCTAAATTACCGCACTAGCGGCCGATAAACTAGGCCTTGGCGTACCAAATTAATGATTTTATTGTTTTCTTAACTTGAACACTACCTAGGTACGCAGAAATAACCAAAACCGCAAACATTAATCCAAGAATATTGGTCCCCCAACCCAATAGAGCTCCTTTCCGGGGGCCATCCACTACCTGGCCTCCATGACTACAACCCCCAGGAACTGGATACCCATAATCATCACCTCATCACCCGGGTAGCCCGACCAGGGATCCTCCAGAGGCGGCGCAGGAGCATCATATCGTCGTCCATGGTTCTTCATTTGTGAATCGGTCATAATAGGGAGGTTTAGCAGCTGGTAAGTAAGTAAGTGATTACGCGGATAGGTTTAGATCCCCCCAGTTGTGTGGATATACTAAATCATATTTGGCTGTCTTCGAGTTCAATTTGACTTACCAGGTTGTAAATTCATTTACTTGATAATTCATGAGTTATCGACGCTGGTAAATCAGTAGATTAGTAAAATTACTCAATTAGATTAGCTTATTTTTAATTCATATTCAACTTTTAATTAAAAAAAAAAAAAAAAAAAAGAAGAAGTTTTGAAGCTTTTAAAGCTTTTAACAAAATATATAGAAATATATGAGGTTACCCTAACCCTGATGTATTTCAATATTGCCTTTTTGGGTTTAATATTTAATGGATTTAGCCATAACTACTACATGAAGGCAGGCTTTGCCCTAAAAAGTACGCTGTTCCACGCCACTCCCTTACTTACCAGCTACTAAACCTCCCTATTAACTATTACCAGCCATTACTTGTTCCAATCGACTACAAAAAACACAATTGCAGAACTATTGTTCAAATATGAAAATCAGTTTAATTTTGAACCAGGCTGAAAATAAAATGAAATATACGACATGGGTAATAGTTGAAGCTATGGAAAGTCCACAAGAGTACTACTACCTAGTATATTCAAATCAAGACGCGCCTCAGTCATGTCCTGGTCAGTTACCTAGTTAAAGTTGAAATCATCGAACTTCACATGCGGACCATCTTCCCAGCCAGTCAACGTTCTCAACCGTCTGGCCGAGTCAGATCTGTTGTACCGGTATACAACCACCATTGATTTGTGGTGACCGGGATTGGGGTCGTCTCTGAAAAGGCCGTTGTTGACACCGAACCAGCGCTGATTTCGAGCGGCATCTTTGAACTCAGGTAGAAGATTGTTGAAGTCTCCAGTCCCCGAATCATAGTATAAGCGTCAGCCATATGCGACAGACAAGATCTGCACATCGTCGTCTCCGACCTCATCAAACACTTTAGGCTGGAGACGGTTGATCTCGCTCTGCAGTCTTTCAACCTCCCTAGTCAAATTAGCAACATCGATACCACGCTGGTCGATCTCAGCGCGCAGGTTGCCCAGTTCGAAGTTTGAATTGGCAATATCGGAATCGCGCCGGCTAATCTCAGCCTGAAGCTCTTTTATCTTATCGTTCTTGGCCTGTTCTATTTCCCGTCCCCTCGAGAGTATGATATCGCACTTAGATGACCAATTGTCTAGGTCTTGGTCTTTCTGTGCCATCTGCTCTTCAAGATCTTTGATCTGCTCTTGAAGATCCTTGATCTGCTTTTCATTGTTGGTAGCCTCGGTTTCGCCTCGCTCGTGTTCACTGCTTATTTCCCGTTGCTGCTCCGCTTTGGCTGCTTCGTGCTGCGCCTTCAGAGCCTCGTTCTCGTCCTTTGCATTCTGTTGTCCTTGCAATTAGCAAACCTATATGCATCTCAACCTTAGATCGGTGACCTACCTGTAATTGAGCCTGTAGGTTTGCCTTCTCTTTCTCGAGCTCCTCCTCACTCTTGGTTTTGGCCGGGGGTCCGGTTGACTGGGAATTTTTCATGGTAAGCGTCGTAGATCGGTTGAAATGGAAAGAATATTCAGATGACTCACTGGAATCAAGAGTTTGAAGATATTGGGACTCAGATACCGCCAATTGCGACTCGGGTCCGTGGCGATTTTTGGATTTACTGTCACTTCGTTTACCTGCATACCATTCTTGATCAGCAAAGAGCCAACTTCGAGAGCTGGAAACAGAGACTGTACCTCACGGACGATCTTGATCATTTCCATTCTGCAGTCCCTTCAAGCCTTGTCAAGCTCGAATAGGTCCCATTTGTAGGGAACTAGCTCAACTCTTTCAATCGTAAACCATGTTCTCGAAATTTGAATTTGCTCGTAGAGCCGACCCGTAGATTCCGGACATAATCTCTCGGTTCTCATTTCTCATTTCTCGTTTCGACAACCCCTGAATCCTCGACGGTCGTGATAATTGCAAGAAGGCCTCGCACCAGGCAGGCGTGACTGGCCACCGCTGAGTATATAATGGTGTCTTATTTGCATAATGTATCCCCATATTCTTCTGCTCTTGATCAACAACTCTGCGTCTTGAATCATTCAATTGAACTGCTTTCAACATGGCTACCATCCTCGCCCCATACAACACTGCCATGCGCCTGGGCACTGGTATGAAATTCTCCCTTTCTCTTTAGATTATTTGTTGTTCCTTCAAGTTTATTCCCGAGATCATACTGAGTCCAATTCAGGCTTCAACTCCTTCCACCAGCAGCTCTGTATAGATAATGCAGTTGTTCGTGATGAGGGTGCCGAACCGTCCTTGGATGTTGACCTGATTGCACGTATGCCTGAGCTGGCAGCTCGTGAAGATAGGGAGCTACCGTACATGAGCCCGTTCTTGTTCAAGGAATATTTGCCCGTAAGTTTGAACCGCTGCACCGCTGCATATGACCACATTATAGACGCGCTGGCATACAACTCTAACCAATTGGATATCTGGGTATAAAGATCGGCAAGCAGAAGGCTTCTATCGCCGATGTTGTGGCCCCGACGGAAAACATTCCCTCCCTCAACCAGCAGATTTCGGGCGGCAAAATCTTTGCCTAAATACCCAGAACCTGGAAGAGGTTCGTTCTTGTTTTTATTGGATTTGAGGAAGAACTGGCCTACTCCTGATATCAACCCTTTTGGGGCCAAACCTTGGAATCTTTGTTCGCATTCGCCTGTAAATTATATTTGGCAACTTATGGGTTGTCTTTTTTTGTTTTGATGTCAAGCAGATCTAGGTAGTGAGATTGAAGCAAATTCGTTTCTGAGGTAATAAGCTCTTTATGGTATACATCACATTGCTTCAATTCGCACACGGACATTGCGGAGCGTATCGTCAAGCCAAAAGCCGACTGGTCTTATTGAGTCTACAAGCTCAACCTCGCGCCGAATAAGCTTGGTACCGTCCGCCTTGAGGACCGGTACCTCATTTTGGTGGTCTTCTCGCGCCGGGTTCTTAGGCTCATGATCAGCTTCGTCGTCACTATCCCATTCCTCGCCGCCTAGGATGTTGAACTCCACCACTGGATCCCAATCCTCAGTTTCCCATACTAAACGGAACTTCAATGGTGGGAGAGAAAAGAGCCGCGAGACTATCCCCTTGATGCGATATATCTCAAAGGTCCGGGGTATCGTGCATGACTGACTCTTTCTTCCATTTGAAGCACCAGAGTTGTCCGATGTAGCAGCTAACGACTTCTGGTAAAATTCAAAAGTCACCAATCGTGCAGCAACCGACCCTGGCTTGACGTTTGTTCCAAGTGGTCCTGACGATTGTCGCTTGACACTTGGTGCGCCATATATCTCACATAGAGCCGCGTACCTCGGATGCATAGCAATGATCCGTGCTTCTTCCGACGTTGAAGATACAGATAGCTCCTTACCGATTAGAGAGAGATAATAAAGCTCGCCATTGGTTCGGTCTTGCTGCGTGATTTTGCTGTAGTTGAGAGAAGTCAGCATTTCCAGCCGAGCAAGAGTGAGCATGAAAGCTTCTTCGACGGTCATGGGCTTTTCTGGTAGTCCAGTAATTCTGGAAGGACCAACAGATCGGTCGTAAAGCGGGTTTCCCGAGATACGTAACCCGTTCAATCCGGGAAAGGCTCGAGAGAGGTCATTGATGAATGACCACGAGTCGATCTTGTTTTGAGATACATCTAAATATTTCATGTTGAAGGGGAACTGAAATATCGACTCGGGGTTCGTGGTTTTTGTAGACGACTCAAAGACCGATTCTAAGCTGTTGCCTCGAAGTATGAGCCGCTCGAGGTTCGGAAGTTCTGATAATGGTTTAAGTGCTGAGATGGTTGTAAATTCGTTGTTTTCGAGGGTCAGACTCTTCAAAGTGATGGGTAGATACGTCGTCAGTGAAACCAAGTTGTTGGCTGAAGCCCAGAGAGATTCCAGCCGCGGAAATTGAGCCGCCGCAGAGCAGATCTAGTTGATTTATGAGCTAAGTGATCAGAGGACGCATTCAATAGGAAGAGCTATACCTCGTCCCATGGCATCAGCGTCTGGTCTAGATGCAGCTCTGTGACATCGGGGAACGCCAGGCCGGCTGGGACCTTTTCAAACCGATTCGAACTGGCAGGATTTCAGAATCCGATTGCAAAGTCAACAGATACAAGGAGGGCATACTTCAATTTCAAGGTCTTAAGTTTCCTCAGCTGCTTGCATATGTCATGTACATCGGCCCAATAGCGAATTAAATTTCGAGTGAGATCCAGCTCAGTAATTTTGGGACAAGTCCGGCCAATGTTCTGCAGTTCCTCGTCGTATAGTGGCTGATCCTGACTACCACTGGCCAGAACTCCGGCAATTCTTAGGCCATCGAGGAGAACAACTTTGAGCTCCTGTAATTCTGCCAACTGCTTTCTAATCTTTTCGAAACCAACTTCTTCAACAATTTTTCCATTGAACTGTATAGCCTCGTTCATCTGAAAATCGGCAGTGTTGCCATGAGCTTTTCTTTTTGCGATCTCCTCTTCGAACTCTGATGCATATTTCTGGCGCAGAGCTTCGAGGAAGCCCTGAGGCTTGTCGTAAGGTCTAGTAGGCCGCACAAATGAGGCCGCAGTCGGCTGGTTGCTGAGACCTTTAATATATGGTCAGTTGAAACATGCCCGGGCCACTCGTGAGTTTCGATTCCATCGACAATTGAGTATAAATACATGTAAAGTATCTTCTCCCCTTATGCTCGCCTGCGTGCTTTCCACGAAATGGATCATCCCATTCCACGCCGAGCCAGTCGCCTTTGGTGCCTTCGACTTCGCCAATATAACGGACCGTGCATAATGCACCGTCAAAGGAGACCCGTTGCCCTATACTAAAGCTGTGACTGTGTTCCATGTCTCCAATGATGTAGTCCGTGTATCAAACGGTCTCCAAGCATCAAGAAAGAGGCAGCTCGAGTCAGTCCCCAGATATTCAATATCGCCAAGAAGATCCAATCAAAAACGGCAGTGTCGATGGATGTGGGGAATATCCAAGTATTCTGCCACTTTACACCGCCACTAATTTATGCATCAAGCGTGAGCCGTCGGGACTTTTCATGTAGACTCTCACTCTCTCTCTCTCTCTCTCTCTCATCTACAAACAAGAATCCTTCTGCCGGCATGGATTACCAGGTGAGTTCTTCAGGTCACTCGAAATACTTCTTAACTGAATAAATTATGTTTTTACTGACAGCAATCATCTGCAGAATCGCGCTGGATCCAAGTTCGGAGGCGGTGGTGTCGCATCGCAATCAGCTACTAACGCAGACCGTCGAGAGCGGCTACGAAAGCTTGCGCTTGAAACAATCGATCTCGCCAAAGACCCTTACTTCTTCAAGAATCACCTCGGCAGTTTCGAGTGCCGATTATGTCTGACCGTCCACCAGAACGATGGATCGTATCTGGCTCACACTCAGGGCCGCAAGCACCAGACAAACCTAGCCCGACGAGCGGCTCGTGAGCAAAAAGAGGGCAAAACTCAAGACGGCGCCGTACCCGGTGCGCTGGGCGTGCAAGTGAAGAAAAACGCAGTCAAAATCGGACGTCCGGGATACAAGATCACCAAGACTCGGGACCCGTTAACGAGGCAATTGGGTCTTCTTTTCCAGCTACAGTACCAAGAAATTACGCCCGGTGTAGTGCCGCGTGTCCGGTTCATGTCTGCCTTTGAACAAAAAGTTGACGACCCCCCGGATAAGAATTTCCAGTATCTCCTTGTGGCGGCCGAACCATATCAAACTTGTGGATTCAAGCTTCAGGCTCGTGATATCGATAGGAGAGAAGGTCGTTATTGGACGTGGTTTGATGAGGATAGTAAGGAGTTCTGGATACAGATTATGTTCAAGACTGAGCGTGAGGAGAGGTATAGTGGAGTTCCAGGGTTGGCGCCTCGGCCTTGAAAAGGATTGGAACAGAGGATCGGCGACCTTTTTTATTCTTCTTTCTCTCATAATGTATCTCTCTCATAATGTAGAATGGCGTCTAGGATGGGCTTGGGTATAAATTGATTGATTCTTCGATTACTTTTCTGATTTCAAGTCAGGTTCTATAGGCCTGGAGGTGCAGCAGCTGTCTCGCATATTATTGTTTCTATCATTGAGTCCTACGACCCTATCACTAGATTTCGTTCCGTATAGACCTAGAAAACTACTAAATGGTCTCCAAGCTAGATTTTTCTAAGATATGATATTTGTGAAGGACTTGAATACGTGAGTAGGAGAAGCAGCCGTAAGTAACAAGAGAACTTCACAGGTCCAGAATTTAATTGCCCTGGAACGCGTTGAAAGCCTTGTAAGTGTATCCGATGAACGGAAGACTCATCTCTGCTTCCTGTTCTTCAGGCATGGCACGAACTTGGGCCCGATGGGCTGCGCTTGTGTCCTCCTGCGGGATCTCGTCGATCGGGAAGTACGACACGTCGATGTTGGAGCTCAGTCTAGGCTCAAACGGAGCGCGAATGTTGCGCAACTGATCCCAGACAACACCCCGGAAAAAGGCATGGTTCTTGATTTGATTTGCGCCGCCGTGTTGGCCGCCCTCGTTACCGATACGATGCTCGGCGTCACATAGAAAGCTGGGATGAAGTGATTAGCAATGTGGCTAAGAACAGCCCGATGTCAAGGTTGTATCGTACCTTCGAATTAAACTCTCCGACTCCCGAGAAAGAACGAGCTCATCGGGAAAATATAAACATTCTCTCCAATTCACAATCTTGCGATAAGTATCGGTGGTATCTTCAGCACAGAACGGAGGCCATCCAACGAGACACTCAAACATGATGGCACCAACGGACCACCAATCACACAGGTAAGTGTAACCTTGTCCGTTGAAAATCTCTGGCGCAATGTAATCTGGAGTACCAACGGTCGAATAGGCCATGGCACGACGCGATCTTCTCCAGGTGTTGATCTGCCCTCGATTAGACACTGTTAGATTGATGGCATCCGAGAAGAATCCCGAATTCCGGTTCCTGTCTCTCGAAGTAGAATTCTTCAGGAGGTTCTGATAGTATGCATTGTCGTGTGTCTTTTTACCCCCCGTGGACAACCCAAAATCGGTCAATTTTATATGTCCGCCACGATCAAGCAGAATATTGTCTGGTTTTATATCACTAAGCAAGGGTTAGCTGAAATCAAGCAGAAGAAGTGTGGTTATTTTACCGATGAAGAAATCCTAATTTGTGCACCGCCTCGATGGCCATGACGATTTCTGCCATGTAAAATCGGGTTATGTCCTCGGAGAAAATCTCGTATTTGATAAGCATCGTCATTAGATCACCACCCGGCAGGAACTCCATCAGAAGATAGAGATAGGCACTATCTTGGAACGAGGCATGAAGTTTAACCAACCAAGGATTGTCCTTGGAATCTGCGAGAATGTCACGTTCTGCACGGACGTGGGCCAACTGATCTTTCTTGAACATCTCGGTCTTGATTAGTGACTTGAGGGCGTAGATCTTGCCGTCACTCTTCCGCTGCACAAGCTTGACCTCTCCAAATGCACCCTTTCCGATAATCTTAATGGTCTGGAAGTTCGATGGACTTTCCCGGGTGCGAAGGAAGCGCAAAAAGTTCGATTCTTTTTTAGCAAGGGCTTCAGCTTCCAAACGCTTCTTGGGCTCTGGCATGCTGTGACTTTGCACTAAGTTGTCTAAATTGGCGGATCTGAAATTGAACAGACTTCCAGTTAGTACTCTCCTCGGTTCCTCCCTGAAGGGGAAATACAAGCATTCTTACCGCATGTTTCGCTCACGAGCACGTTCTATGTTCTCTTGGAAAAAGACATTGATCAACTCTTTGGCAGCTTTGCCACGCTTGTGGACATTTTCCGAATACCGCTCCGGAAACCGTTGCAACTCCTCTTCCTCGCCAGGAGGTTTCGAGCTTCGGTTCGCCATTGACGGGGCTAAGTGACTTCCATGCTGTTGCGGCCCAGTAGAACCTGCAGTTCGAGGTCGCTGACCTGGCGAGGGTGCTCGAGGGGACAGCCCTGGTCGAGGCGATGCACTCAGGTCTTGGTTTGAGAATTGTTGGATCAACCCATTTGTCCCGTCGTTATTGTAAGGCACACGACCCCCATAGGCCGGCTGCGGCGACGGGAGATTTTGTTGAGCGTATTGCTGCTGCTGTTGCACCGGATAATGAGCCTGTTGTGAGTATGCACCGTTCACAAAGTATCCTTGACCGTAACCAGTGTTTTGAGCGTTATGGGGGTCGATGAAGTCCTGGCCTTGGTACATTGGTTGCGGGAAGGCCGAGGGAGTTGTGGGGTAGACACGATTGTTGGCGGCATTGTAATTTCTGTCATTGTTATTATTATTGAACCCAAAGTTCAGGTGTAGGCGATTGTTATTCGGATCCATCTTGAGAGTGACTGCTGGACTCTCTCAGGACAATGGCGGGATGGAGAGAATCCTGATCGAATGGTTGATTTGCAGTCGAAGAAAAGGGGCCGGAAGAACGAGGGGGGGTCAAGGTCGAAATCAAGGGTTGATTTATTGGGCTCTCGGTTTCAAGGTAGGTCAAGAATGTGAAACAGCAGGCACAGACGAGCCAAGCCAAGTCGCACAGATGCAGATGATCCGGAAGAATTAATGCACTGCTGTATAACTTGTTGGTTGCGTTGCCCGTTGTTATTTTTCAGTGAGATGGACCGGACACTGACCAGGAGGAGCACAATCCCACAGGTTTGTTTCAAGTCGGAGTCAAAGTCTGAGATCCAGGCTAGAGGACTAGAATCGGTAGACTCAAATAGCGGACAACCGAGCACAGCACACACGGCAAAGTGAGCAGCACAAGGTGAAGAAGACGCAGGGAGCGAACTGTAGCGTAGCGTGCTATGTAGCACACCGATCAAGTGCAGACAGACCAACGAGAGAGCAAATGCATCTGGTCGGGACCCAGGGCCCTCTGGCCAGAATGACAACGGAGAAAATTGACTGGCGGAGAGAGTCGTAATGTGGGACGACCCTCAGTTAGCAAGTCTCACGAGTCGCAACTCAATGTTAACTGGTTGTCTTTGCTTTGTGGTTAGAGGACACGTCAACTGGGACTTGGCGAGGACAGAAGAAACTGTCTCCTCTATTCAGGACGAATTGAAATATTGACTAGGTCCTTGAAAGCACACGAGAAGAAGCAATTGGGAGAGATGCAATTATTTACAGAGGAGAGAGTAGACAAAAAGACAGAAAGACTCAGCAAGAGATGGAAGGAGTAGACGCTAAACCTCTTTTGATCGGATTATTCATGCCTCAGGCTGCCAAAAGTGCGGTCGGGGATAAACCATTAATCCGGACGCCTTCCCTAAAAGTTAAATTCTCAACGGGGCTTTAAGCTTTGTTATGTAAGCAGAGATTTTCTATGGACAACTATTTTTTAGCCCTAACCCTCGGCATGAGCTGGGAAACCTCTGGCCAATCAACGTTTGCTTACATCACACCCCGAAAACCGCCGGCCTAACCTTTTTCCAAATCTTTCCTATCCAGAATAATTTAATTAATTATTGCCGGAAAACATCCTGTGACCACATCAAGTTTGTGAACAGGATCATTATCGCTGGTGAGAGTGTCAGGCTGTCAGCAACCATGGCTGAGACCTCCCAGGATTCCAGTAAGCCATCAGGCACTGGAAATGCGTCGACATCGAAGCCTCCTTCTCCGCCGAAACCGCAAAATCCCGTATTCAGGATGATGGGTATGTTCAAGATGTTGAGAAGTAGCTATTATTTTTTCTTTCCGGACGAAAGACTAACGAGATGAATGAAAAAAAAGGTCTCCCGAATTTTCGATTGAGACTGCCGTCACGCAATTGGATGATATTCCTTTCGATTACAGGAGGGTTCGCAACTGCCGTAACCTATGATCGCCGGCAAAAGAAACGCGCTCAGCAGAAATGGGCCGATCTCGTCGCTCACTTATCCAAGGAGTCCCTTCCTGTTGAACAAAATAGACGGAAACTCACCGTCATTCTCGCGGCCCCTCCAGGGGACGGTCTTCGGCCGGCTCGCGAATATTTCATCGAATATGTGAAGCCAGTTCTCGTTTCGGCAGCTTTGGACTACGAGGTTATTGAAGGCAGAAAGGAGGGCGATGTTCGAGCCGGATTGGCCGAAAAGATTCGTGAACATCGAAGGCAGGCCGGAGAACAGAGTGCTGTGGTCAAGGAACCCAGTAAAGAATCAATTGTTGCAGAAACTCGCCAACGAATGGGTATCACCGATGAACCTGGTCCATTGGGCGACATCGTAATAGGGCGCCATACATGGAAAGAATATATTCGGGGCCTGCATGAAGGCTGGCTGGGGCCTCTTGACCCTCCTGCATCTCCTTCTCCAGAAACACCTTCTAGTCTATCTAGTACGGAAGAAAACGCTGCTGGAGGAGTGGCAACCAGCCCGTCTGATGAAAGTCTTCCCAATACGGAGACCAGCTCGAAACCACCGTCGGAAGAGAAACCTTCCGCGGCCCCAGAAAAGGAGAAACCAAAAGGTCCTACACCTGCTTATATTTCCACGTCAGAATACTCGTCAAGAAACCTACCCGCTACTATTCCCGCATCCTTTGAAGCTTCCTTGCCCGTTCCCTTCCCGCATCTTCTTGGTTTCTTGAATACCCCTATCAGAATTTATCGATTTTTGACAAAGCGCTATGTTGCGGATGCTGTTGGCCGAGAGGTTGCTGCAGCTGTTCTTGCCTCAGCGAGTCGGCCCTATTACGAAGGTCTCACTACAGATTCGGCAGAGACCGAAAGCTCTTCAAATCCCGATTTCACTGCTGCGAGCAGCCAATCGCAGCAAATTTACGAGCAGCAAACTCTGCTCGAACACGAGGAGAAAGACTGGCACAAGTCTGTGCGAAAGGCTGCAGAAGCTCGGAAATCACAACATGTCGATCAAACCGACTCTCCTACTGCTGCGAATGACGAGTCTCAAAACATAGCAGACTCCAGCCTTGCAAAGGAGGAACGTGAATGGATTGACGACATCGTCATCGATCCACGCATTGCCTCCCGTATGAGTCGTTACGTTCTGTCAACTGAAGACGAGGCTCGAGCTAATCGTATCGACCAGGGATTGGAATGGGTTCTGGGAGAGGGCGAGAGACCAAAGAAATTATCTTTCTTGCAGCGTCTCTGGATCAACTATGGATACGGCGAAGATCCAGAAGTGGCCAAGCGGAAGCCCATTCTTGGAAACTGGGATAATGAGAATGGAGAATAATATAGACTCTGCTTCTCCAGCACGACAATTGTTCGATACATGTAAGAGTATTTATTGGGTTATAATTAGTCTGGGGGCATTGCACCGTGTAAATTAGCAATCACATTCAACTATATAATGTTAACTCATGACCTCGGGACCTCTTTTGGCTATTTACTCCCAGTCTACCACGTTAGGTAGGCTAGCGACACTTACATAGGTACACTTCGAAGACATCCAAGTACCTACGTACCTCCAGGGCTAGGTAATTTTACCAATTCAGCTAATCAGTTTCTTTGCTACCTTGGAACCGTTCTATATACCACCTGGGCACCAAGTCGTCCACGGGTACCTAGGTAGCCGGTTTTAAAACTCTACGTTCAATGTTTACCATAGCGAGCAGAGAACGTTTAATTCTCCAGTCGTCTTCTTGTCTATTCTTTTCGAGCGCTATGATACATGAGCACCGCGTTCTAATATATGATGTATCTCATTCACACTGAGATATTAGATCAATCCCAGCACGACATTTGATAGCATCGCATTTTAATCACAACTTCAGCTACTTTTTTACCGCCACGATGCACGAAAATCCGTCTTTTGTCAGTAGTATTACCCAAGCTGTCAGGGCCGTGGATCCGGAGGTTTCAGATGTAGAGCCCAAAGCAAGTAGAGCAGTGCATCCGATAAAAGCTCAACATCAATACTCTACTTGGTAAACACAGAGGCTTCCTTCCACCTCTCGTGGGCCTTTTCGTTGTATGTCTTTTTGGTAGATTGGTCGGCCTGCCATTCCTGCAAAGTCTCAATGCCGGCAATGGCATTATCCAAGGTCGTACTGGCCATATCAAGAGTGGAGATGAACTCCTTTTCGCATAAGGCCTTGTCTTTGGGCGTAATCAGCAAACGGGCTGAAAGGGCCGCGCGGACGTGATCAACACTCTGCTGATGTGACTTGGAGTAGGCACTGTTCCAGTCACTGAGGTTCGTGTCTTTTGGGAGAATGGACTCAAACTCCTTTAGCACAACTTCCGAGATTTTCTCGGGCAGTGGTTCGGCCAGGTTGTCGAGGGCGACACGGAAGCGTACGATCTGAACGTGTAATGTCGGATCGGACGAGTCGATGGCGTGAGCAGCTAAGAGGCATTTCAAGGCAAGTGCATATTTGCCTGCCAGTCTATCAGTCAGCATCTTCGCCCAAGCCGGGATCGCTTAGAATATTTGGCCAAGGAAAATTGAACTTACGTCTTCGAATGTATACTTCAAAGCCGGCGGTCTGGGCGCGAATGTCGCCAGGGCTGAATTCCAGCAAAGGTGAGAGGAACTTGAGAGCATCCTTGAGAGGATCGGTTGTTTGGACAAGCTTATTGCCCAAAGGATCAGTATCTTCCTTCTTCACTTCACCATCAGCACCCTTAGCGTTGGCGGCGCTGGCCTTTTTCAATTCCTGTTTTTCAGCTTCAACCTTTTCGAGCCGCTGCTGCTCCTTTTTAGCCTTCTTAATTGCCTTCTTTCTTTCTTCTTCGTCCACACCGTTCATCTCTGCAAACATTGGGCCGTGAGCCAAATCAGGATGGTCGTGTAACAGCACGTAAGCCTTGATTGCAGACAATGCCACTCGCGTGTAGAATGGGTGTTCTCGCAGGTGATCCTCCCATCGAACCATGTCAACGTAGGCTCTAATCATGCCTTTTCGGAGTGAGAAACTATGAAAATCGAATTGATCTTCCTGCCAGACATCGAATATGTTGTAGACGGCGTGGAACCGTTTCAGCGCAAGTCCTAATTTCCTCTGTCGTAGATACGACTCTCCATCTTCTGTCAGATACCACACGCATTGCATTTCATGCAAATCACCGAGAGCACCCCCGACTGTCTCGTTGCGGGTGAATTTACTCATATCCTCCAACGCCTTGTCGTTTTCATCGTTGCGAAGTCGATATTTGGCGGCTTTGCTGTTTATATATCGGTCCTTTTCGTCGAGCTTCCTGGCCTCTTCCATGATCTCAGCTGCTTTTGGAAAGTCTCCGAGATGTTTGTATACCCTTGCTTTAGTCATGTAATAATCGACGGATTTTGGTACGAGCTCAATTGCTTTTTCCACATATACCAGGGCCTTTTGCAAATCACGACTGAGGTGGAAGTTATAATGTTGCGCAAGGAAGTAGTAAGTCGACGCCTCAAATGAAGTTTTATCTTCTGGCTTGAGAGAGTCCGATGAACCGTTTGTTTGGGACTGGGCCTGTCCAGAAGCGTACCCTTCGACGAGTTCCTGAACTGCGTCCCGTTTCTCGGGACGGTCGTAAAGCAGTTTTATATTCGCAAAAAGAGACGGTATTCCCTTGCGCAGCAATCGCTTCAAGTAGGTATCGGCAGCTGCCTTGAACTCGTCACCTTCCAAAAACTCCAATGGAATGCGTCGGGGAGCGTCACCGCGTGGGAATTTCTCCGCAAATTCGTCGTAGACGGCCTTGAGAGCTGTGCGGTCGTCTTCCGCAATACGCTTTGCCTTGATCAGGCCTTCGTAGTAGTGTGAATTTTCCGGGTTCCTGTCCAGGAGAGCCGTATACGCTGCCTCGGCCTCCGTTCTCCGATCAAGGCGCAGAAGATAATCTGCTTTCATTTCCATGACGGCCAGGACATCTGAACAGCGCTTTCCAGCAGTGTCGAGGTGTTCCAGTGCTCTTTCCAGATCTCCCGACTCTGCTATAATTGTGTTCTTGTATAAGACAGCCTCGGAATGTTCCATGTCGGATCTCGGCGGTGGTGTCTTCAGGGTTTCCTCATAGGTGTTTAGGACGTTTTCGGCCTCGGTCAAATTCCCAGCTAGATGGTGAGCAATCGCGAGAGCTGTCCAGTTTTGTCTGAATGAGGGCCGAGCTTGGAGCATAGTATTGCGGCTTTGTATGTACCCTTGATAGTCTCTCATTTGCATTTGAAGAAGAGCGAGGTCGCGTTGAATGGGCTGCGAATCCGGCTCCAGCCTCAAGGCAAATCTGTAGGCTTTAATGGCCTCCTCGTAATTCTTTTCCGCTCTGTAAAGAAGACCAAAGACATGCCAGCAGACATGCGACTTCATGTCGTTTTTCAGCGCCGTCTTGGCCAAAGCGAACGCTTCCTCGAGTTGCCCCAGGTTGCTCATGATCAGAGCTCTCATCGCTTGAGTATCGCCATGATTGGGGTTCTTGCGCAGAATTTGGTCGGCCGTCTTGATACCTGAGAGCAGAGAGGCTACGTTAGTCCAACTGAAAAATAGCGCAACGCCGGTATATCATGGCGACCCTCGAAAATGCACAAAATACACACCTTTCTTGTACTGCTTGTTCTCGTAGTGGCGAACCACCTGACGGAACAGCGACGAGTCCTTTGAACTCAATTGCTGAGGCATGTTGAGCTAGCGCTATAGTCGTATCGCACGCCGGCCGAGATTGCAGTGAGCCTTGCGAAGGATGGAGAAATGAAGATGACTGCGGGGGAGGAATAAGTCGCAGTGTTTGATGAAGACGCTAAGGACACGGGATTATTACCGTGGTTACTTAAGTTAGGGTAAGTCCCCAGTATTTTTTCCGAAACTACGTCTAGAGTTCGGTATAGTTCGCATTTAACAATGAGCAGCACTATATTTTATGTCTTTTTGATACAGCCAATTTAATGGTCCAAGTACCTTGAATGCAAAATTTATGGCGGAACTTGAAATTCATAACCGTAAAGTCGCATCCGAGGAGTCGAGGAGTTACATCTTAACCAATGGATCGTGTTTGAATAGTGTTGTGTACTCAGATTCTGACAGGGAAATCGGCATGGACAATTGAGGCAGCATAAATTTGCCTTGAAGCTGGCATGATATTCTCTTGAGCACTAACGGTCGAGGTTTGAACAATCTCAACACCTCGCAACAGTATTCTGTGGATCCCGCATCCGATCATCGTGAATGGTAGCATATTTAGCAATAGTGGAATATGTTCTGAGAAAAGATGGCTCCATTCACTACTTAGGTAATGAACACATAATGCAAATCCTGATAACGCCTCGCAATGCACCCTACTCGTACAATCGTTTATACCTGTCTAGTCCCACGTTGACGTCAAAGTCAATGATCAAGACGGAAGTTCTGAAGAGGAGGGGTTTCTTTATATAGGACAGTATTATTTCCGAGATTCATGCCACTTATGGAAAGCATCTTCCCAAGAACCACTTGAGCCGCACCTGTCGGTCACAATGCCCCAAGTGCGTGTCCGAATAATCTGCTCCACAGTCCGCTCGTTCCGGATTAGATTAGCCAGCGACTCAGTGCGAGCTTCGCGAGGGAAATATCGGCTCGAATAAGGGTCTAAACGTTCATTGACGACTCGCTCCTGTTCTTTCGCTGTTTCCGCCTGCCGCGTAACAAGGTCCGGGTCTTCAGGGTCGGGGCTTGTTGCCACCATGGCGCAGTAGTTGAGTACATCTGACCGACTTTGCCAGGAAGGAAACAGAACGTTGGTCTTGAAGTTTTGGCATGTATCCTCGGACAAGGTCCTTCTACTTGATGCGCCAGGCTGTCGAAAGTCAGTAGAGGTAGGATTGAATCCTTCTCGAGCTGGTGTTAAGAGAGCATTCAAATTCTGTGTGATCGAATCGTCTATAGTGGAGCGAGACAAGCGGAGAAAATCTGTTACAGAATAGAACGTAAGTATCGTCCTTCAAGCAGCGGGCAATATCCGCGTACCTCGCAACACTCGCTCGTTGAAACAGAATTGAGGAGTCAAAGAAGGTGTGTCCACGGACGACGGAGTCGCCATCCTGTCAACCGCTTGCTCCTCTACCTGTGTAGACCTGGACGGAAGTGCCCAAAACCACCTCATGTATATTCGACTATTTCTTTAGTACAAAAAAGTGCAAAATGGTCGTATGTGCACGACTGGAAGAGCCTTGAATGTCATGATTTCATAGCTAGTGAGCTTCTCGATGCCGATGGCAATAGAAACTGCCGGAAGCCACGGACCAATCCGAGAGATCGAGCCGGGTCACGGGACCACGCGTGACTAATTTACGCGGTCCCTTTCCAACTCGGCGTCTTTTTTGCCTTGAGGTGATTGCAGCTATCCTTATCATCGGACCATATTATTTCAATTTCATGAACTGACATACTCGGTTATTTTTGTTGATACCTTTAGAGTCTTGTACATATACTCTCTGTCAGATTGAGGAGGACCTGGTAGACAAAACCAACATGCCTGAGCTTGCAGAAGTCGCGCGCATCGTGCATTTCATTCGAAAACATCTTGTTGGCAAAACATTGGCAAATGTGCAGGCGCAAAACGATGATATTGTCTATGGGAAGGTCGGCACAAGCGCTGCCGAGTTTCAGAAGACAATGAACGGAAACAAAGTCACTGGAGCTGGGCGGCAAGGGAAATACTTTTGGATAACAATGTCTAAACCTCCACACGTTGTCATGCATTTTGGCATGACGGGCTGGCTCAAAATCAAGAATGCAGACACATACTATTACCGTACAAACAACAGCGACGACCAAGAATGGCCGCCCAAATACTGGAAGTTTTTGCTTCAGACAGATGAAGAGCCACCAACGGAAGCTGCGTTCGTGGATCCGCGCAGATTGGCGAGGATACGTCTCGTTGACTGCCCAGCCGACGACATTCGAAAACATACACCGCTCAAGGAGAATGGACCTGATCCGATCACCGATAAGGACATTTTGACCTTGGATTGGCTCCAGGAGAAAATCCGGAGTAAAAGGGTCCCGATCAAGGCCCTCTTACTCGATCAGGCCAATATCAGTGGCATTGGCAACTGGATGGGGTAAGTGTCAGCAGAGTTGAAGATATGATTCTCAATAGTGATGATCTAATTGATGAGTAGGGATGAAGTCTTATACCACTCCAAAATTCACCCAGAACAGTACAGCAACACCTTGACTGATGAACAAATAAAACAACTACACACATCCATTGACTATGTCTGCACGACATCCGTGGAAGTGCTCGCTGACTCGGAGCAATTCCCAGAGGACTGGCTGTTCAAGCATCGGTGGAGCAAAGGCAAAAAGAATCAAACCTCAGCACTCCCGAATGGTAACAAAATTGTGTTTCTCACAGTTGGCGGGAGAACCAGCGCCGTGGTACCTGCAGTCCAGCGGAAGACTGGACCGGTAGCTAAAGAAATCAGTGAAGACGATCTGAAGGAGGAAGACGATGAGGAGGAAAAGCCTATTAAAAATGGCAAACGGAAGCGCACTGCTGTGAAGAAAGAGCAGGACGAGGAGGACGAAGACAAAGACCAGGCGAATGGGCCGAAGAGGGCTGCATCTAGAAGGGGACAACCAAACACCAAGACTAGAACTTCTGGCCGGGTGAAAAAATAGTTGAAATGATGCTTTGAATTGAGCCACTTAGATTAATGTATAGCCCCAATTTTCTAAGCGCGCTCGATCGGCGGCTAACGCGTCAACGTATCTTGTGTAAATTTTTTTTTAGACGATCTTATCTTGCCGATTCCGGCGGGGCAGGAAGGCTGGTCAGTCGCCACTGCCGTACATGCCCGCTTTCCGTCGGCGGCGATAACGGAAGGTGCGGGTTATAGCTGGCGAACGGAAGGAACCCGGGTGACAAATGCTTTAATTTCTAATGGTCCGTTCTATTCTCTTCTTCAACCTCATATTATATTATATTCTTCTCATCAAGTCTGTTTTCTCTCTTTCTTAACAATCATCAGATTGTGACTTGCTTCGTGCGACATATACCGTGCTGCTTTGTGGCTGACAGACCAAGTGCGATTTTTTTCCTGAGCCGTCCCTCCTCAATTCCAAGTCCGCTGCGATGAGCGCCATTCTCTCTGCAGACGACTTGAACGATTTTATTTCTCCTGGCCTAGCATGTATCAAGCCTGTGGAGAGCCTCCCTCAGAAAAGCTCCAGTGCATCGGAGGTAAGACTTCCTTCGTCTTTGCCCTGAAAATCATTTTTCTAACTGGCCACGGGTAACTGTAGAATGCCTACGAAGTAACGACCGAAGACAAAATTCAACCTGAAAATCAAGCTCCAACGCAGATCTCTCTCACAGACTGTCTCGCATGCTCGGGTTGTGTTACCTCTGCCGAAGCGGTGTTGATTTCTCTGCAGTCTCACGCAGAGGTCTTGAATACACTAGACGCCCACCCCCCCGTATCGTTAAACATTGGCGAAGATGGAAATACAACTATATTTCGCAAACCCGAAGCTGACGAGCGGATATTTGTTGCCAGTATCAGCCCTCAGGTGAGAGCCAGTCTGGCTGCAACCTACGGAATCACAGAGCAAAAGGCGGGATATATGATTGATCAATTTCTGCGAGGGCCTCAAGGTTTGCGCGCGGGAGGTAAACATGGGAACGGCTTCACATGGGTCATTGATACGAACGTCCTTCGGCAGATGGTTCTCACGCTCACGGCAGAAGAGGTTGGTGAATCTTCGCAGGCGTCCGCTGGTGGTGAAAGTGGAAAATCCTCGCGTCCACAAAAACCCATTCTTTCCTCGGCCTGTCCCGGCTGGATATGTTACGCTGAAAAGACGCATCCGCATGTCCTGCCTCATTTATCACGCTTGAAGTCGCCCCAGGCATTGACTGGCACCTTTGTCAAAACGATCCTTAGCCGTACTTTAGGCATTTCCCCTTCTCGGATCTGGCACCTGGCGATCATGCCTTGTTTCGACAAGAAGTTAGAAGCAAGTCGTGAAGAGCTGACAGATGCGACTTGGAACGCCTCGTCGAAGTCACCAGTTCGAGATGTCGATTGTGTTATAACCTCTCGCGAGCTGTTGATGCTGGCATCAAGTCGCAACATGTCTCTATCGTCTGTGCCATTGAAACCTCTGAACTCCGACCATACACTACGATTTCCGGACTCAGTGATTGACTCCTATCTATTCTCACACCCAGAGTTGTATCAGCAGACCCCAGAATACGGAACCTCTGGTGGTTACCTACATCACGTCTTGTCCTCTTATAGAGAAAAAAATCCTGGCAGCCGTATCGCAGCGCAACGTGGGCGAAACGCCGACGTCATAGAATACTCGCTGATATCAGACTCCAACAAAACGATTATGACAGCAGCTCGCTATTATGGGTTTCGAAACATTCAGAATCTCGTCCGTAAGATGAAGCCAGCTCGGGCTTCACGCTTGCCGGGTGCAAGTCGACGCGGAGCTACGAACTCGGGGTCGAGTGGAACATCTAGTCTCGATTATGCATTTGTGGAAGTGATGGCATGTCCCGGTGGATGTACCAACGGTGGGGGTCAGATTCGTCTTGATGATGCACGAGAAGCAAATGCCAATCTACAAGATGCATCTTCTCTAGGATTCGAGTCCACCAAATTGCAATCTACGGCTTATGAACAGCGTGGATGGCTCACAAGGGTAGACGAAGCATATTTCTCTGCAGACTCGGATGAGGAAGACGCTTCTCAACCAAAACCCGCGCCCATGTCGCTGCTCGACAGAGAACAAGAAGTGAACAGAATTCTCGAATACTGGGTGAATTTGACTGGGCTGCAGAAAGATGATTTAGTATATACGACATTCCGCAAGGTTGAGAGCGATGTCGGCAAGGACAAATCGGTGAACGATACAACACGAGTTGCTGAGCTTGCTGGTAAGATAGGAGGGGGGTGGTGAAGCAGCGATACATGGATGTGTATATATTGATCATCATTTCTTTGCATATACAAGCATAAATCAATAGAGACGAGCGTCTTACACTGAATAGAACAAAATAGCATCAAAATGGATACCTAGGTATGCGGTTGCACTGCGTAGAAAGAAAATAGAAAACTAGAATATATCCCAAAATGGTTAGTGGCAGATGAATTTCGGGCGGTGAGGCAAGCCAAATCTCGACTTGACAAATCTAAAAGTTTCTTTCTCCAACTCACTCTTTTCTCCATCCTCGACTCTGTCTTCAAGTCTTCATCACTTTCTTCTTCTTGACCTATTCCGGCTCCGTTTGGAAGGAAACCATCGAACCCCAGCAATTTGAATATCAAACTTATCATCTTATCAGTCAAAAAACAGTACAAAGATGTCTCGTGAGGCGTACCAAGTCCCCGCTCTGGACAACAGTCAATCCGCCTTTGGCAACGGAGGTTACAGCGGAAGCAGCGGTGGTTATGGAAATGCTCAGTCTGCCGTTCAGGCCGTGCGATACATCTGTGGGGAATGCGATTCGAAGTTCTCCTTACCTGCCAACGCGACTTTGCGTTGCACTGAGTGCGGACATCGTATTCTGTACAAGGAGCGAACGAAGAGGTGTGCCTACGGTTTTCTTTCCCTTAATTTCTATAAGCCATCAGAGCCGACTTGATGCTGATTCTTACTTTTACTGCATCTATCAGAATCGTCCAATTTGAGGCTCGCTAGAGAACAAAAGATTTCGGAGCAGTATGCGATTACGGCGGGATGTTTTCGGTCTCATTAATGCATTGATCTGGCGCATGTTTCATTTTTTTTACTTCACTTCGAAAGGCCTATTCCAAAATTGAGCGGTCCGCTAGATGGCTAAAAAACTTTTTGGTCTCAATCAAGGGCGGTGCTTCAAACCGATGTTTCATCGCTGATCACTCTTGAGGGGGGTTATACCTCTTTTCCCGTTTGCGTTCGATGCTATACATTCAATTCATAACTTTTCTGATTGGGTTGAATCTGCCTGTGCAACAAGGCCAACTCATAACCGATTTGTGGCGTCTATAAATTGTTCCAGGCTTCTTAAAGCCTGACCACTTGAAATTGCGAACCGTGCTCGTCTTACACCCTCTTTCCAGCGACCTCCACCCGGCCCACGCTCTGTGATAACTTTCCCATCGTCTCCAGGCCCCATATTGCTGGTCTCGGCCTCACAAACCCCGGATGTCACTAGTAATGCAGCCGTGTTCATCAAGACGAAGTGCATCAGGGGATCTTCGGGATCCAATTCATTGCGCAAAATACTCATAAGCTTTGCGGCGTTCTCCTTGGGCAATTTTTTTGTGTAAACGTCTGTGATGGGATGTGTCGGGAAGCCAAAGTCGTTGGGATGGAGTTGGAATATGTCTAATTTAGCTAGGGTTCGCGGAATAGACTCGCCATCATCTTCCTCATCTTCTTGTTCTTGTTCTCCTTCGTCCTCGTTTCGGGTGGCCCGGTCTTTGTATGCAGGGTTTGGATATTCGGACAATCTCCAGCAATTCGTCGGCCCCGCACAGCTGATCTCGTCCATGTCTTCCTCCCCACAAATGACAAGTGCCTTTTTGGATCCTCCTAATCTTAAAGCCTCGATAAATACTGGGCCAAGGCTCTGATAAGCAACTCCAACCACCCTGGCTTCCAGCGCCCAGTCCACTGGATTTGCCAGAGGACCCATAAGGTTGAATATGGTACGAATCCCAAGTCCACGACGAACAGGTTCGGCGAATTTCATGCCTTGATGAAAATTGGGCGCAAAGAGAAAGGTATAGTTGGTTTCCTGTAGCACCTTCGCGATGTCGTCTGCCTTGATAGCAGAGATCTTGGGCGGCACGGGGACAATACAATTGAGAACATCGGCTGAGCCTGACATTGACGTCTGAGATCGGTTCCCGTGTTTGGCGACAAGCAGTTGGGCAGATGCGATGATCGATGAAGTCGTAGAGACGTTGAATGTAGAATGGGAATCGCCGCCGGTACCGACAATGTCACACTTTAGTTGCAATATAATGTTAGACTCGACAACTCCAACCTCTCAATTCTTCCCGATATAGCAATAGCAATAGAACATGAACGTACCAGACCGCCGCTATATTGGCCCTCCGTCTTCCCTCTTGTCTTGACCACGGCTTTCAACGCCGCCCTATCGACCGTACTGGCTGCTTCTCTCATACGATGAGAGCATAGTGCAATGACCTTTGAGTCACGATCTAATCCCGTCGAGTGTAACAACGTCAAAAGCGCAGCCGTCTGAACAAGAGACAGTCTATCCTCAAATATCAGAGCAAAAGCAGCGGCAATTTCTTCCGCGGACACTTGGATTTTGCCGGCATCGGGGTATGCGAGGCGTTGGAGGAGAGGGGAGATTGAGACTGGCTCGGGTTTTGAGGCTTCCGCCATGATTGAAGAAAGTTAGTGGTCGTATCAAGCACAATTTGGCGCACTCAAGTGAGTTTTAGAGTATCAATGAACTGGTAATTGTTGATGAAAGCGGGGAGAAAGAGGGGAATTGGATATTTGGATAAATGAATCATCCTCTCATCCAGGCGGCTTCTTGCGGCAGAATCGGGTTGTTCGTGTCTGAATCCTGAGCTCTGATTAGTCATTGTCAATCGTCAATTCCTCTTCAACAACTGTAGTCAACTGGGACAAGCCCTACTTTATCGGATTGAGGCAAATCAAAGCAGCACCAGCAGTCATATCTACAAAGAAGTCTGGTCGACCTCGTACGTGCATAACGAAACTTCAGTGCCCAATCAACAGCATGAACTGATTCAAGAAGAACCGGCAAAAAAGATTCACCGCCCGCAAAGGGTGCAAACTCTCCCCGAAGCTTTTCTTGACCAGCTCAAGTCCGAGCAGACGATAGACTATCTTTCAATTCACGTCTTCAACTGTCGACCTGCGTCGGCAAGCAGACCCTTACCTTTATTGAAGTGGCCTGCACAAACAATGGCTCCTCGTTTACGGATCTCCTCGTCGTCCGTCTCGAGGTCGGTACGGCCGCACCAACCTCTAAGTGGATGTCAACATGAAGCGTTGAGCAGGAGTCGATATGCCAGCACAGCGTCAGCAGCAGCAGGAGCTTCATCTTCTGCAACCACAGTACCTCCCCCATCACTTGAACAGATGAGAAAGAGCCCAGCACGAATCGCTCGAACACCATCCGTGCAGCCTCCTTCCCACAGACGACCCGAGGCACGTCGCTCGCAACTTCTCAGACAATATACATCGCTCATACGGACGGCACCGTTGATGGTGTTCTTCCAACACAATAACTTGCAGTCTACAGAATGGGCCGCAATTCGCCGTGAATTGACCCTTGCTCTTAGGAAAGTTGACGAAAAGCAAGTCTCCGAGGGCCGAAACGCGACCCCATTGGCGCCCTACGCAAAGATACAAATCATCCAGACCAGCATCTTTGAAGTTGCACTCCGTATAGTTGATTTTTTCCGTCCGGAAAATCTAGCTGGAGAAGGAGGCGTTGCAACTGAATCAGAAGAAAATTTGCACGATCTGTCCCGCACAGTACACGACGCCGTTTATCATCTCAAGGGCAAGTATGAGCTGGCGACTGTCCTATCTGGTCCTCTCGCTGTTCTCACACTACCAGAAGTCTCGCCAGAGCATCTCAAAGTCGCTCTTTCGATTCTTGCTCCCAAGGCCTCCGGGTTTTCCGCCCCGTCGCGCAAGGCTAACCCTGGCTATCACGAATCGACCGTCCAAGACGGACTGCAGAAATTGATGCTTGTTGCGGCGCGAGTAGACGGCCAGGTGTTTGATCTGGAAGGTACGAAATGGGTTGGCGGAATTGAAGGCGGCATGGACGGTCTTCGTGCTCAACTTATCCATGCGCTGCAGGCCGTCGGGGCCGGCGTTACGTCAACTCTCGAGGGTGCTGGGAAGAGTCTGTATCTCACTATGGAAAGTCGCAGGACTGTACTGGAAGAGGAACAAAACCCCACAGACAAGACACCGGAGTCTTAGATTGTACGATTCTTCCATTTTGTATTATAGCTACATAGCTGATTTAATCTCGGCTTCACGCATTGAAAGTACTTAAGTTAGAGTGTATTGATTCATATTAAGGAAAAGCCCAACGTCACATCAAAAAGTAAGTTCAATGGGTGAATTCACAGACATCAATTTTCTCTCAGTTTCAACTTTGCATTCATACCAACAATACACCGCACCAGATCCCAGTCGCCGTCCAGACCAACCCAGTCAGTCACCAGAATTCCCGTACCCCAATCTCCATCCGGATGATTGCAGTGTTCCAGACAGAGATACTTGACAGTGGCCGGATTGAGCTTCGCGGCAATCTTCTCAGGCCATGTTTGCGTCTTCCAGAAATTGCTGGCGCTCAAGAAGTTCACGAAGAAAGGATACTTCTGGTTCGGGTCACCACGTCCAAACGGGTACCGAGCGGCACCTGCTCGGGAAATGTGCTCGTTGACGTACTCGATTTTCTTGTCGATGTTTTGCGTTTCTAGAACCTCGTAGAAATCCTGAATGCACAGCTCTCCACCGGGGCAGGTAGCGTTCGGGGTGTTATCGGCCCATCCACCGGCGTCAATACCAAATCCTCTCCCTTCGTGCTCCCCCTTCAGCGATTCATCAAGATTGTAGCGCCTCACAAGCACGACCTTGCCCCGCACTTCGCCCAAGGTTGGGATCGCAGGGTCTGTGTACCAGCGGCTTTGAGGAGTTGCGTAGTGATCACGAACAATTCGACTGAGCTGTTCGTCCGTAGCCTTGCCTGTTCCTTCTCGCTTCAGGGAAAGAATCAGTGTCTCTGACGGATTGCGGTCCAGAAACTCGTTGACGACGTTGAAGAGATCCCGGAAGTACTTGTTACCAGTAAGTGAGATCGGGAAGGCGCTGTGGACGAGAATCAAGTCGTCCTTGGATAGATCGTCGGGATACTGAGGCTGCACGCGAATGTCGAAGAACCGAACACCGTTCTCTAACTGCTCCTTGGGACTGACAGCCTGGCAACGAACTGACGGAGGAGCCACATGGCAAGTCGGGGAGTTGTGAGTACCGGGGATAGAGAGCGAAGAGAGCAAAGTATCGTCTCGCAGCTCGCGCATCCACGAGTCAAGTTTAGCCGAAGAATATATGGCAAGGTAGCCTTCCTGGGTGATGTAGACTCCCGTGAATCGAAAACGAGGGTTGTCTGTCAGGGCTCGCATCTCCGCCGACTCAGTTGTCGGTACAGGAACAGTAATCAGATGTCGTTCCCCTTCGACTTCAAAAGTCAGACGAAGGCATTCTTTGTCGTTATTCTCAAACGTTTTGACGTCTGTCTTATTCGAGGCAAAGGGATCAACCCGAATGCTGACGTCCTGACGGGCAAATGGTTGCGCGTCTTCTGGAATTGGCTGCGCGGTATTGGATGCGCGAGTCACATTCGTGGCGGCATCGGTGACCATGCGCGTGAAGTTTTTCGCCATGGTTCCAAAGGCTTGAATTCCATCTTCCTTGCCCTTTTCAGCCGGCGAAAAGCGCTCGACTAGCTTTAACTCCAGCGGGGTTGAAGTGAAATTGCGCAGAGTCAACGGCTGAGCCATGGTCAATCTTGCACATGCACGAGCAGTTCACGATATATCAGTCGAAATTTGGTCAACACTTGAGTGAATAGCAAAGCCCTTAATCGTCAATAAAACCAGAATCTAGAAACTTCATCGAGAAAGGCCTCGGATTTGAAGCAGATCAAGGCGGGGGACAGCAAGAGCTTCGGAGTGGAGATGCATTGTGCTCCACGAGCGCCCAATCAGCAAACACATCCGCGGCAGGCTGCTTGGCAATTGACCAACTTGAGCGATTGATCAAGGATCTCGAAAGAATCCGAGTATGGAGATCTCAAGAAGCTGTCCCAGACCAGATCGACTTGTTCTCTGTTACAATCTACCAGAGCATATCACTCCAGCATATCACTCCAGGCTGTGGGGATGGTGGAATCCTGACGTCGTGCATGTTCAGTAGTGCAGCGATCTCGACGCAAGCAGAATATTGCAGATTGTACCATTGTGAGAATAGTACTTTGTGATAACATAGTCTTCCTGGGAGCGAGCAGATATTTGTATCGCGGTGGTTTGTGAGAAGTCGAAGTTGAAGTTGAAGTCGAAGGGACAAAGTAAGTTCAAATTAATAGGGTAAATTAATTGATGCCTGAGGCAGAAGATAGTTGATTAACTAATGCATGGGGAGTGTCAATATGAACCACTCAGACTTGTCAATAATTGATATGACTACGGATCATTTCAACCTCAAGAGTCTGAACTAGTAACACCCATCTCGTCAGTATTTGCTTCTTGAAGCTGGGATGGATGAAGTACAGTGTGCTACTGTGCTGGACTGTGTATGTTACACAACCCTAACCCTATAAGTAATAGATAAGAGAGCGGCTACCATCGGCTGGCTGATAACATCTCACCCCTCGTTTAACCGCTTTGCTCCGCCGTTGTTTGAAGATGACAATGGGATGAACACCTTCTCTCTTTTCTTTTCTTTCTCATTCTCTTTCTTCGCACATTGAATGAATTTCTGTACGGCGATATGGTCACCATGAGGTCTCTGAGCCTTTCGCGGCGGCTCTTCAGTCGCTCTATCTCATGCCGTGCATCGTCAATGACTCCAGTTTTCCAGCGTCTGGCTCAAGTTCAAGCAGGCCCTCGACCTGGTCGTGCATTCCATGCCTCTGCAATTCGTGAAGGTTTACGGTCTCAGGTCTTAAAGGACGTGGGAGAAGGTATATTGTCTACCTGATACGGTCGAAGAATCACGCGCAATTCGTCTCTACTAATCACAATGCATTCGACGCAGGAATCACCGAAGTTCAAATCATACAGTGGTATGTTGAAGAAGGAGCACACGTCGAAGAGTGGAAGCCGCTTTGTCAATATCAATCAGACAAGGCTGTTGATGATGTACGTTCTCGGGTTCTTTCAGGGTATCGTCAAGATTTGAGCTGATTATATCTTTCTTTCAGATTACATCGAGGTATGCAGGTATCGTGAAGAAACTGCATTTCCAAACAGACGACACAGTCCCCACTGGAAGAGTGAGTACATAGCCAGTTCAACTCCTACCTCTACGATCTAACGCTAAACATTTCTCTGTCAGGCACTTTGCGACATTGAAGTCGACGATGCCCTCTATCCAGACGACGACGCACCCGTTCAAGCGACAAACACAGACTCTGCCAAGTCAGAAGTTCAAGAACAACAAGCTGCGATTGTCGAAGAAATTCAAGTCGGTGAATCCTCTGCTGAAGCGACTATTCAACAAAATGAACAACCCCCATCGAGACACGCTTCGCTCGCAACACCGGCTGTGCGTGGAATGCTCAAAACACATAACCTCAACATTCTCGACATCAGGGGCACTGGCAAGGACGGACGAGTGCTTAAAGAGGATGTTCTCCGACACATTTCCAAGAAGGATCAACAAGCCACGTCAGTAGACGCAAAGCCTTCGTCCACCACAAGCAATGTCACTGCGGGCAATGCGCGAGCCGCAGCAGCAAGCAGCGCCGAGCCACAGGTAGAGACGGTTCAAGGGCTTACTCATATCCAATCGCAAATGTTCAAGACCATGACCAAATCACTGACTATTCCGCATCTCCTTTACGCCGACGAACTCAACATCAACTCCATGACTGCACTTCGACGCCAGCTCGCCAAGGACCCTAGCAGTCCCCAAAAGATCACGTCGTTGGCGTTCATTATCAAGGCAGTCTCTCTCGCTCTGGAGGAGTATCCCGTCCTTAATGCCAAGGTCGACACGTCTGATCCTACAACACCAAAGCTGATCATGCGGGCCAAGCACAATATTGGTATCGGCATGGATACACCACAAGGTCTCATTGTGCCTAATATCAAAGACGTCAGCTCAAAATCGATCTTTGAAATTGCAGCAGAGATCTCTCGACTTAGCGCATTGGGCAAGGAAGGGAAACTGAAACCTTCTGATATCACTGGTGGCACCATTACGGTGTCCAATATCGGAAATATCGGAGGCACTTACCTTGCACCAGTCATTGTGCCGACGGAGGTGGCCATTCTAGGCGTGGGACGATCAAGAGTTCTCCCTGTATTCGACGCCGAGGGACAAGTGACCAAGGGCGAAATGGTGAATTTCAGCTGGAGTGCCGATCACAGAGTCATTGACGGCGCGACGATGGCAAGGATGGCGAGCAAAGTTAAGGAATACGTTGAGTCGCCGGACAAGATGTTGATACGATTACGATGATACGTAGAACCTGTTTTGTCGATTAGGCTTTTGTCCACTAGGTTTTTTGTATAGAACGATTTACATGTCTTGTCTTTATGAATACCTATTATCAGAAAGCGAGCAATCTCAAAAGACATTCCATTCAGCCGCTGCCTATCCTAGGATATTATGCATGACGACTGACATACTTTCGAAAGGAGGATTTGGATAGAGGAATCAAAAACCAAAAATTGCGAAACTCATAGCATGCTTTCTAGAATCCAATCCAATCCGACACGTCTTTCACGTAAATCACAAAAAATCAAAACGTTGCGAACGCTTCTGTATCTCTCTTGTAAACTCCCAATGCCGAAAATTGCTGCAAAAATTATCCGCTGTAGTCACTGCTGCAAAAGAATACATGACCGTGCGCGCGTACGCAGGTGCTCGTGTGGGGGGGTGGCACGAATATAACAGACGAGTATTAAAAAGTCCACTTCTATTCGACGAAGCGTTGGCGAAGTTCCTTTCTGTCTAATTATACTCGGCCAGCTTCTTCGCTACCACCTCCGACACTGTCCGCTGCACCACGTCGGGAGGCGCCGAGACGTCAACGGCAAGCACGTCTACCTCGTCGGAAGGATCTTCCAGAGCTTCAAACTGCGAATGTACCATGTTGCCTTTCATGTAATGGCTTGCGCGTCCATTCACACGGTCCATCAGGGTCTTTTCGTCTGCCTTGAGGTAGATGAAATGGATCCGGAGGGATGGATTGTAGTATTCGGCGACGCGGATGACGTCGCGGTATTTCAATTTCAGGGCAGAACAAGACATGATCACGCCGGATGGTCGAGAGAGTGGTTCGCCTTTGGCCTTTGTGCTCTGCATTTGGCGCCAGGCAGATAAGGGAGAAGAGACGGCGGAAGACGATGAAGAGGCAGAAGTAGAGGGATCGACTGGCTTGGAAAGAATATCAACTGCAGCATTGCGGAGGGATATCAACCAGTCCCACCGGTCTGCATCGGTTAAGGGTATGCCATTGGCCATTTTCTCCTTGTTTGAGGGAGGGTGGAACTGTCATGGTTAGTCTTCACGGCACTGCAAAAAGACAAGAACGAGGTTACTGTGACCAGCACAAGCATAAGACGTACATCGTCGCCTTCCAAGAACGGCAGCCCCATTTCTGCCTGAAGATTCTTTGCTACCGTCGTCTTCCCAGATCCGGCAGGTCCCGTTACTATCCAGATATGCTGAAGTTGACTCGGTGATGGCATATTTGTGCTTTGAAGATACGCTTGTTGTGAATATCCACTATATAGATCCGAACTCAACCCTTTCGACGTCGGAGTCGAGTGGGTTTCGTTTGCTGAAATCATCTTTGCTGGTTACTGAGAGTCTTTAAAGTGTGCCGTGCAAGGGTTCCTAGTTTCCTATTCTCCTATTCGTATTGGGTCTGGATGTTCAGCTCCGGTGATCGTGACTCAGTTCCGTGGTTCAACCTTAGACGCATCCGATGTATATATAGCCTGCAGCTAGAATATCTCTCCTCCGAAACACAACAGATGTCGACTTTTGCTCGGATTCGTACGCAATTGGTATAAGTTTGTGGATATAACGGCACTTTTACGGCGCAGTCAGATGACAATTGGCTGTGTTCTTGAGTGCTAGCTTTCGTTCTGTTGCGAATATTTACAGACAGATCTCGAGACGGTTTTGCAATACGGGCTGGGCTGGTAAACGCAGCAGATACGTCACCGGAACAAGTGGACGCTAGGAATGGTCGAATTGAATATTCTCGATAATATAAGATGACAGATCAGATATTGTATTCAGAAGTAGACGCCTATGTTCACGAGTATAACAGCGGTGTGCAGGAGGTCGAATGGCTGAGGCGGAGGAAAATTTTTGCAGGGATAGAAATTCAGCAGTAGACTGGATGAGCAGGAGAGGAAGGAAGAAGAAAATATATTAATATTGTCCCCGGAACCTCCTCCGCGCCCAAATAAAACGCCATCCGGAAGTATATGTACATACATGTACAATTACGATGTACCAAGGTACTAGCCCCATGAGCTAATTACCGTCTTTCCATTAACCGATTATCCAGGTCTCTTTGGAGCAAAGTACCGAGTACATTCTATGTACATAGTACTACTACTATGTACATTCCGAGGGCGTGGTAAGGGCATGGGGAAATCGCCATGACGATATAAATTACTCGATACGGAGAAAAGAATACACAATTAATTACAGCTAACCTTTCCAAGATTAAATCTCGAAAATACCGCCAATCACATACTACGGACTGCCGGCTCTGGTCTCCGCCGGACGCAGGAATCCCATAAGCCGGTAATCTTAGTCTATTAACTTGTAATGCTGTAAGGCTAGAAGGTTCGGCTGCAGATGTTCCCCCACGCTAACGGATATCCCCCACCGGTCCAAATTGAAGGATCGTAACTACATTACACGTATTATTACGATACAAAGTATAGAATATTGTTAATACAGCCCTGGAGGTCATCACAGACTTACCTCAAATGCCATACAGTAGACCTACCTCTCTTCGATTCTTAAATCTTCTACATTGTTCATTTGTCTTATTCGATAAATTGATACCTAGGTACTATGTATACTCTATGTCCGACGTTCAATTTTGAGTACAAAGAGCCTGGTTAAGTTACTCGCGGTCATGTTGCGAGAATAAGCTTACGTAAGGCGTCACAGCCACCGAGCCAAGCCACAACTGGCTGGTGCCGGTATGATGGCATCCAACTTCTAAGCTTAAGTTAAGGTAACTGTTCAACGTGGTTACCTACAGCGTCCGGCCCATCTACAGCTTCACCTTCAGCTTCGCCGTGCCCTGACCGGCCAATTGCATTGTGCCTCACTCTGTAGACTGTACCACTTGTCTGATCCTACAGAATCGCGACGACACCACGACCACGACACACTCCGCGCAGAATCCCCCCGAGTCGCAATGGCTCCGTTCTTCTTCTCCACTCCAGTCGACATCGACGTCGTTCTCGAGGACAGCGATGAGCGCCAGACAGTGGACGTTAAGCTGGACAAAGGTCGCCGCGAGAAGGCGCCGCTATACATGGACGGTGAATCGGTAAAGGGTGCTGTGACCATTCGGCCCAAGGACGGCAAGCGATTAGAGCATACTGGAATCAAGGTGCAGTTCATCGGTTCGATCGGTATGCTTGTCCTTTGACATCTCTGCTGTCGCATACATTTGGAATACATACATACATACATATATATATGACTGCGATACATCAACGGCCGATCAGACTAACGCATGAAATAGAAATGTTCTTCGACCGCGGAAATCACTACGAGTTCCTCTCTCTCGTGCAAGAACTCGCGGCACCCGGCGAACTGCAACACCCTCAAACATTCCCCTTTAATTTCAAAAACGTCGAAAAGCAGTACGAGTCATACAATGGAATCAACGTCAAACTGCGATACTTTGTGCGGGTCACGGTTTCGCGGCGCATGGCCGACGTCATACGAGAAAAGGATCTCTGGGTTTACTCGTATCGCATGCCGCCCGAAACGAACAGTCCTATCAAAATGGATGTCGGCATTGAGGATTGTCTACATATCGAGTTTGAGTACTCGAAATCCCAGTATCATCTCAAAGACGTCATTGTCGGTCGCATATATTTCTTACTAGTTCGCTTGAAGATCAAGCATATGGAACTCTCCATCATTCGTCGGGAGACTACAGGCGCAGCTCCAAATCAGTATAACGAGAGTGAAACGCTGGTGCGATTCGAGGTGAGGCATTTGTCCCGATCAGGTCTCGAAACTTGCGACTAACTTTTTTCCCCGGACAGATCATGGATGGCTCCCCTTCACGAGGTCGGTGTGATTCGTACGTCTAGAATCAAGTCAATGGTGAACTGACAAATCTCTAGGCGAGACAATTCCCATCAGATTATTCCTTGGCGGATTTGATCTGTCGCCCACTTTCCGCGACGTCAACAAGAAGTATTCAACTCGGTATTACCTCAGTCTTGTGCTGATTGACGAAGGTGAGTCCTTGCGTGTCGTGTTTGGGCACTTGTTTTACAACCCTGCATATTATTCTCGAAGCAACACCGTTCGGGTTGGTGATCCGACAATGTAGCCGACGGCAATTGATACCATATTTTTACAATACACCGTCAATACCCGTCTCCCATCCCTGCATTTGCCGCAACTACAACCTACACAGATAACATACATGCAATATCTGATTCTGTGCAAGCGTCACTAACGTCTAAATCTGTACCATTCTAGATGCTCGTCGATACTTCAAACAATCCGAAATTGTTCTCTATCGCCAAGCTCCCGAAAACGCCCCAACTCCCGAAGTCGCCCAGCAGCAACTGTTACAACAGCAGCAGATCCAGAGACAGCAACAGGTTCTTGTAGGACCGAGCAAGAATCCTCAATACCATCAACCGCCTCCACAGGCCTCATTTTCTCAGCCAACTCAAGCTCAAGCTCAGAATCAGAATCAGACGCAGACTGAAGCTGTTGCTGCACCGTCGTCAACCCCTGCCGCCGCACCAGTAGCGCAGCCCCAAGCTTAAGAAAGAAAATTTGATATCCTCATGGATTCTGGAAATAATGTTGACATTACGTATGATTAGCAATAATAGGGGCAGGCTTCAACGATAGATGGACCTGTTGTGAATATGCCCTACGTTTCCGTCTTTTTCGATACTAGTAATATTCTAGCCATCAGCTGCATGACTTATCTCGCCGAGCTTGACACAGCTTGCATCTAGGAGGAACATGCTATGTTAATGTACCAACAAGAAATAGTGTAACAGCTTGGATATAATTGTCTCTACATGTCTTTATCTAAATACCAAGTGGCCTAATAGGTTTAATAGGTGACCAGGTGCGGAAGGGAAATTAGGAGTCCCCGAATCAAGTAACTATTTCTATATGCTTTTACTCTTCAGTGTCTTCATCGTCATCCTCATCGTCAGCACATACGGCATCCAAGATTCGAGTCAAGTGATCCAATATCGCGACGTCGTCAGCACCATGCCTTCTCGACTTCCCCGCAACACGCACCGCTTTCACAATCAGAGGATACACCCAGCCAAGATGTTTGCAATAGCTCAGACGAGAGTCTGTAGAACGGACTTGTTTGGCGTTGCTGGTGATTCCAGCGGGGAATGACCGTTGCGTGGACGAGACAATTCCACATGGCGCGTCGGGAATGGCACTTGGTTCGCTGCGCAGAGTATGTAGTCGGTCAAGAATATATACTAACTCTCGCTGCGTCGCTGCTGGTTGTGGCAATAAACCACGTAAAGGTTGATCGGCGATGTAGGACTTCAAGGGAAGAAATGATCGAAGAATCAAGTAAGGCAGAATTGATCGTGCGATGGAATTGCGGGCCGCAGTGCTAGAGCTGGAGCTAGTAGAATTTGAATCCTCCGCAGGCGAGGGTTCAATCATACATGCCTCAGAGAGGTTGAACATGGTATCGATAAGCACATATGCCATGCGAATTCTTGCTGTGGGTGATTGGTCGTAGGTTCTACCACGACGTATTTTGTATAAGTCTTGGAGCGGATGTTCGAGTAAAGTCTCCATCGGCGTGTCCATCCGATGCGGAAGATAGACGAGCGAGCATTGGAATAATGACTGAGCAAAAGCCCTTCGAATGCTTTCTGGAATGTTGCTCGCGCCTATTGATGGAATCAAAAGCGGCAGAAGTGACTGAAAGGCTTCGACGTCGAACTCTTCATCCGCAGTAATGCGCGAGATCGGTAGGCCAGATTCCCCGTACTTTTCTGCAAAGACAACGCCCCGCGTTATATCCACGATTGTCGACCAGAACGAATTTACGATACCGTTCCCCGAATCAGAATATTTGCTCTCAACATACGGTATGGCAACGCGGAGTATTTTGATGGCCGCCGTGGTTGCCTTCTTCCAAAGTAACTGCTCACGGTCTTTACCAGGCCACAGGTACTTTTGCCTGATGGGATTATTCAAGTGTTGAAGTGCTTTGGTCAATGCCCCCTGATTCAAGAGATCGGCTTTTATTCCATACTCGGCAATGTACCAAGCCAAAAGGTCAATGGCTCCCTTCGAGAAAGCGACGTAAGATGGTCGGCTCTTATCACTGTCTACCGACCATTGCGTTAAAGCAGCATCACTAAATTCTGCCAGACACATTACAATGTCTGACTGTGATTCGTCCTTATCCAAACTAATCGTTTTGATGCAGTCGAGGACTGTTTCTTGTAGCGTCGATTGATGATCGATATCGATGGAGTATCTTGATACTACTCCATTCCAGACAGCCGTTCGTGCATGACGAAGGACTTGGACAATGAGCTCGTTTGACAGTTCCCCACGATACAGCCGATATATCTGCTGGAAAAGATGAAAGTAAGCAATGAGTGCATCTTGATTCGGCTCCTCCAAATTTAAGGCCGTGCCGTCAGGCACCGGATGATTATCAGTCCACAGGAGCCAAGCACGGTGAACGGCTTCTTTGCTGAATTGTTTGGACGTATTTGCGTGCTTCATTATATCGCAAGTACTGGCAAACACTGCCTCTTGTATTCCATGATTGGTGAGCTGAAGCATTTGCTGATAACAATCCAGTAAGCGCTCCCACGACTGAACAAACCCCGCATCTCGTATTATATCGTCGAAAAATGTCGTCATCAAGGCTGCGCTCCCCTTGATGACAACTATAGACGTTTCAATCCATTCTTTCGCAGCATCCGGATCCTTGTGACTGGTGTTTTCGTCTTCGTGGAGTTTCTGCTGAACACTTGACATCATGACAAACAACACCCTATTCAAGCAAAGCCGCCATGCTTCCGGGCTCAATTGTGATCCGTAGGCATCCAGGATTCGAAGAAGTGTATGGATTGCGCTATTGCGAATGCCCGATCTATTGTCGGTGCTGAGATCGACAATGCGAAGAAGCAAAAGTAGCCAAAGCGCTGCTCTCGATGTCGACACGTTCTTGTTCTGGGCAAGCGTAGCCAGCGATTCTTCGCTAATCGATGTATCCACGGTTTCTTCGATTGAATATTTGCCAACTTGGCTTTGCAGAGAATCAGAGACGTTCCAGAAGAAAGTCGTTGTAGTCAACGAAATATTAAAGTCCTGTGTCTGTGACGCAAAAAATGACAGAGAATCCACCAGCTCAAGCAGACAGGACGGTGGTAGCAAGGTGAGAAAGTCAGAGGCAATTAACTGTAGAGAGGAATAAGCCGCTCTGACTAGTCGAGGTGATCTCGCTCTGAAGTCTCGGGCTTTTGATACAGAAAACTTTGATGAGGTTATCGCTTCTTGTCCGTCTTTGGGGTTGAGAACCGGCTTTTCGAACACGCTGGCGATCAATTCGAATATCAGATCCCAGCCCGATGTAAAAGTCTCGCCGTACTGCTCAAGCATGATTTTGAGAGTCTCTAAAGCCTGTCCATGAACTTCTGCGTCTGTATTAGATAAGTTCACGCGGTTTTCGTACAGATTTACAATCTGCGACCGGAGAGAATGTAAATTCCGGAGTTGTAAAGCATTTCGAGATTCGTCTTCTTGCCATCCATGCTTCATAGTTTGTAAAATGATTTGATTGAGAATATGGCTCGCTTTCAAGCGAGGGCCTCGACTCTGTGCGCCGTTGGTAATGATTGTTTGGAAATTCGAATTCAAGATGTTCCATGCCACATCTCCATCCTGACCTGTCAATGAGAGACGTTCAATATTCACCTCGCAAAGTTCTTTGGTTCGATCGAGCACGGCATTCGTCTCGTCGTCCTGAATTCGAGAATTGGAAAAGAGCTGGTCTTTGGTGGGCTTCCCAAGCGAGGGAGATGCCAGCGGGCCGCTCGACCTTTTGGTGGCCAAGAGCCCCAACAATGCAGTCAACATGGCATGCAATGATGCATCTGGGTAATCCAGCGTACTCTCAAACATTTTCGAAGCAGCACTCGACACTGCCAGGATTTCGTGACCGATATTGGCTTTAGAAATCTCCGTCCCGTTATTAGATGTTTGCTCTTCATTTCCAGGAATTGATGTCTGTTTGGCAGAAACGGTTGCAGTGGCATTAATCACCAAATCTGCATCTACAAGAGTCTTCAAAAGTATAGACCACGCCTTCTCGTCCATAGTGGGTCCTAGAGCGATCCCTAAATTCAGCAAGGCTCGAAGGCAGAGAAGATTCCTCGTACTCAGCAAAGCCTTGCTGGCCTCAAACGAGGCACGCGGGGTGTCGAAATGCGCTGTCAAAGTCTGCTCGGATGTTGCGCTTGTCTTGTTGGTCTGTCGAGATTCGGTATTCAGAGCATCACCCGATTGAGCATTCGCGTCATCAACGGGTAAGGTAGCTTTACCGAGTGTTGACAGAAATGCATTTCGTGCGGCAGTTTGACGAAGAAGACCCGCAACATGTGTCAATTTTTGAAAAGAACGAACCAAATTATGGTAAAAGTCGGCATCCAGAGCCGCATAGAAGAAGACCGAGCATGTGCTAAGAACGACTGGCCAGCATGATTCAATAATACCGGCGCTAGCAGCAATGGATGAGCTTTGGGGATGGTCGTGAAGATCTAAAGGATTGAGAGGAATGGTCTGCCTTTTGGATTCGGAGTTATTCGATTTGGTCGAGTCTGATCTCTGCAAGTCTGGTGTCTGATCTCGCTCGCTTGCCGTAGTCCTCCTTCTGCGCTTGCTTTTGGTCTCGCTGACAGTCAGAGGAATAATAAACCTAGCTAGACCTTCAGCGAATGCACTCAGACAATTCAGAACTAGACTGTAAATATAAGTCTCTGGAGGCGACGGTGCCTCTGATTTGTCCAAAAGCTCGAGATACGGAATGCGGACAAGACTCCATTGGCTGCTGATACCGGTGACACTTTCATCTGCCGAATCCACGGCAGCGGCTATAACTCCAGCCACTCCTCCGGCTTCAAGAGCGATTTGATCGTGGGCGTTCGAACGGGACTGAGACGGATCCAGTGGTGTCGTTGACTGACGACTAACTCCTATGAGAGATGGGTTCTCGGACGCAATTTTGAAGAATGCGGTCATTTGACCTTTCAATATGTCTTTTCTGCCTTGGTTGCCATCGTACAAGGTGTACATTAGTCGAATCAAGCTAGGCTCTGAGTGAAGGCTGCGGAAAATCTCCATGCACAGCGCTCTTTTCCAATCTACCGTTGCTCCTTGTTCCAGCAAATGTACCAAAAGCCCGAATGCCATTTCGCATTCGTCTTGCAGCAGGCTCATAAAATTGCGTGAGAGCAGTAGTAGAATGCGAGCGACTCGAACGGTTTGTGCGAAGCTCTTGCTTTCCGAGAGATGCGTGACTATCAGAGGAAGAAGGCGGCTTCGCAATAGATGTATAAACTCAGAACGCTGTCGAAATAATTTGACATTGGTTGTCAAGATGCTTTCAATCAGGTCAAGCACGAAGTTCGGTGGTAGCGCCTTTGTGTGAATAAATTCGAGCTTCTCGCCTTCGGCGGCGTAACATAAGTCCGCCAGAATCTAGACCACTTGTTGGCTATCATATTTATACATAGACACGGGTATTTAACCATACTTGGAAGGCATCGTGCGCAGCCACACTAGTATTTTCGGTCGATTCTTCTGTTTCCCCCTGCACAGTAGCTTGGATTCGAGCGTTGCCTGTAGATTAGATATGGTCAGAACAATAGCTCGAGGAACTTATGAAAAGAGATTGTTTCTATTATCTTACCATTCTCAATTGAGACCTTTTCAAAAGCGGAACTGACTAGCTGTTGCAATGTCGCCGCTGCCGTATTGGAAACGGCAGCGGTCTTGCTGGCCAGCAATGTAGCACATATTTCCAGAACACGAGCAAGAAGCTTCCCACTCAGTTCATCGGAGTAATTATGTAAAAGCGCAGGCAGTGTCTGAAGAATTTTGAGTTGAACATCTTGAGCTGTTAGGCGGTCAGTATTGACATGTAGGATTGAATGCAGAAATGAGGGTGCATACTCAGCCCCGTGATCTCGTGCAAGACAGATACGGTGCTTTCAAGCCTTGCAGGAGAGATGGCATGCAAGGTTGCGAGTCGTTGTAGACAGGAAATTCCTGTAGATACGAGCTTGGACTGCCGCGTCTGGCAAGCAAGTATAAATGGAGAGACAAAGTGAGGACGTCGAATCAGGTCTATCGTGATATCGATATTAGCCCATGAATGCATCGAATAGAGCAGAATAAAACAGACCAGCTGTGATTTGAGACTCGGAGGTCGAAGGTAACGACTTCAAATCGGCCAATGACTGTTCAGCGGCCTACATAAATGATATTTGTAAGTTGCGACTTCTAAGATAGTCCAAAAAGAAGAACAAAGATTTGAGAATCCGGGCTTATTTACATTTCTCAGATCGGAATACTTGCGCTTTGACTCCTGTATTAGATACGAGAGCTCTGTCTGCAGTATCTGAGAGGACATCTCCGATCCAGCGCGACAACGATCATTTCTTTTGAATCTGCATCTGCCACGTCTGGCTATAGAAGTCACTCGTCATCCATCGGGGCAGCTGGAAAGTTCTTGATGAGGAGGATTCCGGGCACTAAGCCAATCGCTTAGTTGTGGTAATTCTCTGGACGATTCAGTTCATATATCATCAAAGAATAGTGAAATGCCTGCGATGTAGAGATCAATAACAAACAAAAAGCATCAAGTTAGCTTCGCGGACGACGAAACGTTGATGATAGAGCCGCGTGTCCTTGCGGGATGCCAGTCTGTCCTTTCATTGGCTCTGATGCCAGGCGGTGAAAGGAATGTATCACGTGCTGCCAGACCCACCTCCTTCCCGCCCGTTGTTGGCCGTTGGAGGGAAGGAAGAGCCTCAGGCTGCTTCTCTGCCCCTCCAAATCCAAAAAGCTACCAAAATCGCGAAGATCGCCCAAACATTTCATTCAATTCAACCATCTCTGTCAATCCTCACGGTCCTTCGACAATTTCACACGGTCCATCCGCCACACTTTTGATTAGAGTACATTTATCGCCGCAATGGCCAAAGTTCCAAGGAATTTTCGACTCCTGGAAGAGCTGGAGAAAGGAGAAAAGGGTCAAGGAGCGGGTCCGTATTGGAATTTCCTAGTTACGTCAATGCTGGCAGCTCAACTAACGCGACCATATTGATTCCGCATCTTCAGAGGCATGTTCTTACGGTCTCGCTGACGGCGACGATATTACAATGACGAACTGGAATGGCACTATTCTTGGACCGCCTCATGTGCGTACATGCTTCCGAAGATAACAGACAATCCTGTCTGTCCGAGAATCGTCACTGAAACAACAGGCAACAGAGTGTACACGAGAATCGCATATATAGTGTCAATATCCAGTGTGGACCTGAATATCCAGATTCTCCTCCCACCCTCCACTTCATATCCAAGATCAACCTACCTTGCGTGGATTCACGGACCGGGAAGGTTTGTCACGCTTGCGCCTACTTGATTGGAGTGTCGTCTTCTAAGTCTCGACAGGTCGATCTCAAAGAACTGCCTACCCTAGCCACATGGAAGCGGGATTATACCATGGAAACCATTCTCTTAGAGCTTCGCAGGTCAGTCTATACCCGGGGTCTCGACGGCGTTCCAACGTCTACTACGCTAGTACTTTACTTACGACTGTCCTAGGTTCATGGCTTTGCCCCAACACAAAAAGCTTCCCCAGCCTCCAGAGGGTACTACTTTCTGATGGAATGAGTGTATATTCATTTTCGAGTCGAGCTAAATGTGGCGGTGTATTATGAAATATGAAATAACGGCTTGTTCATTCTGCGAATATACAGTGGTTGATGCATTTGTGTCTACATGTCTTAGCGGCTTTTGATTCAACTTCTTTCCTTGAAAATATATGGACCTACATGATTTACATCAAGATACGAAGCAGAGATTCCTTTCGATCCAATCTTATGACCTGACAATGCAGAAGGGCAATTTGATGATAGTGACTGTCTCGCAGTCGAAAATTGATCACGTGGTGATAACAGTAGCGTTTAATCTAAGATAACAGTGATACCGAGCGGTTGGTCTAGGGTTAGGGTCATTGTAACAGTAGTCACCGAATCAGCAACACTTAAAAAATGCAGGAGCTCTACCTACTTCTCAATTCATCCTCGCGACTTGACTACATACACATTCCAACGTTCTGCCTTCATGAAGTGGGGGGAGTATGCCGCAAAGAACGGCATACATCGCCAAACATGTCAGTTCTTGATATCCACCCCTGCATCAATCTCGCATACTAAAATCAAATTAGGTTTTGCGCTGTATCGAGCGCTCCTGCGCCAATGCTCGAAAGTTTCCGCGTCCATTTGCAAGAGAGACTCGTTGTTGAGCGTTGTCAGGGATAATTTCAAGAAAAACAAAAGGATTCTGAGCCCTACAAAAACGCTATACAGCCTGCAGGCAGGCTATGAGGTGTGTACTGTGGAATGTCTTTTAATTTTCCGGAAAGTCAGGAGTTGCTGATTGAGGTGCGCAGGCTTTGGATCTCGTGTACGATGCGTCACGCGGAGATAGGACTTCCATCGATCGAGTGCGACGACTAATCGAGAAATTTGATAATCCTCCGAAACAAAAAAGTGTCCCGCCCCAAGTACCCGCCAGACTCAGTAAACTGCAAAAGAAAAAGGCCGACAATATAGCATTTCAACGGCAGACGAAGGAGCGTCATCCAAAAGCCGAACCGATTCTCTCACGTCCAAGACCTTTCGTTTCTGGTAAACGGCACATACCTGTCTTGGTCAACGCTCGAGGTGTACCTTTTTTGAGAATCAAAAAGCCACAGCCCCTGAATCTCAGCCGGATGATTCGGTTCAAACTCGGTTTCAAGGATAAGCTTATTGAGAGAAGAGAGCGGCTTCTTATCGACTCACTTTTTGCCAAGGATGAAGAAGATTGGGACCGGATCGTTGAAGGCCAGCCTACCACACCATCGGTGTTATCTGGCGACGATCCGGGACCTTGGGTTCAAGGGTCTTGGCTGGAAAGTCCCTTGGAATCGTACAAGAAGGCTTTCTACGACAATTTTAAATTCGAGCAGAAGCAACAAGAGCTTGCAGAAAAGATGTGGCAGGTTGTACTGGCTGAGCGCAAGTTGGCTGCAGAAGAGGCAGCCGCAAATGAGCCCTCGAAGGATGTTTAAGACATCAAACGCGAACGCATTACATAAATATTCGTCTAACGCTACTCTCCAGAACATTGGTTTCAGGACCAAATCGGTCTCCGATAATAGCCAAACTTCCAGTGACACGCCAAGCCATCTCTTTGACAGACTGAATCAAGCAATCATTTCTTGCGCACTGACTCCGCAATGGGAAAATGTTGCGAAATGATATATGCACCGTCGATTCACTGGCTACAAAGATAGCCAAGGCAATTGGTATTCTTATGCGGGTGCAAAGATGGCTCCTGCGAACCTAATGAATCGCTAGGACTCTACGCCGCAATCTGAAGCTTTTCAACTCCTTCAGATGGTAAATGCTCCTCGCCATCATCTTCGTCAAAGTCGCCCTTTCCTGCTAGACCTCGTTCCCAGAGCTGTCTTCCAGTCATCTTTTGCTCTTCCCGGGCAGATGGCTTTTTCTTCTTTTCTTCCGCCTCCTTCTCCTCTCTTTCCCGCTGCTCTTCTTCCTCCATCTCTTTCCTGAATTTTTCTCGCCATTCGAGAAATCTCTCTCTATTCACGAGGGTTCCTTGGAATTTTCGATTTTCTTCCTCTTCCGCTGCGGCAATCTCTTCTTCTCGCGCGTGTCTTTCAGCCGTCACGCGCTCCGTGATCAGACTTTCCGCCGCCTCTTTCAGGGTACTGACAAGCGTGAATACCATGGCCATACCGAGGTTTTCCTCGATGCTCGGCTGAAGTGCGTTCATAAGGCGGGGTTTATCCTCTTGTATATCAAAGCGAGTATGTTTGGCGGCATTGGGCGGGGTCAAAATCTCGAGATCGGGCGGTTCGTCAGGATATGCCTCTGGGTAGGAAACCTGTAATAACAGAGTGGGTGGCTCGTCAATTTCTTCGTCTTCGTCTACGTCGAGCTTAATGCTTATTCGGTAAGACGTTTCGGATAAATCTTATGGTCAAATGAATGAATCAGCAAGTATTCATGCAGCTAGCATGTTTGGTCCGGCTTTACCTGTAATTTCGTCTGGAAAGATTGAATCGAGAACTTCTCGTTCCTCAGCCTGCTCTTCTCGACCCATCGCTGTACAAAAGTATGGAAGGATTGCTAGAATGCGAAATCAAAAGGCACAGCTGTGGTTGAATTTCAGGCAGCTTTGGTTAAGGCTACTTGGAAGAATGCCAGGCTCTGACAGAGTATTGTGTCGCCTGTTAAATCAGACCATACCTAGGTAGCGTGGGAAGCTTGATATCGTTCGGTGATGCGGCAGTACAAAGCGGAAACTTAGTATGGGGAAAATCAGAATTGTGTCCCGCATGCAAACATCGCAAACACCGCAAAAATAATTTCTACTCTCTCACATGGCACGAGAGTATATAAAATTTCTTGATCTTGAAATATAACCAGTTTTTTATGCTTTACTGTCCCAATATACCAAGACGACTAATTCCCTTGTCATATGTTTCTTTACTTTTACCAAGCATGCTTTGAAACCTGAGTATGGGAAAATCCAGAAGAACGAAAAAGTCATCCAAGCCCGAAAAATCAAAATCCGTCCTGCACTCCGTGGGAAGCGTTGTGTCAAACCGAAAAATGGCAGACAACCCTACAGAATTGCTTGAAAAAGCAACCATACTGTTACAAACAGGACAATCAGAAGCAGCACTTCCTCTCGCTCAACGCATGCTAGAGATCTCGGAAGAAGACAAAGCGAATACTTTATTAGCGACCAATCTTATCGGTGAGATTTACGTTGAACTTGGCGAGATCAATGCCGCACGAGAAAGTTTTCTGTACGCCGTACAGCTTGATCCGGACGGAACAATACCAGAAGCGCAGGGTGGCGGGGCAGAAAAGTTCTTGTGGCTCGCGCAATTGAGCGAGCACGGTGGTGCCGACAGTGTCGCATGGTACGAAAAGGGCGTTGGCGCTCTGAGACATATAATTCAGACTCTAGAGCAAAGTGGCGATTCACAATCGACTATCCTTGAAGAAAAGAAGAAGAAGTTGGCCGTTGCTCTGTGTGGAGTCGTAGAAATATACATGACGGATCTCTCGTGAGTACATCAGAGCTCGTTTTTACGGTCTTGTCTACGTCTTAAGATTATCGCCCAAAGACACTAACAACCAGCGTTGTACTGCAGATGGGAAGAAGATGCCGAAACTCGATGCGAAACTCTCATCACAGAGGCCCTTCTCGTGGCGCCCGACTCTCCAGATTGTCTACAAACTTTAGCGTCCGTACGGATATCTCAGACACGCATTGACGATGCGCGAGCTGCGCTGGCCCGCAGTTTGGAGCTATGGCAAGATTTGGCGCCTGAGGATTCCAGGATCCCGGATTTCCCCACACGAATCAGTCTCTCGCGACTCTTGATGGAAGTCCAAATGGAAGTTCAAGCGCTTCAAGTGCTAGAGCGACTAATCCTCGAGGACGACGAAAGTGTTGAGGCTTGGTATCTGGGCGGTTGGTGTTTGTATCTACTAGCAGAGAAGGAACGGGAGAATGGACAACAATCAGGCGAAGAGAAACGCCATGAATCTATGGTTGCCAGTCGGGAATGGTTGAAACAAAGCTTGAAGCTGTACCAGAAACTTGAGTACGAGGATGACAGACTGAGGGAGCATGCACTTGAGCTTGTCCAGGAACTAAATCAGGAGCTCGGTGAAGACGTGGAAGACGAGAGCGATGATGATGGGCCTGTTATACCTGGAGCAGAGGAGGAAGATGAGGATTGGGACGGGGAGATTGAAGCTGAATCTGACGATAATAATGAGGAGGAGGACCACGAGATGAAAGATTCATGACTGGGAATGAAGCCATATAAGTATTACCTCCATACCCAAAGAATTGTCACTTTGCAAATCAAGATACCGCGTAAATTATACTCTTTCTATCTCGAAGACATTCATGGCAAAGGCATTCTTCAACCTTTTGTAAATTGTTCCTGTATTGCTTGGATTTTGATATTTTTTTTATCGGCTTTTCGCCGATTGGCTGAAGTCCGCCGGAAGAACTCCTTTTCCGAGCGATAAGTTAATTCCCCTGTTAGATAAGAAAGATCAACCAAATTTCTTTATTCTCCGCCTTCTCCAGTAGACATCGCTCGTCAATATCAATGTGAGCGCCCTTCTAATACAGCTAGAGAGGTGCTCAGGGGAGAGGTTCTTGTGTTCGTCGATCATGTTGAATCTCGTGCCAGACCCCGGTCCGTCCGACACGATCAAGCCCTCGGTCGTTGAACTGAACGTGGTGGAGAGGGCGCCCGCGGACATCCACAGCGATAATGACAACGATAACGACGATCAGTCGCAGCACTCTCATGAAGGGTCTGAACCTGTGGCATCTGAGTTGGGTGAGTTGGATGAGTTGAACCATTCGTCGAGCGAAGAATGGGAAACGGATTCACTGTACGAGGAGGCTTTACATTTTGTTCGCGACGATCAACTTTCGTCCGGTGAGCCACTTTAACCCCCCCGTCTCCGAACGACATTTGAAGCCAGGCTCTAACTACTGCTCGCCTTCAGTGCCAGATGCATGTACGCCGCAAGAGGCGACTGCCTATCGGAAGTTGTTGCGCCAAATCGGCAAAGTCGCGTTCGTCGAAGAAACGATTGGCAAGAACAGGATATCGGCGAAGAAACTGTTGACTGCCTTCGGTGTCGTTCCTCCTTCATTTCTTGAGGATGCACCGGACGAGGCCTACCATCCTTTGCTTGGTATTGTGATATCGCGTGAATATGCAAAGCGCGAGAAACTAGATGAATACAATTCTGTCGAGGATGCGGTTGAATTGCTGAAACGAGCCAAGAATATTATTGTCATCACTGGTGCAGGGGTAAGGCTAAATATGCTAATCCGTGTGGGAAGTGAAATTGACTATACTAACAAGCTTGCTTGCAGATCTCAACTAGTCTTGGGATACCAGACTTTCGTTCCAAAGATACAGGTCTTTACTCGCGACTAGAGCATCTCGGGCTTAGCGATCCTCAAGAGGTTTTCGACATCTCCCTCTTTCATGAGGATCCGAGCATATTTTTCTCGGTTGCTAAGGATATCCTACCTACCGAGAAAAAGTTTTCTCCTACACATGCCTTTATCAGACTGCTGCAGGACAAGGGCAAGCTGTTGACAAATTACACGCAAAACATCGATAATATCGAAGCCAATGCCGGTGTGAAGCCAGAAAAGATTGTCCAGTGCCATGGCTCTTTTGCAACAGCTACGTGTACCAAATGCCATCTCAAAGTTCCTGGTGATGCCATCTTCGACACTATCAAATCAGGCAAAATTCCGACGTGCAAGCGTTGCAAAGAAAATGATGCTTTACAGCCGCAGGCATTGAAGCGGAAACGTAGTTCAAGTGCTCTGGCGGCTAGCCGCAAGAAAGGCTCGTATGATGATAGTTCTGACGAAGAGGATTACGATATTCCCACTCCTGGTGTCATGAAGGTCAGTTGATTATGTCAGGCCACTTTGGTTTGTGGGTGTATACAGCTGACAGTACCAGCCTGATATTACCTTCTTTGGAGAGGATCTCCCCGACGAATTCGGACGGCGATTAGTTGAGAAGGATCGCGATGTAACCGACTTGGTGATTGTCATTGGAACATCCATGAAAGTGGCGCCTGTGGCAGACGTTCCGAGCATTATACCAAGCACGGTACCTCAGATTTACATATCACGCACTGTATGTTTGTCGTTTTGTCTTTATCTTCAAGTACTCCAGCTAACAGATATATTCGCCAGCCCGTGTCACATATTGGATTCGATATTGACTTGTTAGGAGACTGCGATGTGGTAGTGTCGGAGCTTTGTCGACGAGCTGGATGGGATCTTGATCACAGCATGATACCCAGGGATCAGAAAGTGGCGATTACCCAAGAAGAGGGTTACATATCGCGCCATACTTTTACCGTCGTATAGCGAGGCGTTCAGGTCTTCATGATTTCGATGTATGGGCTGTTTTCCAGGTTTGGCGTTCGGATTTGTTTTTTATGAGAGAATTTCATTGTTAGAGATGACATCCATGACCACCATATGACCTTTTCAGAATGAGAATCCTTAAGTTTACATAGCATGTTCCAGGTTTCCGGTAGTTAAAACAAGCCTACACGAATTTGATGAAAATAGCTATTTGGCTTGTAAAATTTGAATCAAATTTCCAAGGTTCCAAGTCTCTGGTGAATGGATCAGACTATAAACGAAAGATTCACCTCACTAGGTAAGTACCTTTGTACAAAATATACCTAAATATTGGAATGGATGGCTAAATATGAGTACCTCTTCAATTTTCAAGCTGTATCCTTGCGAAAGCTAGCCTATACTCAGACTTTGGAACGATCAGCTTTTCATCCGAATAGCATTTTTTATCATTTCGTGACTGAGTGGAATATATTTCGAGGAATGAAGCCCTAGAGGAATCTTCCTGGTTTACCTAGGTAGACTTGGGCTTTATCATTGGTTGAATAAGTACTCAGCGAATCGGAGTGTAAAAGACCCCAATTTTTCTTTCTCCCGTTACACTTTTTGCACCCACTTTGTTCATTTCGGGCAATAAAAATATCTTCAGTCTTCAAGCTACGTACAACGAATCACAACGTTCAATTGGGATTAGAACAGAACATTCGGTAGGAAGAAACAAAACTTCTGTCAAAACTACAACACTAGCTGAACTTTCATATAAAACTCTCTCGCAATGACTACATGATTCACGATCAACTCAAAAACTCCGTCTAAAGCGACTATCAGAATGGAGTGTATTATACGATTTGCACAATCGCACGAGACATTTCGGCAGGCGGAAATTGAAGCCCTCGCAACCCTGGCTGGGGTTGAAGTTGAGTTTCTTTCCTACCAAAAACACGTAAGGCGTTTTCCTGTCATCAAACGAAACAGCGAGTTGAAGAAAATTGACTGACAGCGATATAGTCGCCATTCTGTATCGCCAAGTTCCCTGATCTTGAAGCTGCTCGCAAAGTAATCTCACGGAGTGTGCTGGCTCAAGACGTATATGAGCTATGGGGAACAGGAGCATGTTACGAACAGCTCCATGAAGATGTTCGACACCGGACAAGTCAACGTTGGAAAGACTATGAAGACGTCTCGTTCCGGTTTCTGATTGACACTTTCAGTGCCAAAAGATCGCTGGCTGAGAAGCGGAATCTCATCGAGAGTTTTGCTTATTTGGATTTCAAAGGACCGATCAAAATGAAAGATGCCGACGAGACATTCGTCATTTTCGAGGAATACGTCTCTGACGAGGAGATTAAACAGGAAAGGCCAACTGATCGACCAGCTCAGAACCATCACCCCACGGATACTACCCGCTTGGAACCCAGACATGTATATTTTGGCCGATGGATATCGTCTAGTGATCGACACACGATAGACACGTTTGATCTGAAAAAGAGAAGATACATCTCTACAACATCAATGGACGCGGAATTGTCCCTCGTCACTGCCAATATGGCGCTTGCAGCTCCCGGAAAGATATTCCTTGACCCCTTTGTTGGCACGGGGAGCTTCTTAGTAGCTGCAGCGCATTTCGGCGCTGCGGTCTTTGGCGCAGATATCGACGGTCGAAGCTTCAAGGGCAAACATAAAGTCACCAAGGAGAATCCAATGGCATTGTATACCAATTTCCAGCAATATGGTATTGAGAATAATTTCTTGGATGCCTTTATGTCTGATTTGACAAACACGCCTGTACGAGATGCGCCACTTCTTGATGGCATAGTATGCGATCCGCCGTATGGGATTCGCGAAGGCCTTAAGGTATTGGGAGTGAGAGAGGGACGGTCCAAGGATCCAGTTTACATTGATGGAATTCAAGCTCATACGTTCGTCTACAGCGTCTTTTCTTTCCCTTCTTGCTTCTTTTTTTCTTTTGTTTCAGGAGTCCAGACTTGGCTGATATATAGTAGGCATCCGGCTTACGTGCCACCCAAAAGGCCTTATGGGTTTGTTGCACTGCAGCATGACATTTTGGATTTTGCTGCGCGAACTCTTGTCGTTGGAGGCCGTATTGCCATGTGGATGCCAACTACGAACGACCAGGATGTTGAATTGATCATACCAACCCATCCTCGACTGGAAATTACCAATGTGGGCGTACAGCAATTTTCCACATGTATGTGACCCTAGATCCCTCCCTAGATTTCTCCTCTCTAACGCCATCCACCGTTTGTTGTGACTTACTAATTCCCGACAGGGTCACGTCGATTACTCACCTACCGAAGATTGGCTGAAGGAGAAATATCTCGGGATTCGCGCATCGAATCGGCTACGGATGATCCCAATGGGGTTACAGCGGACGAACTAAACGAATTCAGAAGAAAGGTGTGAAATGATTGATTCTTGACCATGTCGCCTCTTCTCAAGACTAACGGGTCCGTGTGTGTGTGTGTGTGGGAATAGTATTTTGCGCCTCGAAGAGGAAATCCCGAGAAATGGACAACCTGAGTAATGCAACCAAAAAACACCCCCCAATTGACTACCGCTCAGCTCAGTTCATCTCATGTCATAATCGAAATCCCCTATCGATATCTAAATCAATGCCTTCCTCCTGCTTGACCCTCCTCACCTCTCTCGCAAGTTCCTCGCGCAGGAGTCGGGCAAGCTCCTCGCCCTCGTCCTCGTCCAAATCTTCCCGCCGACCACGTCCAAACATGGTCCAACTAGGCGATTGCGCCATAGTGTCCGCAGAGACTAGGGGTGGTCTGGGGATAATATGAAAGTGGACATGAGGGACCACCTGAGCGGCTCGTTCGCCTGCATGAATTAAGTCAGTTTAAAATAATGATGTATGGATAAATAGAAATAAAAGAAATGAATGAGTCCAACTGAGCCTGCTAGGTATTTATCTTCGGACAGGAGAGTGGAAAAAATAGCAAGTCAAGATTCAAGGTACATACCGTTATTCTGTACAAGATTCCAATGATGCTCTTCCGTTGCGCTGCTCTGTCCAAAGACGACTCGCATTGCCACGCGCGAGACGATCGGAAGCCATCGGCCCAGCTATATCAAGCCGATGAGTTCAAGTCAGACACGCCCAAAGAAACAGTACCATCCAATCCGAAGAATTGACAATAGAGCCAGACAGGGAGACAAAAAGAACGCACCTCTTCTCCAATTCTCACCCCGAGCTCTCCAACTTTCTCATAATGATCCCTGGTCGTAACGAGTATATGTCCCTTTGACAAAGGCATAATATCCAGAAAAGCCAGAACATGTTTTGTCGAGAGAATCAAAAACGCACGCGACCTTTGTGGTTCGGGTAATTGGTCTTGTGAAGGGATGCGTGCTAATGCCGAGGATGGGGTAACAGGCGGATATGCCGATGCAATATTGCAAAAGGGACATGATGATATGGAGGTCATTGATTCTTCTTTTTTTTTTTTTTTTTTCCGGATTGGATTGGTAAAAATGTACACTGGTAAAAGAATATGCAGGTCTAATTGCTTCTTGTGTGAAAGAATAGGATAGTAACAAAAAAAGCGAAGTTAATTGTAGTGGTGGATACCAGTATATCGCCGAAAAGTGTTGAATGTTGAACATTCATAATCAGATAATTACCCCGGCCGGAACTGTGTCCTTAGCGGGTGCCACTGAGGGAGGACCCTCGCATGAAATCGCCGTGTTGATGCAGACCAAAATCTAGCCGGCGGGATCGCGGTGCCCGAGAGCACGGCGCGTGCTACGCGGAGATCATCGCGGAGTTACATGTACCTAGTTATGAATCAGTAATTTTGACAGACTCGCACCATAGATCTAAGAAAACAGTTGAAGGAAGTGTCTGGCATTCAGAATAAGAGTCGATATTTACAACGCCTATTAGAACAAATAATCAAGGAACCGATACAGCCTCAAACACAATCCAAAACCGGAGAGGCCACACTATCCCACACGCAAGCAAGACAAAATACCTCGAGCATAAACACAGAATAGAATCAACAAGCCAAGACAATCGAAAGACCCCCAGAGAACAAGATCCGATATGGATTCGTCCCCTGCCTAGCACATGCTTTTAACCCCATCGCACATGTAAACACACACTTACCATCTGCTCGTTCGTGGTTTCCCCTTCTCCTAGACCCCGTGCGCAAAAAAGTAATGCAGACAAGCAAGTAGGTGGAATGGTAAAATAGAGAGAAGGAAGAAAGGGGGAAAAGCGAACAGAGAAAGCCGAAGAAATGAAAATGGAATAGGAATGGCTTCATAACATGCAAATGTACCGCTCCGCAAACGCCCGCATAGCCTCAGAGAAAACTAGAGAAAGAACGCCCCGGTATCAAACAAAACCCATCCCCCTTATATAGCGCCGCCCAATTGTAAGTAAGCCCGAGTGGATTGGACGTGATAAGGATGAAGGTTGTCATGGCTCATTCAGTCGCTATTCAGCTGGTCGCCGTCTCTTCCGATTGGGGTTGAATGTAGAGGTGGTGATATCGTTTGGTCCACTGGCGCACGACGATAGAGGCCTTCAAGAATTTCTTGCTAGCATACTTGCGGAAGAAAGCCTCGTGATTGACAGGCCCGTGGAGATACGAGATCATCAGGAGAAAGACGGGCTGAATCTCTTCCTCAGTGTAGCCAGCGTAGTGGGCCAGAGTGGCATCCCAAGAGGGACGATCAAGAATGAGACGCGCCAGGTACATCGCGGCGGCTGCAATGTGGCTTTGTTTGTATTGCATGAACCTGTGGTCGAGGATGCTGATTTCCATCAGATACTTGCCCAGAGTACGACTCTCCATGTCGTAGGCATCGGCCTTGGAGATACGACGGATGAAGTTCATGGGATTGGGGTAGCTCATGTTGTAGTCTAGAGTTGCAAGGACGTGTCTCTCGGCATCCAGGATTTGTTTATCAGTGAAAGTTTCGTCTGCGACTTGGCTGAAGTTGCCGACGTGCGGCGAGAGGACTTCCTCAAACTTGGACGCGATAAACATGGCAGTGACGCCGACCAACTGGAGGCGGTCCAAAGAAACAATCTCAGCAGACAGGAAACGGTCAATGATGTTGACAGCCAGATAGAGAGTTTCAGGCAAGAGTCTGAAGCTGGCATGAACCTCGATCAGCCAGTCGATCAAGATACCGCGCATCTTCCATTCAAGCTCGGGCTGGTGGTTGATGTAGTCGGGGCTTGGAAGAGTGCTATCCTCCAGCTCTCGGAGGTATTCAAAAATCTCCACCACGTATTCGGCGGCCATCAAGGGATCGTCGAGATCCTCTGCGTCAAGATCGACAACCTCTTCAGCTGCTGGGTCTTGTACCTCTGCCGCATCAACATGGAAGTCGGTGGCCTGCTCAGAGACTTTCGGGCGAGGGGCGGCGACCTCAGGTTTCTTCTTCTCGACATCGACCTTCTTACGAGGTGGCTCCTCATTCTGGGCCAAGTCATCTTGGGCGTATTTCTGGCTCGACGACCGTTTGACACCGGATCCACTTCCGGGCCGCTTGACTTCAGTGGTGGCAGCCGCTTTCTTATTGGCGTCTTTAGTGCCCAGGGCAGAGCGGGTTGTGTTTGTTCTGGTCAACTTCTGTACACCGCCAGCTTGGGCTGTTGATTTGGATGCTAGCCCAGCCCTGTTGGAACCCTTCTTGATGTCCTTTGCATCGGGAACTTCCGACTTGGTCACGTTGCTGATGTTGCTAAGGGCAGGGCGTCTCTTCTGAGCAGCATTGGACGCGACTGAAGTCGCGCTGGGTTTCTTTGACTGCATGGGTTTCTTGATTTCACCAGCATTGATGTCTGCAGAAGTCAGAGCAGCAGCTTTGGCTCTGGTTAGACGCGTCGAAGTAGCGTTTTCGTCGTTTTCATTGGTGACCGCCCGCTGACGGAGGATTCGGGACTGAAGCAGGTTAGACGAGGACATATTCAGACGTGTTTTTTTGGAGACGACAGTAGGCAAGCAGCTACAGGAAGCAAGCGACTGTCAAGCGAAGGAGCTTTTTAGTAGCTTACCGGAGGCATAATTGCACCACGTCAGTCTAACACGCGTTTCAAGACGGAGTGAGAGAGCGAGAGATGATGGGACAGATGGATGTAATGTACGGCGCAGCAACTAATTGATGGCAAGGGCGGTTGTCACGGTCTTCTGAGTTACATTCCATTAGCTCTGCATCACGTAGGAAAAGAAAGGGAAGAATCCAAGGCGGGTACTTTGTACATACCACGCGTGGATAGGGTTTTTTTTCTTCTTCTTGCAAGCCAAGAGTCTATATTGAATCGAGATTAGCACACGCGTACAACGACCGAGATGAATAATCGAAGGCTCAGATGGAGAATAATGATGAGACAAGAGGATATTGTGGTTCTGACTGATATGTATGTTCTTTGGGGGAGGGAGTTGGTGTTTTTTACCTCCTCGACACGGTAGGCAAAGCGCGACAAGGCAAAGATGGAGCGTGACTAACCGAGCTCACACAGGTGTTTTCTGTGCAAATAAGATGAGAGCTGGGGTCAAGGAAAAAGACTCAGGAATGTGTGCATGCAAATGATAGCCAGTACAAAATGAGAATGAAGGCTATATGTGTGTGAAGGGGGTTGAGCACAGCCAAAGAGAGATAGATGGAAGAGGATGATATTTGGAAAGCTCAGTTGAGTGAAGAGAAAGAGAGAGATGTTTTGGCTTGGGAGTTGCTAGCGTGGATGGACGGGTGCAGGTGCAGGTGCGGAGCGGGTTGTCAGTGACGGTATTGCGCCCCACTGCCAGCCAAACCTCGCGTCTTGCACTCAGTCTGGGCTGCAACTGCTCGATATTCTAGGTACTGCTAGTAAAGAAAAATGCTGCTTACCAGATAGAACTGAGAGAGAATTGATGATGATTCTGACAGGAATGAGGATCTACAGAGCAGCAAAAAGATGCAATTGATGAGAGAGATACTGAGCTGGGTGGAAGATGGAGGGAGAGTATGAAGAGAAAGAAAAAGAAAATACACAGCAGGTGAATTAAATACTACAGCTTTCTTACTAAGAACAGTATACTTACTTAACTACTCTAAGTAGCAGAATCACCAAAATTATCAGGAAAGTACCGATAAATAACTACATTCTGAGTCTTGTTCTTGGAAAGTGAATATGAGATGAGGATGGCAAAAGAGACTGGACAGTACTGAGGTTACAATACAGTCAGATGTTTTCCTTACAGAGTACAGAATACCCTATTTAGAATACAGAATACAGTTGATTCCCTTGCTCTATTTCCAGCAGGGGCTTCCAGTCTGCAAAGACTACTGACTAAGTAGGTACTCAGTAATATATGAATTAATTCACCTGCAAGGCTCAATTCTTCCCTCAGAACTGACTGATAGAGATAATTTCAAACTACCACACAGCAGACCTCGGGAGGTCTCAATGTAATAGAAGACAGAATACAGAGAATGTATTATAGAAAACACAAAAATACATGGCTTACTCAGAACCATTGTTTTCCCGGCCGTTGTCCTGGCAACGGGCGTCGAAATCAGCGCTTCGTGATTCGTGATTTGTGATTCGCGACTCGCGATCCGCGACTCGCGCCCGCCAGATCACATGATATTACACCAGCCACACAGCAAGCCACACCACAAGCGAAGGCTGAACGGAAGAGCTCACGTGACAATCTCACTAGCCACATATCCTACTTTTCTGGGATCGACACGGAACGCAGACAGAGCAGGAGCAGACAACGACGACGACTACAATCGACGCAAGTCGAACTTATCAACGCTCAATTGATTAATTAATCGGCCGCCAGAGTCCTTCATCATCCTGGGCTTATTGATACGGCCGTGTGGAGATTCGGGACTATGCTGTAGACAACACTGCATTGTCCCCAATCTTCTCTTTTTTTCCTAGCAGCAGGAAAGCCCCGGTCAATTCTCTTTCTCCGCTGACTTTTCGAGGCATCAGCAGACATGGCGGTATCTTTCCAGCCTCGTCTCTTCCTCAGAGCCCTACAGCTTCCTGTCCGCGGGCTTCCTTTTCAGTCGTTCCGTTCGTATTCAAACGTGATACAAGAAGTCGAACGCCAACCACCAGCCGATGAGGTCTCGTCATTCGATCCCAGCGTTGGATTTGCGCCTCCACCGACTCGCGATGCAGTCGGCGTGCTCGTCAGAAGGTACAAACCTCGCACTCCCGGTATTAGACATCTTCGACGTCCCGTCAACGACCATCTATGGAAAGGCCGCCCCATACATAGGTTGACCTTTCCGAAACGAGGCCAGGCTAAGGGCGGCCGAAATCATTCCGGTAGAATCACAGTGCGACACCGAGGCGGAGGCCACAAACGAAGAATTCGAATGGTGGATTTTCTGCGGACCGCTCCCGGGCCGCATGTCGTCGAGCGAATTGAGCACGATCCGGGTCGCACTGCCCATATTGCCTTGGTTCGTGCCCAGAATACCGGCAAGCTGAGCTACATATTAGCTGCGGATGGATTACGCGCCGGTGACACAATCCAGAGTTATATGTCAGGTATTCCAGAGGATTTATGGAAGAGCATGGGCGGAGTGATCGACCCCGGTGTGCTCGCTGCCCGAACAGCTTGGCGAGGGAACTGTCTCCCGCTACACATGATTCCCGTGGGGACACTGATTTTCAACGTTGGCTTACGTCCTGGCAAAGGCGGTCAGTTGTGTCGCAGTGCTGGTACCTTTGCCACGGTCGTTGCCAAAGGTACGGAGCAGCAGAAGAACGAGGAACGTAAACAGCAACTCGAAGCCGAAGCCGGCTCTCTACAAATCGAAGAAAAGAAACTCACGCAACGCGATCGTCAAATGATCCACCGCAATGCCACACACGTTACAATTCGCTTGCAAAGCGGTGAAGTGCGCCTGATCCACAAAGACTGCTGTGCCACTGTCGGCGTTGCCAGCAACCCCAATTATCAATATACCCAACTTGGAAAGGCTGGCCGCTCGCGATGGCTGAATATCCGGCCGACCGTGAGAGGTTTGGCCATGAATGCTATGGATCATCCTCACGGAGGTGGACGTGGTAAATCGAAAGGAAATGTGCACCCAAAGAGTCCCTGGGGTATTCCGGTATGTGTTTTCAGTCGTTATGCTGGCATCGACTTTGCTGCACTGTATTGTCTCAAAAAGGCAAGCTAACGTGAATATAGACCAAATCCGGATACAAGACCCGTCCCAAGTGGAAGATTAACAAGGCCGTGGTCGTCCCTCGAGTGCGCAACCAGGGAAAGCGTCGCAGAGGCTACAATTAGTGCCGTGAAAACACTGAGAGCATTGAGCGAGACGAAAGTGCTTACGGTCTTCGATGTTGCAAAATAGATTACTCCCTGTTGGTAGATCTGATGAGGTTCGGCGTCGATGCGCTTTTCGTCTACCGACTTGTACAAATTGTATAATATTTCTTTCAATTGAGAACCTTCTCACACCGTATTAGCTCTGATTTTTCTCTGGTTTGTCTTCTATCATGAACATTGAATCCTGAATATTCAACATCGACAATTGTATATGTCCAGACTGGTCCATCATCCAGCCAATCATCGGCGTGGCCCCACGCTAAGTCACTAATCTGGTGTCCTTAGGCAGCCACCTGTCTTTGCTGGCTCCTTCGTTCGTTCCGTCCACATCGAGAGTTGACCATCGCTAATTCAACTACGGCGATCTAATATGATCAATTTTGCTATTTTCAGCCAGATCGCGCGCATCAAAGGTTTCGCTCTCTCGCTCGTGGCGAACTCGTCTTCTATACCGGAGTAATCTTGCTTATCTCACCACTTCGACTGCTTCCGCCCCCACACACATCTTCTATCTTTCCACCTACTCATACCGGGGGAGATCAGCTTCCACTTGAAGTCACGGACGCGGGCGTTCATCGGCTTTTGTGGACGTCCTGTGCTTTTCGACTGGCTGTTCAAGTCAATATTCATTCAGCAGCAGAAAAAACTAAAATCCAAGACAAAGCGCAATAACTACTATTCGACGAAATCATCCTCGCCATTTGCTGAGACAGGCGATACCTTATCCTCAACGTTGTATATAATCGGCCATTGCAACCATGTCAGATCAATTCGACGAATTTTTCAACGACCTTTCCCGCCAACCTCCGTCGCAGAATTCTGCTCCTGCGCAATCTGGGTCTAACGGGGAAAATACCACTACTCCTCCTGAAGATGACGCCAATCCGGTCCCGCGTCCGAAGCGAATGGCATGTGTCGTGTGCAGAAAACGGAAGCTCAGATGCGATGGACAGAAGCCGAGCTGCGGAACGTGTGCTCGCGTCGGCCATAATTGCGCTTATGACGAGGTTCGCAAAAAGAGTGGGCCTAAGAGAGGCTACGTCAAGCAGTTGGAGGCACGATTAGGTACGTGAATATTGTTTCAGAGGATCAGGACGTTCGATGGGATGTTCGACGGGATGTTGAAGATTTGGACTGACTGGTGGTGGGGAAAATAGCTCAAGTCGAGACTCTACTCAAAAACCAAGAACCCGAGCCTTCTATCAACGAAGCGAATCGCAATAATTTCTCTACCATGCCTAATCCTTCAGGAATTCCGAACCCGGTGTCGCATCCTGGAGACGGGCTGAATTTTGCATTGAACGCGTCTACTCAGCTTCCCAACGTCGCAGTACCATCGCAACGCCCGGAGAACGGAGTCCCTAACGTTGAATCCAGTTTCGAAACTGAATCGTCGTGGGAAGTCATTGCTTTAGGCTTAGAAGAGCCATTACCAACTCAGGAAGTCATAGATGAGCTGTATGTTCACCCCCTGGTCTGATCTTAAAAAAAAAAAACTTGCGTCTGACGAGCGGATTAGATTCGATATCTATTTTCGCAAAATCCATCCTTCTAATCCCATGATTCATCGTCCGCGATTCTTCGCTTCTATGAATCTTGCCCCGCATATGCGGCCTCCTGTCTGTCTGCGTTACATCATGTGGACGCTGGCTGCCTCGATCACCTCAAAATACAGTGCTTTAGAAGAGCATCTGTACGCACGCGCTCGAAAATATATACATCTGGACGAAATGAAAGGCCACGGAGAGCACATGGTTAGTGTTGGGCATTGTCAAGCTTGGACCTTGATTGGGCTGTATGAATTCAAGCAAATGTTTTTCCCAAGAGCATGGATCAGTGTGGGCAGAGGCGCAAGAATGGCAGCTATGATGTGCTTGAATCGCTTGGACGGCGGCGGCCTGGATGTTAAGCATTGCATTCCTCCTCCACGTGATTGGGTTGAGAAAGAAGAACGTCGAAGGACTTTCTGGCTGTGCTTCACTCACGACCGATTTGCGAGTATTGGTACTGGATGGCCGATGATATTTGACGAAAGAGACGTAGGTTTTATTCGAGACCCCCACCCTACTGATGACAGAGAAATCGTCGACTCTTTATGCTGACGGGTGTGATTTTAGATCAGAACAAACTTGCCTGCAAGTGAAGACGCATATCTTAAAGGAGTTCAAGAAGCTACCCCGTCTTTGAAGGAGGTCTTGGCAGGAGATGTGTCCAATCTGTCTGCCATGGGCAGTGTCGCCGTTATGGCCTGCATATTCGGTCTTAATTTAACGCATCTTCATCGGCCTGATCCTCACGATAGAGAAGACGATCCCAATGGGGAGTTTTGGAAACGCCATCGCGCTTACGACAATATACTACTCAACATTGCATTATCTTTACCCAATTCGCTCCGTCTACCTCAAGGCATATCGAATCCCAATATCATTTTCTCCAATATGGCTCTACAAACCTCTACAATTTGTCTACACCAGGCGGCTATATTTAAGGCCGAGAAGAACAATACAATGGCCCAGATGTCTGCTGAAAGCAAGAGAAGGTGTATCATTGCCGCCGACCAGATCGCCAGTATCATGAAGATGGTCAGTCATACTGACTTATCAGTGGTATGTTCTGTTCGTGCTTCATTCATTTATGATTGCTTACTGATTTTCTTCTTCTTTTTCTTCAGCTGAACCCATTCATTGCCTTCTGTCTTTATGTTGCTGCCAGGGTGTTTGTGCAATATCTCAAGTCTCGGCCCGACGGCCAAGCCGTGAAGTCTTCGTTGCAATTCCTCTTGACGGCGTTGGGCGCTCTGAAAAAATACAGCGCGTTGACGGAGTCGTTCTTGATTCAAGTGGATGTTGAATTAAGTGGAACAAACCTAGGGTCGTTACAGCAGAGCATGCGCGGCAGAGAAGCGGTGAGTGCTAATTGTTTTTTGTACCCTTTTTATGGAAGATAGACTGATTTTTTGGAAGCATCTTGAATCCAACGACGGTTGCAATCCTGTCATCAATCCTCGCTTGGAATCTGACTATGTGACGGATGCAATTGTGAATGTTGATAATTCAGCACACTGTTCAGGGTCATCAGCTGGAATATCTCCGGCTTCACAGACTTATGGATCACTTCCTAATCGCACGAGGTCGAATCAGTTTTCCAGTAACGATCGCTCATATTTGGGTGTGAACCGCAACGGGTCTTTTGAGAATACTACGTCGGCGTCTCCTATGAATCAAAGTCCGCAACAGGACGACAGTGCCATGCTGACGAACTTCAACATGGGTATTTCGCCCGTGGTGAGCGGCGGCAGTGACAATATGAACTCCGGCAATGCATCTCCGCAGACGATGAACTCCTCATCAAACCCTTCTTTTACACCTCCCAGCATGGACCAAAGCTCATCGAACAGTCGACTAAACAGCTCCACCGCCAAGACCTCTTTGGACCCAAACTTCCTAGACTTCAACGCAGGTCTCGATGATTTCTCAAATAATAATATGTCATTCTCGCCGTTGTTCGAGAATAACTCAATGGGTCACGCGTTGCATACTACCGGAATGGACTCAACCCTTCCCCATAATATTAACTGGGAACTGGCGCCAGAGTTTGATGGTACGAATACCGGTCTGGATGGGTTGATGGGTAATCCGAATAACTTGTCAGAACGTCAAATCGAGTCTATGCTTCAAGGTATGGGCTGGAATGGTTATCAAAGCTAGGCCCGTCGTGCGAGCGCCTACTTTCTATATCTCCTCTCTTTGATTGTTGCGAATACAAATGTACAGGCTACCAAATGGACATATACAAGGAAGTATTGTTTGTGGGATTGTTTTTTCGTCTTTTCGTTTTTCTGGCGTCTTGATTGGGGTTCGGTGGAAATGTGTCTTGGATCTTCATACCCTAGGAATACTCGCATCTTGTTAATAAAACCACCTCAAATCTGAATATAGACATTGGCTTGTACAGCCAAAGTATGATTTAGCACAAAAGTTGAATAACCAGCATTCCATGTAGTTTAAGCTACGAAGGATGATTGGTAGCCTTAGGCACCAGCCAATAAAAAGGTAACTTCCGTTAGTTAGCGCGACGCGGATTCGACCTATAATTTGAAGCTTGGGTCAGAATAATCGAAGAACTATTAAGCTATCGAACATAAAATAGAGAATATCTCTATCTTCAACCGTCACATATATTTTTTTCACTTATGGTGAACTTTTCAGTCTGAAATCTGCAATCAAAATCCGCGCGCATTGAACGCATTGGCGATCAGAGCAAACGACAACCCCGGTTGGGGGAATTCTCCACACAATCCCATTCACGACTTTGCGCCGAATCAAGAGGGCTCTCAACACAATGGCTTCGAAACAGCCTGATCGAAGACTTATACACAAAGACCGGTTCGGATATCTATTCGGCAATCTCAAGACTCAAAATTACCAAGATCCCGTGGCCAGAGGGCCAGGTTCTCACACGTTTGTGTTTCTCCAACCTTGCGACATTTTTTTCTTTTTATTCCCTCCTCATATCGGCGAGGATCATTTGAGGGGTCGGAATGTGGAAACTGAGGACTCAAAAGACTGACTCTTTGACTCGTGGAGGACCGAACGGATAGTATTCGAACACTAGCTTGGAATCCCACCGGCCAGCTTATAGCCACCGGATCGGCGAATCGGACGTTGCGCATATGGAATCCTGAGCGCGCCAATGCGCGGTATTCTACCGAATTGCGAGGACACACTGCTGGGATTGAGCAGGTGCTTTTTAATCCAGTCCGGGATGCGGAATTGGCGAGCTGCTCGAGCGACGGCACCGTGCGGTTCTGGGACGTACGATCCAAGACGTGCGTGAGTAAACTGGATGTTGGCGGAGAGGCGTTCACATTATCGTGGTCGGCGGACGGGAAAGTGGTCGTTGTCGGCAGGAAAGACGATACTTTAGTTCCTGTATCTGTGGAGAACAGCATGTCAACACCGACGATAGCCTCCTCGTCCTCAGCAACCGGTTCCGAGCAACAGAAATCTTCTTCGACTTATACTTTATTACCAGGCCAGCCTCAAAACACTCAGACTAACGCGACCACATTCTCGTACCATATACCTTCGTCCTCGTCACCGAACCTGGATCTTCTGGCCACTACAGGCGAAGGCACGGTCCGAATATTCTCGTACCCTTCCTTCGACTTACAATACACGCTCAATGCTCATAGCTCAGCCTGCTTGGCGCTCGCCCTAGCTCCGACAGGTCGCTATTTGGCTGTTGGCGGGAGTGACGCGTTGATTTCTCTTTGGGATACGACGGATTGGGTGTGTCGACGCACCGTATCCAGTGAAGGAGGCGGGACTATTCGGGGTGTCAGCTGGAGTTTTGACGGTAGATTTATCTGTGGCTCAAGCGACGAGGTGGGACCTAATGGACTGGAGATATTCCATGCCGAGACTGGTGATAGTGTGTATAAGATCGCGACCAGTGCTGGTGTGCCTGCTGTCGCGTGGCATCCAACGAGATACTGGCTGGCATATTCACTTATGGCGGAGGGAAGCAATGCAGGGGGGCTCAGAATTGTTGGAGCTGCTGGCGGCGGCTTGTGATATTGGACGCTCGTCTTTATAAGATAATATGCATAGAATTGTGATAACCTTTTGCGTATCATTGTATCACCACTGTTTTTCGGATGGCTCTCTGCATAGTTTCTTATTGGTGATGGCGCTTATAGATAACACAGTGCGATTCAGAATTGAAAAAATAAAAAAAAATCCGAATACACGGAGCCATAGCTAATCCTTGTTCCATGAACACTAAAAATTTCGAAACATCTTATTTCCTTTTTGCTTTCCTCAAATATAACAGCATTCGTAGAGGAGACAGAATTTAGTTAAGAGCATCGAAAAGTGACAGTTTAACCCTAACCCTATAAAATTCTTGAGGCCGGAGCTTATTTTGACCTCATCTTACCAGGTAAAGAAAACAGCGCGAGAATTAATGAACTGCCTAAGCATGCCACCTACTTAAAACTCCGGAAGACAACTTTGTCCTTAGGATCGGCGACGAAATCTGTGGTTCAATCACAGAGCTGAGCCTTCGGAGCAATGCTCGACTTCGAGGACGGCGCATCTGCCCATGAGAAAAGTTTCATCACAATAGGCCAGACAGGAGACTCCAAAAAAGCTCCCTTCTCGACAATCTTGCGCCACACGTTAGTGCATACAGTAAGTTCCTCAAACATCTACAATTAATTCTGCTCGACTGATTCTTTTTTTTTTAGACAGAATTGATTCTGCCCAAGGACGTGCATGATGCAGTATGGCCTGCAATACGTGGAAAGCTAGAACAGCCAAAATACCTTCGGGTCATTATGCCGCTGATAGCATTACTGGAGGGCGACTTCTTCAATGACTTTATCAAAGCAGGTGAGGTTTAGTTCCTATGGAGCAATTTCATGCATCGATTTCTAACTTCGCGTAGGGTCTGTTGTGATGTTGTCAGAAGGTCGGCCGGGAGTAGACGATGTGTTCTCCTTTGAAAAAGGTAACTTGACAAAAAAGAGAAGTAGTGCAGTCGGAAGGCGAGGAAAATAACGAGAGCAATTTGTCAATTTGTTTTTGAATTTTCCAGCTGACTGGATCTCCTTCTATTAGGCATCCTTGCCCTTCAATTGGGGAAAGAGAAATACGAACGTACTGGCCTCCCCGGGAAGCCCATTAGGAGCGGAGGTAGAAAGCATGCAAAGGAGAGATTTGGTCTGTTTGAGTTTGTCTAATCTACAGTGATAAACAAACTGACGTTCCATAAGAAATTGAAATTGATCTCCGCCAGCCATCGATGCTGCATGGCAAGAAGGGATTTGAACGCGTTATCTGGGCTTGTCGAAATGTACTCAATACCTCCTTGACCTGGCTCTTGGTCTGTGATGCAGCTTCTCAAAGTTTCTTGGACAAAAGTAAGACTAAATATCCTCAATTTGAGAGACTTGTGTGCTCACCATCATCAGTTACAATTGCCCTGCAGAAGTATCAGCCTACTGTTCGAGAATGCTCCTTTGAAGAAATCTTGCATTCTAACGTTAATATTCCTCAATTTTCTATTGAAGAGTTTCAGGCGCTGTCCTCATCAGTGCAGATGGAGGAATATTGCGACGATATCTCGGAGTGGCTTGCCTTGGTTTCCCTGCGCTCACCTCGTGTCAAAGCGGATGATACGATTGATCCATACCTGTCTCGTTATACTGTACCTCAGTCCGAGCTATTACCGCCTAAACCCAAAGATATCGTCAGTCTGCGCTGGCATGGTGCTTTGAATGCCCGCTGGATTAATCACTTATTGACTTCATATCTGTGAGTATTTATCATCCACGACAGCAATTTCCCAAACTTTGTCAATGACACTAAACGTGAGAAGCCTTGAATCACAGTCTCATTTCAACGAGGCGAATTTTTGGAGTGCTTTGTCAAGCTCAAGCTTCCGGAGATCTGCCGTGGAAAACAATGATGGGTATACTATACTATGCCTAAAAGACAGAGTGCAAACTGCAAGCAGTTTTGTGGCTTGGGAGTTTGTTGGCGCATCTATATCTACCTGAATTGGGTATGTGCAGTTTGAAACGGATGAAATACCTCCTTGGCTTTCCTTCCGCCCTCCATATTTCACCATCATCATCGACTTCTCCTTCGCCCATGTTGTCCATGAACGCGTAGTGCTTGCGTATTTAATCTCTTGACTCTTCCTTTGCACAGCCTGTTCTTTTATTTGTCGATTTGTCATGCCTTTTCAGACTAGCTCTATTCAAATAGCCTAGACCATGGCTGTGACATCGGGTATTTTGTTGTCTTCCCAAAGATTTTTCAAAGCTTGCAGGGAAAAAGGAGATTGACGCAGACGCCGCACACGCCCCTCATCAATTCAGCAAACCAAAGATGAAATCCAAGAAGTCCACCGCTGGTGGTCCTATTATGTGCGGTCCTCTTTGTCCCCCTACTTCCAAATATGGCAGCGCTGAAGGCATTCCCGTTACGGTACCGCCTAGTGTCCTAACGTTGTTCGTGGATTGCTCTGGTCAATCCCAAGCGGCTCTATATCAGGCCTCTGGCGCTCGGTGGGCTGTCATGCCTATTACTATATCTATGCCAAGCTTATTCCTTTGGATAACTGACTTAGGCAAGCCGAAAATCAATTATTTTTATGCTGGATAACACTACGCTGTTACTTGCTCTTCAGAATGAGGCACAAGACGGATTTTTGTGGAAATTAGGCCTGACAGATGTGAAGATTGGTCCTCGACCCTTTGCATCAGCGTCTACCGACCGTCCCGCGGCCGTGTATCATCGTATGTATTCGCCAACGTGTACCCGTGCTCAAATTATAGCTTGTGAGTAGGATCCTTCTAGGCAGTTTTGGCTTGCTTCAGTAGCTTGATAATTGACCAGAGTGAAAGATTTTTAGAGATGTTCTAGTTACAAACATTATATTACAGCTATTCTTTCCGAGGTATCTCTCCAGTCTCATCTTTAGATGAGCCTTCTTTACTACAGCAATTATTAAGAAACTCCTTTTGTAGCCGTTTATGGCATATGACACATGGCGTGGTTAACGTGTACCTAATTATTATGTTCTTGAAAAAGATGACACAGCCGTTAGTCTACCTAAGTCTGCGTCTGGATTACTCATTGCGACGTTTCCTAATGAGCTTTGGGATGTGCACTTGAAATGTGCCATCTTGATCCGCAGACTTCAGTACAGTAGCCAAAGACTTGTGCAAACCAACCAACTCTGCCCTTTCCGCCCACTTGGTGAGAGTCAGTTTCTCTACCACTGGAAGCAGTTCTTCTGACTCCCGTTCTATATATTCCTTCATCTGATCTAGTGGGATGACAATATCGCCTGTATGGTGGGTATATGATAGGCCGTTCGATGTCCCCGGGTTGTTTTCAAGCACGTCCTTGACAATGTTGCGGCTCACATTTTCAATAGAGACAAGATCCAATGTCCCTTGGATGAGGTGGGTCTCTGGCACAGCTCTGATCTTTCTGGAGAAATCAAGAATGCTTAGGAGCAGTTCCTCCTGGTTGTGCTCTTCATTTGGCGGCCGCATGATCCCTGACGGTCGATGGATCCATACTGGTAGATCGAATGCTGTGTTTACACGCTCGAGAAATCGTTCACTGGCCCATTTAGTCGCGGAGTATCCATCGCTACCATCGGCGGGTGGTGGCGTCAAGCTGGCAGAAACCTCGTCAAAGGTATCTCCAGCGGCAAACATTGCCACTCCTGCGGTGGAAATGTAGTGAATGGGGATGCGTCGGGGTAGGCAGAGGCGCGTCAGTTCTTTTGTTGAAGTGACATTGGTGTCTCGCAGATTCGAATAGCTCTTCAAGTGAGAGACTTCGGCAGCACTATGAATGGTGCTGTCTGCCTGACTAAAGATTCTATCCGCCTCGAGCCTCGAAAGTCCCAAAAGTGGAAGCCGGAGATCACCTTCATGATATATTACTCTGGGGTCTTGTGGGAGTTGATTTGTATCTAGCCGCTCCTGGAGGCGCCGCACCGCAATGCAGATGACTTTCTCAACTTGTTGATTTTGAAGCAGTGTCTGAAGGATATACCGTCCGACTGGCGCGGAAACTCCCGTGAGTACGATAGTTTTAGGTTTCACAGTAGGAGGCCGCGCATTTAATGGCGCTATCTGGTTGAAGTTTTTCGGTAACGCTGTTTCGGCCTCCCAATCAATCAATACCTTATTTCTGACCTGGGATTTATGCTCAATTAACTGCGCCATTGAGCATAGGGTGCAGGAGTTGAACAGATCAACAACCATCAGTGAAGTATTAAGGCGCTTGCGGATATGTGCCTGGACCTCGAGTAGCAGCATCGAGGTGCCACCCATTTGGAAAAAGTCTGAATCGGTGCTAATATCCTCCAGGTCATGGGGACCGTGAGACAAAACCCCCTTCCAGATTTCCTTTAGCTGAGACTCAATAGTCGACATTGGCCTTTGTGCAGCCACAAGCGCAGAGGGATGTGTCACGCCCAAGCTTTCCACAGCACGCCTGTCAAGCTTGCCTGATATCGTTTGTGGCATTTCCTTGACTTGTACTAGCACTCTGGGACACATGTACTGCGGTAGTGGCAAATCATTTCGAAGTCCTCTCAAAAACGCTTCCGGGTCTGCAGGTGTGTCCGAGCAAAAAACGACGTGGCCAACAAGAGATTCAGAGCCTTCCTTGTTGAGAGATCGAACAGAAACCACGACTTCAGAAATAGAGCCTTTGGCTGTCTTCAATATCGTTTCTTCAATGTCTTTGAGATTGACTCGCATGCCACGAAGTTTGATTTGGGTGTCCTCTTCAAGCCGGCCCTCCACAAATAACTTATTGCCCTGAATGCGGCCTCTATCACCTGTTCTATATGTCCTCGTCCATCCATTTTTTATGTATTCATCATGCGCATAGTTGTTCGACCTAAATGCATGCTCTGTTTGGACATCGTTGTTGACATATCCCAACGCGAGCCCTACACCTCCAATAAGGATCTCGCCAGGGAGTCCTGGAGGAAGAAGACGCAACTGTTCGTCGACTATGTAGATAGATTCGTTCGGTGAGGGCGACCCTGCCGGAATGTTATCACCATACACATCTACCTCCTGGTAGTTCAGCTCCGATTTTGTAGAACAACACGTAGTTTCTGTCGGCCCATATCCGTTAAAAAGCCTGAGATCAGACTTTTCAAGTTTCCTGAATGAGTTCAATAGGCCTCGAGAAACAGGCTCGCCTCCGCTAAGAGCAACTGACCACGATGAGGCACGCAAATGTTTTTGAACCCCATAGCGAAGCCAGCTGCTATATTCTGAGGGAGTTGCACAAGTGTATGTGATATTTTGCGTCAACATAGTCTCAGTGATTGCTAGAGCATCGCCTCGCATAGATCTGGGGATTACGCACAACGTTCCTCCGAGCGAAAGGCCAAGGAATACCTGTAATATGGACATATCGAAGCTAAAAGAACTTTGCTGGAGCACGACGATGTCGGAATCCAGTCCGTAGATCTCTGCTGATACCTCAACTTCATTCTGGAGACTTGAGTGTCCTAAAATAACACCTTTTGGAGTTCCTGTCGAGCCACTCGTGTAAAGTATGACAGCAGGATCATTCGAATTTGCGACGACGGTTATGTCTGCAGCCGGATAGAGATCAAATGATGAGATGTTGATAATTGTGAGGTCGTGCCCATCCAGAAACCCGCATTTAGTCTCTGTCGCTGCATCAATCAGAATAGCGGTAGCCTTGCAGTCATTTATCACGGCTGACAATCGACTTGCTCGCGATACAGCATCCAGTGGCACGTAGACAGCCCCTAATTTCAGGATAGCCAGAATGGACGAAATCCAGGTAGTTGTGGATTCCTGATAGACTGCAACTCGGCTCCTAGACTGAACGCCATATTGTATTAATATCGAAGCGATCTTATTGACCTGTTTCTTCAGCTCCGCGTAGGTTGTGGGCGAATCCCCTGCCTCTGAAACAGCAACTTTCTGGCTAGCATTGTTCATTACATCCTCAATGCGGTGAACAAGAGTCGGTTGCCATTTACTCGTAAAATTCGCGCCTATATATTCTCATCAGTGTGTGTATTCTTCGAAATGTAGTTCAACGCTTGCTCACCACGGCCGAGGGTAAGGCCTTCAGACACACTTGCATCTCGATATCGCCAATCGGTAGTTATGAAAGTATCCGGTGACTGCGAAAATTCCTGCAGAATATCCTCGTACAAGTTGGCAATGTACCTGGTATCGCTTTCCGAATACAGTTGCTTCTGAGACATCAACGAGACCAAAGCATCACTGCCAGGATTATCGATGATATCAATGCTCAGATCATAGGCTGTCCTACCTGGTTCAAACTTAGCGATCTCGAAAAGGCAATTGGCGAAGGGCTGTTTCTCTCTGGTGCCTTGGCGGTAGTCTATAAAGGCCTGAAAGATAGGACTTTGACACGGGTTTCTTGTGACTCGAAGCTCGTTCAAAAGAACTTCAAACGGGACCTGTGAGTGAGCTAAAGCCGAGTATGTCTTTGTTCGAGCCTCTGAAATAGCTTGCCTAAAAGTGTGCGATTCAATCGCAAAGCGAATTGGCAAGAGATTGACATATGGTCCAAAGCTGGAAATTGTGGCCTCTTCTTTGCGGTTCCCATCTGCAATGCCAATTGCGAATTCTCTCGCGTTCGTCAAACGGTAAAGCAAAACTTCAAATGCAGCCAAGTAAAAGTGAAAGCTAGTCGCTCTACTGGTCTGTGAGACTGAACGGATTCTATTTGCTAGATCTTCGCTTACTCGTAAGTCAATTGCTGTGACATTGTAATCGTCAAGAGGCTGGCGACTTGACTTTCTGGAGCGTATCAGCGGTAAGGCATCGGGAATTGTAGGAAACTCTTCCTTCCAATATGCCACGTCATTGTCAAAATCGCCTCTGGCGAACTGCTCTTGTTGCTTTATAGCGTAGTCGGGATATTGAAGGACGTCCAGTTTTAGTTCCTGGCCATTGTATGCCGTCTCCAGATCTTTCATGAAGACCAAGTGGCTCATGCCATCGAGAATAAGGTGATGAGAGACAACCAAGAGATAATTCACATTTGTTGATTGGGTAAGTAGGCGTATACGCATCATCTTTCCAGAAGAAAGGTCAAATTCGTGTTTACGAAATTCTTCGTACTCTTTAGTGACATCCGAATCTTGCTGAACGTGAGACAGTTCCAAATTGATTGTGCTCGTCACTAGTATACCCTGCATTGGCTTTCGGCTGTCATCCCGAATAAAGAAACATGTTTTCAATGTCTCGTGGTACTGGGCGACTTTTGTAACTGCTTCTTTCAGATCATTAACCCGGAGGTCTCCCGTGATTCGAAATAAGACCGTATGGTTGAGTGTGGTCTTGTCTTTTACCAGCGCATGGACGAACCAAAACATGGATTGGGTAAAAGATAGATCAACTGATCTCTCTATCACTGGTCCTTCAATTATCCCAAGCTCAGAGTCGGTCTCTGCGGACAACGGCGTCGACGCCAACAGCGCATCTGAGCCTGAGGAATCATTATGTGAACTATTGTGTGAGGTCGCTTCACTAAGTAGATCTCTTTTTTCGTGAAGGTCGAGGAGATTTTCAGTACCTGGCTCGACGCCTTCCGTGTTGATAACTCGAACATTTGGAATAAGTTGCTCTGGCACGTCACGAACGGCTTGATCAACCACATCGCTAATGTACATCCCTCCAAGTATACTTAAAACAAGGATATTCACTTCATAGTTCTTCAGGAACCAAGAACGAATTTCTACCGCAATAAGGGAATCTATTCCGACCTCGTCAGAACGCATCTCCATGAGACCTTTATCTTCGGTCTTGATCTGTAGAAGTGCTCGAAGTTTTGATGCAAAAGTTTCTGTCATACGTCAGAGTCACTCGGGAGAAGGGCAGCAGAAAGAAACCCACCTTGAATTACTGTGCGGACGTCTTCTTGGGTTTGTGCAGCCTGGAGCCGGTCTTTGATTGAAATTTTGCCTTTGGTTGAGGGCCCACAAACGTTGCTCTTTAGCCCTCTCAGCCCTCTTGCAGCGAAGCGAGCAAACTTTGGATCAGCATGCCATGCAGGCATCACTTCAGAGTCAGCTAGAACATCCTGTAATCCAGTCAAAATCTGTACGTCTTCAAGCAAGTCAGAGCTGCCCGCTTTGATGCTCTCTGCAATCATTTGGTGGAAGTCTCGCTCCGACAATCGCATCAAGCTTGCTCGATTGAACCTGCTGTTTCCCACCTCGCCTACCTCCCTGGTAATGTAACCAGCCCCAATGATTGCACCAACGTCTACCACAGTTGTTGCTTGGCCACACTTGCGTCGGTGAGCCGCGAAACTGTCCAAAAATGCGTTTGACGCTGTATAATTTGCCTGTCCGACATTTCCAAGGACCCCTGTCATGGAGGACAGGAGAATGAAAAATTCAAGCGTTTCGCTCTGAAATAGTCTGCTCAAGGCCAAGGTTCCGTCTACTCGGGGATTTAAAACCGCCATCATCTGATCGTAATGCATGTCACGAATAGCAGTGTCTCTCAGTACCATAGCACCTTGTATAAGGCCTCCAATCGGCGGAAGTGTATCCCTGATGATTGCGTGAACACGTTTCAAACCATCTTCCTTGGTAACGTCACTAAAGAGAAGTCAGCAGAGCTAGTCGAATTTATGTAGACAAGAGAAAGGTTGGTATTACTTGGCAAAAGCTTTGACGGTAGTGCCTTGCTGCTGATGTGACTGAAGCCAGGCTTTGTCGATTTTGCTCGGATCTCTGCTGGTTATGACCAAATACTTCGCCCCATTCTCTATCATCCAGTCGCAAAGGGATAATCCAAGACTACCAGAAAGCCCAACCAACCAATATGTCCTATCGGGCCTCAAAAGAACTCCATTTCCAAGGCGTGCTATACGAGCAGATATCGTTGAATTCGCTCTCCAAGCCACGATTTCTACAGGACGTCGAGGATCAATTCCGCTGGCCATATCCTGAACATGAATTAATGCAAGACTTTGGTTGTGACGAAATGGCTTTTCATCATTTTCGACGAGAGCTAGCGCCGAGATCAGTGTCTCTCTCAAAGAACAGTGTGAAACACTGATGAAGATCGAATCAGGAGATTGAATGTGGCAGAACCTTGGAAGGCAGGCCAAAATCACGCTATGACTGGATAGCTTGCTCGACTCAATTCCGAACCCACAGAAATGCGTGATGTTCTTAGGAAGAAGGTGCTGAACCTGGCGCTTGGACATGTATGGGGTTACATTGATCCATGAAAATTCCTTTGCCAGTGATGTCGATTCCGTTGTGAAAACAGCTGTTATGTCCTTCTGGGCTGCGTGAAGTTGTATAACTTGGGCAAGCCCTGGTATAGGTTCGTGTACAAGCAATATCTGTCCCCGCGAAACGCTGCTGAGAATGTTAATTGCGACTATTTGAATCCAAATCATTGTTAAAAAGCCAGATTCCCACTCATCCTGCATAGTATCACAAGAGACAAAGGCATCAGGGGGGACATAATGGGACGATGCGAGTGACTGAGTAAAGAAAATCGTGTGAGACCCATTTTGATCCACTCCCTGGGAAAGAAATCGCGGGCCTTCGGTGGTCTGAAAAGCTGCCGTAATGGAGAATGTTGTTTGAATATGGATAGCGGACGGAATGTCAATTCCCGCTTGGTTCAGACGCAGGACTTCGGTCAAGACATATCCTTGTCCATTATTGAGAAGCTGAACTGTGGACTGATTCAAATCTATTTCACGAGTTACAAGTCTTCTGCTCGAATTATACCGATCATTGGCAGCAGGTATAGCTTCGAGTCGGGGAACGAGACTGTTCCCATCACTACTCATCACGATTTCATTTTCCACGCTCCAAAGCAGGTCACTTTGGTTGCTCACAGTGTTTGCAGGCTTCAAAAGCTGGAACCGAAGCGCTGCCTCGGCTATTTTTGTAGGATCAATGGTCTTCGAACTGTCGAAGTCGAGAAATTGCAAACGCAGCTCTGGTGCTTCTAAAGCAGCCGTGCGGCCGAAGCCAATAGTCATGTTTGAGTATGGATCATCAGCTCGGCGGCCGCTTGTAATCCAAAGGAGACTTTTCTCTGAGCTGAATATGCTCTTCAAGCTACGGAAGTCGTTCGGTGTCATAGCCTTAAAGATGGGATGATCGAGTTCTGTAAGGCTAAGCACTGTGGCATGGCGGGGGATAAGTGAAGGATCGACATCATTCAGAGTCTTGAACACGATTGTTGAACGACAAAACCTCTTTAGTAAATTCTCGATATCCGCAGCAAGGCGAGCAACTCGAAGAGTTTTACCGCCGACGATCACTAGCACCTCGATGCCGTTTTGGCCAGGAACGGGGAGAATACCCGTATTGAGAGGTTGCCGCAGGAAGTTTACGCGGTCGTCAACGGCCTGAGATACAAACACCGACCCACCGTAGATTGAAGACAAGTTTTGAGGTGCGATACTATCTATGCCGGAGAAACCGCTCTTTCTGAGCACTGCGTCCCATTCCTCCGGCGGAACACATGGTGATAACTGCCTTCCCTCGTCCACTCCAGCCCACCAACCTGGGAGGGTCCCAAAGATGAATCCGTTTCGAGTCAAATCATTGTTTGTACCTTCGGCCAAAACAAGGTAACCTCCAGGTTTAAGGAGCCGGCGTACATTAATCAAGGATTCTTCGAGCTTGCGTGTTGCATGTATGACGAATGATGCAACAATCAGATCATATTCACTACTTGTGAACTCTTGCGACGTTGGATCGTGCTCTACATTGAATGTACGAAAGATCATGCGGCTTCGATATTCCGAGAAAGTTTCCTGTGCGTTCTCAAAGAACCCAGCGGATATATCTGTAAATGTATATGTCTCGAAATCGGCCGCAAGCTCCTTGAGAATGCTTTTTGTCGCGCCACCAGTGCCAGCGCCTTTCGCCAAATCAGTAAAAGAAAGTGAAAAAACATAACCGATCCACCAGAACTCTGGCTTACCTATTTCCATAATGTTCATGTTTGGATAACGATGCGCTATGTGACTGATAGTACGAGCAAGCCATTTGGAGAATTGCACATAACCTAGTGCGGCGACATAATACTCGTCGAGAAGGCCATTGGCACGCATGTGTTCTAAAATATTGGTCTCTCCTCTTATTACTCGTGGCATTTGTTCCCCAATTATGTGCAGCATTTTGATATCGGGAGTATCAGCAAATCTATCAAATGAGTGAGAGGTGTTAACACGTAGAGAGCCCTATGCGTCTTTCGAACTTGCATAGACGTACCTTTTACTTGCGGTCATAATGTCTTCGAGAGTGTCGCTTAACCATTCTTTCTCTGCATAGACATGTTGACCAGCGTCCTGCAAGGAATTGATGTGACGAACCCAGTTAAGGTAGTGAGAGAAGATTCCGGAGTTGGCAGGGTCATCCGACGGGAACTCTCTGTCAAACTTCCTTGTGTAAAAGGTCGATATACGTTCAATAATCTTCGCTAAATCTTGTTGATAGCAAGTCACATTATCATCGTGTGCAACAGCTTCGCAATCTGGCGTGTCACTCTTCCAAATGGTACGGGAGAAGAGCTTCTTGTCGGCGGCTTCTGTGGTACTCGCGATAGGAACGGCTTTCATGCCTTCCACTTGTATCGCGAGGTTATTGGATGATGGGTCATACAAGTCGACGTCCCCAACAAATCCCGTAAAGTCTCTTTCAGAACTAGTGGATTCAAATGGCACCGAGGCCTCATCGGTCCAATTTGAACCACAAAGACATGGGTTGACTCTAATTCGTGAGAATCCGGATGGAACATGAAGGGACCATAGTTCTCCGTCTCCGGGGTAGCTGAACGATAGGATGATAGACTGGAGGGCACAATCCAATGTTGCGGGATGAATCAGGAGCCGTTCGGCGTCTCCCGATGGTACCATGTCAACGGTTCCTGACGCAAGGCCAAGCTTTCTTTTCAATGAAGAAAGCCCCCGAAATGGACCGCTATAGATATAACCTACGTCGGCTAGAGAGGAGTAGAATTGATCTTTTCCAACGTCGATCATGTGTGGAGCCGAGGGTCCTCTTTGGGAGAGTAGAGCAGCCGTAGGTTCTCCTAGGCGGACGCTGACAATCCCACTGGTGATAAGCGTCAAGCTTCGAGGTTCCTTTCCTAATGCTGCAGCTAATGTGAAACGTGCTCGAACAACGGCTGAAGAAGTCCTATCAACATCCGCCAAGGATGTTAAAGTTTCAATCCCAGCGTCCTCTTCGTCAAACACCAAGGCTTGATGTATGACAAAGCTCTCAATATCAATGAGTTGAACGTTTTCTGCATCTGCCAGAAGCCTAGAAGCCTCTAGTGCCGTCGCAACGTATCCCGCCGCTGGGAAAACAGTCTTATTTTCTAACTGGTGGCCAGACAGCCAGGGGATTTCCTTCATTTTGAGTATGTTCCTCCAGCTCAAATGGTGCGGTGAGTAGTCTGGGGTGATATCTCCGAGAAGAGGGTTTACTTTGTGCTCGCGCTGTCTCAAGTTGCGGGATATACGAGACTCATGCCAGTATCTCGTTGTGTGATTCCACTGGTATGTAGGAAGGCCTTTAATGGCCTTGAATTGGGATACGCCACTCATAGCTTTTTCGAACACGTCGAGAGCCACGCATGATTTGCCATGCAACACCCACAAGGACCCCAACGAACCGGAAAACGCTTCAGTTGCATCCTTTGATCTATTGAGAGTTTCAGAATAAGGCAGAGCTCGACCCAGGCTCTCATGAATTTGTTGACTTGCAGGCCCCTTAAGTGCAGGATGAGGTCCAATCTCAAGAACATGGTCAAAGTCGCTCGATGCTAGTGCGCGGGATACTGCTTGAGAGAATAAAACTGGACAGACCATGTTATTGGCCCAATAAGTACATTTAGATTTTGCACGGTCTACCTCTTCAGAGCTCTCATATACGCTGGAGAACCATGTGCAATCCGACAGTGGCTTTTGTTCTTGGATCCCACAGGCTATTAGCGACTTGATATAAGGCTCAGCACATGGCTCCATATGGTGAGAATGGTAGGCCTTGTCGACTTTAAGACGGCGATTAAATTTCCCTTCATCTTGAAAAATTTCCTCTAGCTCTGCAATGGCGTCGTCATCTCCAGAGAGTGTAACGCTGGTAGATGAATTACTAGCTGCTATTGTGACGCGCCCCTGGAACTCAGGCTGGTCACAAATATCCTTCGCGTCTTCCCAAGATGTACCGACAGCTAGCATGGCGCCGCGGGCTCTAGCAACTTGGCAGTGCATTCCACGGTAGTACGCAACGTACATGGCATCGCGCGCAGACAAGTAACCGGCAGCATATGCGGCAGCTATCTCGCCGGAAGAATGGCCTACCACGGCATGCACTTGGATGTTGGCAAGGCGAAGTAAATCAACCAGAAGTATCTGGACTGCAGTACATAGTGGCTGTGATAAAACAGCATCATGAAGCCTAGATGATGAAGCACTAGCCAAGAGCTCTTTCTTCAGTGACCACTTGGGGCGCTCACTCTCTGGAAGTTGGGTTAGATAAGCTTCCAGCTTTTCCACGATACTTCGCGCTGATGAGGACTTCTCTATCAACTCGGCTCCCATACGGGCATACTGAGCACCCTGGCCGGTAAAAATGGCCAAGATTCTGGGAATTTTGTTTGCGGATGATGATGCGGCTTTGAAACCAAATTCTTTATCCGTTTCTGAAAGTCTTGAGTCGATATTAGTCCTGAGACCATCAATGCTATCTGCAGGGAACGAAATTCGGAACGGCAGGAGACTTCGCCGTTGAAAGAGATTCCAAGACAGGTCATGCGAGCTGATTGAGGGTTGAGTAGCAAGAAACTCTGAATAAGCTGAGAGCATGGCGACAAGGGACAATTCGGATGCGGCTGAGAAAACGAAAGGAGCAAATGATGAGGAATTATCGGGACCATCGGGCTTTGGATATGTATCAAAGCTTTCGAGGATAGCGTGTGCGTTTGAGCCGCCAAATCCAAAACTATTTACGCTTGCCCTTCGGGATAGATTATCACGTATTTTTGGCCACGGTCTCGCACTGGTCGCAATTTCAAGGTTTCCATAGAACGGTAAAACCGAGGGGCTGATTTTGTTGAAGTGAAGATTAGGAGGAATGACTCCGTATTGCAAAGCGAGGGATGTCTTCAGAATTGCCGCAACTCCGGCTGTGCCTTCCGTGTGGCCCAACACTGTCTTGATTGAGCCAACGTAAAGATGGTTCTGGGGTTTTGTTATTTCATTATTTTTCTCGCCAAAAAAGACTCGTTGGATGGCCTCGGCTTCAATGGGGTCTCCAGCCAGCGTGCCTGTCCCATGAGCCTCGAAATACTGGCACCGATCTTCTTCCTTCAAGGGATTAAGGCCAATTTTCGAGTATGTCTGTCGTATTAGATCTTTCTGCGCGGAGGCGCTCGGCATAGTAATACCTTTCGTATGGCCATCCTGGTTGATACCTGTTTCTCGGATGATGCATTCGATATGGTCACCATCTGTAAGCGCATTGCTGAGAGTTTTGAGAACCACGACGGCAACCCCATCCCCACGGGCATACCCGTTAGCATCTTGGTCCCACATTCGAGAGCGACTGTCGGGAGATAACATTTGTAGCTTGCTCTCAGTGATGTAATTTTCAGGGCCTAGTAGAAGATTGCTTCCACAAGCCAGAGCAATTCTCGATTCACTGGCTCTCAGTGCCTGGACCGCTAGATGCACAGCAACGAGACTTGAGGAACACGCTGTATCGAGAGTCATTGATGGGCCGTGCCAATCGAAGAAGTATGATAGACGATTTGACATAATGCTCCGGCCTACCCCAATTCCGTGATAAGTCGGAATAGTTTGAAGGTCACGTAGAAGAAGAGCTTCATAATCATTACACATATGTCCCACATAAACAGCTGTATCACTCCCACGAAGCTTCTCCATAGGCAAGCCAGCTGACTCTAAGCCTTCGTAGGCGACTTCCATGAGCAGGCGCTGCTGGGGGTCCAATGCTCTCGCTTCTATTGGTTTAATTCCAAAGAAGTCCGCATCGAAGGCAGCCGGATCCTCCGACAGGCAATAGGAGTGCTTGACATTGCTATGTCCATGATATGATCCATCTGAGTGATAAAAGCCCTCAGCGCTGAATCGAGATGCAGGAATATCGCTTAGAACATCGCGAGGGGCCACCAAGAATTCCCATAACTTTGAAGGGGATGTCGCATCTCCACTGAAGCGGCAAGCACTGCCTATGATGGCAATCGGTTCTTCGCTTTTGAAAGTCATCGTGAACAATTCCAATTCTAGAGAAACGGGCGTAGTGAATATCACAGAAATGGCTTTGACGTATTGGTTTTAAAACGTCCTTTTATAAACTGAAATATAATGACATTGATGCGGGATCTGTTATGAATGTCCCACAGGAAGCGCTCGTCTCTAATCTATACATATTTATCCAATACACTTTCACTGACCCTCCTTCGAATCAGCCTCATGGGCTCGTCTGCGATGGAAATAACAGCTTTCTCATTGACTTGATTATTTGCTTCTACCCCCTCTTCTCTACTTCCAACTCTACATAATTCGGAAAGAAGCATGCGCCTGGAAAGGCTTGATTCTTCGGACGTTCTTCGGAAGAATCACTACCTTGAAACGCATACTAAAAAATGCCAGTTGGGTCAGATTGGAAGGGCTGTAGACAAGCTGACATTACGAACTAAGAACTACCAACAGTTTTCTTAAAGGGGAGACGGATGGCTGACACATCTATCCGATGGAAGCTCCAGGTGGGCTGATTCACCCAGACTTCGAGCTATAGTATGAAGCATGCGCAATTGAGAGTGGCTATTGATCTACCCTATAATATCATGAAAGACACCCGTTTAAAGGGAAGCTAATGCATTCAGCTCCACGTCTAATAGGCTAGAACTCTCCGCTGCAGCGGTGGCAAGCCTCTCGGAAGCTGACATACATCTCGCACCTGAGCATATGTCAGGCAAATTAACTGAGTATCGGATACTTTGATTTGAGGTGCGTTGACTCAGGCTAGGGTTCCGAACGCTAACTAGTAATCTTCCGATAAATCTTGGAAATAAATCATTCAGATGATGATTCTAATGATCCCCACGTCAACTAGGCTTTTTGATTCTGTACTGCTTGGTAGGTCATACAATACTTTGGCGTAAGCCTCGTGATTTCTGCATTAGTGGACCGTAATAATATAATAAGTGCTAGTTCGTCGCCTCTCCAGTTCATAAATTGCTTCATATCGTATGCTCATTCTCAAACAAGTATTGTACCCCTGAGCCTAGAACTCATATAGTACGATTTTTTTTTCAAACTTTACGATACGACAACCTGGAAAGACACTGTGGAAATGGCCCTAGAGTCACTTTTCACTCATCTCTCGGTTTTTTCGTTAGTGAAGCTGGGGATCTGTTTAGTTGGTTGCACTGAACCTTTTCGTGAGAATTAAACTCATTCTATAACCAGTACCTCTTGGTTAAAATTGGACAATACTTCCATCGTGCCATTCTTCATCCGTATGCCAAGTACCCTGGTCCCAGGCTTGCAGCTCTCTCCAATCTCTGGTATGCTTACCACTGGTGAGTTTAATCTATGAATGGGTCGAAGGGGAATGGATGAAAAAGAGAACATACTATTGACATCTTTGAAGGTTCTCTGGCCGCTATCCTTGGGCCATCGAGAAGGCCTTCCTAAAATATGGTAAGCACGTACAGAGAGATTTGAAAGAAACTCAAAATGAACATTTGTCGCAGGAGACGTCGTACGAATTGCACCGAACGAGATTGCTTTTTTCAAAGTTGAGGCGCAAACAGGTACAGAAAGAGTGCAGTCTGGGTTGGCGATTTTGACTAATGATGGTAAATTCATAGATATTCTTATGGCTGGCAGCACCAAGTCAAGACCTCCTTTCATCAAGACTGAGATCCAACGTTGGAAAGGAGAGCATGCTGGTATTGCTGCTGATCCGGATCCAGAGAAACACCGGGCAGTGAGAAAGATGCTTGCGCCTGCGTTCAATCCTCGTGCCCTGAAGGAACAAGAGCCCATCTTACATAGTCACATGGATGCCTTCATCCGCAAACTTGAAAAAGGTAGCGCTAAGGGAGGTGTCGACATGTCTGAGGTGATCTCTGCCGATCAACTTCCCATAGCAAGTGCCAAGTAGGCTGACTTTCTCTTGTTTGACAGTGGTTCGACTGGCTTGCCTGTGATATTGCCGGAGATCTATGCTACAATGGCGAATTTTTAAACGTCAGCGAAGGTAGAAGCCACCTGCAAGTCTGCTTATGTCCTCCTGGTATCTAATTGGAGTGACAGGTCGAAGTAATCCTTTCCTTACCGTCTTCCGTCAAGCTGGCTTCATCGGAACGATCCATCAGGTGATGTATCGGTGGCCCTGGCTCCACGCCCTCATATTTGCTGCTCTCCCATACAGACTGGCCTTGGTAATCCCAACCATCTACCGAGAGAACCATATCATGGTTCGATCGCGTGTACAACGTCGTGACAAGCTTATGCATCCCGACTACTTCTCACTTATGGTCACGGATGATAATATTCCATCCGAAGACTTCCTGGTTGCCCAGGCAAACCACCTGATCATCGGCGGGTTCGACCCTGATACCAACCTATTCACCTCAGCTGTATACTATCTACTCACAAATCCTAAGAAACTCGAGAAGCTTCAGCAGGAAGTTCGTGGTCGATTCTCTTCATACGATGATATCGTAGGCGATAGTGTTCAGAATCTGGACTGGATGAATGCCGTTATTGAAGAGTCCCTCCGGCTGCATACAAACGGTGCCTTTGGACTTCCTCGTATCAGCCCTGGAGATACAGTAGATGGTCATTACATTCCCAAAGGGGCAAGTTTAGTCATTTTATACTGCACGTGATGGTATGCTGTTTCTTACCAGTTGCAATGTAGTGCCGCGTCCAGACGTCGATTTTCGCAACATCGCATTCCGAGCGGTACTTTCATCGGGCTCGAGACTTTTGCCCTGAGCGTTGGCTTCCACAGTCACATCCGGACTACGACCCAGCATTTGACGGGGACAACCGGGAATCTTTCAAACCTTTTAGCATGGGGCCACGAGGCTGCATTGGCCAGAACATGGCGTACTTGCAGACACGTTTATTGTTTGCTAAGATGGCATGGAAGCTTGAGTGGGAACACATCAACAAGGATGAAGTGGACTGGGAACGTGATATCAGACTGTACGCCATGTGGGTTAAGCCTCCCGTTGTCGCGCGGTTTAAGCCTGCCAGACCCGAGACAATTTTACACTCGTAGTTTATACCTACCTAGGTACAATGCGTGAATTACAGCAAGCAGCCTTGGGAGGCAGTGGGTGATAGGAGGCAGACTGCATATCTTGACAAATAGCTGTGTCGATGAATACGCGAGATCCACAATAAGATGTTATTTTTTTGAATTTAGATATTTACATCGCAAAATACCTCGTTTAAATACACTCCTAGCAGTATCAGACATGTCATAATTAATCGGGAGAGTAAATTGTAACATAAATAACTATGAGCCAAGCCACCTGGAAGATTTTCGTATAATCGGGCGGCCTTCCCACAGGCAGTGAAGGAGTTAGATTGAACTCCATATTAAGCAAGAACTCTACGAAATGACAATGTTCTGTAGGATCAGTATCAGGTCCTGCGAGGTGATTGTGAAAGCGACTCAAAAGTGACTGTGCCAATGCGATTTGACGCACGAACTGTGGTCCTCTGCCTACCTGCATCCATATCTGGTGCGATCAAAGTTTGTAATCATCGAATTGGATTAAAAATTTGAATTACAGTAATCAAATGAATTGCAGTCTGTCGATTCGGAAGGTTTCATGCAGACGAGCATGTCGTGATTCCATGACTCGAACCCTTCGCGCAGAAACTATCCGAATACGCTCACGGTGACTCTTGCAAAGGTGTACTAGCCTCCCAATGAACATACATCATGAGGCTTTGCTAGCTTCATTTGCACGGCAAATTAGCAAAGTAAAAGATAGGCCTGAGCGTTACCAATTGGACCGGAAAACTATCAAGGGAAGATCCTACGAAATGGCTTACCTAGGTATTTACCATACCACCCTACGAACAAATGACCTCGGGAGTTATCAAAGTCGAGAAATCGCTCGTATACGAGTAACAACACGCATATATAAACGGGCCAATATGCAAGAATTGAGTTTGTGAGACGACTGGAATCACCTAGGATTCATTCCTTTTGAGGTTATCAAGTCAAGTGAAGGCATTGCAGATTTATTATTATCCACGAGCCATGACTACGGGAGCTACGACTCAAACAGCCATTATTCAGGCTCGAGATAGTTTGGGACCACTCCCCATCGCTGTGTCAAAAATGGCCCCAATACCGAGCCCTACGTCGCCTAGCCATGTCCTCGTGCGAGTGCTCGCCGTAGCATTAAACCCCACAGATCATAAGATGGTCACTCATTTTCCAATGCCTGGGGCGACGATGGGCTGCGACTTCTGCGGGGTTGTTATGCCTTTGACGTCCGAAACAGACCCCAACACTTTGCCCCCAGGGATAACAGGCGGAACTCGAGTCTGCGGCGCAGTCTTTGGATATAACCCGGATGACCAAAAAAATGGGGCATTCGCCGAATATGTAGTTGCAGATGCACGACTCCTGCTCCGCGTGCCAGCCACCTGGACGGATTTGCAAGGTGCTGCATTAGGAGGCATTGGCTGGGGAACAGCGGGCCTTGCTCTATGGGACCAAAAAGCGCTGGCACTGGTAGGTCGACCATCCAATCCGACTGAGAAGAGACAGCCTGTGTTGGTTTACGGGGCCAGCACTGCAACAGGCACGATGGCCTGCCAGTTGTTGGCACTCTCTGGCTACGATCCCATCGCTACAGCGTCGATAGCTTCTGCGGCCCTGGCAAAAGCGTATGGAGCGACGGAAGTGGTCCCATATACGTCGTCAGATTGCACGTCTGAGATCCAGCGCTACGCTTCGCCGAGTGGAGGTATCAAACATGCCCTTGATTGCATTACCAGCCCGGAATCTGCTGCCATTTGCTTCGAGAGCATAAGTCGAGTGGGCGGCAAATATGTATGTCTTGAAGCCTTTGACGAGGCTTGGCGTACTCGACGCCGAATACGGGTTGAGACTGTTCTGGCCTTTGAGATGTGGGGAGCACGCGTTTTGCTGGGCGATAATGAAAAGACATACTCACGGCCAGCTAGCGCAGAAAAACATCTGGCAGCGATAGCTTGGACCAGGGAGATGCAGCAACTGTTGGATACTGGGCGCGTCATGCACCATCCAATACGGGAGGTGAATGGCAAATGGGATGGCATCGTTCAAGGATTAGGCATGCTGCAACGAGGCGAGATCCGGGGTCAAAAAATTGTAGTGAGAATTGTAAGCTAGATAAAATCACGACGGCCTCAAGGGCGCCTCTTTCGCACAGTCTCAAATTTGTAGCCGAACGACTGCATGCAGTTTCAGAACATGGCCTCAAAAACTATCACCGCTATTGGAATGAGAAGACGCTATGTAGACGCCAAATAGTCCATTTCCATGCGGCGATGGTGCTAGCCGGAAAAAGAGCCTTCCCTGCACCTATTCACCGTTATAAATAACAACCCTTAACACAACTCCGTTGGGGGCTCCGCTTTGGCTCAGCTGGTTATTGTTTTCCGGTTATTAAAAGTTCACAGATGGTTAAGTTACAAGCAGCTTTCAATAAAGGGCGTTGGCGTCCTGTGCTCAGCATGCAACCTATGTCAGCCGGAAAAGAAAGAGCCTATATTTACCGTTATGATACCAACATCCTAACAGGGCTCCTTTTTGACTCAGTTGGTTATTTCTAGTCCGGTTGTAAAGGGATTGTTACGAATTTATGTGTGTTAACCCTCGGAGGTGAAACACGTTCATGCAACTAGGTAAATTGAGCACAGACATTACCACCAATCATGCAGCTTGCTTTACCGCATCAATCAGAGCCAGACTATTGCGGTAATTTTTGATACCAGACTATGACGACTAAATGCGAAAAATTTCAGACCCCTGTACGCGAAACTCAGAGTCACTCTTGGAGCTGGCTGCAATTCCATCGTAGCATCTATATAATGGTTATGAAACGAGCTGTCTCGAGATGATTTATGCTTCGCAAATAGAGTTACTGTTGATTATTTCCTTCCCTACTGTGTGACCATGACAGACCCTTTCAGCCGCCGGTCCCCCTTGAAGCGTTCTGCATGCGATCGGTGTCGGGGCATGAAGCTTCGCTGCGAAGGAAATGAGAGCAGCGCTCAATCGTGTATTCGTTGTTCTCAAGTCAATGCCAAATGCATCACAAGTTCGGCCAAATCGCCCGGTCGACCTACACGAAAAAAAGTACAGTCTTTGGAATCGGGATCATCAATTGACGTGAGATCCCATCTGGCCATGTTTACCCGGGAGCAAACTATGCCACCTATGATCGACATGCCGTTCCCATTCAGTGAGAACAGCGTCACAGTCGAAGATATCATGAACAGCGGGTCGCTTCCTTCGAGCAACGAGGCTGGCCTGAGCCATCATGAAACTCATTTCATGAAAAACTGCTTCGGCGATAACTCGTCACTAGGCTTTGGACGCTGCCGTACACCTCCTCAAAGCGTTCAACAATCAGCTCAAAGCGCCGAGAATCTATTGCGCCGAGGTTTTGAAAATGAACCCGGGTCTCTGATGAAAGAGTGGATAATAGAAGACTCGGGGAGCGAGTCTCCTGCTCGGGCCGAGGAAAATTCGACTTCAGAAACCACCTATCGAATATGTCGCCTCAACATGCTCCTCTCCACACAGTTTTTCCTACTGAGAAGAAGGCAGCAAGGTATCAACATGATGGGTGTCACCTGTACTGATGACAACCATGCCACTGCACAGCTGTCTTCCGAGACTAGCAAAGTGCTTCAGTATATGTCTGATTTTCTCTCCATTATTCAAGAATGCGGGCAGGCCAGAGTAAAGTTCGGCTGTAGTGAGAACGGCGACGGTCACGATTACCAGTACTACCACCAAAGTTTAATTTCCTGTGCTCTGCCATCCCGCTGCTCAAATTCCTCTTATTCAGAAACCTCAAATCTTCCGAGTTCAAGTCTCAATAACACCATGATATTGAACTTACTATCCTGTCATTTGCAAATCATAAGTATAGTCGATGTCTTGTTTCAAAATCTCCATGCCACAATGTCTAGCATGCCTGAGACCTCGGTAGCCCCAGTCCAGCCGATACCAGGCCTACGACTTGCCGGCCTGGCAATCGATCATACTGGTCTTCAACTAAAGATACTTACTCAGGTGATCAAGCATCAGCTCGAGATGATCGAGATGTCACTGGGACTTCCAAACGAGTACCGGGTGACGGCGGTACAGCTGCATAATTTTTCCACAACAAACAATATACTAGCCGGATGGGAAGTAGACATGTTATCAAAGCTGATAATGAGCTTGGGGGAACAACCGATAGTCATTGCTTCCTTGCGAGAGAAAATCGGGAGAGTGAAACTGTAGGCATTCTGTTGATATTGTTTCTAAACTTGGAACGCGGCTCTTTTTCTTTTTCTTTAAGGGGAAGATGTAGCTATAGACCCTAACCCTATAACACCCCTGTCTGTCGCTTGGTATCGGAGACCGAGATACGAGACCCGAGACCCGATACTCGAGTACCGAGACTCGAGAGCCGAATGATTAGTCAAGTATCAAATATCCAACAATTTCCTAATCTGGACCCTGGTTCAAATATTTCATGATGTACCAATCTGTATCCTGATTTAAATATGCACCGGTAGGTGCCAGGATACAGACGAGCGGTGAAACGTGTTGTTTTCCGGCTCTGGAAGAAGCTGAGCTGACTCTCTCTTGGAACGCTCAGCGCTGGAGGCGAGGCGAGGTTACTGATCTAGTTACGAGCTACCTAACTACATGCGGTGATGGACCAGGCTAATGGTTATGTCTTTGCTTTTTTTTTCACATACACTAACAGTGACTACTGCAGCTGAACCCTGAACCCTGCAAAACCGTCGCAGGATGTTGACACACCCATTCGGATATCATAGAAAGCCACATAACATGACAGAACAGGGTCTTCCACCAATTATCCATGCCGGCTGATTGTCTTTTCTTTTCGCTTCTTGTTGCTGCCTAATATGTACGGTCTATTTCTCCCCTTTCATGCAGTCCCATCGGTGGTGAACAATGAAAAGAAATTGTGGGGGAATTGGAAACATCCGATAATGACGACTAAATGGATTTAATCTCGCCTCCATTCCGAAGTTAGGGTAAACTTCCCAAGCTAAAATTGAAAACCGCTCGCTCTCCTTCCAGTGGGCGCATACACAACAGAAGTTCGACGATTATAAAGACTACTCATGTCATGAGTTACTCCCAAATTGTCTCTTGTCGTCTGTGAAGTCTCAAGTGTTCTGAGCTTCCTTACAATGGCTATTACTCCCCCAATTGATACTCCCACCCACAGCGCAGGAGAAGCCAACAATTCCCCCCTTATCCCTCCAGAGAGCCCCAGCAGTGGAATCGGCTCGAACGAAGTTGGTATTGACAAAGTAGACAACGAGAAGTACAAGCAAGCAGAGGTCGATAGCTCGCCGCCGCCAACGACAAAGCGAGGAGCTCAATTCTGGGCTATCATAGCCACTCTTTGCGTGACTGGTCTGTTGAGTGCGTTGGAAAACACTGTCGTCACCACATCATTGTCCTACATCGTCACAGAGCTCAGTCTTGGAGAGAACTATGTCTGGGTTACCAATGTGTTCTTTTTGACCAGGTTTGTAGAATACCTCTTTCTAATATCGAGGCCGGAAATACTTACTAACAATTTGGTCACGCTCGTAGTGCTGCCGTACAGCCCTTATTTGGTCAATTGGCCAATATCTTCGGAAGACGATGGGTCACCATGACCATTGTTGCGTTCTTCACTCTGGGTAGCGGCATCGCTGGTGGCGCTACTAATGGGGCAATGCTGATTGCTGGACGAGCTATTCAGGGTGTCGGCAGCGGTGGTATCAACATGATCGTCGACGTGATTGTTTCCGATCTCGTGCCGCTCAGGGAACGAGGCAACTACATGGCATTCGTGCTCATTGTGTACTTCGTGGGCATGGCCATCGGTCCCTATGTCGGAGGTGCTTTCGTCGACCACACCACTTGGCGATGGGTCTTTTGGATCAATCTTCCGGTAAGGGGAGAACCAAACTCGACGCTACAGCAACAATTTCTCTGACTATTCATCTAGGTTGGAGGCCTTTCCATGCTCATGATTTTCCTATTCCTTCGGGTCAAAAGCAAGAAAACACCCCTCTCCGAGAAGATCAGCCGCATTGACTACATTGGCAATTTCCTCCTGATTGCATCAACGGTATCCATACTTTACCCTTTGACATATGCAGGCACTGTTTTGCAATGGTCATCTTGGAGAGCTATCTTTCCTTTGGTAATTGGGCTACTAGGTCTAGGACTCTTCATGTTCTACGAGACGCTGAAAATAGTCAAAGAACCTCTCGTACCGCCCAATCTCTTTGGCAACCGCACCTCATCCACCGTCTTCACGGTAACATTCATGAATGCCGCACTGCTATATTGGATCCTTTTCTTTCTGCCAGTCTATTTCCAGGCCGTGCGCGGCAGCTCACCGGCACGATCAGGTGTTCTACTGCTACCAGCTATAGTCGTTGGTGTCCCGGGGGCTGCTGTTGCAGTTCTTCTCCTCGCCAAATTTGGCAGATACAAGCCTCTCCACCTCTTAGGCTTTGCTATCTTCACACTTGGTGTAGGCCTTTTTGTTCTATTTGACAAAGAAACACCTTTGGCCCAAGTAGTCGTATTCGAAATGATTGCCGCTGGAGGGTCAGGTTTTGTCCTCAACACTCTTCTCCCTGCCTGCCAAGCGCCATTCGAAGAGAAAGATCAAGCTGCCATTACCGCCGCATGGTCATTTATCCGGAGCTTTGGTAGTATCTGGGGCGTTGCTATCCCTTCTGCAATCTTCAATAACCGCTTTTCGCAGCTTCTTGACCGAATTCAGAACCCTCAGGTTGCCGCAATGTTTACCAATGGAGCTGCGTATCAGCACGCGACGGCGGCGTTTATAAACTCCTTTTCTGAACCTATCAAGGACCAACTCATTGGCGTGTATACGAACAGTTTGAAGCGGGTGTGGGAGATTGCAATTGTTTTTTCGGGTGTTGCATTTCTTTTAGTGTTTATTGAGAAGGAAATCAAGCTTCGTACTGAGCTTGAAACAGATTACGGCCTCGAAACAGAAAAGACAGCTGACGTCGATGCCGAGAAGAAGTTAGGAGTTGACAAAGCTGGTCGCCTGGAGGATTCGGAGTTTTAATTGCGCGCACCATTTCGCATACACTTATTCATGCAAATAATTTCTAATAATATCATACACTTTACTTAAAAGCAGAGACCCAACTTCCATCACGTACAGACGCTGGCCTGTTGAGAGAGCGTTGGTGCGGCTGAAATAAGTTGGGGAGAATCAAAACGAGGGTCTACTTGTTGCTCGAATGTTTGGATCTAGGCGTTTCTCGACGGGATTGAGCGCATGTACTGGATAGTTTTGTACTGCTGCACTAAATTTATCATTTATTGATTCTGTTATTTCATAGCTTAAGATATATGAATGATATAGAATAGTCTGAAGTCAATGAAGTCAGACAGCGTGGCATTTCCCTCAACCAAAACCAAAGTATCTTGAGCTATTCCAAACCCAAAAAGATCAGCCGATGAAATCATTCATCAAATCCTGAAGAATAGGTCTTTTGTGCATCATTTTTTCCGCAATTGTGCCTCTGTTACCCTTCTTCTCTGGCGTCTTTGTTATTTTCTCTCTTTTCAAAATCTTGTGTTGAGCAGGAGGACTCAATGAACCCCTGAAATCTAGAGATGGGTTGTCAGGTTTCCTTTTGAGGGTCTTTATAGGACCTCTCCGAATATCAGCGTTGATCGTCCTTTGTTTCAGGGACGGTGAGACCTGGATTTTGTTGTGATGAGAATTTCTTCGCTGTCTGGGCGATGGTGTTGCAAAGGTTTCGTCCATGGATTCAAAGACGTGATCATGAAGTGCATTTTTAGGCAAGTCATAAATCCATTGTCGCGTTTCCATGAGTGAGACATACTTCTTGAGCAACTCGTTGCCGTCCCTGAGAGTAGATTTACTACCAATGACTAGTAGCTTCGTGCGCGCTCGAGTGAACGCCACATTGATTCGGCGCCAATCACGCAGTAGATCACCGACGTGTTTGTCGTTGTTGCTGCGTACACAGCTCAGAATGACGATCTCCTTGTCACGACCTTGGAATTTGTCGGTCGTGTGCATCTCGAGCTCGTTGGCGTATTGTCGTAGAGATTGCCGAAGTAAAGATAGCTGGCTGCGGTAGAACGTGATTACGCCGATTTCACGCGGAGAAATACCAGAAGATATAAGCGATTGGACAAGTTGAACGCAAAGTGTGGCTTCACCGAGGTTTGTTAGTCGTGATCCAACCAAAGTCTCTACCGCCCGACCCGATAGGGTATCGGTATTGACGAATCTTGTCTTCGCTGAAGGGTCCAGCAGGTCTTTAATCCAGCAACGAGCTCGACCAGGACCGGGGCAACGGCCAGAAGTAATCTCTGCCAATGATGTGACGTGGTGAGCATCAAGTCCATTGTGCAGATCGGGGATCTTCAGTGATCGTGATGCCACTTCCTCGTTTCCACATTTCAGTCGCCCATTGTAAATGAGAGTGTTCGACAGTAGCATGATATCTTCGCACATGCGATACTGGTGTTCCAGATTGGTGACAGACGATGGCTGTGTATCAGACAACAATTTGAACAGACTGACATCCAACCCGCCTTCTTGAGCAGCCTTGTTTTGAACAAGTGGCGGCAGCTGATAATGATCACCAACAAGAATAAAGGTTCTTGCCATTCGAATCGGACCCAAACAGACCGGAAGGGTAATTTGCGATGCTTCGTCCACGATGCAGTAGTCAAAGACTCGCTCGTTGAAAATCGGATGATTTATCCCTAAACAAGTCGTCGCCACAATCTCTGAATCTTCGTAAGATTTTTGAAGAGCTTCAATAGTGGTTTTTGGCACAGCTGCCAAGTCCGCAAATTGCTGTACTTCTGGATGAACCTTGGCGACAGCTCCAAGACGCAGAACACGAAAGTTGTCGTTGCGAATTTTGAGTAGGATATTGTCGACGGCAGTGTGAGTGTAGGACGTCAGCAAAACACTCTTCCCCGACGACACCAGGCTTCGTATAATATGAGCAATAGTTGTGGTTTTCCCTGTACCTGGCATGCCCAGAATCAAAGCGTAGTCCTTGGCACTCATTACCTTCTCAATGGCTTGTTTCTGATCGATATTGAGACATGCCTGAGTAGAGCTGGATTGTGCGTTGATAGCTGAGGATGGTGTCGTGAAAACAGGAGCATTATTTTCAATGATGAGTTTCCGTAATTGTATGGACAGGGAAAAATTTTCCATCAGGCTGACGAGGTTATTTCGAACAGTAGCCATACCATTGCTGAATTCATCTTTGTCGAGGCGATATACCATTTGTTCTTCTAGATATTCCACGGGTCGCGACTTGCTGCCCTGACCAACCTCCATTATGCCTCTGAAGCTCTGATTTCGTTCAGCGTCAAAGTCCTTGGCTCGGACCCGCGTGTTGTGGAGTTTACGATCAACGGCAACCGAAATTCTCTTCGGGCTGACTTGCACAACGTACCCATTGGCCAGAGCAAAATGTCCCTTCTCGTCAGATATAACGATCGGCTCGCCTGTTGTGATTTGAGACTCAGTAAAGGAGAAAGCAGGCGATGCCTTCGCTTTCACAAAGGTATACCTGAATCGATTTATCTTTGCTCCATTAGTATCTTCGTGGGCTGAAGCAGGGTCGATAACAACTCCACTAAAGCAGCGACCCAGAGGCTCACGCTCTATGCTCAACATCGTCCACAGCTCCCGCTTGAATTTCATCATATCTTTTTCTTCAAGCGTCAGAAGTCTGTCCCATTTGTTGAAAAAATCGGCGTGACGCGAATCCAGATGACTTGTAACTTCTTCGAATTTCTGACCAAGCCCGCTTGTTTCCCCATCTCCGTTGTCGACAAGTTTGTGGTATACAAAGCAGGCCGTCTTGGAGTAACACTGATTACAGAGGTGCTTCCGTTTGATCATCGGTGGCAGATCTACCTTCTCTCGCACGTAACCGGCCAGCCTGTTACGCTCTTGAATCATTTGTAAGAGTTCATGACGAATCCCCCGTATACGGAACATTTTCTTCATCTCCAAATAGTAGAGTAAACCAAATGAAACATCGATATCTGGGAAGTGTTAGCAAAACGGACAGATATGACCACACTTGGTGAATTTACCATATCGATCCGACAACAAGAGGGTATATAAGGAAGTTTGAGCCCGGTGACTATGACTGGTATCCTTTTTGCCCGTTTTCACTTCCAAAGGGATTGTCAACGTTTTGCGGTCGCCACCATCGTTGTAGACTACTTGCACAGTCGCATCAACATTTCCCTTTAGACCGTACATTGGAGACCAGACGTGCTCCTCGACCTCTAGTAATTTATTGATGCTGAGATTGGCTTTTGTGCCGTTCCGGTCCTCCACCATACATTCCGCCTAATTAAGATGATTTAGCAACGACTCGGTCAGAATATCAATAATGGAGAAGAAGAAAAAAACCCACATTTGGCGTTGGTCGAAGGAAGAGATCTGCCCAAGCTTGTAACTCAGGCACTTTACTCATCACATATTCCACGGCCTCATCCATACTGACATGAATTGCATAGAGGCTCTCCACGTACTGCACGAGGATACGTTCAACCAGAATTCGCATGGACTGCAAATCCCATTTGTTGACCTTCATTGCTTCTTGGAACACCTCGTGGAGAATGTGACCGTATACCTGAGGCTTGTTGACGTCAGAGGTGGCCTTGATTCGATCCTGGAGGACGGCTCGTCTTTGACAAGTAACAGCATCAGCGACGACGGTTGCTGAAATGAGGTGATCCGGATGGAGTATGATCATGTTGTGAGCGTTATCTACTATACATTGTCCTTTGCTGTCGTAGTCGCCGATTAAATGAATATAGGAATTCTTTGTACAAGGACTGTCGAACCACGACTCGCGGAGAATGATGACTTTCTGCACTTTTGTTCTCTCGTCCGTAACGGACAGCACCTGTAAAAAGATATCACGGTAAGCTTTTATTCCGTCTGTCGGGGACTTAGTTCCAAGATGATTCTAGCTGACCTGCTCTGGTTGTCTTGAACCTTTCAAAGTTATGTACGTGCTTTGCGCTATTTGAACAATGAGATAGCGTTTGATAGCTTGTTGCGTTTTAGGTTTCTATTCACGTATATCATCGTAAGTATCTATTGAATATAAATAAGCTAAGGGAAACCGACTTGTGAATGATGATCCAACTCTTGAACGATACCATCGAGGTCCAGGTCATTGTCACCAAATTCATCGTCAGAAAACGAGGTCCGATTCCCAAGTTCCACTTTTTGTGTTTTGGGTTCCATTCTATGCTGTTCAATTTGCAAGTCACGTTTCGAAACTCGCACATCATTCTGTACAGTTTGGGTGTTTGTCTGAGGTATCATTGGGTCATACTGCGTAAGTAGTTGCTCCATTCCTTCCTCGAGGTCTAGGTCATCATCAAATTCATCGTCGCGACCACTACTCTCTGGATGTGGCTGGTGAGGTCGCGGTTTGTCTTTTTGCTCAGATGTGTTATGTGGACGGTTTTGGGCTTGGCCATCAATGGCTGCACCGGATTCCATCATCTCGTCACACACGGGCTTCGTGATAGGTTTTGCCGAAGAGTCAACCAGTGCTAAGAAATCATCGTCCAAATCGTCATCACCAAAGTCTGAGGATGATGATTTGATTTTGTTATGGTTCGAGGAACTTCGTGGTTCATTCTCAGCATTGCTTCTTTCCATGGTAACCTGAGGAATGTGGAGTCGTGCAGCAGGCTTAGGTTGCCGCTTTTTGGATGGAGACGGTGATTTATCCTCTTGTACATAATCAGACAAAGGAGGCGGGGATGAAGGAGGAATCGTTGTAGGCTTCGTCTTTGCGCTTGCTAAAGTATCCTGAATTTTATTCAGAAGAACACTCAAATTTGTTGAACTTCCAGAATCCAACACATTGCTCCTCGATCGAGAGAAAATATCTCGAGCGGTACGTGGGCCGTCAACACCTTCGATGATCCTCCGTCTTTTCTTAGACGAGGGCCAGTCAACATTGCAACTGATCGACCTGCGCAGTGCAGAAGAGTCCCGTCCTGCCTTTTGGGAAGCGGGCGTTTGAGGTGATGAAGACAAGTTTGTGAACTTTTCGGGTATCTCCAGAGTACCGTCTATGTTGCTTTTCCCAATGTATTTGTTCCACAAATCAGTAGCCATATCGGTTTGAGGGGTCTTTAAAAGACCTTGGAAGTTCTTCATATCAAAGGAGCCTTTGTGTTTCTTCGAGGTTCCGTCCTTGAGAGGCGAGCTTGTAGGGGACGAGCTGTGACGTCTCTTTTTGCCTCTGCTGCTCGTTCCTTGCCGCGCACTGGAACTTCGAAGAGGAGCCGGTTGCCAGGAGACATAGTCGTCGGGTGTCATTTCCTGACCGGAAGCCAAGGTCATAACATCTTCCGCATTGCTTATTAGATCGGCCAAAGGAATTCTATTAGCTGGTGTCTTGGGGCATTCGCTCAACGGCTTCGTTTCCTTGGGTTGGGTCGATGGTAAGGTCTTGCTTGGAGATCGCGGTGGTTCCATCACACCGTTCATCCATGCGATGCTGTTTTCCTTGTCCCCATTGCCAGCTGCCTCGGTAACTTTTGCTTTTGCCTTTGATTTTGTAGGCGATGTCCGCTCTGTAAAGGGGTTTTCGAGGGGAACATATTGAAAATTGCTCAATTTCGATTTCGAGGCCGCCGAAATATACGTATTCTGCTTCGTGCTCATATCGGGCGAATGTAGTCGCTGCAGGCGCTACTACCTCGAGAAGTCTGGTTTCGGTCGAAGGCTCGTGCCTCGATATGTATTTCCAATAAGTTAAACCATTGTCAGGATGAATATTACCAATCGCTTTCATTCATATGTCTTCTTCTCCAATTTGAGTTGATTAGAGTGTCGGATATCATACATCGGTGGAAATGTTTGCAGGTTCGAGGTTGGTTGAGTTCTTCCAAGGTTGTCAACGCGAAGAGAACGCGTCTCTACGCGGGACTAAGCGGATTGGCGTAAATAGAGTAATCGGTGCCTGAGGCATACAGCAAGATGCATGCCATAAATACACTAACCGCTTTAGGAAAGATATTACCCTGACTTGCTGCAATAATTTTTAGGGTTAATTTCCATTGTCTATAGTTACACTTTTTGTAGTCAAGTCACTACTTCGTAGTTTATAACTCATAATTATAGGTTATAGTTAGTCAATTAACCAAGTTAACTAGTTAGCAGTTAGTGAAAAGATAGTTAACTATCTGACAGGCCACTTTAGGGCTAGACTAATCATCCCGATATCTATCTTTTGATGCACCGAGTATGGAGTCCCTTTTCCTTTTCCTTTTCCAACCACCAATACAGCTGCTAGTAGTACCACTAGAAGTTTTCTTTTCTCCATTTCGGGTTCTCGTCCTCATAATACTCACCATAAGCAGTCTGGCTAAAATAGTGTCTAGTATCTACTGCTTTTTCGTGCCGCAACTACGCTGCGCCGCAGCCTGCGCCGCACTTATTTAGCTCGAGCGGTCGTTCTAGCTAGATACCTATCCAATGATAATTTCACCTTTTCCCTTTGCTGGGAGCTTGCGCATTTTAGCGTGCACAAGCTCGATACTGAGGTGGACTTTTTGCATTCCGACCCTTAAATATCACACTAACAAAGAAGGCGACGCGTATGCCTCGACCAAGGAGTTATTAATTACCCAGCTGCAATCGCTTTATTAACTAGCTGGCGATGTAGGGGAAAACCGCTATAACTTATACAAAAAAGCCATTTCGATCCCCAGGTACATTTGACGACTTCATTTCACTTGTATGCGCCGTTCCATACGACTAAATGTACTCTCCAATGAACAAACTAGGTCAGGTCAACATCCCTTTTATTATAAACTCGTGGATTTTTATCGACATTGGAACTAGGTACATATTGGGAACAGTCCCCGTATGGAACCATCCATCCATTGTCTGTCAGGGACTACTATAGATAGCGTGACAAGTTTTAGAGGCGCAACGTTACATTTGATATTTCATTTGCACTGAAAACCACTAGAACCACTACCTAGGTACTTGCTAGCTACATGACCTAATACGTACCCTAGGTCGCCGCTTTTCTAAATCTGATTGGTGCCTTTGATCGCTATAGCGAGCAAAATTATGGAAGAAGAATTTCCCGTGTTGAGAACAAAGCCGAGCAGAAAGACTATATGATACGCCTTAAAGCCCGCAGTCTCTCAGATGGCCATCAATTGCCTCAACTTTGCTATGGGCATGAAGGAAGAGTGATGGATTGCACGGGCTTTATTCTTCCTCTTCTCCTTCTATTGCCCGTCTCTGTTCTAGGAGATGATAAAGTGAATGGCTCGCTTCCCTTGCGCTCTACTAAAATCGAGAACCTCGGTGGAATTTACGGTTCGGTCGGCTCGTGAGTCGCTCTCTCTGTCCTCAACATTCTTCAAGAACCATCCATTCACTCATTGTCTCTATTTTGTAACAGATACTACAATGCAACTGCGCAGATTCAGTTGACGCCTCTCATCGGCATGTATCCTAATATATCAGTGTGTCCGAGCCTCCAAGGACGTAACATGACTGCCGAATTCCCGGCCAGACTCTCTGTGACGGAGAGAGGATCATACAATGAGGGTCAGAATCCTGTCAATACCTTTCTAGGTCTCTGGCCTTCGGGATATAATTTCTCTTCTATGGTACTTTGGCCGGATGAGTTTGAGGCAGTGTATGATTCCGCATGGCGTCTTGAGTCTTCACCGTAAGTAGTCTCACCCGACTTGTATGGCTTGCTGGGCACGCACTAACGAGGAATGCCAGCGCGGTCCATTGGCTTGATCCCGAAGAGTCTGCAGTGATCAGTGAAACAGGAAATCCTCCACCATTCCATGATTACTTTAATTTGACGTTGGAACGCACCACACAAGCGCCATATAGCCTTGATGGTCAATTCAGCAACGCTACCAACGTCTTCTCTGGTACTCTCTTCAACCTCACTTTGAACGAAACCTCCTGTAGCTCTGCAACGGCCACCGATGAGTATTCCATTTGGCTTATCAACAGTCCCTCCACGAACACCGAAGGATGGAACTGGACACTCCCCAAGGTGCAATTACAATTCGACAGTCAAACAGCAAACTATACGTTGGACGGATATTTTACCGCCGTCGCACAACAATTTTCAAATGGCACTGGAATCTTAAGATCACCTTCGAATTGGGTTCAGGGGAAAATTCGCATCACGTTTTCCGGCATCATTGACATTTATCATTCGGACGTGCTGGTAAACAGTAGTGCAAAACCAGCTTGGCTGCCAACAGTCGGATTTAATAATAACTCCATGAACATTGACTATACGAAGCAGAGCTTCTCAGAGGACCGCCTGCGTCCAAATTGGTTAGTGGCTATGACAATATTGTTTATTAGTGGGATGACTATTGTTCTATAAGCGTACTTTAATTACCGCAGAGATGAGCCTATGACTAGGTGTATGACCTCAAATTGAATTCTTACCATTGTATATTTTTATCCGCATTTTTTTGGGGTCTACAGTTACTATTTTCCTATCTCGAACAGCTTTTGAATCGTCATTTCGAGGGGCATTTTAACCCAATAAGGATCATAATTGCGGCCATTCTAACACTATCGTATTTATGGCTTTCTTTTGATTGGACCTGTAACCGGAGGTCTGCTCTACAAGTCCCAAGTTCAAACTTGTTACAAGATTCCCGGGACTGTCCTGTCTGTACTTCCCTCTTCGCACAAACCTTCAAACACCAACTGTCTCCTCTGCCTTCTTGATCTCGTGGTCGGGAAGTTGTTTCAGGGGAATGATAAGTGCCAGCAGGACAGCGGCCACCGTGCCGGCCAGACCAAAAGCAAAGACGTCCTCGATTCCGATCATGTACGCATTGGTCACGGCTGTAAGCTCACTGCCCTGAAAAAAGTACTGTATCTGAGATGCCCCTGTCCCCAGAGCCGTGGCAGTGTCGATATTGGAGTTGGAATTCCTTAGTGTTTGCAGCATACGGTTGGCAAAAAGGGCCTGTGCCACGATAACGAAGTACGTTCCACTCATAGATTGACACACTGGGCATGGTTAGTTAAGGTGACGTGTAAAGTGGAACAGTGTAGATTCATACTTAGCATGATGCTAGTAGAGCTTGCCACGTCCTCCGGTTTTGAGAAACCCTGCACTGCTGTCATAGGGATCTGATTTCCAAGCCCGACCGCGAAGCCATAGAGAACTTGAGGTCCAAGGTAGCGGGCCTGGGATGAGTTGACACCCATAGTGTAGAACAGCGCCATCCCGGCAACCATCAGGAGTGCACTGATTAGTTGATAGGGCATAAGATGGCGCGTCTTTCCGACGATCCCACCACTCATCAGGGCTCCCAGGGAGAAAAAGACCAGAAAGGGGAGGGTATCAACGCCACTCATAACAGCGGACTTGCCATGGATAGACTGGAAGTAGATAGGGAGATAGAACATTACTTGGTAGAATGAGGAATTGGAACTTTGTGTGAAGAGATCGGGATTAGCATCTGGAAGAACGAGGAGCAAGAAAATAGGGCTTATTTCACTCACATGTAGCACCACAAGGCATTGGCCCATGTGATTCGAGGCCTGAGAAGTCTCAATGGGACCATTGCGCGTGAACCTTGGAAACCCTCAACAACGAAAAACAGAATGGTGAAGGCAATCCAGAGGACCAATAGGGCAACAACGACTCCGTTATTCCACGCCTTGCTTTGACCACCCCATTGAAGGGCCAAGGCAAAACATACCAGTGAGCCAAGCAAAAGACAGAATCCAGGTACATCGAGCTGCAAGACAATCTCTGTCCAAGAGGCTGGAACAGGCTTGACATGCTTGGGTACCCGGAAGAACAGTAGACACAGGACAAGAATGGGTCCTCCGAGCGGCAGGTTGATCCAGAAGCACCAACGCCAAGAGACGCCACTGGTAAAAGCACCGCCGATGACAGGCCCAAGGATTGTCGATACCATAAAGACACCCATCCAGCACCGCTATACCTAGGTATGCTCCCCCGCAACAAAATTACCACCCATATCCTTGACACTATAAAATTGCTCTTGAGAGTTAATAAAGATACAATAAATGTCCGAGATCACTATGGGTACAATGCCTTATGGTATGCGGCTATTGGCTTCAGAAGCAATTTTGACCTATATCACGATGTCTTAAAGACTTTGCTTGCAAATGGAGCTGATGCGACGATGCGGAATCAACAAGGCTAAAGTATATTGCATTTGTTAGGTTCTACACAAGACGGTACCTAGGTAGAGCAATAGACCTGGAAATAATAAAAAGCCTTGTGGCTTGTGGTGCTAACATCCAGGATGTTGATATAAACGGAAATACTCCTCTCATCCAAATGGCAATAAAATTTGCGTCAATTTATAGCTGTAAAGGCTTTACTTGACTGTAGTGCCAGCATGAGCATGAAGAATTCTCGAGGCGATACGCCCCTACACCGGGCCGCAAATGGAAGGGTCTTTCGCTTGGAATCTGAACCAGACATTGTTCCGCTTGACGCCAAAATCCAGGCACAAGACGAGATGCTGAAAATCTTGGAAGAAGCTGGTGATCGCCTTGGTTTGATGGAAGAAAAGAACATAGACAATAAAACACCACGGCAACTTCTAGAGGAGACACGGAGGCGTTGGGCTCAGGAAGAGCAGACACAGTCGAGTCAGATTATTTGATATAATTTTCGTACCTAGGTATGTACTATTAGGGCTCAGATTAATGTCTAAATTATTTTAAAGACATTATCAGTTGCTTACTAATAGACAAAAAAAGTCTGGGACTACAAATTTCACAATAGGAAAACACAATCGATTTAGAATTCCTTCGTTGCAGCAGCATATCTCGCTTTGCATAGCTGATGGGCGCGCCATACTGGCTGTCATCTTGTTTGCGAACTCTACAACTAGTCAATTGTACAATAGCTGGATTCAATCCGACTGAAATAACGGCATGAAACGATTTTGATAGCTCATTGTGTGGTTGTAAAGATCCTGACTAAGGTGACCATTTGGGACCATTTCTATCAAGCTTAAGCAATTAATATACCTTCCGAAGGGGACGTTTGGAAACAAGTGCGTAGATCAGCTCCATGTTCAAAAGTACCTACATCTCTCTGATGTAGGTGTCCGCCACAAAATCAAAAAATGGTTTTTTAATGGACGAGCCAACTTCAACAATTCATACAAACTTAGCTCTGAATCTTGGTGGCAAGTCATAAGCTGCAAGAAACACACAATCAAGGAAAGCTCACTTGAGAGCTCGGTATCAAGCTTCGTTTTTCTCGGCATCCCAGCGGCGCGAGATGAAATTTTTGTATGCTTCTTCACTGGCGATTTGTTCTAGAGGCAGGGTGTCGAGGTACATATATGTCTTCTTCGTCCAAGGGTTCAGGCCTGCAGCGATCCTATTTGCGTTGGTTTGGCGCTGTATCTTGCCAACTGCATGTGGGAGAAAGATGTGATCTTCTCCAACATATGGAGATTCGTCAAGGTATGGATCGCTTTTCATGAAACAAAAATCGATCAGTTGTAGAGATTTTTTGATCTGGATGAGGATATGCAGCCAGGTTCCAGAAAGGAGTTCGATGTTATCAAGTGAAATATCTCTGATTGACTCTCTGCATGTCTCTAGTAAAGCCAGGATGTCATAAGCCGCTATTTTCATTATTTCTAATTTCAATGACTCTAGTTGAAGTTTGAGGCTAGGATTATATTTGACCAGATTTATTAAAGAAAACTCGCCAAGTAATACAAAAGAGAGAAGATTAGGTGAGGTTTGAAACAGTGTGTCAAAGTCGATATCCGGAGAAACATGATAACTATTGTAAGAATCGATGCTACAGATCAAATCAAGGTGCTGCATGTGTCGCAGTAAATGTTGGATATCTGATTTGTTTTCGTCGCAGTTGAGCAACTCTATTAAATGAACAGCACTTTTAATTGGTACTCTTAATGTAGTCACCCTGTGAATAAAGCCTTGATGCTGCAAGTCGGCCATCGTGATAATACTCTGAGATAATAGTTTCATTGCTTTCTCTCGATTTTCGAAGTCGCCAGCCCAAATGCTCGCAGTTTTCAAGTTGCGAAACTGGGCAATAAATTCTGTCAAGGGTTCCAAATCGTTGTCTGTCGACATGACAGATTCCCTTTCGATGTCTTCTTCGCTATTTGACTCTAACTCTGTCTCGTCTTCTCGATTTTCCGGAAAATCGTACATCTCCGTATTTTCGATATTAATTTGCAAGAGACGGACATATGCAGCATATTCGCTAGATGAAAACGCCTTCAGTTTTGGCATGGATGATATGCCATGACCTATTCGTACACTAGCTCCCTGAAACAGCACCCGTGATGCACTCCTATTGAATATCTTATTGACCAGACGGAGGTTACCCAAGGCCGTTCGGGCACAGTCGTGGAGTAAGAACATTCGCGGGTGAATGACATGATTATCATAGATCGGGGTATCTGTGAAATTTCCCACACAGTCCACGATCTGTAAATAGTTAGTGCGGGATCTGTGGTCATTTTAATAGTTTATGTGCCTTACCAGGTCCAAGATTTCTCTAGGTAGTCTCTGCATGTCGAAGTCAGGCTTCATTCAGGCTGATAGCTTTCGAAATTACTGAATTGAGCAGGATAGTATAACTCAGCAGGGACTGATGACGAGCATGGCACGAGAGAGGGTTTAATGAAGAAGCATGAGAGATGGTTGATGGTGAAGAAGACGGAGAAATGAGGAGGAGGAGAAAAAGGAGAGGGGCAAAGGAAGATAAACGAGGACAAGCGAGAGACCTTGTGCCAGATTAAGGAATCAGCACCCGAGCAAGTGACCTGATGGATTTAGGACAGTCGAAGCCACAGTCACAACCGTCAATTTAGAAAAAATGCAGTCCTAATTCCGCCCTAATTCTGGAAAAGAAAGTGTTCTAATGAAAATTAGTTTATATTACACAGCACTATATCTCATATGCCTTGTTTGCCTCAGGCTGTAGGGCGCTTGTCACTGGCTGTTTCTATTAAGTCACTTGGAATTTCTTTTGCTTCCCTTGACTTAGCCATAAATTCTGTCTTGGTTGATTTCTATCTTTCAACTTCATTCTCATACTCAAGCATCGAGCCATTTATCAAGTCAGACTCAATTGCAATAACGAACCCAAAGCACTGCATAACGGCTTTACAATGAAGACTGTCCACGCATTTTAAATCTGGATATGCTCCCTGCAAGCAATAATTCGAATCTGTTTTGATACTAAGGTGTATAGACCATATCTTTACTGAGAACCGCGAAATATTAGCCGCACTTCATCTAGTCAATGAAACCTTGGTTATAGCATATCAAGATGTTTTTCGACTGATAGTTTTAACCAAAGTCTGTCAATTCATTAATTGGATACTTTTCATCGATGCTCCGAGACAGATATCCAAAGAATTTCGAGATAAGAATATTTTTGCATGTAGTAGATGAGAGTATGGCTCGGGCTTTCTTGAACATGATACAACTTGTAAGATATGTATTTATGGGTCTATATTCTTTCTTCTTTGCTTTATGATTGTCATTATTTTGATTGCTTAAGGACTGAGAGGGTTGAAGTTAGAGGAAACTGCTCTTTCAATTAGTGCCTGAGGCAGAAAGTTTATCTCTGTATTATGTAATGAGGCATTCCCGCACTAGCCCGACTCGGATGAGCGGGCAAGACTAGTCTGAAATCTGAATTCCAGGATGCGCTACTTTCAACCTCAATCCAATTCAATCATTTCAAGTCGACGGCAGATCACTGGTGCTCACAAACTCTGAGGAGCAACTGCCATTAACAATCCTCGACTACACTGCCAGCAGAATCGACGGTCATTTTCACTGTTCCACATTGTCCTGTTCGATCTGAGTTTCGCCGTTCCGTGACAATCCCGTTGAACCGAACCCATCGCCGTGCCGATACACTCCAATCACGCACGATGCGTCAAGCTACATCGCTCGCTCTGCGATCTCGCTGCCTGTTGCGTACGCCACAGACGACTCGTTCATTTTCGACACAGAACGTCCTTCGTTCTGCTGATCATGGTAACCACTACGACCCGCCCAGTGGTTGGCTTTTCGGCGTCAAGCCTGGCCAGAAGTACGTGAAGGAAGGCTGGGAAAACATATGGTACTTTGGTTTCATCGGAAGCTTGGTAGTCGCTGGCGTCGCATATGTCTTCAAACCTGATACATCGTGAGTCCGCCATAATCTGTCTCAAAGATTTCGATGTCGAGAATACAGAAGTGGCCTTGTCTGACCGTTGCGGAAAATTTTAGGATACAAACATGGGCTTTGGAAGAGGCTCGTCGACGACTGGAAGCTGAGGGTATCCTGGAGGACCCTGATAAGGCTCGAAAGTAGGAGTCACGCTAGCGGAACGCACTTTTCCTTTTTACAATGTTATACTGCATTGTACATAAAGATCAGCTTTCTTCTGCTCTTCTGATCTACTGTGTCGCAATGATATTGGAGATGGCTGGTATGCTTTGATAGATACTCATATTTCGTTTCTTTTCCTTTTCCTTTTCGTAAACCGTTTGTTCAGATGTTTTGTGAAAGAGTTCTACCGCATGGGTTTGATGAGGATCAGAATTGTGTAATTAAAACTCAGTCATGCCTAAAGAAGACTTCTGCTGAATTATATCTCTGGGTATACATCATATCGACGCTGCAATGGCACCTCTCTTCTTATCCGGTCAATCAACTCATAGTCAATGTCAGCCGTGACAATTTCAGGCTCCGTGTATTCTTCCCCGAGCTCTGCCACTACCTGACCCCATGGATCGACTATCATCGAATGACCGTAGCTTGTCCTTTTATCGTTGTGCGATCCTACTTGTGCAGCAGCTACAATATACGACTGCGTTTCGATAGCTCGGGCACGGAGAAGAATCTCCCAATGCGCTTTCCCGGTAGGCACAGTGAATGCCGAAGGAAACGTAATGAGCTGCGCATTGAGACGTCTCAATTTAAGAGAAGTTTCAGGAAATCGCAGCTTTAACGGTATTAGCAATTAGGATTAGAAATTTGCCTTATACACTTACATCAAAACAGATTGCGAGACCGACTCGTCCTACTGGAGTCTCAAATGGTGGAAGTATTTCGGGGCCTGCTTCGACGCTTCTATTTTTCCCATAATAGTTAACCAAATAGGAGCAGGGATTAGAACAAGCTGTTTCTAAATGACCAGCTTACGCGCTCTCTTTTAATTTCGGACCGTTCTCTATGTCAACGTCAAACAGATGTATTTTCTGATAACGATGCGCAATCTCGCCATGCTCATCAATCCAGATCAAGGTGTTCTTAACCTTTGATCCAGCCTGAGTAGGTTCATGGATGCCGACATTGATGGGTAGCTTCGCGCGCACAGCTTCTTTCTGGAGTCCCAGGACAAATTCGCTTTGCTTCACAGATCGCGCCAACGAGATGCTTTCAGGGCCCGATGATGCGATGTAATCGGAGGCTTCGGGGAGGAAAAGTGCCTGTCTACCCCACGATATTTAACCAATGGACTTGATACTATCCATATATTCTCCAGAATGTTTGCATTACCTTGGCGCCTGCAGCTACGGCCTTTCTGACCAATGTCTGGCACTGAGCAAGATTGTGAGCCATACTTGCTGTGGAACAAAGTTGGCCCACTGCCTGTCAGTCGTTAGCAAAATGCGGTAAGGAGGAAATAACTATATACGCACTATTTTGACCATGGTGAAGACTGTTCAAGAGATAGAAGATCGCGATACAAATTAATAATATTATTTACAGAACTTTCCTTGTCTAGAAAAAATATGAATCGCATGCAGTGTGCAGTATTCTATGATGCGATGGAGGGAGAAAGCGGGCTGTTAGCAGGAGTTATGGCTGACTAACCCGATAGGGCAAATTAGGGTAATTTAGCTGGTCGATAAGCTATTTGACTATTTGATAAGCCATACAAGATCCGCACTTGCTTTTTTCACTCTCATCAACTGGAATAAGTTCTTTCCACCACGCATTGCCACAATATCTTCTTCAACTCCAGCTCACCAACATTACAACAGGTCCGAAAGCGCTCTTAGCCTAGAGGCAGCTGGACAATATGAAAAGTCTTCGCAGAGACTTTTCTTCTAATCCGCAGGCACAAAATGTGTCCAGCAAAGTCTTCATCAGGTCGACAAAGAGCGGAAAAGTCCAGAAGATCGTTCGAGAGTTATACCTAAGACAGGATATCCCTTGTTCCTCTCAATTATGTTCGATATGCCCGGCGTACGCTCCCGCAGACGCCAGTGGGAGAAGTGAGTTGTTGCCATTGAACTTTGTTATAGAGAATCCAGTCGCTAATCTTGAAAAATCGGATCACAGTTGCTCCATTTGTCCTATCTGATCGCCCAGCAGGTACTAAAGAATTCCCGAAAGGCCATTATATTGTGCCGGATACCAATGCGCTGTTGAATGGGATGGACGTGTTCGAGCATACTGGCGCATTCTACGATGTGATTATTCTGCAGACCGTCCTCGAAGAGCTACGAAATCTGTCGCTACCTCTCTACAACCGGCTCATTTCGCTCATAAAATCCGACGAAAAACGATTCTATTTATTCTTCAATGAATTTCGGCTCGAAACTTACGTTCGCCGACACAACGATGAAACCATCAATGATCGCAACGACCGCGCGGTCCGAACAGTGGCCAAATGGTACACGGAGCATCTTCGTAAAGCCGTGAAGAAAGAGAAATCCGTCCCAGCAATTGTTGTCATCACCGATGATAAAGAGAATATACGCAAAGCAAAGGAAGAAAATGTAATTGCTCTATCGCTTGCCGCATATGTGTCCGGTCTGGAGGATGCCGACACGCTAATCGACATGATCAACGATTCGCGAGAGGACCGAGGGAAGAGGACCGAGTTCTTCTACCCCGAATACTACACGATGTCGAAGATGATGACAGGCGTACGAGCAGGTACCATGCACCAAGGTATTTTCAACATCTCGCCTTACAATTATTTGGAAGGTTCAGTAAAAGTGCCTGCATTCGACAAACCGCTGCTCATCTTGGGGCGCGATAACAGCAATCGTGCTGTCTCCGGTGACGTGGTTGTTGTCGAGATTCTGCCCAAGGATCAATGGAAATCGCCCTCTTCCAAGATCATAGACGAAGAAGCAGTGACGAAGAACGAGAATCCGGACAGCGAAGAGACAGAAGTCCTCGTGAACGAAAAGGAGAAGAGGGCTCTTCAGGAAGAAGTTCGAAAAGCGCATACCAAAGGAGCCGAAGAGAAAGCTCAGCCGACCGCTCGCGTTGTGGGAATCGTGAAACGCAATTGGCGACAATACGTTGGACATGTGGACCCTGCATCGACCTCTACCCAGGGGAATTCAGGAAGACGCCAACAAAGCGTATTCGTACTTCCGATGGACAAGCGTATCCCCAAGATTCGAATCAGGACTCGGCAAGCAACGGAACTTCTCGGACAACGAATCTTGGTGACTGTGGACAGCTGGGATCGCGATTCTCGATATCCCTCTGGCCACTTTGTACGATCACTCGGAGAACTCGAGACGAAAGGTGCAGAGACGGAGGCTTTACTTTTAGAGTACGACGTGCAGTACCGGCCATTTCCCAAAGTGGTTCTGGATTGTTTGCCTTCTGAGGGTCACGATTGGAGAGTTCCTGCAGATAAGGATCACCCTGGGTGGCAGAAAAGAAGGGACTTGCGAGATCTTCTGGTCTGCAGCATTGATCCTCCCGGGTGTCAAGATATTGACGATGCTCTACATGCACGTCTCCTACCAAACGGAAATTATGAAGTAGGAGTGCATATTGCAGACGTTTCCAACTTTGTCAAGCCAAACAATGCCATGGATTTGGAAGCAAGCTTACGTGGTACCACCGTCTATTTAGTAGACAAGAGAATCGATATGCTTCCCATGCTTTTGGGAACTGATCTATGTTCGCTGAAACCATACGTTGAACGTTTTGCTTTCTCTACCATTTGGGAAATGACCCCGAATGGAGAAGTTGTGTCTGCTGATTTCACCAAGTCCGTCATTCGATCGCGAGAAGCATTCAGTTACGAGCAAGCTCAATTACGGATTGACGACAGTTCCCAAACGGACGAGTTGACTCAAAGCATGCGAACGCTCTTGCATATGTCCAAAATCCTGCGACAGAAAAGAATGGATGCCGGTGCCTTGAATCTTGCATCGCCCGAAATCCGGATCGAGACCGAGTCTGAACTAAATGACCCGCTTACCGACGTAAAGACTAAAGCACATCTGGCTACCAATAGTCTTGTTGAAGAATTCATGCTTCTCGCCAATATCACTGTAGCATCCAAAATCTACAACGCATTTCCACAAACGGCACTACTCCGCAGACACGCTTCGCCGCCTCCTCAGAATTTTGAACAGCTGGCTGCTCAGCTACAAAAGAAACGAGGTCTCAACCTTGATGTCTCCAGTTCCAGGGCTCTTGCTGACTCGCTGGACAAATGTGTCGATTCACAAAATCCCTTCTTCAACACTCTAGTCCGGATTCTTGCGACTCGTTGCATGACCTCGGCAGAGTATTTCACCGCTGGGGCTCACGCAGAGGCAGAGTTTCGGCATTATGGACTTGCATCACCTATCTATACACATTTCACATCGCCTATTCGTCGTTACGCTGATCTCATCGTCCATCGACAGCTGGCCGCTGCCATTGGTTATACATCAGCAGAAGGCCTTAGCCGAAGGAGTCAACTAGAAGATGTGTGCAAGAATATCAATTACCGCCATCGTAATGCCCAATTTGCTGGGAGAGCTAGCATTGAGTACTATGTTGGCCAAGCACTCAAGGCTCGCGGGGAGATGATGGCGAAGAACAAGGGCAACGACAAGAACCTCGGGGTAGACGAAGAAGGATATATCATGCGTGTATTTGAAAACGGAGTCGTGGTCTTTGTTCCGCGATTTGGAATCGAAGGAATTGTGCGACTGGAGGATTTCATGTTGCCAGGAGAAAAAATGGTCCCTAACGTACACGATCCCGAGCAAATGCGGGAGGTTGCTCATCGCCGGGAGAGTGAATACGACGCCGAAGAATACACTCTTCGCGTGTGGGACAAGAACCACCCGGAGACTGACAGGTCGATTATTGTCGAGTTGTTTGAGAAAGTGCAAGTGAACGTGAGCTCTGTCAAGGAGGAGGGCGGACGGGGCGCGGGCAAGCGTAAAGTGCGCATGCTTATTCTTGGAAAGCCATAGATACTGGAAAGGTTACCTATCCAATTATAGATCTTCGAGCTTCTTTTGAGAAGTGAAAATCATTCAGTTCTATTCTAAAATCAATTTATATCCAGCATCAAAGCAAATGACAAGATATATGCTCCGTCATGACAATTACAATACCAATATTACCCAGGTATTATTTTATTATCATTATTATTATATGCTCCGACGAACAGCTGCCATGGTAACTTACAGTAACTTACCGTAATTGACACCGCAAAAGTGTCAGATGCTTTGTTGTCAGATGGTCATAGCTTCTTTCCTCTTCTTTCTTCCTTCTGCCCATCCTCCCGGATCATTTATTACTGGAAAATGAATACAATCATTTTCATTTCTTCAATTTCTCTCATCCCTAGAGAAGTCCTATCATCAATTATCTCCCATCTATATTGTTATTCGCCTTGTCCTGTCGCTGTTCCCCAGCGACAATCTATTTGTTGTGTCCGCAAGGGTGGAGCCGCCAGACCCAAGATCGTGGGCCAGATCGTCGGGTCTAACCACCTACACTAGCTGGCTGGATGTAAACAAAGCCAAAAGAGGATTAATAGCCACCATAACAACCACCAGCACCATAGAATACCTTCTTGAACTCTCGAGTCAATCAAAACCACTGCTTTCTGGATATAAGATATATTCAACATTCCACAGTTACCAGCTCGGTCCTATCGTTATCCACCATGCTGCACAGAAACCGTATGAAAGACCCCTCGCGGAAAGTCAGCCCGCCGGGGCCATCTTACATGTCTGACGATCAAATTGGTGAGTGTTCCTCGTGCGCAATGCCCTGAATCAGAACCGTGATACTGATTTCAAGGGCTTCGACGCAACAGCAACTTATTTAAAAGACCTTCGTGCCAATCGTCCGTCCAGACCAAATGGCTCACGTCCCTTACCATCGCGTTCGACCACCTCCGTATCCAAAGTCCCCGAGAGTCCTCATCCACGGGCCAACTCTGCCTTGTCAATGAATGAGTGGCGCGATTCAAATACAGATGCGAGCCAGTTGTCGCATGCAGACCCGTATCCTCGGTCGGCAAGTGCCATGTCGCATACTCGACGGTCTTCTGACGTCGGGCGGGCCGTTCCCGCAGGACGGCCCTTGGTACAGCAACCCAGTGGTTATTCTGTTCATTCGAGCTATGCGGCTGGAGCCAGAATAACTTCAAACTACGGCCCTGTATCGCCCAATGCAATCTATCGCGAGAGCGGCACGCGCTGGATGGAACGCCAAGAAGCTCGCTCCCTGCGCGATGCCTTGCACGAAATGGATCTGCAAGAAGAGGAACGATTGCATGCTGCTGCCCAGGACGAAGCGACAAAATTGGTTGAGGAACATCGAAACCCTGGAGCGGCTTCAAAAAGCGCCCATGCAGCTTATCGGAACCCCGACATCAAGGGAACAAATCGATTCAGACAGCATCTCGAAAAAGGGAGCCATGCTAGAAGTCATGGCTTGCCAGAAAGCGGTAGTGACGGTACATCTAGCCACAGAAAGTCGCTTTCGTCGTCGTCGGGGAGTCAAGAAGAACATCAGGCTGTCGTCAACTCGAGCGCCGGTAGACCAGGAAGAGTCAATTTTGCGTTGCCAGCTGAGAGTATTCCATCTGAGTCTCCGGTGTCACTGCCACGGGCAAGGACGGTAAGTAGCGAATCGTCAAAAGGAATATTTCGGAATCCGGAAGATTCGATATATGAAGAACCCGAAAATCCAAATACTCAGACCGGTGAACAAAGCGCAACTCCAAACACGCGGTCTGTCTTAGCCGTCAAGCCCCGGAATTCACAACAACAGCAACAGGGATCTAACCTTCCTGTCAGAGTCAGAAACTCCCCCTTTGACCGGAAAAGAGAAAAGGTCGACATTTATAAGAACCCGCCGAGTCAGACACGCAATCCTCTCTACACGACAAATGCACCTGTTCAATTTGGGTCTGACAGAAGGGAAACAAAGGGACAGGAGGTCGATGATAATAGCCAAGTTCGAATGAAAGATGGCAAAGAAGTGCGGGGCGATGATATTAGAGAGGCTACAAGCATGAAAAAGAAGGACCGCAGCGCAAAACTGCCTATGCCCACAGCTGTCAGTGATCGGCCGGGGCAGCCTATTGTCAGCTTTGATCCGGCATGGCGGGCTCCAGACGAGGCGCATAGCAATTCTCAAAACAATTCCCCCGTCATCAATGTTGTGGATACCTCAAATAATATTCCGACCATCAACATTTCCGACGACGCTGCTGCAGATGTCCCGGCCATTGCTGTTGAACCACCTGCACAGTCTGCAGAGCGAGTTACGGGTGCCACAGAGTCCGTCGCAGCGAGACGTCGTAAATTCGACAACCCTCAAAATATGCAACCAACTTCGCAAAAAAAATGGTACTCCCCTTTCACAAGGGCTGGCGTTCCTACAGCCACTTGCACAAATTGTGTACTCCCTATCGAAGGCCGTGTGGTGACCGCGGCAGGATGTCGATTCCATCCCGAATGCTTCTCTTGCTTTCATTGCGGTACCGGTCTGGAATGCGTCGCATTTTATCAAGAACCAGATGCAAAGCGGGACGAACGACTTTCCCGAGCCGCGCCGGAAGATGACGAAGCACGCGTGATGCGATTTTATTGTCATCTTGATTTTCATGAATTATTCAGCCCCCGTTGCAAGAGCTGCAAGACTCCGATTGAGGGAGAGGTAGTAGTTGCCTGTGGTGCTGAATGGCACGTGGGCCATTTCTTCTGTGCTGAATGTGGCGACGTAAGTGCTAACTGCATCTTACCCCGGCTTTGTTTTTCTTTTCTTTTTTTAAACTGTTTGATCTCGTTGCTGACTCTCCGTCATAGCCATTTTCACAGGAGACGCCGTTTGTGGAAAAAGATGGGTTTGCGTGGTGTTTGCGCTGCCACTCTCGGCGCACCGCATCGAGATGCCTAGGCTGTAAGCAGCCGGTGCTTGAAGACGTGATTGTCACGGCCCTCGGAGGGCAATGGCATGATAAATGCTTCGTGTGCCACACTTGCGGTGGCGGTTTCGGACCAGACGGGCGATTCTTTGTCAAAGAAGGAGAGCCAAAGCGAACGGCCAAAGGCCGCATTATTGGAGGTCCCGTGCAGCTCGCGGTATGCGAAGCGTGCGAAGCTCGACGATTGAAGGAATGATGCGTTTGATGCGTTGATTTATAGAATGGTGTTGTGGTGCGGGCATGGCGAAGGAGATTACATTTAGCCTGGTTTGTGGTCATTGGGGCGAGAATACATACACGGTTGATTTAGTTTGCTTCTTATGTTCTCCGTAAAGTGGTTGGTCATAACGGTTCAGGCTATTTACTTTGGAGCATGTTGGATTGAGTTATATTTGCAAATGAATTTTTTCACTTTCAAGCCTTAGGAAGCCTTTTTGTTCATACAATCCAGTCAGGATCAGGCAGTCTTCTAAAAACTGCCACAAACTTGGGGCCTTTATTTCGGGTGACTTTTTTGCCTTCTTCGGTTTCCTCGCACATGACTCTGACGCATTCATCCGTAGCCAATTCCTCTTCGGAAACACGCTCGAATAATTCTCTCACGCGGGCTACGCCGGAATTCTCGTCTTCTTCTTCTTCTTCCTCTTCTTCTTCAGTCGCATTTTCCGGTCGTGGTGATTGTTCCTGCTGCGTAGTTGATGAAGTATCAGCCACAGGCACCATACTCTCTGCAGCCTTGACGGTTTCGTGATTGTAGACGCCAAAGTGTCTCAGAATCCAATAATGATACTCCTCAACGTCTGTAATCGTATATAACAAGCCACCGGGCCTCAGGACGAAGGCGTACTCGGCGTTCAAACTTGAGGATATGATTCTCTGTCTATGTTTTCTAGTCTTGAAGTGCGGATCGGGGAAACAGATGAAGATCTTTGAAAGTTGGTGATGACCGAAGAACCTGGGTAGGAACTTCATTGTGTTGGCGCGAATGGCGGAGATGTTCTGGTATCCGCCAGCAACGAGATTTTCAGCTACTTGATTGCTATCTGGTAGAGCGGGAGCGTCTTCAGGAAGGTCGTCGTTGTCCTGCTTTTCTTCGGTGGTCTCTGAGAATGGTTTGGTGTCTGGAGATGTGTTCGGAGTAGAAGTCGACGACGAAGCTGCACGTAGTCTTGCTTGTTGATTACGTAGAGCAAACACGCGATCCTTGACGTATTCTGTAACTTGGGTACGGATCTCCAGGCCTTTTTTCCCCATTTCGTTATTAGCATTTGTGCTGAGATCAATCCAACCGACGTAAAATACTCGTAAAACATACCGACCATCAAGGTCTCTGGTAGCACCGGTGCCAGTCCAATGAGTAATCCGCCAAATCCACATCCAATATCGGCCACCTTCACATCCTTGACAAGTTTTCTTGATCCTGAAAGTGTGAGTTTCGAAGTGTCCGGATCTACAAAGGCGGGATAATGTGCTCCCCAATCCATATGAGCCGGTGATAGTGGACTACAACACAAGAGATCAGTAGTTGCATTAGGGATCAATCAGGACGATAATAAAATACGAACTATTCCAGAGCATAATCTGCAAAGGGATTTGCATGAGCTCGTTGACGGTAGAAACGCTTCTTTGGCATGGCGATTGCTCCCTCGGCTTGATTCGACTTTTGCGCCTCATGATAGTCCTTGCGCCGCAACGCTTTCTTTTTGGCGCCGGGCATTTTTGCGCAGGTTTCTTTTTGTATTTCTCGAGCTCGCTCAATTTATCGTCGTTTAAATCTTCCGGGATATGGCACAGCAAACAAGAATGCTCTGCGAGATTTTGCCGTACGAAATGCGAAACTTTTTCCCTGGGCGGTGATTGAGTAGATCTTGCGGTAAATTCCCGATTGTACGGCCGGATAATCTTGACCCTTTTTTGGCAATGAAACTAATGGAAAAAATTGTAGCGTTTCAAGTAATCAAGTCAATTGTTAAAAAGGATAATCGCAGGCAATAGTGAGTGACTTTGGACAAAAAAGAAAAAGAACATTTAAGTTAGAGCGGAGAGCATCACGGGTGGATCTGACGTAGTGGATCCTTTTTTTCGTCCTTACTCAGCCCGCACGTTCATATGGTAATTGCTGCTAGGTTTCTATATAGCTTCACTTGATTCACTGCTCAGCTTCTTTTGGGATTTTTTACTTGGTCTTGAGAATCAATAGGGCTTTTTTTACAGTACGAAGTTCATTATACCTTGTTCATACGTCAATATCGATTTGGCAAATCCCAACCTTGATCTCTGTTCCCGCGGGGCACGGAAGCTCCGTAGTTGGTTAGCATCATCGTCCTTTTTGCAATCCACCACTTCAACATTATAGAGAGAAAAAATGTCGACAAACTCACCTGCGAATTCCTACCTCACCGCACCAACGACTGCAAGCAGCATCGTCACTCCTGCGAGCACGACCTCGTCGCGCGATCACTCCATCAGAACCGCACCACATGGCCCGAACAGCAATAATGAATCCGGGACCACTGCAACACGACCACGAACAACAACAGCCTCTGGATTTACCTTCCCAGAGGTTTACGACTGGCCGGCATTCTTCACCATTCAACCCAACACTCAAACTCGCCAGGCGCAAATGCGACGCTGGGCAAATCTGATATCCGACTGGTGCCGACATCATCGCATTTTCCGTCTTGCGCTGACCGAGGCTGTCGATACGGCACTATTCCACAATTCCAGAATACGAAAAAGGGTTGCCTTGCAAGATATAAAGACGATCATCGATTGGATGGCGATGTCACAGGAGGATGGCGGGGGTGGAAAACGAGCTGAATGGGTTGCTGCCAGCTCTTCAAAGGATAGCGACAAGACTGTAGCCTGGATCTGGTGGAAGAGACCCGAGGAATGGGCTAAATTAATTGCAGATTGGGTATTTTGATTGTTATCTCCTCGCTGATGATTGTGTCTCCGTGGCTGACGAGTGCAGGTCGACGAAACCGGTCAGAAGAATACCGTCTTGACAATCTACGAACTGATACATGCCGACGCCACTGCTTCACAAGGTACGATTACTGCGAGGCACATTTTTCCTTACTACATCTTCTAGCAAGCTGATTACATTCTGACAGAGTTCCATGGCATGGATTCCGACGCCATGATCAAGTCCTTGAACGTGCTTGTCAAGGCCGGAAAAGCTCAGGTCTTTGGAAGTGAAGATGAGAAAGGCGTCAAATTCTTTTAATTCCTGCCTATCTGATGCGAGGGCATCGTTTTGCGCTATTGAAACATCCAAAAAAATCAATCTTATGCACTTGATCATAGGGAATAGTGAGCGCTGCATTGAAAGCGTGCGCCATATCAATCCAACCCAAAAATTCCCGGTCCACATGAATTCGTGAAAATCTATGCTATGTACCCTCTTCGCATTATCGACATCTCCTTTTCCACGAAAAAGGTCCCCATGTCTAGGCACCATTTTCTGTGCTGCTGTACTCGTATTCATCTTTCCAACGGAACTCCTGAGACATAGCAGTTTCCAACAACCAATTGACATGCACAACATGCGGTGTTCTTCCTGCATCAAGAACCATTTGACGGAATCGAGGCCAAAGTTTGACATGGTCCGGTTCGTCACCACTGACAAGAAACACGTCGTCCTTCATTGGATGATGAGTATCGTCATCACTGGAACTTGAGTCAGAAGCTCGGCGTCGATGACCATTCATCGAGACTCGGCCTCGAAAGAGTGTGCACTCTCCACCGTTAGCTTCGACAATTGATTTGAATGCCTCGAAGCCACCGCGGATTGTCTCAACACAATAGATTCGGTAATCGCGAAGGAGTTTGTTCTTGTTGCTTCGAGCTCGCTCAAGAGCCTCTTTCAAGGTGAAGTCAGTTTTCTTCTCGGTAATTTTGTCGACAAGCACGAATTTCGCAGGGTCAAGCAGCTCATCCCGTGCAAGACATTCGGTTATGTAGTCGATGTTGACGACAGTCGGAGCGTATGCGAGGGCGCTGACAAATTTGGGTGTGCGCAAGATAGACGGGGCAGCGAGATGTGTGCATTTCTTAGCGTCCTGGGTGATTATGACACCGAGATTGCGAAGTTGGCGCTAATAATCAAGGTTAGAAATTGAATGTCCACATAGATTAATAACCGGTCTTACCTTGTCTGCATCTTCCTTTTTCATATTACCAACCCATCTTTGAAAGCCAGTAATCATCAGATGCATCGCCACAGCAGGCTTCGTCGTCTTCTTCTGTCGTTTTGTCTCCTTCTCGTCCTCGATATCGTCATCTTCTTCTTCCTCAGGCTCGACTGATCGACGCTTCTTGTTGTTAGCGGGGACGATCAAATCCGGATCTGTCTTACGTCTCCCTCCGTAAATGACCCCGCCGACACGTTTCTTTTCCTTTTCGTAGAGTGCAATGTCTGGGGCAATATCATGTATGCGTGCTGCAGCAGCTTCTTTCGACTTTCGGCTGTGTGTAGTCGACGGCGTGACGTTTTCCTTTTCATCTACTGAGAATCGTGAGACAGATGGCGTGGTCTTCTCTGCCGGTTTGGACCCCTTATGTGATGACTTGGGGTGAGGCATGTCGTTTGTAGCTGCTTTCGACGGGGGAGGCGATCTGGGCGCAGACTTTTTCCGCGTCTGGGGTGACGTAGACTTGGTACCTCTGATATTTGAAGCGATGTTTTGGTCCTTTTGCTGCATGACTCTACTTTCTTCGACAGAACCACTTGCTGGGAAAAAAATCTTTTCTAGAACATCTCTATCAAGCTTCGTCTGACCCGCTATCTCTCCGAGATTGGTTCTTTTTGGGAAATGAGTGTATCTGGGATCTGAGACTGGCAGCATTTTCCATTTTGCATAGCTTTCCTCAAGCCAGAGATGATTCACGACTTGCAATCCCCACTCTTTGGCGGCCGTACATTTCTCGCTATTGCCATGGGCTGTGATCAGATGAGTATTATCGGGTTTAAGTGTTTTTGTACATTCGGCCCCGGTAGCCTGAATGAGGTTTTCCAGGTATGCTCTAGCTTCGCCCGCGTAATTAGACAAGCTGATCCGCAAGCCCTTGAATCCCGGAACCCCATCACGATAGACAGGGTAATGTAGTAAGCGTCGCAGAGGAGACGTCCAGGTATTCTGCGTGATGAGGTAAAAAAGCCAAGACAGATTGCCGACATCTTTATTCAATCTCGATGCCGTGCGATATTCAAACCCTTCGCGATAGCGACATATGAACATATCTGCCTGTGTCAAATCCCGAGTTACGGTGCCTTTCCCTTGCTTAACGAGGTCCTCAATCGATTCCAAAAGATGTTTCCCAATTCCAAGATCTGAGGAAAGCATGACGCGTTTACCCTCTAAGACACTCAGATTGCGCTTATTGTGAGGCGAGCGACTGGGAGTCGGCAGAGCTGTAGGCTCAGGTGTAGAAGCTCCAACCACGTCTGTATTTCCAAAGGTGCGAATAGGTACGTCCGGGCCAGCATTCAAGATTTCAGCGTTGGGCAGCATGTAGGGTCTTTCGTCGATTCTCCTTCCGAGTTTCAAGCAGTCATCAAACCTAATGCACTTGTTAGCAACAAGTTACCTGGTAACGTATGAAAGTTCTATGACGACGTAATATGGACTACACACCAATGAGGTAGAACGATCTTGGCACCCAAATTTTTCGAAACAATCGTTCTTGCCTTGTCAGACTCCATGCTGAGATCAACAAGGTGGGTTACCTGCGAGGTGATGCGAGGCGAGTAAAGACCTCCCATCGCCATCACCCCGCCAATGATTGCATCTCGGTCTCCATCAGGCAAATCACCACAAGTCACAACAACGTCGCTGAAAAAGAGTCTCGGATCGGGACTATATTGGCGGGGGTTCGCCAATTTGTTTTTTCCAATCGAGTTCTGTACCCACTGCGGCTTGACCACTGGGATGAGGGCATCGCATGCACGTTGGTATGCTGGGAAGTCGGCCGTAAGTGATATGATATGGGTGAATTGCTCGACAGGTGGGAATGGATCTGGGTCTTCGTGAATGACGACTTCCCCGCCGTGTTCTGTGATCAAAATATTCAACTAGCCAAGAATCGAAAGAATTAGCATGGACCAAAAAGGAAGAATCCAACACGAGTATGGCAAAAGACAATATATCGTACGCACCTGCATGACAGCGTCTTCTTCAAGAGAGTTACTACACGCGATGCAGATCTTGCAGTCCCTCAGCAGCTGCGAACCGCTACCATTCTGCTGCTCAGTCATGGTGGTGATAATTCCCCCGAGGGGAGGATCGATCTGGATGAGCAAGTCGTAATTTTTTGGGAGCCTCCTTTGGCGTGCTGTTAGAGAAAATGGCACTGAGTGAGTCTGTCAGGAAGAAGTGGGAGTTGTAAGAAGGAAGAAGTCTGACCTTGTCCCATTTACTATGTACAAACGCGAGCGGAAGGAGAGAGACGCGATGGCAGGAGCGCGCAACAAACGCCGAGTCACGTGAGACACTTACCTAATCAACATCAAACGAAAATCGTCAATGATGTGATTGGCTCGGTCTGGCACTACCGACGGGCTGCCGAGGCTTGGTTCATTTCTTATCGTTATCGCAAGAGGAGAGCCCGTTCGGCAATTCTATCGGATCTGGGGAAATTATTTCAACTATTTCTTTTGAAAAAGGACTTAGAACGATGTAAGGAATATATCTACATGGTTACTCAATTTTCTCCAAGTTTCTATATTTTCGTGCGATATTCCAGCTGCGAATTGCATGGATTTGAAAGGTCAAGCGAGCCATGTCGTCTTCATTCCGCATCGTGAAACATGTCGTGCCGGGACAGTATCTCAGAGAGTACCCACGAGCAACGTCAAATTCGCAGGAGGAAACACTGCATTTGGCTGTGAAGCAGTACATACCTCTAGACAATCCGAACCCTCAGCCCGGCGACGTGACCATCATCGGTGCGCATGCAAATGGGTTTCCCAAGGTGAGAGAGAATACGGAACTAAATCTCATATCTGTGTCTGATCTGTGCTGAACCTAGCTTTAGGAGCTGTACGAGCCGCTGTGGGAAGAGATCCATGCTCTTTCAAAGAAACAAGGGTTCAGGATACGCAGTATCTGGATGGCCGATGTAGCGCATCAGGGAGAAAGCGGAGTCATCAACGAGAATAAGCTTGGAAACGACCGTACGTACTCGTGTTCAAGCAATGGAGGCGCAATTGAAGTATTGACAATTCTACAGCAAGTTGGTTTGATCACTCGCGGGATCTCTTACATTTGATCAATCTTAAGCGAGATGAAATGCCACGGCCAATCGTGGGAATCGGCCACAGTATGGGCGGAGCGCAGCTGTATGTATTACTCACTTGAAGGAAGATATCACTAGAATTCTCGAGTCTGATCCGATCTCTTAGGACATACCTGTCTCTACTGCAACCGAGGATCTTTCATAGTTTGATCCTTCTCGACCCTGTCATTCAGCGCCAATCAACCCAAGCGCCTGATAGCCTTGCCGAACGCTACATACCGACGAACACTATCCTCTCGACACATCGACGGGATATATGGCCATCTCGGGACGCAGCTGCAGAGAGCTTCAAACGAAGTCCATTCTATAAAGCCTGGGATCCGCGAGTTCTCGAGCAATGGATCAAATACGGACTTCGAGAGTTGCCCACTTTAGTTTATCCAGACGGAACTGAAAAGGGCATGAATCCCAAAACCGACAAACCTGTCACCCTCACAACGACGCGACATCAGGAGGTTTTCACGTTTTCCAGGCCTAACTACGACTATAATTACGAGATCAATAAGCCTGCCAACCGCTGCGAGACACCGGACTTACTACCCCAGGGACCAAACACGTCGCCTTTCTATCGCATGGAACCCAGCTACGTCTTTTCTCAGCTACCTCATGTTCGGCCGAGTGTATTATATATGTTCGCAGGTCAGTCGCACATGTGTTTACCGCCAATGATGCAGGACAAGATGGATTTCACGGGAGTCGGACAAGGTGGAAGTGGCGGTGTAGCCGCCGGTAGAGTCAAGTCGGTATACTTTGAAGACAAAGGCCATTTACTTGCTCAAGAAGCCGTCTCAGAGTGTGGTCATGCGGCAAGTGAGTTCTTGGGTAAAGAATTGAAACGTTGGAGAGAGCAGGAGGCTAAGTTCAAGAGCAAATGGGATGGGAAAACGCAGTTGGAGAAATCGACTGTCGACGAGCGTTGGATGAAAGAGATTGGACCGCCGCCTGTGAGAGGGCCTAAAACTACAGATGGCAACTCTAAGCCGAAGTTATGAAGGCCATTGGAACATGGGGGAGACTATATACTATTTGACATGTATACCTAGGTATTCGTATGGAATAAAAAATAAAGCACTTTTTATAAGGTGACTATTCTTTGCCTTCGTTCCAAAGTTGCATTGCGAATTCCGACGCCTCGCCCTATGGAAAGTAATACTTGATTGGAAGCTATAGTCATCAATGATCTACTACTGCTCATCACTCCTCCAACGAAAGGTCTAAGAAAAATGCAATTGGTGCAAGGTCATATCTAGCAATAACATCTAGCAGTAACACCTAATCCTAACAAGACTGTCTATCAGCATGGGATGACCAGAACCTGCTGATTCATCAAATCGGGTCGTTGCTCATGAAGTATACATGCATGCACCGTCACAAAACGCTTTTGACTAGCCGGAAAGCCCTCATTTCTCAAAAAAAATAAAAATAAACGAGGAAAGCAAGATTTGGTAGCTAGTCGGTCTTCTTTGGCGTGGCCGTCGGCACGCGAGCGATTTCAGGCAAATTCCACGCATGCGTCCACACAAGGACATATTCGTCCTGCTCGCCATTGAGTACACGTCGTAGCCAGATTCCCCAGACAATATAGAGGTAAGCTCCGTATCCAGTCATGAGATGCCTGCAATGAAGTGAGTCTCTTTGCAAATTCGTTCAATCGAGGGGGTTGTTGTTCGACTTACCACCAGCCATGACCTTCAAGCAAGATCCCCCACGGCAGACCGATTTGTTGCCTCCAGCTTCGTAATGTACTACAAAAGTAATTGTCCAGGTTCCAAATCGCAAAGCCTCCGAGAAACATGGAAAGCCCAAACGCTACCATAAACCACATGGTCCTGAGCGTCTTTAGGTCGCGCACGTTCTCAAATGCTTGTCTCTCCTTGCTGGGTACCGAAAGGCCTTGTTTGATGTCGTCGAGACGATCTTGCTCGCGAGACTTGCGCCAACGTGGGCGAAGGGACACCTCCATTGTGTACATGCTTCGCAAGACGACAATGGTAGTCAAAAGCGCGTAAGTATTCTGGTGAAAAATCGGGTCTTGAATATAATGATAGTAAAGAGTAATAAAGATCGCCAGCGCTGTGAGGGCGACGGCGAGGAATACTTTGATGAACGTCGATCTGGAGTATGAGAAGGACGCGTAGCACATGAGGCATGTGGTATATATCATAGACAACTCGTCGACCAATTGCATAGGATCTAGATTACGTTGACGAACCGGTCAGTGAGATACTAAAAGCATGACAGATCCACGTCTGGCGAACTCACACTTGAGAGTTGAATGGAATAAGAAACTGCCTAGCCCAACTAGCAAGTACCCATAGTATGCAACCTCAAACACCTTGTCGTGACCGTACTTCCGGACATTCAGCACTCCCTTAATTCCGGACAGCAAAAACAGCAGATTTGTCATCGAGTTCACGATCTCGGCGGAATAACGCGTTGCATAGTAGTCCTACAACAAACGAGTCTTTGTCAGCTACTTTTTTTTTTTTGAATCAATGGCAAATCGAAGAGCTGGATGATTTCAAGATTATACCTCTTCACACCAATTCAGAGTCGATGTCACTGGATTCCAATATCCAGGCTTTGTCGGAGGATAGGGAAAAGAAGGGAGACGAAGCCAAGACGACGCCATATCGCCTGTAGCTCTAAGCTATTGGATCGGGGTAGGTATTGTTCGTGACCGCCAAGCCAGTGATATAGTCTCGGAAAAAGGATGCAATAAAGTGATACCAACCGAGGACTCGGGTTAAAATGAATCACCTCAACGTAGATAGTACGAATAGCAGAGAAATGAAGTTGTTGTGCGGAGGGATGAAACAGAAGTTGGATGAAGCCGGGAAGTGTGACGTACAGAGCCTTCCAGAGAAAGAAGGTACTGGTATGTGTATTGTATGGTATTGTAACCCGCGGCCCGAGGTCGTCATTCGCTTTACGAGTGCCTGTAGCGGAGGACCATGGGACAGCAGCCGATGTTATTATTGGTTGAATAAATTACAGTATTACTATTTCTCGACTAGTCTCGCATCATACTCGCAAGTTAAGACAAGACAATACAGGGCAATACATCCGAGTCTGGTAACGTAATTTGTATCATCGTTGGACATACGTAGATCACCAGCTTTATGTTGACCAGATCTTTCTTACTCATTTGTTCCTCTCGAGATTCTGGACTTGCACTATAATCTTTCAAGGCGCATATGCTATTCGTACACCGTTACGCAAAGTCGCTACTTACAATGAACTAGCACTTTCCGTGCGAATTCAATTTTTGCTTATCGACAATCGCTGTAGCCTGGACTATTTCGGGTAGAGCCTCAAGGCTGTTCGTTAGCGCTTCCGCTTTTTCCGGTATTCGGTTCTGAGCTACACTTTTGAACACGAATGATCTTACAGCATATTGTTTCGATTGCAAGGAGTTCTCTGATTTTCAAAAACTCAGGTATGCTATAATTATGCTATGGAGAAGAGCACAAAATTTCTTGGTGTCGTTTGGAAAGATCATCATCATCATTCCAAGTCGCTCTCATGTTCTGCGATATTTGTCTAGCCGGTGGATAATGAAGCTCCATTTCAGCAGCAATGTCTAACAGAGACTTTCGTCCCGCTTTCTAAATTAATAGAATCATGCCTAATGATGTGAAAAACTATCTTTATCGTCCGCAAGGACCTAGCGCTTGACAACAACAGCGACTAGGTACCTAGAGCTGAATCAACGTACCCTAGCCCTAAGCCCTATGGTCTGGCGGGGTAATCTGATTTGCCGTCTTAACTTACCGCTTTCCGCAAGCTCCATCATCTTTTCTGGACGTTGAGCCGACCTCCTCTAATCAACCAATTATCGGACACATCAAGACGCGCAAAGCCCGTGTCAACTCGATCGCATTTCACTACATACGGTATCGACAGGTTCAGACCCTATCTTTGAAATCAGTGGCGCAGTCAACACCAAAAGCGCAGAACTCCCCTTTATCGAGGCCGAACTTTTGGTCCAAGACCCACGACCCACGCAACAATGTCCATCCCTCCTGAAGCTCTCCAGAAAGTACGAAGCTCTCCGCCATGGCTAAAGTGCGCCGATGAGCATCCGGACTGATTTTCTCTCTATAGCTCGTCCAAGAGATCGAGTCAAGAGCCATCGCGGCACAACAGCAGATCAGCATTGTGAAAACACAGATATCGACAAAACAGCGCGACGTGCGATTATTGCAGCTTACTTCGAGCGAATTAGCATCTTTATCGAAGGATACTAATGTCTATGAAGGCGTGGGGAAGATGTACGAGATGTCCCCAGTTGTTTTCTGGTTGATTGTTTCCTTTGGGTAGAGCTAATCCCTGATGTGGCATTTTAGGTTCGTGCATACCCCTATTGACGTTGTCAATAGCAGACTGTCGTCCGAAAACGAGACTTTGAAAAAGGATATCAGCGATCTGGAGAAACGGTTACATTATTTGGAGACAACACACGAGAAGAGCAGGGAACATATTGAACAGATCTTTAGGGGTAGTGCATAGTATTTTGCTTGGACAAGTGGGTTCATCTAATGATATGGTATAAGATCGAAAGACCAGGTGAGGAAAGGAAGTTTGCCCAAGAAGCATTGTCTAGGGGTGATAGCCACAAGCAACGCTGGTCATGCATTATCACTTTGGTTCTCCGAAGTAAAGCCTGGATGCTCTCAGTAGTAGAAAGCCTGAATGCCCACTAGACAGTAGAAACCTAGTGGTAACTCCACTGGAGCCCAATTCATCTTCTGCAATTGAGCATTCATCAGCAGGCATCATCCTTGTACCGGCAACAGCAGCATGGAATTAAATTTTGAATACGGAGTAATCAACATCAAGGCTCCCAAACACGTTACTCTCATCGATCGTAAATCAGGTATAGACCACCACCACCAATCGGATGTATTTCGTAGATTTCATGCCTTTAGCAGACTGCTCCGTAATAAGGCTCGCTCCGGCACTAATTCATTTAGAGTGGGCCAGGCTTCAACGTGCAAAGTAGAGTGTGGATGACGCTGGTGTTTTACATTTGAGGCTATAATTTAAAGCTGCTAATCTGCGATTCTTGCGAGAATGCTGAGAATGACATCATGCCGTATTCTGGCGCGGGCCCACAAGAGGCAAATATCAGGCATCGATAGTTAATGTGGCCCGCGGGGTTTTTGTTTCTGACTAAGCTTGTGACCACCATGTGTGATCTCCATTCAACCTCTACAACGATAGATCTCGAATCGAATACTAAAATGCGACAGAAATGGACGCAGGGCCGAAGAAAAATAGCTTCCGGAAACATCAGTAAAAATGAAAATCCTCCTACGGTGGGTGCTCTGTCCTCGTCCGCATCTTCGTGGTCAATTTCATCCATGGGTGAAAGAGCATCGGGACGGCCCCGCCCGAGCCAGCCCAGCCCAGCCCAGCCCAGTCAGTTACTGTACATAGTAGTCAGTGTCTTTAGGTAGCGTTGACCTTGCCCACCGCCAAAGTTCTACCAGAATCAAGCCTGAAAGTGAAACGATCAACGATAGCCACGCCTATGGTTTGATGGTACGATGGCAACGGTCTACTCAAGCAAGTGGAGATCTGACGATAGTGTATACCGACTCGATGACGGTCTGGTCTAGACGCTGCCTTACTGTATGGAGTACCTGCAAGCCCAATAGTGGGACTGCCACCTGGGCAGTACTCCGTAACTAAGAACAATTTCACACATAACTTAATTAGGTAGTTAGCATAGGACCATAAGTAGTTATCGTGCTCCATACTCCGATACTCCTTAGCAGTGAGGTATCATGAGGTGGCTGGGGATGACCCAATCAGGCGCCAATGACCTGGGACTGCTGACGTTGCCGATGTCTGACTGGATGATCTTGATATACGCGCCCTTTTGCTTGACGCCCGACCGCAGAGCCTCTGGCGGTGGTTAATGAAACAGGAGACTGGGAAAGGATTGGTAGATGAAAGAAACGTATGGGATGAGAGAAAGTGTAGTTAGTCTGCAAAGAGTAGACGAAAGAATATTATTTATTTAGCATTAGTTAACCGAGATTCGTAAGGCTTGGAGGAAGCCAGAACTGACTGACTAACGGAATGCCCATCTTGCACATAACTCAACTTAGTCTGTCGCTCCTGCCGTCCGCATTGACGACGACCGCACCAGCCAACCCCGCCACAATCGCCCAGCTGAACTCATTTCTTCTTCTCTTTCTCTCTTCTCTTCTTCTCTTCTTCTCTTTTTCTTCCTCTCTACTCTATCCTTTCCCTTCGTCACCTCTTATTCTCTTTCTCATCTCTGAATAATCACTCTATATATCAACATACTTGTCTTGTGCCTCTTTTGGCTAACTAGGTTCACAAGATAAAATCCCCGACTCGCCGTGCGACTGGGATTTGTTATCGCCTGCAGTCTATTTCTATATAGGCCCTGTTACCTTTCAACCCACAACATCTACACGAGGGTTATCAACAAGACAGCTAGTCTGTCCAGCACATCGCCAAAGCATAAGCATCGGTGGCCAGAAATCAACCTGCAATACCCCTCACTTATCGCCGCCAAAACCAAGACCTTACATTTCAGCCTCAATAACTTCAACGACCCTCGAACATGCCTCGTCCACGGATATATGTCGACGACGATGACTATGAGACCGAATCTGACTATTCGGAGACAGACGTCTCGTTCGACCGGCGAGCTGGTCGCACACATGTGAAGCGTCGATCATTCTCTCGTGTTCGACGCGACAGTCCCGCTTCCAATGCATTTCTCTCTCCAGTGGTGGCTCCCGTCCGACGCTCAGCTTCTACGGGAGGCCGGCGCCGTCGTGCAGGCGACGACCCCGTTGTGATTGTAGATGTTCACAACGATGTCCACGCCCGTCAAGACGCCCGCAATAATCGTCGCACCAAGTTAGAGCGTCGGTATGCCATAGAAGACGACATCGAAGAAACCGAGATCATTCGTAGCCGTCGCCGTCCCCAGGTAGTGGCCGAACTTGACGTTTCTCGGACCCCGTCGCCGCATCAGCAAGAGCGCGATTGGGAGCTTCTAATGGAGCAACGTATTCTGGCCAAAAACGACGTCCGCCAGGACATTGAACTTGCCAATCAGCGGCAAGAAATTGAGAGGCTCGAGCGGCAGCTAGCCAAGAGCCGGGAGAAACGGCGCGAAGAGCGACACGGATCGGTCTCGCGGCGTCGAATTGCTGAGGAGGAAGTGTGGGAGGATGAGCTTTCCGAGAGATTACGTGCGCTGGATCGTATAGAACGATCCAAGCGCTCTGAGGAAGAAAATAAGCTCGCAGATTATCGTTCCAAAGTCAAAAAACTGGAGGAACTCGAGAAGTCACAACGCCTCGCTGAAGAACAAAAGCTTGCTGATTACCGAGCCAAGGTCAAGCGACTCGAAGAAGCTGAAAGGAAAGCTGCCGAAGAGGAGGAAGCCCGCCGCTTGGCGAAAATTAAACGACTAGAGGAAATTGAGCGACGAGAGGCAGAAGAAGAAGAGGCGAAGCGGCTGGCTCAGGAGAAGCATCTTAAGGAGATTGAGAAGAGGGAGAAGGCCAAGGCTGAAAGAGAGAGACTAATAAAGGAGCTGAAAGATGAGGAGGCCCGTCAGAAATTGGAGGAAATGGAGCGCAAGAAGGAAATGGCAGAAATGAAGAGAAAGGCCGTTGAAGAATGGAAAATGGCGGAGGAAGCGAAGAAGATGAAAGAGCGCGAGGAGCAGGAAGAAAAGGACAGAGAATTCCGAGAGCGTTTGAAGGCCGAATTCGGCTACAGCGAAGAAGAAATTGAGAAGATGCTCAAGAAGAAGCATGAACATGAAGATAAGAAGCATGGAGAATCGTTGGTCATTCTGGAGCCGCCGAGAGAGAAGACGACATTCATCAGGGTGAGTTGAGAGTATTCGTATCGGATGACATTGACTGACGAGCGGATAGGTGAATCGCAAATACCTGCTACCCGAGACGTTGGATTACTATAAGTTGTCGTGGGAATTTGACGAAGTAAGTCATCTCGCAGTGTCGTTGGATGAAGTCTCAAACAATACTGACTCCTTGTCTTTCTAGCGTGACGGTAACTACCTTATTATCAAGCAATGGATCTCCGAAGAATTCCAGGAGCAACTTTTCGAACACACTCGCCGAATCCGGGCTGGTGGTAACACCAAACTGATCACAGAGACGTCGGAGACTCTGACAGAGTTGAAAGTCAACGATCGCAAGCGAGATAAGATGTATCTTGTTCGGAAGAAGGGTCCCAACAAGGCGTGGATCTTCACTTGAAGAGACCATGCTGTGTCGCTTTCTAAAGAGGAGTTTTATGTTCTTTGTTTATATCTTTTTTATCTTTTTTTTTGGTTGCAAGGTCTTATAACGTATGATGATTTACCTTTTGATCGGTGTTTCTTTTTGGCATTTTGGGTTTTCGATAACGATCAACGCCTCTGGGCTCGAAATGTTTGTGAAGGCGCCGTGATCATGTCTACTTATATCCATGAATATATTGAATTTAGTCCACCCAGAATTAATCTTTGCGTATTCCAGGGGATCTTTAGGTTCAATTAGAGCGGAGTAACGAGGCCTTCCCGCGCTTGTCTTATGGTCGTAGTACATACGGAGTATAGTATAAGCTAATATTTCATCTCTCTGGCCTCAGCTTCCCATCGCCTCTCTGCTCGCATAATCAACTCTTCGTATACTGTCCATGCCAGTGCCGAACTGAGCGCTTTCCGGGTCATCCTCAATCCCAGCCCACTCAACAGACTTCGCCCACCGTCTTCCATAATCATTAACCGTAACGCATAGATTGTGTTTCTATATTTATCAGGTTGCAATTGAATGCGCGTCTTGATAGCGTCGAACGGATTAGTGAGCGCTGTTGCGAGACCAGCTGCAAGAGCGCCTGAGACGAAATTGATAGCTGTCGATGACGACGACGACGAGGAGGAGGAGGAGGATGAAGATGAAGATGAAGATGACGAGGGAGAAAGTCTATTATTTTGTATTCGATCCAAGGTCCGTTTGAGTTGTTCGTAAAACGCAACGTACAGTCCAGCGTACGGCGCATCGCGCACTGCGGTGGCACCAAACCCGGCAAACAGGCCGCGAATGCCTTCTGTGCGGACAATGTCCTTGGCGGCCCCTGCTAGACTGCGGTAGGCGTAATAATCTGATTCGTAGCGCACCTTGAGCACGGTGATGGGCATCATAACGAACCCGGCTGCGGTGCGTGCAACGGCGCCGGTGATGAGATTTGCGCTGTGAGACAGTTTCGGTAATGCCGAGGACGTCTTTGTTGAAGGGGCAGTACTTCGACCGGCATCTGGTAAAAGAGCAGATACCGGACCCTGCCGCGCAATTTCTTGTCGTAAAGCATTTAGCGAAGTAAAATACAGAGCCGATCCGAATCCAGTTCGAAGGGCGGAAGGAAGCGTCCCGCGCCAAAGACTACGGATAGGATTTGGAGAGTGGAGGATCGTTCGGACGGTATTGGCTAGGGAAACAGAGCGTTTTGACTGTTGCTGCACCCGGGTCTTGAGCAGATCGGCGGGCTGGAGTAGGATAGAAGAGGTGAGTCCTGATGCGAGACCGGCGGCGAAGTGGAATGTTGTTTTGGAAGCTGTGTGTGTATGACGTTAGCATGGGATTCTGCTTCGGATTTGGAACTGAAGCTGACGAACGAGTAGCGGTACGATTGCTGGTCGACGAGACATTCTGCGACGACATGATTGGGGTGTAATATTTTTTGCCCCGTCTAATATAGGCCGACTTTAATGCATTGCCTGCATGAGAATGTGAAGGAATGGGACCACTGCTAGGAGCTCATCAAAGGTCCCAAGTTCGGCGGATGCGATAATTAGATTGAGGTATCAGCTGTAGCAAGACCGTGTATCGACATTGCATTCATTGTGGAGGTTATAATGGCACGGTAGGAGTAACGACAGATTAGTTGTCTTGTTGCAAAAATGCTCGAGCTTGAGGGAGCTTTGTGAAGAAGTCAACTTCTCTTTGCGTTGTCAGCATCGACAATATGAAGTCACCAATCAGACGGACGCCGATCGGGGCTAGCCATATCCGGATGGTGTGGCCTCTGCTCGGGACAGTTGACCAATCAGCTAGTCCGCATCTAGTATGAGCCTTATAGAAGAGGCCTTCCAAAATAGTACTAGTTCTGGGTAGCGTCTTCCCAATTCGGATTAGCGCTTCTAGATTTCAACAACGGCTCTACCTGGTTGACTTGGTTGTCAACAATTTTGTTCTTCACCAAATATATTTCATAATATAACTAAATAGTCAATGGATTGGGATGTTAATGATATTGTCTGATTGATTATTGCAAGTCATATAAGTCGATTTACCAACTACTTCTTGTCTAATGGATAAACTGGTGTCAGTAGTAATATGTTTAGATCTAGCAACGTGAACTTGCAGCCCTTTCTGTGTACGAAGAAATCTAGCTTCTTTTCCCTCCTCAGTTATACATGAGAAAAGTAAAAAGAAATATTCATTCAATTCAGTGACATCTACATTGACTTCAGTCAAGCCCGAGGGCTTGGGATTCGGATTTGGCAGGCGACTATCGCTGTTGTCATCAGTAATAGTCATGGTAAGTCAGTAGGACAGGAAAGCAACAGTATCATTTTTACTATGCTGAATTTGACTTGTCCAAATTGGTCGAAATATTATGTGAAACAATCCAAGGCCCTCCAGCAAATCATGGGAGCACCATTCTGCACATTTCTGAGTCCGGCGGGGTACCTAGGTACAGATTCTGTTTGCAGCCGTTAATTACTTGTACAGCTCTCCGCATTTGCCCCGGAAGCTATATAATGGTTCTATTATTGTGTGGCTAGCTGAATGACCATTTAAATGACTGGGTACTTGAATGAGTTATTGCGCAATAGCCAAGACTCATGAGCTGGCCAGTAGCAATTTCCACGCCCATCACGTCTTTCGCTGCAGCAGTCATTAACACATCCATGGATCGCCACGGGTAATGAGGACGAGGTATTTTGAAGCCCGCCTAGAACCTTGCAACCATTCGGAAATGCGCGCCTCTTCACACTTTCGTCGTACAGAACGAGTGATTCTCGGACTCTGATTGATCATGTGGGAAGCCAAGATTCCTTTGCACTGCTTCGGTTGAATGCATTTGCATACGCATGAAGATGTCTCCATTTCACCCTGGTCGATGCAAAAATTAGTCGATGTAACGACAGACCCGGATTATTCCTTTTTGCACAATCAAGCCTTGAAGAAAGAGCGAGAGTGCTTATACAACAAATATTCGCGTTGTCATAGAATCACCCACCGAGACACAGCTACCATGGCCACCTGGGCAGCCGTTACAACCCTAAGACAATGGAAACTACCTATTCTTTACATAGTTTTAGGCGGCGGGATCTAATGTAGCTACCGTTAAGGCTAAATCAAAGTGACCACAATGTGCACATCTGCAGAAACCGATTGGCTCACTTGTTGGAGTAGGGTTGCAGATCATGCCATTGCTGAGACTAATGACAAACCACGAATACATGCAACATCCAAGTTCCTGTCGATCTAGAGCTTTCTATCATGCAAGTCGTCTTTCACTCTTTGCTCCACTCTCGCCTTGAATTGTTTATAAGACGCAATGACTCTTTGACGCCATTAAGTCTAGGTCTTAATAATGGCAACAGGTGATGCTTTGCGTCGAGGTTTGAATGAACTCGGGTTTTTTCGTTCGCTGTCAGTCCGTATTTCAGCTCTCATCCATTCCTAATTTTGAGTCCTTTTTGCTACATCGAGTATTCTAACGCAAGCCACGCTGGGAGTGTCGTCTGTATTATTGTTCGTAACCACGAATCGTGACTTTTTCAACGGCCTAGATCTGCAGACCAAGCCTCTCGTCGGCCAAAACTTCCTGGACTCAGAAAATTCTTACATAAAAGAATTGATGAATTGGACAACACATCGAGAAAAACATACATGAACAGCCGTATTGATCGAGGAAATTCGAGTAAGCGTGAGCTTTGGATCGTTCGTGGTTAAAATTGCTTACAAGGGCATCCAATCGCGCAATTCTGGTCTTTTCAATGCGGATAAAAAAGTATAAATAAGAGCGTTCAGCTGGTATTTTCTAAAATCTGATTCTTCATCACCAGCTTCCTACTCCAAGCTTCATACCTCAAGACTCAAAAGAACTACAACACAATGCAGACCAAAATCCGGTTTTCTTCCCTTCTTCAAGCCCTCTGGCTTTCGTCTGCACTTGCAGCACCGTATCAGACTCGCATCTTCGAGGCTGGCACTACCTTCGGCGCCCCTGAAGTCCATGGAACGTGGGCTTTGGCTCCCTTTGTCGGGACTTATCCTCCTGATCTTACATACATCAAAACCGACGACACTGGCACCGGTACTGTCGAAGTCCACGTAGCCTCTGGCTCTTCACGCTATACAACTCGGATCCAAGAGACAGGAACAACCTTCTATGAAGAAGAAAACGGCACATGGCAACTCGCCGACTTTGACGGTGATGGAAAACTTGATTTGATCTATATCAAGACGTCCAACACCGGCACAGGCTACGTCGAGGTCCATGTTGCATCTGGAGCCTCTACGTATCAGACACGGATCCTAGAGACGGCTACCACTTTTGTGGAAGAAAACAACGGACAGTGGCAATTGATCGACTTCAACGGTGACGGGAAACTGGATCTTGTTTATATCAAGAACCAGAATACTGGTACGGGATACGTTGAGGTGCATGTCGCTTCGGGAGCATCCAACTTCCAGACACGGATACAAGAGGTCCCTACTACCTTCGTAGAGGAAAATAACGGTGTATGGCGGCTTGTGAACTATCAACATAGTGGACATTTGGATCTTGCTTATATCAAAGATCAAAACACCGGAACTAACAAGGTGGAAGTCCATATTGCATCTGGTGCCTCTACCTACCAGACCCGGGTGCAGGAGGTACCAACGACATTTGGAGAAGAGACGGATGGGGCCTGGCAGCTTATTGACTGGAATGGCGATGGTGTTCTAGATCTCGTTTTTATCAAAACTAGCAACACAGGCACGGGCGATGTCGAAGTCCATGTTGCATCTGGCACCTCCTAGGCAGATATACGTCGACGGTATAACACGGAGAAGGACGGGTTCGCGTGACAGACAACGAGATATTCCAAGCTTTAGATCTATTAGCTTACATCCGTAACAATATCTACGGGTATTAAAAATACGAAATTCAAATTGAGACAGTTGTATGCTCGAGTATAATTCCCTGGGGCTGAGTAAGAATTGCTTGTAAGATATACTCGTATCTGATAGGCATTTTTGCATTCAAAGAAGTTCCTGTTCAAGTCCAGATGAATTCAATAACGGACGGAGTCATTTTGGAGACGGGGATTATTACCGATACGCGGTATGGAATGCGCAGCATTGGGCTCAATTGGCACACTGCCGAAAGGGTTGAACACAATACATCAATTCTGTCAAATGTTCACATCAAGCTAATCAGTCTATTTGGATGCTATTGTAAGGCCCTAGTGCTAATCGCCGATTTTGGGCTACTATTTACTGGCCCATCGATCTCCATAGCCTTGAAGTCATTCTTCTTATACGAAGCAATTAGTGAAGAATCCGGATTTGAACTCCCAAGTGAACAAGAAAAATTTTTTCGGTTCCTGAAAACTTTAGCAAAGACGTCCACCGCCTCCTCTCCTAGATGAATCCTGAAGACACCCCGATAAAGCTTCGTATTCCTTACGGAGCACGTCCTCGTCATCGCATTTCTGAGCCGTGTCAAAGTCAATCAAAACCGCCTTCGACCTCTGGATAAGAAAATTGAATCGGTTCGTGTCGCCGTGACGGACACCTAATCGATGCAGTCGGCATAAAGTTTGCTGGCAAGCCACAAGATCATTTGGACCGGCATGCCGTGCATCGTTGATGCGTTCCATGAGGAACCCAATCACCCGATCGTCTTCGATTAAATGACCTAAGAATCTTGGTCCGATATCATGACCATCAATCCACTCGTACGCAATAGTCTCATTCTCAAGATACTGAATTTCCCACTCAAAGCGGGCGAACTTGGCGACGACAACAGTATCAAAATGAGGAGATGTAACTTCATAAACACCCGTGCGCAGCTTCTTTCCTATTGTAATGTCCATGTAATTGACATAGGTCCCATGCCATTGATGTCTAACACCAGGGAATTGAGTCCGAACAGCTCGCGCAAAGTGCGGTTTCCCGTCACTTGGGTTTCTGGTCACCAGCCCGTCATTCCAGTCTCCAGGAGGAAGATCTGGAAGAAGGGAGACAAGAGATGGGCCGAAACACATATCTTCCACACTGTACAGGCCAGTTTCGATGGTGAGATATTTGATACTTCGACCATCTATCAAAAGGCGGAAGAAGCTTTCCCCATCCTCATCGACCTCCGCCTGGAGGAGTTCGACCTTTTGTTGGCTGCGCATTATCGATTTTTAGAGGACGACCACGAGTAAAAATGTACCGAGGCAGAAGAGTGGATTGGTAGACGCAGCTGTGTAAGTAAATGGAAACGGAACTCTTATAGTGATAGAACCGAGAATATTTTGTTCGATTCCATTTATCATATTCAAAGGCTTTTGGCGATAAAGAGTCCCAAATCTGCATAGGAGAGGCGTGGCTTGGGATCTTATTCTTATTACTGTTTAAGCCTCAAGTCATTGGGGATCGACGTTCTAATTTAGCGTTTCTCGAGCGACCCTAGCGGCAAGGGCGCCCAAAACACCTCCAGTCTAATTTTAGATCAGCAAAATCATTCAGTGATCGCTCTCCATTGGTACGAATGTCAAAAACCTCGGAATGTTCTGCTGTGGGATGGTAGAAGGATGCATTAGACCCTTCTGTTCATACTTACGTAGGTAATTATATGAAATTAGCCAACTTGATTTTTTTTTTTAAAAAAAAAACACACTGAACGGAATATATAGAGCCTGAAAAATTCCCAAGGTCTGTTATACTAAAATAATAATCTAAATTTTTTTTCAAAAGTACTTTCAGTGTCTATTGTGCTAGATATAACGCGGTTTGAGGCGCTGTATATTAGATGCTTGATCATGGCTGCCCATATCTACCTATGGGTCCGAACCATCAATGATGATTCAGTATATACCTAGGTACGGATAAAACCAGCAGACCGTCCGGGTATGATAGGAAAAAACTATAAATATAACGGATCATATCTCCCGTATGACCTGAGTGCTCTCGCCATTTTTCCATTTCTCATCAATGCACTCAACAGATTGCTCTGCATCTTCGATCGGGGCTCTTTTAGTTGGAAAATTCTTGGAAAACCATAGAATAACCGGAATACCAATCAAATACACTCCCCATAGTGCAGCATTGACCTTGTACCCGGACTTGTAATATGGTGCTTCGCTTGCCGGATACGCATACAACGGTACCCAGGCATTGAAAGTGTATCCCATGGTATTCAACCAACCAAGCAAGATTGCTCTTTCTTCGGCACTATCTCCACAAACCTCGTTGCCCCATGCGAAAAGCAAGGCACCTGTTCCAACTGGCGCGAATGTTAAGTACCATGCAAAGTATTTGACGCCGAAAGGCAAGTCCCAGACTGCTAGGAGAGTGCCTCCTAGTAGACCAATTGCGGCACCAGCCATGATGACGGGCCATCGAACACCAAGAGCATCGGATGTGATGGCGTATACTAGTGCCATTACTATCTCGATTGCATAGCCGCCGGAAGGTATGACATTGATTTTGGCAACTGAGTAGATGTGAAGAGCTTTGAGCCAGAGGTTCATATATGATGCGATATGGAGTGCGAGGACATATGACCTAGATGCTTAATGTTAGAAATGCAACCGTCAAAATAAAGGATTTGGTAAACGTACACGTATGGAACAACAAATACATAGATTGGCCAGTGGGTCAGGACAGACTTCACTTTGCCCCAAGAAATCCCCTTGGGTTCAGCTCGTCCAGCGCGAGCCATTCGCGCAACGGCCACCTGCTTGTCGACGTCCTTTAAATAGAACGCTCTCGAATTTGACGGCGCGTCAGGGATTAACCAGTACCCACAGACCGCAATAGGTATCGAAATAATGCCATCGAAAATGAACAGCCATCTCCAGCCTTTGAGTCCCGCTGTACCGTTCATCCCGTTATAGATGCCAGCTTGTAAAAACCCACTGAACATCTGGGCAGCGGCCGAACTCTGCTGAAAGATGACTGATCGTTTACCCAGCTCTTGCGGAGTGTACCAATTTCCGAGCAAAGTCATCATGCCCGGATATGCGGAAGCTTCGCAGATTCCGACAAGAAATCGAATGGCATAGATGGTTTTGGCATTCGGAGCTGCTGCCATGCACATCACTAACCCGCCCCAAATGATCTCGAGAGTTGGCAGCCATCGAGAAGGGCGAATGCGCATTTGGATGAATTGAGAGGGGAGCGTGCCGATAATGTATCCTTGTTGTTCTTTGTTAGCCATAAAAAATCCTAGATTTGGCATGGATTTAAATTTAGGTATACTGTACCAATCGTCCAAAATGTTGTCATCCAGTTCAACTGGTTGCCATATAATTTAAGATCCGTCTGCATGCCACTGACATATGCATTGCTGATGTTTGCTGAGAAATTGATCACATTAGTCAGTACACCGCCGACTACCTAAAACAGCAAGGCAACTAACTGGAATCCAGGTACATGACAAAGTAATATAAGCATGCCCATATCAGATAAAAAGAGTCTAGTCGTCGTACAAGACGGTGCTCTTCCGGCGGTTTGTCATCTAGCGAATCCCAGAGAATACCGAGAATTCTTTTGCTCAGGGGAATTTTCTTCTTTGGCAACGCAGTGGCCTCGCCGCTGTCGGCATTAATCGTGCTGTCCGGAGACGTTATTGAAGTCATCTTTTCAGATCAAAAGAAGTAGAATGTTAAAGTTGCAACAAACAACAGTGCGCTAGACGGCCGGGGAAGTTTCGTTTATCAATTATATGAGTTCCTGGGTATGCCACAAAAATTGCCCTGCCGTCCACGTAACCATGATAGGCTGTTTTTGATGCTATACACTTAGTGTCATCTAGCTTGGGTTGCAATTTATTTTTCGGCTCTACGGAGTACTCCACGTGGGATGCCAAACTGCCGGTGTCCAAAGCAAATGGCGTGATCAGTAATACTAAACTTATATAAGAAGCCTGCGCGAATGTTTAGAGTCTTCTGAGTCCATAAGCGAAAAGCTGCTCGGAGAATTTTGGGCTAAGAGTGATGGTGTGATAGGGAGGGGGCAATTCGCTATCTCAACTATCTTGCAGAGGGGCAAATTAATTATCTCCAAATGGGGCAAGTTTATCCATATTAGGAAATTTTTTCTACCACTCATCGAGAGATAGGTGTAAAACTTTTCAAAGCTCCAATGAGGTGCCGATACTAGTCCGTAGTAAGTCTTGACAAGACGATATCGGCAAGCTAAAGCAACAGCTGAAGTAAACTAGCATAATCAGCTTGCGTTCGGTAGTGGAGTCAATCACAAGCATCAATAATCCCGTTTTTGACCCAATCGAAGCGGTATATACCGCCGGACTTTTCTCCGAAAACGTGTTAATCTCGCTGAAGCTTTACGCCAGTCGCAAACCCCCACGCGTCAACACACTTTTTGGCTTTGTTATTGTAGACTAGATATTGGCCTGGAAAGGAAATTCAAGGAGATATCGAAGATTGGTTTCTAGAATCGACTGTTGACACCAGAAGAACATATGCACAGTATCCACTTACTGGTTCATATTAAGAATTGATGGCGAGACGCGGGAGAAATGTTGAATTGTATACTTGACGGGCTATCTTCATTATTTGTTACATTTCTATAACGTTGTCAGAACTCGCTGAAAGGCAACATGGCGACAGTTAATGGCAAAGACATCAAGGGCATCAGAATATCAATAGGTAAGTCTAACTCTGTAGGCCTAGGGAAAATTATTTAAAGCTCATTGAAACTATAGATCGAGGTGGCACATTTTGCGATGTCATTGCTCAAATACCTGGTCGCGCAGAGCTTGTCTTTAAGCTCCTGTCTGTAGATCCGCAAAACTATCGTGATGCACCGACAGAGGCCATACGGCGGGTTTTACAGACCGTTCAAGGGCGAGAGATAGCTCCAGGCGAGAAATTGAATGCGTCTGCCGTTGGTATGTAACAGCCCTACTAAAATTTAGAAATCCCGTGTGCATGGAATTCTGATATTTAATAAGAATCATGTCGAATCGGAACAACTATCGCCACAAATGCTCTTCTCGAACACAAGGGGCAACTATTTGCTCTTGTCACCACCAAAGGTGAGTATGTCCTCTTACAAGAACCAGTTTCGTAGAATCGGCTAACCTTCATGTAGGCTTCAAAGACTTATGCGAGATAGGTGATGGCTCTCGCCCGAAACTGTTCGACCTGAACATCCGCAAACCAAAAGTACTATTCGACCAAGTGATCGAAATTGATGAACGTGTGACGATAGAAAATTATGAGCTGGATCCGGACCCACGGACGGAATTTAACGAAACAGACTCGGCGCTGGTGAAGACTAGTAGTGGCGAGATCATTCGAGTTTTGCAGTCGGTCAACGTAGAAGCCGTTCGTAGCCAGATACGGAAGCTTCGCGATGAAGGGTTTACGTCCCTCGCGGTGTGTTTTATGCACGCACATATCTTTCCTGGTAAGTGTCAGCTCCTTGATGGACTTACAATAGATATCCTAACTTAATCTAGACCACGAGAAATTGGTCGGCGATATAGCCGCGGAGGAAGGCTTCGAATCTATATCACTGTCCTCGGAAATCAGTCCACGTATCAAAATGCTTCAGCGGGCGACTGCTGTCTGCACTGATGCGTATCTGTCCCCCATAGTTCACACGTATGTCGATAACTTTTTGAGCGGGTTCGATATACCACCTCAGCGAGTGGAGTTCATGTCTTCGGATGGAGGACTGCGTATCGCACAGAAATACAACGGAAATGCAGCATTACTTAGTGGTCCAGCTGGAGGAGTGGTGGGTGTTGCTAGGTCATGTTATGATTTGGAAGATCCGAAGGCTTTGATTGGATTTGATATGGTAGGGAATGAACTCTATGTTCAGGTTTTTCCGAAGCCCTAATTTGACTTGAGTCAGGGCGGCACGAGTACGGACGTCTGTCGCTACGACGGAAAATTCGATCATATCAGCGAGACCACTATATCTGATCGCAAGATATATACGCCGATGCTCAATCTTAACACTGTTGCAGCCGGAGGAGGGTCAAAACTGTCTGTTCGGAATGGCCTGTTGGTAGTCGGTCCTGAGGTATGTCACTAAAAACCCGAGAGGCAACTTCTCAACTGATAGTGAGATCAGAGTGCTGGTGCACATCCAGGTGCTGCATGCTACAGAAAAGGAGGACCACTTACAATAACAGACGCCAACCTCTTTCTTGGGCGGTTGGTTGTATCATCTTTCCCGGCCATCTTTGGCGAGTATGCGAATGAGCCGTTAGATACCGAAGTTGTGGCAGCAAAATTCGAAGAATTGACAAAAGAGATTAATGCACAAACTTCCATCAATTTCACGCCAGAACAAGTTGCGTTGGGGTTTGTGAAAGTGGCAAATGAGGCGATGACTAGGCCGATAAGAAACACAACTGAAGCGAGAGGATTTGCAACATTTGACCATAACCTGGTCAGTTTTGGAGGAGCTGGAGGACGTATGTAATACCTAAACATCTGCGGAGTAACACGCTGACACGAACAGAACACGCGTGTGCGATTGCATCAAACCTCGGCATCCGTCGGATTTTGATTCATCGTTTCTCGTCATTATTGTCCGCTTACGGAATCAGCCTGGCAGAGATAACCTCTGAAGCAAGCGAGTCTCTATACTTAATATTATCACCGGAAAATATGGCTCAAATCGAAGCTCGCGAAGAGGCCATCAAGTCAACACTTGAAAAGGAATTGCGCAGTCAGGACATTGTTGGCGACACAATCGAGTATGAAGTGTTTCTCAATCTCCAGTACAAAGGAATGGATACCAGTCTAAGTGTCGAGAAGCCCCTAGATGGTGGTGATTACAAAGTGGAGTTTACTAAAATGCATCTTCGGGAATTCGCTTTCACGACCAATCGTCAGATCATGGTTGACAGTATCCGAGTAAGGGCCACGGCGAAGAACATCAATCAAAGGGAGAGTCTGTCCATCTCGGAGGAGTTGGCATCTGCAAAGAAGTCTGCTACACTGCCGGTCTCCAAAACGAGTCAACGAGTATTCATAAATGATCAATGGATATCGACGCCCATCTATGAGCTTCAAGATTTGGCCACCGGCTCGCACATAACGGGTCCAGCAATCGTAACAGACCAGACGCAGACAATCCTCATTGAACCGGACTATGAATGCCATTTGACAAGCCGGCATCTAATCATTGACAAGATCGACACGAAACAAGGATCTTCGTCGTCACAACTCAGCACCGAAACGATCAACCCAGTGCAGCTCTCCTGCTTTGCTAACCGCTTCATGTCCATCGCTGAACAGATGGGCAACACCCTCCAACGCACCTCGATTAGTACAAGTATCAAAGAACGCCTAGACTTTTCATGCGCCATATTCTCACCTGACGGAGGACTAGTGGCTAATGCGCCACACATCCCCATTCACCTGGGCAGTATGCAGTTTGCAATTCAATATCAACATCGATTATGGGGTGATAAATTAAAACCCGGGGATGTGCTGCTCACGAACCATCCAGAGGCTGGAGGAACGCATCTACCAGATTTGACTGTTGTCACGCCGGCGTTTTATGATAACCAGTTGGTCTTCTATGTTGCGTCGCGCGGGCATCATACTGATATTGGCGGAATTGGAATTACGAGTATGATCCCAGACTCCAAGGAGCTATGGCAGGAAGGGATGGCGGTAAAGTCGATGAAGATCGTTAGCGAGGGAGTCTTCCTTGAGAACGAAGTAAGGGATTTGTTCAACAAGGTGGCCGAATATCCTGGTTGTAGCGCCACTCGCCGATTGAATGATAATATCTCGGATATCAAAGCCAAGATCTCTGCTAACCAGCGTGGTATCTTACTCATCAAGCGTCTCTGTGAAGAGTTTACGTTACCCGTTGTTCATCTATACATGGGTGGTATACAGCGGAACGCCGAGTTGGCCATCAAGAAGCTGTTTCGCGAACTATATAAAAAGACCGGCGGAAAGCCACTCAGAGCAGTCGACTGGTTCGACGACGGTACTCCTGTGCAAGTCGAGATTACCATTGACGGCGAGCGTGAAACGGCAGTTTTTGATTTCACAGGCACCGGTCCTCAAACATACGGGAACATGAATATGCCGATATCGATCACCCATTCGGCAATCATTTATGTGCTTCGCTGCATGGTCGATATGGACATCCCACTTAACCAAGGTTGTTTGTATCCCTGCGAGATTTGGATCCCAGAAGGCACGATCCTGAATCCTTCCTCAACAGTTGCCATCTGCGGCTCAACTATTTCCAGTCAACGCGTAACAGACGTCATATTACAAGCATTTGGTGCCGCTGCAGGCAGTCAAGGTTGCGCGAATAGTCTTGGTTGGGGAATGGGCGGCAAAGATCCACTGACTGGTGTTGTTACTCCTGGATGGAACTATGGTGAGACCGTGGGCGGTGGAAGTGGTGCAGGACCGACGTGGCATGGCACGCATGGGGTGAATGTGCATTCCACCAATACAAGGGCTACTGACCCGGAGGTTATTGAGAAACGAACTCCGGTTATTGTCCGTCGAGATGCAATCAATCACGGTACGGGTGGCAGGGGACTGTATTATGGCGGTGATGGGATGACTCGGGAAATCGAGGCTCGAATCCCGATGAAGTTTAGTATTCTGTCTGAGCGTCGAGTGTACAGTCCCTATGGCCTTGAGGGAGGGGAGCCGGGTAGTGTAGGAGTGAACTATATCTTCAAAAGGAATACAGAAGCGCAGTTGGAGAAGATCAATATAGGGGCAAAGGCCGTGGTGCAATTAAATGCTGGTGACTATATTCAGATCAATTCACCTGGTGAGTGTCCTTCAGGATTTGGCACATGATATTTGCGATATGCTAACAATAGCTCAGGTGGCGGCGGATGGGGAAGGCCTATTGACGCTCGAGATGAGACTGTGGTTGATGGGTTTCGCCCAGTGCCTATATCAAAAGTACACTGAATATCATCCATGTTTTGGTAGTATCCCAGCTCCGCGGGTGTATCGGGTGCGGCAGTGAGTTTTCTCCGCACCACCAACACGTCGGTGTTGGTTACTGACATAGCGAACGCTATGTGGCAGGTTGCATTGATATGGAATGCGGACTCAACACAGAGTATGTTGACAATTTTAGCTCCAACAAATGCGTATTAAAAGAAAAAGAAAGAAAGAAAAGCCTGTGGTTTATCTCGAGGTTGTTAAAGTATAGACATAAAATCACCTGCGATGATGGTGTCAGTTTTTGATAGTTGTGGGGAATACAAAGATCCTGAATTGAGAAGATAGTTTTCAACTTACGTGCAATCTGCCAATGCTCTGCAGAAAATTCCAAAATAGACCAGAGTGCCTCAACTTCCTTCTCCATTGGGGAAACTGTCGAAGCAGTGGAGAGTCGATCAAATCGACCATGTTCCTTCATTTCAAGCAATATGACATACGTCATGTGAACAAAATATGGAAATTTCTCTCTGAATATTCCGCTAGCATCAGTCGCGTTGGCGATGGTAAAACCGGGATGCTTGAACATATGGTCTTCGAAAAAATCGGATATTATACGAAGCATGGTCTCGAGTGCTCTTGCTGATAAAAGCTTATCTTGCTCCGATAAATAGCAAGAATTGCTCATCATGAGTTGACTCTTATGAAGATTGACAAAAGCGCTAGTATGTTTCCATTAGATTTAAAAAAAAATTCGACCGGAGACGATAGATTAACTCACTTTAGTCCAATTGCTATGGCCTCACAACAACTTCCCATTCCCAAACCGAGCACAATGGTCAGATATTGCAAGAGCCCTCGGTCGACTGCTTGAAAACGCAGCCGACCGGTCGGGCTCATTGCCTCTGGATCCCGCACAACTCGTAGCACTAGTTCCAACCAAACAGCTGCTCTAGCCTGAAGATGGTAGGCGAAGTAGTGCGGATCGACACTCAAATACGCTTTTGCCGACTCTAATTCACGTACAAGATGATCGTTGTTCATGATTTCCGCCTCGTCAATATTAATTGGCTTGATGTCGTAACCATTTTCCAAACTGATCATTCTGGGAGACTGTCAGAACTCAGATTTGAACTTGACGAAAGAATGGGCCAACCTTTCATGGATTTTTAATCCCCACCACAGTTTCAAGATATCGAGTTCTTCGGACGATTCTGCCCCAAACGGTGGCAAACCTAGAGAATCATGCACACCTCCCAGCTGCCTGATTTGGCCCATGCTTGAGCATATGTTGATAGTCATATAGGAAGGGATTAACATCCCTTGCCCATACTCGTATATGGAAAGAAATAGACCTGCTTTGATGATAGTTGTCGTTGCTTGGTAAATAGTGGCTGGCTCCCAAAACAGTCGTTTGATGGTGGCGTACAGCGACTCGCGCAGGGCGTCTGGTTTGCCGTCATGATCCTTACTCATCAACGGCCTCGTGAGCATAGACATGGTGAGCAGCAACAAGATTGGTCCTCGAGACTTCTGGGATATGTCATTTTCACAGATTTCCTGGAATGTATCTTGTTGAATGATGGGCATCCACCTGGGACAGGAGGCGAAAAATGCAGTGGCCAGCTCCACTACCAGTTGCCTATGGTTAATGACTATTGTATTCAACCGAGACACATAAGCCGGGCCGAAAATCTTTTGGAGATAAATCAAGTCATTCGCCAGGGTTTCTACATTTGACTGCTGATAAACATAGCCGATAGACTCCGCCTGTATGGTATTGGTCTTGTCCGCTGGCAGTGCCGTAGCTCGGTAATGACATTTGAAAAGCAGTCTATCGATGCATTGAGTCAGCATGCAGCATTGCGGGTTCTCCGGTAGCCTAGTAGCCTAGTATTATGTATATATCGAGGCCGAAGTTCAAATTTCGAATGCATACCGTTCGCATTGACCACAAATGGGATATGATTTGTCACACTTCTTTTTGCGTTCGCTACATTTCAAACACGCTGACAGAGCCGGCATTCTAGCAAATCTTTCCTGCGAAAGGCATCCTTCCGGTTTGTTTTGAGCTGTAGTGACAGGTCTTGGAAGTTGAGAAGAGCAAGGAACGGACCTGCCAGGGTAGGGTTTGCATTTGAAAGAAGAGAGTCGCATTAGTCAGAAGGCGAGACCCACCCCGATCCCACATTCTTCTTGGCCCGGCCCGACCCCTGCTAGTACGCCTTTATCCTTTTTTTAAATGGCCAGTTATGCTGTGCCAACCCACTATCAAGAAACTTCCGTATAGAATGGCCAATCATATTCCTAGTTCAAAACCCTGCTCGTACGTATAAAAGGTAAGACCCACTGCGTACCAGCCTTTGCATCGACACTAACCCAACATGGATCAAAGTCTTGATGGATCCTTTCTCTCCTACAGAGTACGTCTCAGTTCTTTCTATCAAACCTGTAAGCTCGACGATTAACAATGGGGCTATCTTCTTATAGCCCACCAAGTGAAAGTCATATAAAGCAAGTCTACTGACCTTCAGTTCACCATGTCTCCTATTCATCTTTCAGTCCATCTCTGCACTTTCGTACTCCATAGAGATTGATTCCACAAACTACTCAGTCCGCCATGGGTCTACAAACTTATATCCCCGAGCTGCCAAAAGACACAAATCTTGAAGGTAGAACCATCATCGTCACTGGCGGGACGAACGGTATTGGCTTCGAAGCTGCCCGTCAATTTCTGGCTTTTAAAGTCACCCGTATCATAATCACAGCTCGCAATGCATCTAGAGGCGCAGAATCCGTGCGGGCCCTTCGTGCAGATCCCGAGGTTGCAAAAAACAACCCTAATGCTATCATCGATGTCTTCGACTTGAACCTTGACGATTACAAGTCCGTAATCAGATTCTGCGATCAAGTGAAGAGGGATGCTCCTGATGTGGATGTGCTAGTATGCAATGCCGGTATATCCCAGATGGCTTTCAAAACGAGTGTCACTGGACATGAGCAGATAATGCAAGGTTTGTGACTGCCAATAGCTGTTCAACTCCAGTCTTGCTAAATCATGGGCCAAACTATAGTCAACTGTTGGAGCAATTTCCTGCTCGTGTTGGAATTGCTTCCTGTTCTCAGGGCCAATGCGGCAAGAAAAGGACAACCATCTCATCTCACATTTGTTGGATCCTACATGCAAATGACACATACCCTTGCGTCAAGCCCCATACCTTCATCCGAGAACGTCCTCGCCTTTTTTGACAATGCCAAAACCGCCAGCATATTGAGACGTTACAACGACAGCAAGTTTGTTGTGAATGCCTTCATCCGCCATCTTGCCACAACAGTGCCCAGCTCGGAAGTCATCGCGAACAATTTCTGTCCTGGTGCTGTCCCTACAAATCTCGAACAGAACACCCCCTGGTTGATCAGGACAATTGTGTTGACAGGCAAGAAATTAATTGGAAGATCCATTCAAGAAGGAGGTCGAACAGTCGTCTACGCATCCGTGATTGCCGGTCCAGAGAGCCATGGCAAGTTTTTGCGGCATAATGCACTTGCCCCGTGAGTACTTTTTCCTTATGCTGCAAATTATAACGTCGATTATTTCTAAACCTGAAATGACTGGACCTTTCTAACTTGTTTATTCTTCATCGACTTCAGTGGACCTCCATTTCTCGACGAAGATTTAGGAAAGGAATTCACCCAAAGACTGTGGACCGACATACTAGCAGAAATGAGACTCGTGGACCCTCAAATAAAGGTTGGAGCATAGGTTATCCTTTTGGGTTCACCAGATATACCTGTTAATCATACAGGTTTTTTGGGTTCTTTACTTACAGTAATGTTTTATATGTGTTTTATATTACAAACGAAACCGGATTTGCTCAAGTAATATTGTTTATGACGCTCGAAATACATCCCATACATTCTTCCCGAATATGTGAGTCCTGTTCAGAAATAAGCATCGGCTTCTGAAAGATGTGTTCCCGTCTCATCAGTGTGTTTGGGCGGTTTTCTGGACTTAATTAGAAAACCTCTCTTCTTGTATATCCCAATGACATAATATCCCTTACTTCAGACGGTTTCAACCTGAATTTTCCAATGCCTTTGGGCTTCCACAAACTTTCCGTTAAGAACTTAGTCACAAAGGACTTTATTTGACTGTATTTGACATACCCAAAGCCGTAAACATCAACTAGGGCCATATGATCCTCCCTCCTTCGAGTAGGAAGTGGATGAGTTGTTACCACGGTGCACGAAATCGCCGATAAAAGGGTTTGCCAAGGGGAACCAGATCGAAGGAAAATACGAGCATATTGGATGAAAAAGGTACAATATCTCATCGAGAGTGCTGGTGCAGATCCTCAGATATCGAGTCGTGGCCCCAACATATTTAGGCTAATTTAACCCAAACTCGGGCGCCAGCTGACTAACCAAAAGAAAGGTAAGTCACGTGACAGTCGTTGCCATGGCAGAGACGCTTGTTCCTGATGTAGCTTAGTTTCTTTTGGACCCAACAAGAGGAGCCTAAGGCCGAAAATGGTCTTCGTTGGCAGCCTCACTCAGTCACACCGTCAATTCACTAGGAAATAATCTCTCTTCTTAATTCTTCTGTTTCTTGTCTGTCTTTGTGGCTCTCTTGGATATTCACTCAAAAAGCTAACAGCACACCCTTTTACAACTCAATTGAGTAACAAGTTCAATTCGATTCTCCTCGCTATTTACGACACTTTCCTCCTCTCGCCCACCACTGGTTAAAAACAACATACCGCATCCGTCAAGATTCTAGAAAAAGAAAGAAACAGTTCATTCCGCAGACAATTGACATTCCACCATCTTGACGGGTCTCGACCCGGACTTCGCAATGAGGAAACATCTCTTATTGCTGGGGACTGTCCTCGTTCCGTCCTCGTGGTGTCTCGATCCCAAGCTCGCGCCGTTCACTCATCCCGCTTCGGCTACGGAGACACCAATCTCAGGCTTCGCCCATGGAGTTGATTTGGTCAGACGGGACGGGAATTGTCCCCTGAGTTATAACTCTTGCTCGAACGAAGGGAATTCAGGAATATGTTGTCAAGCAGGGACGACGTGTACGGTAGACGGCGGGAATAATTATGCTTGCTGTCCGACTGGAGCACTATGCACCGGCACTTTGGGTGCAACTGCGACGGGGTCGACGAGCACAAGCGGTTTCATTTTCCCGCAGGGCACGACATCTACGACATCAACCACGGCCCAAGCAAGCATAACAGGCTCGACGGTACCGGGAGCCGCGTACCCTTTCGTGTATATTCCTACGACCTTTGGCAATGCAGCAACCTGCAGCTCGTACTATTCCTACTGTCAGAGCGAATATACTAGTTGTATAGTGTCGCTAGGCGGGCAGTATGGGGTGACCATAGCGGGCGGTAATGGCGGAGGAGTGACCGTCCAAGGCAACGCAGCCACAGTCTCAGCCTCTGCGGCAGTATCGACATGCTCAAGCCTGAGCCGCCAGGCATGTTACGGATTACAAGAGTCGTATTGCACAGCGTTTGGTGGATCGAGCCCGGCCTCTACTACGACAAGCGGCGGGCAGTTCGTCGCTGGCAACTATGCCCCTCGACGGAAGTCGAGTTTACACGAGCTTTTCGTGGCGGCAGCAGCCGGAGTGATTGGAATTTTTATATGACAAGTTCTTTTTTTTCTTAATTGATGTGGATGCATGATGATTGACTGGTTCTGTTGTTGTTGGTCAGTCTTTTTATGGCTTGGGTTTACTAAATGTATATATGTCATGATATTGGAAGATGAGGAGTCTGAAGATTTGTAAGTTGCTGATCGCTACATGCAGTGTCAAACGACCAATTAGATAACTTTAAAATGAATTTTTTCGACCATGATCGAGACCAAATAATTGAAATTGGGAGCATTCAAGTTCCGAGCTCTTCTTGAAGGTGAAACTTGTAAGCAGCCGTTGCCGGGCCAGCCCGCTAGATTACTTATCGATAAGAAGAGCCTATGAAGTCATTGGACAGTCTGGAAAAACAAATCTTGACTTTACTATCGAGTCTCGACTCCTTATATACCTGCCATTGTCTAACGACGCAACTCATGAAGAGTCGAGCAAATTACACATGAAACAATAGTCAAGTACGTCGGCCTGGTAACGATTCACTGTCAGGTACGGATGTATCGGAGAAAAAAAATGCTCTGTGCCTGGCAGCCGTCCCGCAGCATGACAACGCAGCTAGCTTGCCTAAGACATTGGACTAGCTCAGTGCATCACGACTGGGCTGGCCTCTTGGAGAAGATACACTAATCCGGAAACTACGGCTGATGGACCTAAATAATCGGCGGTCAAAGACATGCGTTGTTGTTCTGCAAATCGAAAGTAGCCAAGCTCTTTGAAGATTGGCGCCGGCTGTAGACACGGACTAGTCGATGAGGGGCATCAAGGCCCAACTCACCGAGTCCAACAGAGACATACAGTTCAAGGCGTGTGAAAAATTAGCACGAATCAGCGCGTCACAAAAGGGAAAAAAAATCCAGAACAACATGGTTAATTGAATCTGCCGCTACGGAGTAAAAATCTTAGTGAGGATCAGAGAAGACGATTGGCGGATAGTATCGTGAAATCGGGTGGTTGGTAAAAAAGAGGCTGGGATGCCGCTTCCCGGTCCCAACCACAACACTTGATTTCTTCTGTCTGTCAGCATTCTTGGAATCTTCTTTTTTTCTTTTCCTCTATAATTTTTTATTCTTGACAATTACTACCACATCTTGACTCGAATATTTCTAATCTTGTTGTACTTGGAATTCCACGATATTGACGACCTATTATCATTGCAGGCAGCCAACAACTTGTCCTCCAAATCGCTGTTTGGGGACATCCTGCTGTAGAGATACCTGTCATTTGAATTATCGGCAGCATACTCAGCATCACTGCAATTCAGAAATACCGGGCGCAATGCGTTCCATTCTCTTCTCTCTACCGCTCCTGGTAGCGTTCACGCAGCGAGCTCTTTCTCAAGCAATCACTGCTGCTCCTCACAATCCTGCCCTCGACCAACGAGACTCCTGCGCCAATCCTTGCGGGTATTATCATCAACTGTGCTGCACATCTTCGCAGACATGTATAACCAACAGTTTAGGCCAAGCTGAGTGCTCCGACAACGGCGGTGGCTCGGGTTCAGGCTCATGGCAGTACTTCACCACAACATACACACAAACCGACTTGTCAACAGTCACATCAGTGTACAGCAGCTATATCACCACAGCACCCACCGCGACGAGTGCCTGTGCTACATCCTTTGGCCAAACCATGTGCGGGACAACCTGCTGCGGTGCTTCGGAGACTTGCGAAAACGGTGTTTGCGTGGCCGGCGTCTCTTCTGAGGAGGCTCCGACTGGCACGGCTACACCTGCTCTTCGACCCACGAGCAGCGGCGCAGAGACTGTCACAGCAACGCAGTCAGCCACCACCACTGTGGCCTTTATTGCGCCGGTGTCAACGAACGGTACCACCGTCATTTCGGAAGCCAGTCATAGCAGTGGACTCAGCGCCGGCGCCATTGCGGGAATCGTCATTGGGGTTGTTGCCGGAGTATTCCTGTTGATTCTGCTGTGTGCATGTCTCTGTATTCGAGGTGCACTCGATGGCTTGCTCGCGCTTCTTGGCCTGCGACCTCGACGCCGCACAGACACGACCTACGTGGAGGAACGAATCTCGCATCATTCACACGGCGACGGTGCCCCGCCTCCAAGACGTACCTGGTTCGGCACTCGGCCGTCCCGTCCCGCTCGAACGGACGGTGAGGGCAAATCTGGTCTGGGCTGGCTGGGATGGTTTGCCATTATTGCTGGCGCACTTGCGTTGTGTCTGGGTCTTCGCAGAAGGAGAGACGAGGAGGAAAAGAGCGAGTACAGTTACGGCCCGGGAAGCTCTTATTACTACTACAGCGAATACAGCGCAAGTAAGTGAATGTCCATCCAACGAGAAGGAATTATGGAGATACATCTAGATACTAATTCAATACTCAGGTACCGATCAATCAGACGATCGAGAAACGCGACGGACTCGCGATTCGAGGAGGTCGCTATCGCAGCGATAAGGGCGCTTTGTCTAGATTTCCGAGCGCGCTATCGATTCTTTTTAATTGTACCAATGATTGCATGAAGGCGTTGTGTTTCTTTTTTCCTGTCTAGCCGTTGTTTCTGTCTTTGCCTCTGAAAAGCGTTATTGGAAGTGCTCCTGAAGATGATTTTGAAGATGATCCTGAGATGATAAGCTGTTTATTTCCCCTTTTTTGGCGATGTTTATTTTCTCTCCCTGCTCCGTGATGGGTTCAATGACTGTGATGTAAATATAGTTAAATGTATATAGCCAGTACGACTAAATGAGTGGTGGAATTTTTGGTAAAATTTGCAACACGAATGGAATAGACTCTTCCCAGTCTACCTACAGAGTACCTCCATAGAAAGTGGGCCACTCAGATTACATAGATGCTTCAGCATCTTCGTAGACGGGTTTTATCTACAAAATTCCTGCCTTGTAAGGTAGATGACCTGCCCTGGTTGATATATCGGGAGACCAATCGCCGCCAGATGGCAGAAAATCATCCGCACATATTGATGAAAACTATATATTGCCTCGACTCCGGCAGAAAGCAGCTTTCAGCATGAAGGGCTCATAGATTAACTCCGGGCTATTATTGAAAGTCCGATGCAGCGTGACATCTCATCAACTACAGAACCGTGCAGTAGATGAAGAGATCTTTGTCAAGGGTATCGGAATTCATGCAAATTAAAGCCAGAACCGCCGCCGCCGAGAACAATCGATCCTACCCCAGCGTTTCAAAACATTGTGAGAACAATCAGAAGAGGAGAAAAAAATTAGAAAATTGAAAAATGATTTGCGGCGGCCAGCCAAGCCGCGGGCCAGGCGAGCAGGGGCCAAAAGCCGAAGCGCCTCCGATGTAGATCGCAACGATACGATCAATCCACCACAGTTTGTTGTTCAATTTCGAGTATGGGCGACTGAGTGGCGCAGATAATACCGACACAACGAACTCGAAAATAAATTGATAGATACTAATTCCATATATCTCGCGAGTAAATAGTGTAGGATACTTTAGGCACGCTCGTACTACGTAGGAGGCACGTTGTGAGCTGTTTTGTGGCGGGCCGAGAAGATCACTCCTTTCTCAGACGCCGCCGTCTTTCTGTCGGCTCGAGATCATAGTGAGTGGCCGAAAAGTAACACGCCCCTCGGCACTGAAGCGAGACAGTTAGTTACTTGTGCTTGATCAGTTGAGATCGGTCGAGATCAATTTTGAAGTGTAGAATGACTACTCCAGGCAGAAAAAGAAATTAAGAGATTAAAAATAAGAAATAAGAAATAAGGAATAAGACCTCCGCATGGAGACGGAAACTATCTCGGATGACTAACCCAGGCAAGTTAGGGCTTGCTGAGTAAGGCATACTGAACACTTCGTGCTAGCAGGGTAGTTAGCCTCAGGCGCCAACGCAAGGCCCCGCCCAGCAGCGCAGCATCCCGAATACACCGTCTCGGCACTTCTTCACGTCTTCTCACTTTCTCCCGCTCCATCTCTCTCTGCCTCTCCCTCTCTTTCTCTCTCTTTCCGGCCACCACCATCCATCTGCGCTCGCATCGAGACCCATCGCTGACTCGATCTCTGTCTCTCAAGTCAACTAACAAAGTACACATATTAATATACTTGCTCTGAATTGCATGTTTCCTGTGTCGGTGTGGTAGTCGATTCAATCAAGGCGGACTGCTGCCTCATTTTTTTGGACCGTCTCGGTTTTTCCGCCATCGCCAATTGTCCATCCTCCAGACATATCGCCAAAACACCATCGACACTCCAAGAGGCGCTTTCGCTCCAGCAACGAGTCTGAGCAGCCATGTTGCAGACTCAGACTCAACACGTCTTTTCTCACCAGCATCAGTACCCTCAAGCCGAGCCATCGTGGTTGCATCAGCAACAGCAGCAACAACAGCAGCAGCAACATCACCAGGCTCAACACCATCAGCCCCAACAGCAGCACTCTTCGCTTGCCGCACAGCAACATGCACAAGCACAGGCCGCTGCAGCCGCCGCCGCCGCTCAGCAGCAGCATTACAACCGCATCGCGATGACAGGAGGTAATGGCGCGGCGGTCGGCGGCCAGGGACAGAATTCTGGCAACGGCAACTCTGCCGGCATGAATGGGGACGGACTGTCACTCTCGGTTGGCGCCGGTATCGATGGAAATGTCAGCGAGGAGAGCCGAAAAGTCTCTATCTGGGTTGCGGAGCTTCTTGATCCGAGCCGCCGAGAGACGGCCTTGATGGAACTGAGCAAAAAGCGCGAACAGGTTCCAGATCTCGCGTTGGTCATTTGGCACTCCTTTGGTAAGTGATTTGTGATTGAAAATTGAGGAGTGACTTCCGAGCGGCTGACTAAGGTGCCTTTAGGTGTCATGACCGCCCTACTACAGGAGATCATCTCTGTTTATCCACTGTTGAATCCGTCGCAGCTGACGGCCGCCGCGTCCAACCGAGTCTGCAACGCACTGGCACTGCTTCAGTGTGTCGCTTCGCACAACGATACTCGGACGCTGTTCTTGAATGGTACTTATAATTTTCTGCCCTTTTCTTGATCAAATCGTGCTGATCATCACTTTTACGTCGCAGCGCACATCCCCTTGTTTCTTTACCCCTTCCTCAACACCACCTCCAAGTCCCGTCCTTTCGAATACCTGCGTTTGACTTCCCTCGGCGTTATCGGCGCTCTCGTGAAAAATGATTCCTCCGACGTGATCAATTTTCTTTTGACCACCGAGATCATTCCTCTTTGCCTTCGCATTATGGAAACCGGATCGGAGCTCAGCAAGACTGTCGCCATTTTCATTGTACAGAAGATTTTGCTTGATGACTTGGGCCTGAATTATATCTGTGCCACCTATGAACGCTTCTACGCCGTAGGAACTGTCCTAAGCAACATGGTCACTCAGCTTGTCGAGCAACAGACCGTGAGGCTCCTAAAACACGTTGTTCGTTGTTTTCTTAGGTATGTCCCGCAAAAATCTGCAGTTGTTTCCGGTCACAAACTGACTTTTGCTGTCTAGACTGAGCGACAACAGCCGCGCTCGTGAGGCTTTGCGTCAATGTCTTCCAGAGCCTCTCCGTGATGCCACTTTCTCGGCAGTTCTTCGCGACGACGCTGCGACTAAACGCTGCTTAGCACAGCTTTTAATCAATCTCTCGGACAACGTTGACGCCGGCAATGCTGCTCTGTGAATCCAGCATTCTTTTACGCATATAGGATATCCCATTTAATAGTCGGGGAGTCCTTTACGATCTGCATGGAACGGTAAATGGCGAATTCGGGTATATTGTTTTTTGCTTCGTTTGATCTTCAACGCTGTTTTTCTTTTTCTTTTTCAACTCCATGTACAACTCTTCCGAAATCAGGTTGCGAGGAGAGTCGGCTGTCCATTTTCGACTCTTTCCAGATTGTGTTGAACCTTTGCACTTTCCACAACTCTTCATTCGCCACAGACAAATCCGCTGTGAAGGTGGCTGAATCAGAAATTTGTGACACAATCTGGAGATGTCATTTACCTCATGCATATATGCATGATTTCGCGATTGAAACGCGAAGTTGTCCCCGCCAAAAATGATCGGCATATACAAAACACATTGTTACATGCTGTGTTTCCATCCCCATCTCTCCGAAATCTGACTTCCCTTCACTACTTGAGATTCGGCCGATACGTGATCATTACTGTTTTATCCATTTGCACTTCTACGCTATAGATCCTTGCGTTACGAGAGATACCAGCATGTTCGTTTCGCACGTGTATTTTTTTCTTCTTTTGAATTCGTGTTCCCCTGCTAGGAGCAACACCGACGAGGGCCTGCCGCAACATCATCCAGCCAGTTCTGATCTGGAAGCGAGCAGTGCATCGAACAATACCTCGGCATGGACACGAAGAACGAGCTCCCGAATAGATTTGTTTCTCTGGAAAGTTACGACACGACAAATTTGGGTTACCTATTTTTCTGCTTTATATTTCTATCGTTGTGCTTGTTGCACGACTTGCTCTCTGAGCTGTACTTTATCAAAAGCTTGTTTATTCCACACTTTAATTATATTGACACCGTCATCGACAGCAAAAAGATTGAAATCACTTTGTAATGCATGGTTTGAATGTGCGGAAAACTATGGCTGATCTTCTGACGGACTATCGGACATCGCATACTATTTTCTCAAATTGTCAGTACAGCTAGGCGAATATAAAGTCACATTATGATCCTTATCGTTTTTTTTTTCTAGAGTCTTCTTCGTGCTTTACTCCAAACGTCTTATGAAATCCCTTTTTTTCTCGTAGTGATCGATCTCGTCACGTGTTTAGTGCCTGACTTTTTTTGCATATATAACCGCAATAGGAATAGCGCGTCCGAGGGCGTTACGTCAAAGCCTCAGGCATCGAGACCGACACGTCCTGCCCCTACAGAAAAAACTCCGGTCGCGAGGATCTCGTCGCGCTCCTCTCTCTAATCAAAAAAAAGTACGCTCGTTTTCCGTACTGCTCTCCGCCCGCAACCCGCCGCATTTCCATTGCGCGATATTGTCGAATACATGGAAGAGCAGCTTTATGCTTCTCTGTCTGGATTTTAGATTCAATATTTAATAGTTCATGAACAACGGTTTCCCCTTCGGATACCTTGTCCCGAGACAGGAAGCTGCGAGAAATCCCGGAACGTCATTGATATCAATCATATCAAATCAATACCCCAAAATCTTTTCCGCGTGTCCTACTCGAAAGACAAAATTAGAAGAGTGATCTCGAGATCTTACCTCACCCGCGCTCTACCTCGACTCATTGATCATGGTGTCGCGAAAGCGAGCCCACTCCGAAATGGAGAGGGCGGCGTCTACAGATGAGAAGACACAGAGCCAGCAGTCTACGGAGAAGGATCAAAGCTTATTACAACGAATTCGCAATTGTTGGGAACTCGCTTCTTTAATGCAATATATTTTCTTCTTTGGGAAGATCATGAAGATCGATGAGGATCTGACAATTGAGGTATGCTGAAAACGCCAGGAGCCTAGAGATTGTGCTTTCTGGTATGAGCTAACGGTTCATTTTTGGTTTTGCCTTTCAGGACTTGGAAATGGAGTGCTTGAAACCCGAGCCCTCGGAGAAACTCATGGAGATTGGATTGTCTTTACTCAAATTCGTGTCGTCGCATCGCGGCTTAACGTAGGTGTCCTATTCTATCAATTCTCTAAGTACCTTGGATTGTGGTGGCCGCGTACTAACAGAGATGGGTTTGAATAGGTTCGATAATTTTGATGAATACACACGTCGTCAATACAATGCAAAAGCACCTGGGCTGGTTAACCCCTTTGGTTACGACGAGCAGCCCAATCGCTTCAGGGACTTTGACGCATTTTTGAAACTCAAGGTCTTGCATCGCCTATCACTGTGGACATTCTGGAATACAGACCGCATTCGGGAAAAGATGCCTGAGCAACGAGAGATTGACCAGACACAATGGGTACGTTACGGCACAATGATAACCACGTGTAGGAGACTTCCCAGCTAATTGAATTTTGTTTGGTAGAGAATCGAGGAATTTGGCTGGGACAGTAAAGACCGAATCTACTACGTCCTAGACGACAACAGGCTATATCGTCGTACTGATCCCCCGATTCCTCCTCCACTCCCTGCAAAACCCAAGGCAAATTCGAAAAAGGCCAGGGCCGCCGCGAGAGCTGCTAAACGAAGAAGGTTATCCTCGAAAGCTCAAGAAGCCGACGGTGACGAGGACGTGGACGATGCTACCGAGAGCAATCCAGGTCCCGCAGAGGAGTTTAAGTGGGAGTGTCTAGCAACTAATCTCTCTGAATATCAAGCGTTCATCGAGTCGTTACAAAAGACCAGAGATCCGAACGAAAAATCTCTCCGAGATCGTCTTGTGGAAGGAGTTCTACCCATACTGGAGAAGGCAGCAGAGGCCGAGGAGCGTAAACGACAAAAACGCGAAAGGGAACTGTTCAACTTGCAACTACTGGCTGGCGCCAAACGATCTAGTCGTCTTGCCGAGAAGCAGGACAAGGAACGCCGCGACAAAGAAGCCATTGAGGCGGCTCGCAAGCACGAGCTCGAGGTTGCCGCTGCACGGAAAGAACAGGAAATTCAACGCAAGATGGAGAAGGAACGCTTAAATCGTATCATGACCCGAGAGCGTCGAATCAAGGACAGGGAATCGAAGCGCATACTCCACGAAGAAGAAATGGCTCGTTTAGAGGAGGAACAAAAGAAATTGGAGTCTGGAGAGGGTCGGATTTCAGAGAGGAAGATTAAAGCAGAATTGGAAAGACGGCGAAAGGAAATAGAAGAACTCGGCGAGGACCAGTGGATTTTCGACTGCTCTGGTTGTGGTGTGCATGGCGAGAATATCGTAAGTTCTCTCTGAGAGACAGAACACTTGGGCTGCTATTAACAACTTTTGTTTAGGATGATGGATCGCATTGTGTCGCCTGTGAACGTTGTAACGTCTGGCAGCATAGTAAGTGTCTGGGCATATCCCAAGACGAAGCTGAGAAAGACGATTTCCACTTCATCTGCGCCGACTGCAAACGAAAGGAGGAGGAAGCCAAGAGACCCAAGATCCCCCCATTAAAATTTCGCCTCGGATCTGCTTCGCCCGCCTCACCTCAATTACCCACTGTTACGAAGACCGAAGGAGAACAGAGTCCACTTGCTTCTAAAGTATCTCAATCTATTTCTACGGACCCGGCGAGCACTCTCCGACAGCCACCGACAATTCTGCCTACCCAACCGCAGGTTACCAGCGGTTTTGCATCATCACCGGAACGTCGACCTCAAGCGATTACCAACGGGCAACATTTTGCTGCAACTTCCGGCTCGCCTTCCAAGGCAAAGGTTGGACCTGCATCATCTCCCATCCCTTCTCTGTCAGAACTCGTCCCTCATCAGCGGCAGCACCATGTCCAAAACTCCTCGGTCGCCTTGCATGACATTGTCTCTGGACATTCTTTTTCATCTCAGCGCCCTTCCTCATCTCACTCTGTTCAGAGCCATGTGCACATGTCACCAATTCAAAATCGTCCGTCGATGTCACCTACTCAAGGCAATCCCGACGTCGGACCTCTTGCTGGGTTTCCGCCCATGAACGGATCGAACGGATCGAACGGATCGGTTCCGACCACGCCATATGGACAACATCGTCTAATGGGCCGACCGCAAGACCGGAATGTCGCTTCATTTTCATCCGGCCTCGATCAGCGCACACCTTCATTCTCGAACTCCTTCACGTCGCAAACTCCGCCGCCACCACAATCCGGGGCCCAAAACAATATGGCTCTTTCTGGCCTTAGTCCAACGAAGAACGATTCACCCCGGCCTGTAACTGCGAGCAGTGTCAACAGCGCATCAGTCTTGCCACCAGTATACAGACTTGAACCCAGCCCCAAAGTGACGGGCCACAGCTCGACAGATGGCTCATTTCAGGGTCCAGTGAAAACGATGACTCCCGAGCAGGAAGAGCGTCGCCAGCGCGAGAACCAGATAGCTGGCATTCAAGGAGCGAATCATTCCAACGCGCGACTGCCTCCAATGTCGTCTTGGTATACGGCGGCTTCTACGAACAATGGTCAGCAGCAGGAGCAGTCACAGCACCTACCACCAGTGTCTCCTGTGGCGTCGAATGCCCAGGTTCAGAATAAGAGCTGATTCTTGTTTTATTTTTCAAAACATTATATCGTGTATGACTAGCGTATAACAATAATTACTTGGATAAAGATTCATCTTTCGCTTTGTGCTTTAGTACGATAATAGTATCTCTGTCGTTGCTAGAGGGCCGGATGGCGGACTCTTGGACACATTTTTACAGACGTATATACAAATTAAAAATTAACAATTCGCAATGGCAATAATGAATCAACTACATAGGTAAAGAATTACCTATGTAATATGCCGATGAGCACATTCGAATATGGATACCAAGGTACCTAGTTCAAATGAGCAGTATGATTTCAAACTGAGACACCAACCCTTTCGCAGCTGTCTGGCTGTTGACCAGTGCCCAGGTGGATCTAGCTGGTGCCTATAAATCTGACATGTCACATCATTCTCTCCGGTATTTGACGGAGTATGTAGCTAGGTATTATGAGTTCCAAGGTCAGGTGTCTATGGTTTATTCAATAAATGCGTGCCTACCTAGGCAGGTCTTTACTTGCATGAAATCTATCATAGATACCAAACAGTTTCCGACACAATGCGGTGTCAGGCCACAAACCTTGGAAGACATGCAGTATCAGATCAGACGTGAGTCATGATATAATAGCCAGTAGCCATGGGCCTACAGCTGCATTATGGCGTCCTGAGGAGGGGGACGAAAGAAGAGAGAAAGGAGGGAGAGAAACATCCAGGGAGAAGAAGAGGAAAAGACAGTCTCATCGTCTTGCAGCCAGCCTACTCGTTCCCAACCAAATTACACCGTGGCTTCGGCGTAATTTTCGGCGATAGTTGTCTCTATTCAATAGACTTCTATTCAGCAACGTCAATTCCTGCCGACAAATTCCAGGTTGCGCTTCGAATCGGGAGCGAACGTATCCAAGATTGCGATGCGGACATCTTCTTCCAATTTGATATACGATGTATTCACACCAGGCAGTACTGTCTTCATCACTACCGTCTCCTAAGTCAAACCACTTGGTTATGATTAAAGCCCTCGCGTTACCACCAGTCTGATCCTCGACGTCAGAGCATTGAAACTCAAAATCAGCCAGACAGCGAGGGCACTGATAGCAAGTATGTTGGGATGAGATAGAGCCCGAGCTTTCCAAATCATGCAGGTTAAACAATCGTCTCTTATCCCAACCCACGATGTGCTCACAAATTTGCATGTTTACCAGCTCGGCTAGTGATGAAAAGTCGGAACAGGACGGCGGTAACACTGCCCACTGCTGGATCCTCAGACACAGAGAGCTGTCACTAGAGAGTTGCGATACTGGACAGACGCGAGCTTCCACACTCATGAGTGTCGTGAGGCCAGAGCCAGGACCTGGTGGTGCAACTTCCACATAGTCCAACCAGTATACGGGGAAGCCATAGTCGGGGCCATAGAGATGGTGTCTCTTAACGAGCCGCACATGCACGAAATCCAGAGAGTAAGGCTTGGGGGCTCCATAGTTGGTGCTGGTGAGCGACCACATCGCAGGCTGGTCGCCTGTAATGCATCGACCCCTAGCAAATCCATGTCTTGCTGATGGCCATGGAGGTGCGACTTTCGACCACTCATGGAGGTGTAAACACGAATGGCACAGGAAATATGCTGGAAACTCCTGTGAGATCCTGACCAGAAACTCGTTTCGCGCTCCACAGTCTGTGGATTTGGAGAATGACAGCGAGTCTCCGCCGACTTTGTAGTATGTTTCACGACAACATAAGGCCAAGCAAGCGATATCAACGCATGAAAGATGAGAGCATATCAACAAAATCAATTCAGTCGGTAGTCGCAGGAGACAGCTAGTCTGTGCGGGAGCGGTGTCCTTGGCTGGCTGGAAAAATGAGAGCCAGCGGTCAAGAAGGGCCTTCATTGCGGTGTGTCATGAGATTAGTGAGTAGTATGTGGATGAGAACAGAGATGAGAAAGGGGGATGAGGTTGAAAGATAGCGGAGTGGCAGTTGGTAAAGCATAAACCAAAGTATCACGCTGGGAAGTGCTGTTATGATCCTGACGTAAGCCCCTACCATCATACAACGTGCCTCCACCTGAAAAAACAGACTGTGATGCAGATGCTGTCTCCCATTAGGTACTACAATGATTCTCCAAACTGTGATATGTATTGAATCTTAGGCTCACTTGCTGAATTGTTAAATCCTTCAGCCAAACACGTCGCCTTCGTACTTGTACAGTAGCGTTCTGCCCTTGCTTCGCTCGGGTGCAAAATAAGCCACGTGATTGATAATGCGCCTCAGGCACTCACAACTGAGAATTCATATGAAGATAGATTTATAAGGCTTACATACAGATTTATATTTATATATGGGATTGCTTATATGCCAGCTTGCTGCGGCTTACTCGGCAACTGGCTTTCAAGCTGGCTCAACCACTTGCTCCAGCCGGCTTCGTAACTGGCTTATATACGGGCTCGTAGGGGGGGCTCGGAGGGGGCTCGCACGCTCGTTGGCTGGCCTATAGCTCTGCTTGTTGGCTTACACGTCGGTTTAGCTTGTCCATGATTTTCTATATAGGTTTTTTCATATATGCGTATAAATAGCTACGTGGGAGGACTTGGAAGAATAAAAAGGGGGTAGTGCGATTTTAAGAACTTAGCCGATTTCTACGTCACAGGGTGAGCACTAAGACGAAACACAAAAGTCCCACGGCGTCAGGGAAAATCAAGTTCGTAAGTTGATACCTAGGTATGTAAATAATTGAGAAGCCAGATCAAGACTATCGTCGCTTTTTTTTTCTTTTTCTTGTCTATCACGTGTTGTCAATTTCAGGGACGATCCCTGTCTGGGTATCTACTTGAGCCAACCACTTGACGCCACCACTTATTTGGCGTTTATCTGACATGGGCTCCGCAAATGCATGTCCGAAAATCACAATATGGAGACTGGGCTTGGTTGCGCGCTTGGGTCAAATGATGAGTGGTCAGAAGCATGACTGATTGCGTATTGAAGCATAATTTTTCTTTTTTTTGGGGCCACTCATTCAAAAAGGGAAACCCCCTCCCTAAAACAGGCTTGGGAAATGACCCAGTCAGTCCAGATCACGATTCATACCAGAAAAGGGCAAAGGGGGGAGGGAAAGCGCGTAAAGTGTTCATGCTTCTGACAGAATGAGGTAAATAGTCTCTGCGCCTGACAATCGGGGACCTGTAATGGTCAAGGTAGGTACTGGGTTCGAATTGTTTAAACCCCGAAATACCGCTAATGTTTCCAGTCTGCATGCCACCCTTTGTCGATATCTGGTTAGTCATGATCGACACCATGGGGATTCATTCCACAACTTGAATTTGAGTTGATTGTCCATCTTAATGGCTGGGGGGCCTTCTTTTTGAGACTAGAGAGAAAGCCGGCCGGGGCATTAGTTGGACAATACAGGAGGTACTAAAAGGGCAATTCGTACCACAATAGGAGAGAGTCGGCTTCTTCATCCTGACACAAAGAAGGAATCCATGACACAAACGGGAGAACATTGAACATCATTCTAGTTCATCCACCGGGGAGATGGTTCCTTTGTAGTGATGTAGGTATGCCCTGTAAGTGCCGACAGATGAATGAACCACTTCTTTTGTTTTGGTTCTTGCTGCTAATCTTTCAACCCTTGTTCACTTTGCCGTGATCAGATCTCGATCGATCGATTTTACCTAGGGACAAAGTCTTTATAATTCATCCATCTTATGGGCTAAAGTCCCCAAAGGAAGTTCTCATCTCGTGGCTTGTCAAATTGTCCCAGGCTCGGTTTGATGTACAGAACAAATCTGGACATCACTGCATTGGTCTTGCAGTGACTTAGCATCATATTGGCTTATTCTAGAATGATGTTTTTCTAGCGCTAAACATGACAAATCAATTTGCAGTTTAGGTCAACTTATCAATTCAATAATGCAATTATCCCTGAGAAAGACACGTAGATTTTTAAACTAGTACTGGGCGTATCGCCGGCCGCATCGATTTTCAAGCGCATGCCAGTGGCTCAATCTTCGCGTTTAGTCAGAATGGTTATAGACAGCTATATCAGAAGTATGTCATCTGTGGCTCAAATACATGATTCAAACAGTCACTTCCGGCCATTAGAAAGATAGAAAGACATTACCAGCGTGTCCAGTTGGCGGCTGGTCGATCCGGGACCTGGCAATTGGCTCTGACTGCTTGCTATCTCTGGTTGCACTGACTGATCTGATGCTAAATGACGAGCGTAACCTCACAGAGCACTAGCCTACAAAAAAATTGATGGCTTTCTTTTTCTCTTACTTGGTAGATCATCCTGACCTGTCACTGTTACGGGGAAGATCCAGGTCCACTTTCCGAACCGTAGTGTGGGCGGCTACGAGTACTTTTTGTGCAATGCACTGACTTGTTGATTCCTTAGCTCTAGCCAGTCATGGCGAGGAGATATCCCATGAGCCTGTATCTATGCTCCGAATAATGTCGTACATTTCACAGAGTCATGTACGGAGTATTGCCTCTGGCTTGCTGTGTCCCGTACACGACTCGGCGAAGTTACAACGCATCGGGAAGACTGAGTCATGACCACTCCACCACGGTAAGTCGTGTCAGCCTGACACTCGCTTATAATTAACACTCTGTACCAAGTACGGAGTAATCGTTCACGATACGACTGACTGATAATTGAGTTGAGGATCTTTCAAAAAGAAAATAGAAGGAACAAAAAGAACAAGGGCTCAATTCTCGTCGATCTAGACCCTGGATAAACTCTGAAATCTCCACTTTTCTTGCGCTTAATTTGAAGCCGCAATGATTGGCCGTGGATCCCTGCGGGTGTTGTATTTCCGCGCTTACCATAGCCAATGGGCGCAAGTTGATAAGAAAGTATTAGAAATACTTAAACTCTAACCTAGGAAGCCGCGCTTGCCCTAGACAAGTTTAGTGTTTTGTAAGAGAGGCTGGTTTTGATTGGATCATTTTTGGCTACTGCTTTAAGAACGGAATTACCCCTCAAAAACACAGTCGCAGCCCGAACGCCCCGACCTTTCCCTACAGGGGGGACTACTTTCTTATTTAGTTCTCCGTACTCAGTTGAGTTCGATTCGGCATCTTCGGAGTTGCTCGCTTCTCGCTTCTCGGAATGTAGCGGCTGCGCCGTGCAGTGTGTGCAGTGGATTTGGCCCACGTGGGGAGGCCAGGATTGTCGCTCAGAACTCAACGCTCTCCTCACCGCATTTAGCACCAGGTTGGTCGTTCCGCGATATGCTTTATGTCGTCTCATCGTGCTGTAGGCTGTTGATCAGCTTTTTTATATTTGGCTTCAAAAGCAACTTATTGCCAGAACAAGGTCTATCCTCAGTGGAAGAGGTCGTAAACGGAAATCCCCCGTAGGCAGTCTAAACTAGAGAGGCACGTTTCAAGTAAAAACTCATAATAATCATATTAATATAGTAATAATACAGAAACTGAGTACAACATGAAGCAGCACCGTGTCGAGGAATTGATCATGCCTTGGAGATGGCGGAAGGCTATTTACGCGATGTACCTGATATCCAATCAACCCTGTTGTTCACCTAGTCAACCTTCAATTAGGCTGAAAAATAAGTACACCGCCATGTATGGAGTACACCGTAACGCTACTGGTGAGACTACGAGCAAAATTCCCTTGCGAACCTTGGAACTGAACATTAGCATCGGGTCGATATTAGACCGGGATTAGCAAGCGAAGCCCTAAAGTCCGGACAATCCCAGGCTTAAATCCGCAAATATGACATCGGGCCGGATTCCGATATACCAAAAATTAAACCACCAATGATAGTTCATCAGGTAGCGACGAGACAGGATTGAAAAGCGGCGCAGAATTCCTGGTTGGAGTTTTCTCATCTACTAAGAAAAAAAAGAAAATAAAAATAATATAAAATAAATATCCGCGGTACTCTGCATTTGGCAATTACTGACGCTCAGTATAAGGTTCCAACGGTGTTTCTCTAGGCCCGGACGGACGGTGGTGAACCTCGTACTCCGTAATCATGGTAATAATATCCCTCAAAGCTTAGAGCTAGCGGCCCAATGTCTCATAATATATCTACCTAGCCCTTGCCCCTCTTCGCCTTCCGACGACGAGATGGATATATTTTGGATCGCAATTTGGAACTAGGAATACCACTTATTAGATCGCGATTCTTACGGGGAATGCGCTGAATTTACCTAATCTTATTATTATTTTTGGCTCGAGCACTACGGTACAACTGTGCTCTCGGTAAACGAGGTTCATTCACGTAGTATCATAGCTCAAGTGGCGCAGAACGAAGCAGAGCGAGGCAGAGCGAAGGATGAGCTAGACAGGACAGTTTCTAGCGGTCATCGAGTAGTTTACGTGTTCAGTGGCGCATGTACGGAGATATGTGTAACTTTGGGTAGGTAGCGTCCAGACTTTAGAAATTGGTAGCATTGCGTATGGAGTAGTTACGTGATATTGAAGATAGTGCCAACCAGTCAATTCTCTCTAATAACCGGCGCCAACATGGTTTCAATCCAAGTTTTTGAACTGTAATTAATTTAGGATTCACTTTTTGATCCCCTATCAGTAACCTTAGTTAGCCTCTCTGAATCATGCGGAGGAGGACATACTGCTACGTTGCATATACAGGATACAGATTTTCCAACGGCGCCACAACAGTTGTCAGTGCGCTAAACTCCATTCCCTTATTAGTGCATCCATGCTCTGAGATATGTTTGCAGTGTGCACTATGCAGGGTTCAGCGCTAGCCCAGGTGTCAGTCAAGATTTCAAGTAGTACCCACTCAGCCCAGTTTTCAATACTCTTTTTTTGCTTTTTCTCTTTCTTTTCTTTTCCTTACCAAAAAGTTTAATACAGTCCGCCTCATACAACCCGGTAATATAATACAAGCTCCATCGCGTATATTTGTATATTTCGATATGACCAGTTATTTCCGAGGTTTTTTACGCACTAAGAAAAAAAAGGGAAAATTCTCCCCCGACGGCGCGAGCCCGACGGTTCCAAGGTTCCAAAGTTGTCGTCGCTTAAAAGTTCAACCGCCCGTACGGAGAGTTTTTATATCCTACGGCGGGAAAATGGTCCAGAAAATGGTCCTAGGTAGAATATACTCCCATCTGGACCAAATTTTCTAGCTCGATTGCTAGCATAAATCCACAAGCCGAATGCGTACATATAAACCATGGCACTTGCACATTGATAGAATGTAAAAAAAGTCTTCTTACGCGCGCGCTCTCAATATATATATATATACATGTATATACCACATATTGGTCGACTACGTAGGTATGTATTGGTTGAAAATCAACGAAGACGCAATTTTCCGTGCGCATTTGGAGAGCATTGGACAGCATTGGATAGAATGGAGACTTTACTCAAAAAGGAAGTCCATTCGTGATGGGCCGCTAGGCTGGGCCGGTTCAGGCTTTTAATCTATGCCATACCCATACATACACGGAAACTTCCATGATACATACGTAAATACCGTACAAGGTTACCTATACAGATACGTACCGTACAGCGAAATGTAACATACAGGGGAAAGAAATATGTTACAGGGATCGTGGATGATGATGAGAATATCAATTAACCAGCAACGGCTTGAAATTTCAAAATTAATTGCTCTAGACCTACCTCGTATCGGGCACCGTATCGACCATGCTAATGTGAGATGTCCTCGGTTGGAGGAATTATGTAGTGACTACCACTGTCAAGAAATGCCAAAAGAAGTAAACGGGAGGAGAACTGGTTTTTGGGAACGGTTCACCATCAATCTTTTGTGTTACTTGAAACGCCCCCCTCCCTCGTTAGGTAGGCGATAAATCGTGAGTAAGAAATTGCCACATGGATGAGGTAATTCGTTGCTAGATCAAAGTGTTGACGAGTCAAGAAACCTGAAACAGACGACGCATTGGTAGAAAATCCCCTTGCAGAATCGAGCCTGGGGGAGGTTTTCTGACTAGTTATCTGATGTCTGAATAGGCAGAGAAGTATTGTCTGTTTTCGGCGAGATATGATCTGATTTCAGGAACGCTGAGAAGGGGGTTGGGAGGAACTAAGTAATGCAAGTTGATAGTCCAACGACAGATTAAAATGTTGTATCTAATGAACTACCAACCTTTTCTTTCGACTAGCCATGCTCTGAATATTTGATAGCATATCAGAGCTGGTCAGGCAAATTGCTCTTACCCTTTAATTTTCTAGCGAACGATATCCGTAATGACCTCTGGAATAATCTTAATACCATACAATATCTCAGACACTCCAAAACTCCAACTGTTGAAACCTAGATCTTCAGACGAGAGCTCGTCTTTACTCGGAAAGCCGAAGGGCCGAATCTGTGATCCATGACTCGTGCCATGAGTCTGAGATGATCGACAGCCTGCGTGCTTCATGCTCGGAGCGACAATCATGGCGAGAGTAGCTTAGCCTTCCGCCCAATCAGAATCAATATCTCTATAATCAACCAATCGCCACATCAAGAAGGGCGGTTCGGAACATTACTTACAACTCTAAGAGGCTGATTGACTCGGTCTCTTGAGTCATGAGTAGGGAGTGCAATTAGTTGGGGTGGTGAATGATAATAGATAGACTGGAATACTGACAGCCTCGCATAAGTAGACGAAACCCAGGCAAATTAATTATATGGCTTACGAACCATCATCTCCGTCCGGTGCATGTTCAAGTAGTCAATATGCACGAGACGAGATTCCATGCCAAAAGTCGGATTTTCCATAGACTCAACTCACCTGCAGGTGCAACTTCCCCTTTGTCATGCAAAGCGTCTAGCCCATCAAACCAGCCCTTTTTTGAGTCCTGACTCGAGTTATTCTGTCAAGACTGGATTGTACGCAACTTTTGAGTCTAACTTCTACTTCTGCGAACAGCATGACTTTGCAGCAGATTAGTGTTTCATCTTGCAATGTCGAATTTTTATGGACGGGAAGGGAGACCGCGGTGGCGTTTGGTCACGCTCTAGAGTATCCGAGTTTGTATGCTCATGGCAGACAACTCTCAAGCCTCTGAATCTGAATGAAATAAAGAAAATCGAGACAGTGACCTATCGGAATGTCGATGAAGGAGCCGTGAGATCCAGAATCTATCCTTGACCTGGATACGAAAATATGAAGATGATCTCTTGTAGAGGAATTCGCGCCCCGTTCCAGGTTTTACCTACATGATAATCTTCTTCTTCATGCACGACGCTGCGAGAAGGGAGAGAATGAATTCAAATTTAAAAAATTCGGTACCGATCATGCAGGTTATGTCAGGACCAGAACATCATTTGCAGGAAATTTTGACACTTTCCTGCCGTGCCGTTTGTTTCTGTTCTCCCAATCTTCCAATTTTCGCTCCATTTGTTCGGCCTGTCATGAAGCCGAGCCTAAAGTAAAGTTTCGACGACCTGGTTGATCTACTCAGTGCAGACAGATCCAAACAAAAAGATGTCTCTGACAAACGTCAAACCACGTAAGAAAAATGACCTGACTCGCTTCTGTGTTTCTATTTCATGGCTACCGTAGAAGTAGACCAGAAAAAAAATTGACTATGATGTTTTTCTCTACCGAATGCGGAAATAGGTCGAGAAAACCAGAAAATCCACTCCACTCACTCCCCCGGAGGCCGAACTCCGACGGATTCTGAATGGGCTGAATAGAGCGTGTTCATGTACTATGTAGTAGGAGGTGGACAGGGGAAATTTTAACCATAAACCACATGGATGGCCAGTTTATTTGAAGCCTCTTTTGTGGGCGATCCACTGACTTCTTTCAGTGGGGTGGGGAGAGTGAGTGAGTGGGTACCAGCGGCAGGGACTTTGGGGGGCAGATCACTCAAACAATTCACCATCTCGCTGGCTTCAACCACTACTTACTTCTCTTTTTAGTAGTATGACAAATTACTCAACTTTCCTGGTCATGGATCTACGGCGAACTCCGGGGGGGACCAATATATATCGTCCATGTGGAAAATGAAAAGATTGGTACCGATATCGTGATCTTGAGCCACGTTCCAAGAAATCAACTTGAGGTCCTGGGCTTCTGTCCGGCGGCCGAAAGCGCAAAAATGGACTCGGCTTGCGATTGAACGATTTGAATCAGAATCAGCCTGTCACATTACATTACATACATGGCCTCCTCGTGTTAACGAACGCTCGGGAATTCGGACTTGCTCTTCGGCTCTACCCCGCTGTCAAAGTTTGGTTCCATGGAGCGACTGCGGGTGTCCTTTGAAGCACGGCTGTGCGGTGGCTTAGATAGAAGCATGTGCATGGTGCCACCAGTCTTTAGTCTTACGAGCGGTTGATGAAGTACGAGCCTGGATAGTCAAGCCTATTAAAGGAGCCGAATTCTGCATGGTGATTTTCAGATCTATACCTAGGTACATACGTAGCTCATCTAGATATCAGTCAAGATTGCATGATCGAATTGAGGACTCGAGATTTGGCAGCGCGTATAGCAACAGCAGGGGTCCCCTGTTCTCAGATGATCCTTTATGCACGCCACTTGATCGCAAAGAACGAAACTAAACTAATAGTAGATACAGTACCAGGCAAACATCAAAGAAATAAAAATAAGCCCACATGCAGATAGACCAGCTCATGTGACAAGCACGATGCAATTGGCTCCTGAGAAGCGAAGAAGATCAAGGGGGCGTCGCTACGGCAAACTTTCATTCGGGGAATGTTTGGAATGTTGAAATTCATCCTGGAAAATACAGCCTTGTCACGCTTTTGACAGCCGTTGGTGCTGCAGTTGACACTATCAAAAGAATAGTGCAACTGCCACACAAACGAACGGACGGTGGGGAGTTTCCCCGGCAAGTCATTCCGGTGTACTTAGTACTTACTTGCCCTTACTCACTTGACTTGACCACTCCGTACCAACTACCAACTACCCTTACTACTCAGGTAGCGACCTAACTATTGAGTCCTGATTATTTGACTTATCGAGATTTGGTCCCTTTACGGCACGGGCGTGATTCATGTTCGTACTCTTTCCAGATCAGTGCGTTGACCCTTCTGTCCCTTTATTTCTTTTTTTACTATTTTTACTTTTTTTTTTTTGCCTGCCGCTCCGACAATTTTGGGGAATGTCTGTACTACTGTTTTATTCCCCGATGAAGGCTGAGAAAACAGAAGGCAGAAGACAGAAGGGCGCGACTACTGAAGTGTTAGCATCTTGTATCATGCATAATGCTCGTGCGTCGGATGATCTGCCCTCGTGCAAATAGACACTAACTAGTTCGGCGGTCATGATTACCCCCGTCCTCCGCGCGCTGATCAGGACGGGGCTGTCAGTTGGCACTGGAAAGGCTAGCGGATACCGCTGCCGTGTCATTGGGTGTCCACCACAAGTGACCCGAGTGACCCCAAGTGGGCGCAAGTGGAGGTGATGAGATGGGTTCGCAGCAGTCACATAATAATCAGCAGTACGGAGGAGTCACTAGGCATGCAGGCGGTTGTCAATACCAGAACTAAGTCCTCTGTAGGTACTTTGTCGGTACGACTCTGTAGAGAGAGTAGCAGTAAAAAGCAGACAAGCTCTACAGGGATCCACCAACTGTGATCGCACTCTGGGGCGCGGAAACTCTATGTTGTCCATTGGCTTCTGTTAGCGCGCTCTAGCCTTGATTAGTACTAAGTGGTACTTAGTGCTATTTAGTGCTACATAGTTGCTCATAGTAGTTTCTAGTTAGGGATGGATGCGATGCTTAGGGGTCGCAGTCATGTCGGTACTGTATTATGTATTATGTATTGTATGCTGTATTTGTACTATCGTACATTATTACGCGCTATACCAATCTATACTGGGCACGTTTTATCGCTCCTGGCAAGTAGTCGTTACATCTTCCACTCGCTTGACTTGCAGTTCTCCCTGTGCTTTGTACTCCGGAGTGGGCTTTGACTTACAAATACCCGACTTGAAAAGGTAACATGTTATCTACAGATATTCTGTCTACAATCTCTCTCCATTACTTGCGAGAGATACATCCATCTCGTCGTCAAAACTTCCTTTTGCTGAGGCAGATTTTAAGTTCGCACGCCAACGAGTCATCCATGGCTAATTTGACTGTCCGACTGTCCGCTTTCTCCCCGGCTCCACAATAATCTTTCCGCGTCTGTTGCTTGCGTACAGACTTACTACGTACAATACATGGATACATGAATACATACACATACAATATAATACATAGCTAGTACATAGTACTTAATACAGGTACATAATACGCCTACCTGTGCCGCAGCAACTCTCTTCCTCCGTATTCAGATACGAGGGACTAGAAAATTAGAATACTGGAATACATTAGAATGCCAAAAGAAAATTAATTATCAGGACCAGAAATCAGAAATCAGAAGTAGACATCAAAATCAAATCAAAATAGTTCGGATTTACGCAATTGGCCACCGAAATAGAGAGACTACCCAGCCAGACCTGTCCCAAACGAACGCGTCTCTGGTTCTAGCCTGACTCTGTCTGATGCTGTCAGAGGTAGCTAGCTGGGAACTACATGACTCTCCAATTGGCAGCACAGCACGCAGCTAGTTTAGATTGCATCCACAAACCCACTCGCTCGCTCTCTCAGGGATACCTGGGACCGAGCTCTAGAAGCAGTAAGCGCTATAGATCAATATTCGCCCAATCGCCGCCTATTTTCAACTTTGGTGCTCAGTGTCTCTCCCCGTTTCCAGTAATCCAGTCAACCGGCCTGGATGCTTGCCTATATGTATATGTACATGTAGAACCCCCAACTACCGGGCTTTACCATCTCATTTGATCCTCCAAGTTCCTGTTCGGATTGCCTGCGACTTCCAGACTTCAGTTTGGGCTTCTGTATGAATTGCAGACATCTCTCATGTGAGCAAGACCTGTTTTGCGGGGAGCTTGGTTCTGCCTGTCTATTAATTTCTTGCGCTCATCTCTCCCATCATCTCCAAAAAAAAAATCTCCCATCCATCTCTGCCCCTCCTCATCTTTTTGCTCCTCATCTCTTCCAACATCTTCCTTGCAACAAGTTTTGTTGTTCTTCTTCTTTCTCTTGCTAAGAAAAACATCTCTATCCCGCACCAAACAAAGACCCCATCTTATCAGCGGTGCAGCGGTCCCTGATACTATTCTTAATTGTGAAAGAGCTCCATCCCGCCTCAAAACGGGGACAGCATCGTTCGCAGTCTCAGCAACAAAGCTCCAATGAAACATATCTTCCACCTAACGAACGTCTCAGATTGCAAACAAGGCACCATCTGATTGCGCATCGTCAACTAATCTCTCATTTCGTTTTCTCAGAAGCATTTAGTTTCAAGTCTTTGGGAGGTTATCGTCAGTTTGTCGGAGGAAGCGTTGGAAAAGACTGAGTGAGCTTCCTTCCCCTCTCCGCGACGCGCCTGCCTCATTGGGTGCTTTGCCACTAGTGTTTTCTCTTCCTCTTCTTCTTCCTCTTTCTTTCTCCTCTCCTCGTTTCTTTTTTTTTTTTTCTCATCTGCTTCATCTTCATCCTCTCCCTCTCTCGTTGTCATCTTGCTTTTCCTGCTCCAGTCTTATTTCTACAAATACAGACCGTTCCCCTTTCTCTTCTTTCACATCACCTTCCTCTCATTCTCCTCACTCTCAACCCATAAATATGCTTTCTCGTCTGTATCATTCAATCTAATTCTTCGTCTTCTATTCAGTCTCTTCTCGGCTTCCTTTCATCAGCAAAAGAGAGATCTTTGCTTCTGGACGACGCGGAATCACTTCTCGTCTCCGAGCCTCGCAGTTTAGCTCCAAAAATTGTCGCCTGATTGTTTGATTACCGCTCAACTCAACTTCTTTCGAAGCTTTGAAGCTTCTCGTCAGCTCAATTCACATAGCAGCTCATCGGCACAACAGCGCCGTATTGCATCATGTCTGCAGGCGCGACAGCAGCTTCTCCCGCCTTCGCCCACAGAGGCGCACCTTTCGATGACCAACTGAATGGAGATTCTCAAAGCCAACATCCTCAGTCGTATCGACATCCTTCGAATGATTCATTCGATCCGAGCACTATGGCGTTATCCAGGATAGCCTCACTGCCCGTACGTTTCTATCCAGTTCTCGAGAGTTGAGCTTCTCAGATTAGCTTGTAGCTGACAACACTTCATACTAGGCTTTCGGTGGACCTTCTTCTTTTGCAGCTGATACAGCATCACAGTCGTCAATGCAGGCCGAAAATCTGGTGAGTCACGGGTTGCTGTGATATTATCTCTGTAAAGACATGCAATTGACACCATTACAAGGCCCAATATCAGGAGCCGCTTGGTCAAGGTACACCGTCAGAAAACTCTCTCTTGACTTCACACAACGGCAGCAGAAATTATCAAATTCCCCCGGTATACGCTCTAAGAGGTTTGAACACCGAAAATAAAGTCAGGGTGTTCAAAGCTCCACGCGTACGACGCCGAACGAAGAATGCAAAAGTCGAGAAGGACGGAAGCATCGAAGTGCCCGCCCCTCTTAGTGAGCTGACAAAGGACATGGACATTCCAATCAGAAACATGGAAGACTGGGTAAATCGCCCGATTGAAGTGCGTCGCCAAGAAGCTGCGCTGCGACGTGGGAAAATCGCAAGGCCGATGAATTCCTTCATGCTCTATCGCTCTGCTTATACCGAACGAACGAAGAAGTGGTGTGGCCAAAGCAACCACCAGGTGGTCTCGCAAATCTCTGGAAGGAGCTGGAGTCAGGAGCCACCCGAAATCAGACAAGCATACGAGTCACTAGCTGTGATTGAAAGAGACAACCATCAGAAAGCGCACCCAGAATACAAGTTTGCTCCAAACAAGTCACAGACACCCCCGCGAAAGAAGCGCCGCATGCAGGATGACGGCAGCGACGGTGATGAAGTCGGATTCCAGTTCCATAATTCTCCCAATCCTCACAAACTCATGAGAACCGATGCACTGAAGAGTGAGTTTGACAGCCGCGAGTCTACTCCGTACGACCAGGAGACTCTTTTCACGGAATCGTATCAAAATCGGTGGCCCATGCCACTCAGTCGGCCTTCACGCCTAGCGGCACCGGCACCCCAGGAAAAACACCATCACGGCAACTACTACATGAATGGGCATGGTTCTTACCCGAGTTTGTTGCGATCCTCAGATGACACGAACCCTGCTCAACGATCCAACGGGTACGTTGTCAACCACGCATACAGCGCTCCGACGGATTTGCCCAGTGTTCCGGGGAATATCAACCAGGACCTATTGCGTCCTTATGGCAGCAACAACGGTGCCAGTGTCGCTAGCAATGCGAACGGTGGCGGTCGTGGTCATAGTGCTAATGGCACAGCGGTTGATAGTCAACTCGACCCGCAATTATTGGGGTCTGGAATTGACATGCGGGCGTACAATAACGTAGGCTTATCCACTATCTGGCCCCAACATGATCACGATCTTGGGCCGTACATGACCATGAGCACTTCGATGGCTAGTAACGGTCTTGCATACGATTCATTGAATGCTACATATTCTATGCAACCTTTGGAGGACAGCAAACAGGCTTGGGTTCCGTTTCCCGAAGACGAGGGCATTGGTGGCTCTGACACTGCTGGCAAAGACTTTAATCAATGGATGATGAGCAATCGCAATCGCCATCAAGCAGTCTACGGCGAACACCAGTGAGACTTGGCTAGCGCTCGGCTGCGATCATTCACCATAAATCGTGGACAAGGTTGAGGAAAAGCAAACGATATCTTCCTCTACCTTATTTTTGGGGGGCTATTTGGGATGAGAGCCTGGAATCCATCTTCAAGGCCATTTAATTTCTTTTCTCTTTTGGAGTAACGCTGTATTTAACCTGCGCGATCTAGTTTTCTCTGTTTTGATTTTACCGGTCTGGGATGGCGAATGTTGGGTATTTTTCAGGGATGTGTTTTGTTTGTTCGACGCTTTTTGCCTCTTTCTTCCGCGCGCGCCAGCTTCACCTGGTCCCGCGACGTCGCAATTATGAACAGGAGGTTTCATGTCTATCTTTCATTGGCTGCGGTATGTATGCACTCTCTGTATGGGTTTGGGAGGCACTATCTGTTCATCATCATGGACTTGACGGAGCGATACTAGATACCAGCCTCGCGGCACTTCTGGGTTCGGCGTATGGAGGCTTTTGTCGATTTATAGTATTCATCAAATAGTTACGCGAGTTACAGAATATCAGACTGATAATAAAATGTCACAAATTATGCTACAGCTCGTCGCAGTAAAAGTAAACATGGATCTTTTGTCTAGTTTGACTCGGTCTGGTCAAATTGCGCATTTTATAGGGTTAGGGTTTTTCTTGCCCAGGGTCCAGGTCTAACCTGAGATCTTGTTGTGGTGCTGTGGTGGACTTGTGGTTCCATTTCCACAACATCAAAGACAACACCGTGCTTTCGATCATGCTTCACAGCATGGTCTCGCAACTGAAGCTGTACAAATACGAATTAAAGACTCTCAAGTCCGACTATGTACGGCGAATTAGGCAATAAACTGGTATCTCATGCCCTCTCCTCCCCGCACCCCCCTCGTCCCTGCAACCTCTTCACCACGCGACTCAACAAAAAGGAAAAAGAAAAGAAAGCATGACTCTAACTAACCCGACGTGACGCTCAGGTCCAACACGCCAAACGCACTCAATCGCTAGCCTACCTACCGCCGTACCAAACCGAGACCGTACGCTCAGTGGCCCGCGAAGTTCGCGATCTCAACGACGATGTCGCAAACCATTTAGCGCCTTTCGAGAACGGCGACGGTAGTCAATCGTCGTTTAATCCGTCCTCGCAACCGGCCATCGCGTGCGCGTTATTAGTTGATCATTTATGTATGCGTCGCAATAAGCGATGTCTGCTGGCTTATCATCGTGTGCGCGCCGAGAAGTTGGAGGAAATGTGTTGGAAGGGAATCGACGTGCTTGAGCAGCAACAACCGACTTCTTCTTCTTCTGTTGCTGGCGCCGGCGCAAGTTACAATAGTCAATTGGACCGTGCTGCTCCCAGAAGAGATCAAGGGAATAAATTACCTGGAGACGACGGCATTGCAACACCGACTAACACGACGACGACATCGTCGAATACAACAGGGCAAAATTCATTGAGTCCCGAAGAGGAGGAATATTTTCGATTATATGGAGAAATGCTAGCAGCGTATAAGGGGCAATGGACAGATATCGATTTAACAGGAAGCTTGCAACCACCAAAGGACTTGTTTATTGACGTGCGTGTCCTCAAGGATGCAGGGGAAATTCAGACTGAGTACGGGTAAGTTTGGTTGAGTTTTTCTTTGACTGGCGGAAGAAATGCCGAACTTTGAAACACAAAAAATATTGACAACGTGTTTGATTCATAGGGCTATCAATCTTACCAAGAACAGCCAATTCTATGTCCGGCAAGGTGATGTCGAGAGACTGATTGCGCAGGGCTATTTGCAACGACTGAGCTGAGGGAAGTGGTTCAAGTATGTAGACCAGCATACGACTTTGACGAGCCTTATGACCCCATAAGATTGTATATCCAATGGTTGTATCACTGTATGCAACCATGGTCGGATGATATCTGCAGCTTAGTCGTGCAGTATCTAAAGGTCAAATGAACAGAGAAGAAATGAGTTTTGCTTCTGCTGTGCATACACGAGAACATTTGGCTACTCAAGTGTAATGATGCTATAAGCCATGATAGGTACTATTTGATATGCAAATGAACCAGGAATAGACTGGGCTTCACCCAATGGAGATTGTATATGGCTAGGGTAGCAGTTCAATTCCACTTTACATAAACAAGACATAGGAATCATCACTGCCTGCAGTTAGTGCTAAAGCTGAGGGTTGTACGTGTCCCCAAAGTCCGGTGACGCGAAGGACGTCGAAAGATTCATTCCGATACTGCCGCAAATGTCTTCGTTGTATGGGCAGCCCAGAATCTCCCACGTCGACAAGTCTTGCAGCACGTTGGCTAAATCCCATCCATATGTCCCCTGATCCCCCCTACCTAGCTGCGTGTACGACGATGTATCCACGGCTTCGTCTCCGGGGCTGATTCCTGCCGGGTGGGTTTGGGAGACTTGATCATCTTCAGTCAAGGTGTTGAGTGGGTAGGGCCGTGGCGCTGCTCCTACCCATTCCGTGACGAGTACTGATTCAGAGGTCCTGGGATTATTTGTATTATGACCAGGGTGTTCAGTAGCTATGGTACGATCAGTATTCCCCATCTTATCTGACGCCATATCGGACGAAGATCTAGTTCCAGTCTGCAGGCTAATTGCCGCTGAATGACGCTGTTCGCTCCTGGATTCATTAAGAATAGAGAGCAGTCTCTTCGCAAGCTTGCTTACACCTTTGGCACTCGTCCATCGTCGTTTGAGTGAATCAAGTGCTTCACAGCACAGAGACAGATTCTTGATTGTCTCGTGTAAACTCCGCTGACCGTCACGTAGTAGTCTGTACATGACGGCTGTCGACATGGACAGAGCATACGGAACTAGCGGTAATGGAGGTAAATTCTCATGACCACCATGAGACATTATGTTAAGGATAGTATCGGCGGAGACAACGCGCCGCGCATAAGGAATGGAACCAGGGCCACTGTGTCTGCATGATAGCATTGCAGCGACATGGTACCAGATCTTCAGATAGGCTGCAGATAGTTTTGGTATTATTATTGGCATTCTTTCAGTTCGGAACGACCTGGTACCACGTAACAGAAGAGTATTGAGCAAAGAATGACCCACCTTGATGCCACTTTTGAAATTGGTCAAATCCTGTGCCATTTGTAATGCTACTCAACGATGGAAATTCCAGACAATCATCAACGGTTGCGGTAGAGGTTGCCTTGTAAATCCTGGTTGCTGTCTTCATCAAATCACCCAGAGCTGTCGAAATGAACATTATTTGGCTCCTGTAGCTCGATTCGCTACTCACGATACGTGCAATAGAAACATCGGTGTCGTCAATCATGAACGGCCCAGCAGCAATGATGGGCTTGTTAAGGCGATCAAAGTTACGCAATGACCACCACAGAAGATCACATTGGTCCGGATCCGTCTTTCCGGGGATAGACAGGTGCAGAGAGAGGTGCCAGGCTTCACATATAGCCCGCGAAAGGTGACTAGAAGCCCTCTCCATACCACCGGGGCCATCGTTGTGGAGATGCATGAGTGCAAGGATTTGCACTTTTGTGACTCCATTTGGCTCTAGATCCTCTTTGACGGCTGCATCTAGACCAGCCAGCAGCTTGTCGCCAAATTCTAGGGGCTCCATCAAAGGACCATCCTCATCGAATTTCAAAAATGGAGCGGCATGCTTGGTCTTGCAGACGACGAGACAGATAGCCCTAACTAAGTACGGTGAACACTGGCCATTAGTATAATCCCGAAAGACGCGGGGGCCGTCAATAACGGGTATTAAGTCGTCCAGTAGAGAGATGTAGATAGGGAGAAGGGCATCGGTCGTTGTGCGAGGCAGATCCTGTAGTGCGCCCACTTCCTCCAAGTACAATCGATGATGTTGCGAGAGCTCAGCCACTGTACGGTTGGGAATTCTGTTCCTATGCTTGTTACACCACGACCGATGGAGGTCGGCCCTTTCTTTACTACTGAGCCGCATCTGCATAGATGATGTTTGAGTTATCCTCCCATCCCGATATCCTCCCAGGCCGCTCCCTTGATCCGGTGGGCTAAGGATTGGCGCAATAGTCGTTGCATCATGCACAGCAGCGCGGTCATTTGTTGCAGTAGTCGCAGTGACGGAAATGGGAGCTTGGGTCAGGGACGTGCTAGACAAATCGACCAGGAGAAACTCCGGGTTATATTCATTCGGCCGACCTGGAATTGGAGTCGACTCGCGTGTAGAATCACTTGACTCCAAAGCAGCAAATCGTTTTTCTTGGCTCCTCTCTGATGGCAGTATACGCCTTTTCTTCCGAAATTTCCCAGTATTGCATCCGGTCCTAGGGATGTAATCATTGGTGTGGTAACATCTTTTCTTTTGGCTGCGACACTTCTGGCAGGGTAATCTGGGAGACAGCGGCCACAGTTAGCTATGGATATAACTCATCTGGATATACTCCAGCTTTTCTAAAAAACTTATCTCGTAACGTTCGCTTCCGGACCGCAGTGCCCATACTCTGCCATACAATCTCCATTGCCCGACATATACAAGCTTTCGCCCCGCTATGTAGTCATTCTTTGTGCGACAAACCGACCTACTTTTGGTAGGATATCAACCAGTGCATGCTTGCAGGCAGCTTCGGGAGAGCCTGGTCTATATTTGATGCGCCATGTTATGCACGCTCCTCGTCGGCAGTCTCCTCGATGCAGATTAGGCAAGTGTTCAATGGCCGGTTTTCATGCCGACCCCGAAACGGCAATTCTCCGCCATTCTCTCTTTGACCCCGCGAATTTAGGCGTTTTCCCCGCAATTAACTAATTGAATTGGAATCAGCCATGCTGCTGGAATGTGGGCCGATCGAATGAATCCCAATTGAGGCATTTTTAGCGTATAAGCAAGAACCATTGAAGAGGGAAGGTGACAAGAGTTCAGGCTAAGATCCGGAATGTAAGGTCGTATAGATTTTCGTTCCGACCCAGATTGAGTAATCATCTATGAACACCGGGCAGGGATTTTCTCGAGACTTCCAATGTGTGTTTTGATATTCTGGCAGCATTTCCCAATTTGGTTCGGATTACTTGGCTCTTTCGATGACAGGAATCTTGTCGACGAGGCCAGTTCAAACTAGCTGGCGGAACGCAACGCGGGGATGTCCTATCATCTTAATTCCACGCTTGTAGACAGACAGAACTAAGTATATATACCACAGCAATTTCCAACACTGCCCAGGTGCATTTTTGAATCGGTGTGATACGTACCCCAGATATCATTCATCGTAATTCTGGACGATCATCCTTGAGGATTTCTTGTCATTCTACCCCCTCACGAAACAAACTACATCATGGGCACTAGTCAAGTCAAGCGCTATGTCATCGTTGGCATGGGCGTTCGTTCTGCTTTCTACTACGGAAGCATCATCCAGGACCACAGTGATGTTGCGCAAGTCGTGGGTATCTGCGATACCAATCAAACACGCATGAACGCCGCCAACGACCGAATGGTTGAGCTCGGGGGGAAAGCCGTTCCGACATACAAAGCTGAAGATTTCGATAAAATGGTCGCAGAGCAAAAGCCCGATGTGGTAATTGTCACGACAATTGACAAATTTCACCACGTCTATTGCATCCGGGCTATGGAGCTGGGCTGCGATGCGATTACCGAGAAACCCATGACGATTGACGAAGAGAAGCTGCAGGCTATGATAGACGCAGAGAAGAGAACGGGCAAACAGATCCGAGTCCTTTTCAACTATCGCTACGCACCACATCATACGAAAGTGCGCGAGCTAATTCAATCCGGCGTGATTGGCGAGGTTACTACCGTCCATATGGACTGGATCTTGGATTGTGCTCACGGATCGGACTTTATGCGCCGTTGGCATCGCGACAAGGCGAACAGCGGCGGCATTCAAATGCACAAGTCAATCCACCACTTTGATCTCGTTCATTTCTGGCTCAATACGGAGCCCGAAACTGTCTTTTGTATGGGCGACCTGCGCTTCTACGGCAAGGAGAATGCAATGCGCCGCGGCGAGAAGAACTTGGGTGAGCGGTATCTCAACAACGACGCAGCGAAGGACGACCCTTTTGCCATCAACATCGAGAAGAATGCGCAATTGAAGAAGCTCTACCTCGAAGCGGAGCATGAAGACGGGTATATACGTGATCGCAACTGCTTCGCGGAAGGAATCACGATCGAGGATACGCTGTCCATGATCATCAAGTACAAGAACCGGGCGGTCATGACCTACAATACGTATGCGTATGCGCCGTGGGAGGGTTACCGCTGCGTCTTTAATGGAACCCAAGGCCGTCTCGAGATCAACGTGGTCGAAGGCGGTTATTCAGCTGGCGGAGAGGCTGTCACCAAGGAAGGTCTCGGAGACTTGGAGAAAAACTACATTCAAGGCGGCGTGGAGCAGACCAAGATTGTTGTTTATCCGCTGTGGAAGGAACCGTATGTTGTTGATGTTGTCAAGGGCCATGGCGGACACGGCGGTGGTGATCCGGTGCTGCTGGAAGACGTTCTAGTTGGCGCGAAGAAAGATGGCTTCCAACGAGCGGCCTTTATTCGGGACGGCGGAAATGCAGTACTGATCGGTGTTGGTGCGAATCATTCGATGAAGACGGGGCTGCCTGTCAGTGTGCAGGATCTGGTAAGATGGTAGTATGCAAGTATTCAGCGGTGACTGCGAGAGAAACGATGTAGATCAACGGTCGTGCAGCAGGCTAATTTAGGTAAGCTGGTTAGTCAGCTGAGATAACGCTTAACTAGGATAGGTAAAGCGCCTAATTCAATTCAATTTGCTATCAATTAACGTTAGATTTACTACGTACTTAGTAAGTATTAACCAACCAGATAAATTCAAAGCAGGAGATAACAAGCAGCTTATCTGGTTAATACTAACTCCTTTTGGTAACTTATTTCTTACTAATTTCTTAGTTAGTTACCTAGTTAACTAGTTATTCTGTGGTAAGTCTGGATTGCCGATGCCTCTTTTCTCAGGAACCCACTATCTGTGGGTCCCTACCTTCCCTCTGCTCTGGCTGCTCCGCTCCTTCCCTTTCTAAGCTCGTCATCGTAGCTTTTTTTTTTTGTCCTTTTCGTCTTTAAGAGTCTTTTTTTATCTTTTCTTTTCCCCTCTTCTCTCCCTCTCTCTATTCTCTATTCACTATTCATCAACCTCTGTCAATAATACATATCGCTCGTCCATTGCTCAATTCTTCATAGGATGCCATGGCTTTGACGGCATGCGCCCATTCGTATCACTAGTTACTTGCTAGTCATTCTGTTAACATCGACTCGACATGGACATCCGCTCCGGCCGCCGTGGACGTAGCAACTCTACTATATCCGGAAACGATGTGCTGTCCGCTGGCAGCCTCAACGACCAATATGCATCTTCCTACCTAGGCAGCTCCGCGATTGGTCCGCCTCATTCTGCAGCTGGCACAAAATCGGATTCAATACACAGTTCAAGCAATGTTAAGACCCCAGCGCGCTCGTTCTACCATCGCGCCTTTCATGGCTCCTTAGGTCCGTGCTTCACTCCCTATTCCCAATTTTCAAACCTTTTACTTCTACTTACATGGATTGTTAGATCCTGCCCAGTATTCCTCTCAAGGTGTCCGAGCACAGACAGCTGAACTTGCTTCGTTTGCCATCACAGATGGAGACACTAACTTGCCATCTGCGTCTGCTCCTCCTGTCAAGGATTCGGTTCCGCCAGCTTTGGATATTTTTCGACAAGGAAGTCGAAGACACAGCTCTAGCCATGGAACCGCTGGATCTGCCACACGGTTCAATCCAGGTGACTTTCAGACGCCTGCTCGGGCCGGCGAGTTGTCAACGTCGCCTCCGTTACCAGGGCAGGCTTCTGGGTTAACAGATATCCTACGTGGCTCTGTGCCAGGTCAAGATTACTACAGACCGGCGAGTGGTCGTCCGGATGATCATATTCAGCCGAGAAACGGCGGTCCCTCGAGTACCGCAGCTGACGCAGAGGAATTGGAACAGCCGGATGAAGGGACGTCTCTCATTCTCAAAAGGACCTTGTCTAAGGGATTCAATTACGGCACTGCAGCGGGAGACATTGAGACTCAAGCGGTCTACGTCAATGAAGATCGAACGTCGTTCGTACGGCATGCTTACTCTCGAGCCAAGCATATTTGCTACGTTACTACTCATCCACAGTCCTGGGATGGTGCTGCCATATGGCGACTTGGTGTTGTGCAACCCGTCAGCCTCCTCCCAGCTGTATTTCTGGGTCTGCTACTCAACATACTGGACGCATTGTCTTATGGAATGATCCTTTTTCCTCTAGGTGAAGCTATATTTTCCGATTTGGGCTCAGACGGAATCTCGATTTTCTACATCAGCACTATCATATCGCAATTGATATTTTCTTCCGGTGCGTCCGTGTTTAAGGGGGGAATAGGCAGCGAAATGATCGAAGTCGTGCCTTTCTTCCATAAGATGGCATTTATGATTCTGAATCAAGTCGGCGAGGACAATCCGCGGGCGGTACTAGCCACGACCATTCTGTCCTTTTCACTAAGCTCGATCTTGACCGGTGTTGTTTTCTTTCTCATGGGCGTGTTCAAGCTAGGCTCGTTAATTGGATTTTTTCCTCGTCATATCTTGATCGGTTGCATTGGCGGCGTAGGTTGGTTTTTAGTCGCCACCGGAGTCGAGGTCTCGGCCCGTTTGCCAGGATCTCTGGATTATAATCTAGTCACGCTGAAACATCTTTTCCAGCTTGACACGCTATTTCTTTGGACGATACCTCTTATTCTTGCTGTTGTTCTTATAGTTGTGAAGCGCTTTGTCAAATCCAATTTTTTGGTTGGTGGCTACTTTATTTTGGTGGCTTGTTTGTTTTATCTTGTGAAATTTGTGGCCCGTATCGACATGGGAACATTGCGGGCAGGTGGCTGGGTATTTGAGGCTCCAAAAGCGTCGAATCCATGGTGGCATTTTTATACTCTATACGGTAAGCTCTGGCTGTTGTGCTGACCTTGTGCTACTCTTTCTCATTGACGTCAACAGATTTTGAAGTGGTGGATTGGTCGGCTCTGATTGACACGATCCCGGCAATGTTTGCTTTGACATTTTTCGGCATTCTTCACGTTCCAATCAACGTTCCAGCCTTGGGCATTTCCACTGGTGAAGATAATTTAAGTGTCGATCGGGAATTGATTGCTCATGGTATAACAAATACCCTTTCTGGGGCTGTTGGGAGTATACAGGTGATTTTCACTTGATAACGAAGTATATCAGAATGCCAGCAGCTAACCAGTCCTCCCAGAACTACCTTGTGTACACCAACAGTCTCTTATTCATCAACAGCGGCGGTGCTTCACGACTTGCAGGTATTATGTTAGCAGCAGCTACAGCAGGAGTCATGGTCATCGGTCCAGTAATTATTGGCTACATACCAATTCTCGTGGTCGGGGCACTGATCTTCATGCTCGGTATAGAGCTCATGGAGGAAGCCTTGGTGGACACCTGGGGCAAGTTGCACCGCTTAGAGTATCTCACCGTTGTGATCATCGTGGTGACGATGGGCGCCTGGGACTTTGTCATTGGCATATTTGTTGGCATCGTTTTGGCTTGTGTTAATTTCGTTGTGCAAACTTCACGAAAATCAGCAATACGTGCTATTTATTCTGGCGAATTCACCGCTTCTACAGTGAGACGCCCGGCTATTCAGCAAAAGTTCTTGAAAGATGCCGGAAGACAGACTTTGATCATCAAGGTCTCTGGTTTCTTGTTCTTCGGAACGATAGTCAAAGTTGAAACCACAGCCAGGGGCCTGATTGACGAGGAAGCTTTCATGAAACAGCCAATCCGATATCTGGTATTGGACTTTTCGCGCGTGAACGGTCTGGATTTCTCAGCTGCAGAAGCTCTGACGCGTATCAATCGTATTTTGGGAAAGAGGAATGTGCAGGTCTTGATATCTGGGCTGGATGTTGAAAGTGAAGTGAGTAAAAGTCTGCAAAACGTCGGGCTTTTTGCGGACGAAAATCAGGTCCAGATATTTGAAGATTTGAATTCAGCACTGGAATACTGTGAAAACGAGTATCTCAAAGTATTCTATAGTCGCAAAGAGGCGCTTACGGAGCAGCAACAGCAACAATTGCCCCATGCGTCACTGGAAGTTCCGACGGGGCCATTGACTGGAGGTTCGACAACCTTGTTTGAAGATTACGGTCATTCGCCGCGACGCAACTATCTACAGCAAGCGGCCCTATCTACACTTCGCGAGGACGAAACGGCAGCAAATATTACTCAGAAATGGAACACATTTCGTCAACCTCTTCCTCTTCTCCTTCAAACTTTCCAAGATCTCACAACACATCAATCCGAAGACTTTTGGTTCCCAGCTTGCGCGTATTTCCGCCGCCAGAGTTACCCCAAGGACACAATTCTCTACCATGAAGGTGACGAACCGACAATGTTCTATCTTCTCGAGTCGGGAATGCTACGGGCAGAGTACCAATTACCCCAAGGCAGGTATTCAGAACTGATCGTTGCTGGACGACCATGCGGGGAATTACCATTCTTCGGTGGTACACCACGCACGGCCACGGTAAAGGTTGACCAGGATTGTGTGGCATGGTGTCTTGATTCCGAAGGGTGGGAAGGCCTCAAGACTGAGGAACCGCAAATTGCACAGGAATTGCTGATGATTACCTTGAAGTTGACTGCGGAGAGGATGGATAGTATTACCTCGTGAGTTTCCTCCAGCACTCGCCAGACTGGCTTTGACCGTCGTACTAACGAACTATCAATTCTTACAGGCATGTTCTTGCAATTGCCGGATGACCGCCATTTTTGTAAATTAATACCCCTTTCATCTTTGTACTGGATATGTTCGTGTAGATAAATGGTGTGCTCATTATGACTGTATGGATGCATCGATCTGTATTTCTCCAGAGTAACTACTGCTAAGAAAAGTATATAATGAAACACCTCAGAGGTGATGAATACATCGTGGGATGAGGTTAAATTATACAAGAGAAGCACGAATGTAGACAGACTATTGTAATTATTAATATCAGTATACTGATGAAAACGCAGGCTGTCTGACTATACTAATAATAGTTGTTGATCAAGGCAGGGTGTTGCCCGTCGTAAAAGGAGTGACATGAGATGGAGAGACGACAATCAAACAACTTCAAAGACCAAAATTGGCAAATGACACACACAGACAAAACACAAGAAAGCAAAATAAGCAAAGTGGTATCAATCTAGCAGGAGACAAGAGAGAATTAGCAAATGCACAACGGAGTACACATCAAAAAAATGAAAACGCGAAGTTGACATGTTTTGAGGTTGCACTCGGGTATCGTTGCGAAACACTTTTTTTTGTGAGCTTTGATGATTTTTTTTTCTTCTTTGGGCGCTTCAATGCGACGGAAAACCATGCCTGAAACATGGTTGAATCCAAAAGAGAAACACAGAAAGAACAATTTCGCGAAGAGAGAGAAAAATAGTGGGTATCATCGTCTCGCCAACATTCCTACAGGCCTGTCAACAGTCCTGCACATTAATTAAAAATATCTCTGAAGTTATTTTTCGTCGTAGGTCGACGAAAAAAAAGAGAAGCAAAAAAAAATCAACAACAGCATAGAACATCGAATTGTCATTCGTCAGGCTGCAGATATGCCAGAACGAGTGAGGTGATCTCCGTCCCACCATTTTTCAAACTCCACAACGCTCGTTCTGGCGCTTCTTCTTCAAGCGGCCGCCTGGACAGGAGCAGAGGAGGTCGCAACATTGACCGGCTCGGCGGCAACGACGGGCTCCTGGGCCTTCTCCTCGGAGACGGCGGTCTCCTCGGCGGGAGTGTCCTTGGCAACAGGCTCGGGCTTGTCCTCAGCCTCAGCGATGGGCTCGGCGGGAGCGGCCTCCTTCTTCTTGTCGTCCTCGGACTTCACAGCCTTGCTGGGCTTGCGGAACAGACCGCCAAGCTTGTTGGTCTTCTTTCCTTCGCCATCAGAGGTGGACTCAGTCTTGTTCTTCTTGCCGAGGGTGCCGAACAAAGAGGTACGACGCTTCTCAGGAGTAGTAGCTTCTTTCTTCTCCTCAGCGACGGGCTCGGCGGCAGCGGTCTCAGGGACAGCGGCGGCAGCTGCCTCGACGGCAGGAGCTTCAGTCACGCTTTGAGGCTCAATGGGCTTGGCAGCAGACTCGTCGACAGGGTTCTCCAATTGAGGAGCGGTGCTGGCAACGGGGGCAACCTCTTCCTCGGTCTTCTCCTTGCTGGGGCTGGCAACCTTCTTGAAGAAGTCTCCAAAGATAGAAGCACGCTTGGCCTTGGTAGCGGGCTTGGTTTCCTCTTTCTTCTCCTCGGCGGGAGCTTCAACAGCTGCGGCTTCTGCGGCGGGGGTAGCCTCTTCGGTGGCAGCCGCAGCAGCCGGGGCCTCGGTGGTCTCGGCAGGAGCCTCAGCAGTCTCAGCAACAGCAGGAGTAGCATCCGCAGCTGGTGTAGCCTCAGTGGCAGCAGGAGTCTCCTCCTTGGCCTCTTCCTTCTCCTTCTTACCACCGAGAATGCTTCCGAAGATGGAGGCACGCTTGCGTGACTGGGAACGGCTCTTCTTCTCTTCTTTCTTTTCCTCCTTCTTCTCTTCCTTCTTGTCTTCGGCAGGGGTAGCAGCCGCGGCATCGGTCTCCTTAGCATCCTTCTCAGGAGCAGGAGCAGCCTTGACAGCAGCAGCGGCAACGGCGGGCTTGGTAATCTTCTCAAGCTCGGCTTTGAAGCCCTCGCTCTCGGTGATGGTGGCCTTCTCCGCAGTAGCCTCGGTAGACTTGGCGGTCAATGAGGAGACCCAGCCGTCACGCTCAGCGGTCGAGGCAGCTTGGAAGACATGCTTGTGTCCGTGGGTCTTGAAGTAGAATTCATTGGAACCTTCCTTGGTGATGTCGCTGACTTCGGACTAGTCTAGGCGTTAGTATTGATTGCGCACCACATGCAGTAGGAGCAGAGCATACCAAGTTGAAGATGCCGGCGGGGGTGGCCTTGTCTTCGGCGCGCTTGGTCAAGAAAAGCAGACCCTTGCCAGTCTGGGTGGCCCAGGCAGCGGTATGCTGGGCAGCAGAAGAGCTCTTCTCGGAAACGAGGTAGGAGGTCAAGTTCTTGGCTTCAACAGCCTCGTCGGAGAAGTAGAAGAATCGCTTGGTGAAACGGAAACTCCTAGTGGTTGAGAAACGTCAGCATACGCGCTCCAAATCACATCTCAGTAAATTGGGCATTCCCAACCGGGAGTACTCACTTGACGAGACCGGGTCCCTTGTAGCCCAGAGTACCCTCGGTCACGGGAGCAGCCTCTTCCTTGGCCTGTTCCTGAGGAGCTTCGACGGCAGCAGCGGCGTCTGTGGTCTCAGTCGCAGCGGGGGCAGCCTCTGTGGTAGCAGGTGCTTCCGCGGCGGCTTCAGTTGCGGCCGGAGCGACAACAGGCTCAGCGCTGGTGTTTTCGGTGACGGGAGCAGCGGGCTCCGCAACAGGTTGGGCGACTTCAGCAGCAGACATCTTGTTCAGGGATGATTAGAAGAATATGCGGATGAATGATATATCACAATTGAGTGTTGGTTTGTTTGAGGATTGGATGAAAGTCACGACAGAACTCGCTGGAGGAAGCAGCGGGCGGGTATCAGTTTTCTCTCTGGAGAGGGGGGTATCTTCTAGGAAAGGGGTATCTTTAACAAAAAGCAGGAGACGCAGAAGCAATAGCTCTGAAACGACTCTGATGGGGTATCAAAATTAAAGGGAGCCGGACGGCTTGAAATTAGGGAATAAATTAGGAGAAGATGTGGTTGGGAGAGGAAGCAATGAAGGAAGATATGAGAGAGGAAGAAGAAGGAAGAAGAGAAGAGGAAGAGAAAGTAGAAGAAGAAGAAGGGGGAGCCCTAAAAAAAAAAAAGAGGGAAAGGGGGAAAGAGAGAGAAAAATAGAGCGATACAGAGATGGCCCAAAGAGGACTAGCGCAGGGAGAGATGGGCTAATGTGAAGGAGGAGCTCACCCAGCCAGCTCCTGCCCCACCGTGTTCCGTGTATTAGGTAACTCCAGGTAACCCTAAGATCAGCTAACTAACTAACTAACTAAAACTGACTAATTGTCTGATTCTGAGCCTCTCCTTCTTTTTCTCCTTCTTCTCCTTCATCTTCTTCTCTTCTCTTCTCTCTTCTTGCTCTTCTCATTTCAGAGAGATAATAAATTCGGTCGCACCTGAAACCAGCCGTTAACTTTGTGTCATCCCAAAGCCACCAGTCAGCCCTCGACATTCGCTCGTCCCTCGTGTTGACGGTTGTGTTCGAATTTTGCAGCAAGACACTAATCCGACTTTGGCGCCCGAATGCTGCTGATCGTCTAGACACAACAGGTAATCCAATCAGCAGCACCAGACGGCGATTGGAGCTCTCCACCAGAACCCACCCCAGGCAATATTCATATCCACACAGCGTTGCTGCAGAGCGGCGGCTCGACCCAGGCCAGAGCCTAAGTCTGGTCTCCCATTTTTTTTTCCTTTTTTTTTATCATGTGTTCTCGCCTCCGAATGTCAAAAATTCTAGTCTGGTATTGGCGAAGATTTGAAGTCCAACGGCTGGAATTTAGTGTGGCTGAGGGTGGCCCGGTGGACAGTAGTCAGTTGACCAGACTCGTCTGGGATAGCCTCATCTGGTATTAACAGTATGCGAGCATCGATGACGTGCGGTGCCAAAGGTAATCTGTGCTGTGGTCTGTGGTCTGTGGTTCGGAAGGCAAACTGGACAGACAGCATCAAATGGCTGGTTACCTTCGGCTCGGGAGGTGGGAGGCTTCAAACTAGTACTGGTCAATTACAAAATTTATGGTAAGATCCAGAAACTGAGCCTGAGCACAGACTGCCGGGACATTGTTTGTGCAAGGGGCCTGCTTGCCGGACACTACTGCTGCGCTGCTGCTGCTGCTACTACTACTACTACTACTACTACATAGAACGGCGGACAAATTGTACATGAGGCTTGCATTCAGCACGCTACTCAACGCATATTATTCTACGACGCCTTGAATCTTGGATCATCAACATGCAGTCTGAGACACCAAGAGATCAATACGCATTTCTTCACGGTGGTTACGGTTGGTGACGGTAACGACGGCCGGCGGTGAGAGTCCAGCCCGAGGATAATCGGTAAGATACGTAATAATACATGCTAGCGATACTAGTATTGTTCCATGGACACCCATAGAACTTTCAAGCCATTCCAACCAAAAAAAAAAGTCTTATCTTAACGATCGTACAATTTCAATTCGTTGGACTCAATACGGCGACAAAGCATCATCGACTACAGATACCTATAGTATTGAAGAGGAACTTGCATCGTGTTGAGGAAATTTCTACTCCGTAGTTACGCGACCCGGATTTGTTCTGATGATCACATCATGCGATCGACAAGACACGGGATGGATGGTGTTTTTGATAGTCTATCTGGAGTATCCTAGTACAACAGCACAACTGTACAGCACACCATAACACTACACTATGCCATCATATAGTTAAGTTAGTTAGTACATATACATCTTAATCCTACATCCTACATGGAGAGTACTAGTAGAGAGTACAGAGGCAGCTGTCAGTGTCAAGACGATTCAGATGTAAAACCAGCCCTGTCACATGCCCTTCTTCGACAGAGATAAGGAAACGATCGTCTCAAAGCTTTTTTCTTCATTAACCCATATCATTGGCTATATGCCCCATTGGAAAAATATAGATACTTGGAAAGAATTTATTCGCCCATTTCGTCCTGTCTGAGTCGTGCACCGACTCGACAAAGAAAGCGAATCAGAGCTTGGCACTCATTTAACCCAGCAGAAATTTGAAGCACTTGAATTTTTGGTTATTCTCGATTCAGTAGTAGGACAACGGAGTACTCACTGTGGTGTCGGACCAATGGGAATCCTGTACTTTGCTATTTTCGTCCCCCTCCGAAACACACACGCTCGTCTTGAACCGGGGGACGATCATTTTGAATCGCACAATAAAGGCGAACTTTGCGATCATCGCGATCAGCATTCAAGTCTTAATATTCTATTGTTATACCCTAGTAGGCAAGTTACAAGGATATATGAGTAGTGCTCTGTTCCTTACCACTAGTCACGTATTCTACATTGCTGTTCGTTCCGAGTGGTAGTTTCATCAAGCGTCAAAATCCGAGAAGTTACTTTTCTATCTTCAGAATTAACTTAGGTACAATCTACGTCTACGATGAATAATCGGATGGTCGCATGACTGTTTCGGCAATGCATGCGGTCCCTCTGGCTGCATCGTGCATACGATGATGAGATGGCTGACACGTGAGAAATGAGAGAGTAACAAAACGGCGTGCCGAAATCCGGAAAATACCCGCTCTCTCCTCTCACGACAATACCTAACCTTTTCTATCTCTGCAAAAGGATGGAGTGCAATCCTGACCGCACGCCAGAAGTTACATCTGCAGGCTTGAGAATAACCTTTTTTTTTTCTTCTCTTTTTTTCCCAGCAAGATCCGATCTGATCCACATTCGATCGAGTTGGAGTAATCAGACGAAATGTCAAGTATTGGACTTTCCCAATTAGGAAATAAATGCTCGATTCTGGTTATACAGAGTCCAGGCCCAGAAGTCGTGATAGCTTCTCCGATTCGTCAATCTCGCGGGCCAATTTTCTAAAATACCCCCTCCACCAAGTAAATGATGGCTCTTTTTTTCCCCTCCGGCTTGCTGTATTCCGAGATTCAATGCAAAAAAAAATGAAATCACGCTTGTACGATATTGTAGCGGATTTTACATGTGTGAGACACTGCAGTAGTGTGCAGTGCGCACTGTCTAGTATCTACTAAGAAGTCTGATCTGACCAGGGCATTGATTTGTTTTCAGATCTGCATACTGCTGGAGGTCAGCAGGGTCATGACAAATGATGCAGGTTGATATACGTGACACAGTGGATGTTGTGTATACTCCGTAGATTTCCATGGAAGGTTTAAATCAAATCCTCGATAGCCTTCCCGATTGAAAACATGGATACATATCACATTGAGGAACCTAATGTCCCCTCCTCGAAAATGACGTCGGATCTTGCCTGAATCCGTTTCAGCCTGCTCCACGAGGGGCTTATATTTATAGAGTGAACTTTCCAAGGTTCAAGTGGTACTAGCTAACACTAGAATAGTGTATCTGGAAATGATATCAGTATCATGAATCTGCCCAAGCCAGCAATCTGATAGCAAAGTCATCGGTCGATTTTATTGTTCGGAGTTTGCCTGTTCAAGCAAGATAAAACGCAAATGAGAAATCAGATATACACCCATGCATCGGATGCAAATAGCAGTAAAAAGCGTGTCACTTCACGTCATTTGAACCCCACGATGCTCTCAAGTCATGTAGACAGGTTTGATAATCAGACAGTCGCCGAATGAAGAAGCCAAGGTCATATATTGTTTGTCCATCTGCGCGGCCTGGTCTTCTGGCTTGTATCAATATAGCCCCTGCTCGTGTCACTGCATTTCCTAGGAACTCATCTGTGATTTGTCAATACTCCCATGATAGCTCAATCCACCAATCGATATTTTCTGACGATATTTCTGCTACTAGGGACTGTGCCAAACTATGATATAGCTTATCCCTTCGAGGCACTTACCTTGCTATTGTTCCTTTTCTCCCTGGCGGATAGTTTCACAGCCTTATATCATCAGTCTGCGTACAAGAACTTGCATCGTATCTATCTCGGATGTACCTTTCTGGAAATTCATGCCAAAGAGACCACGACGAGTTGGTTACTGTAGCTCCCGAGGTCGTTCGTAGGCATTCGTCCCAAGATTGTGCCTGTCCAGTGTCCACTCTGATGACCACTGACTTGATGCGGAATTGAGGAGCCACAATATTTTGACAAGGACTCCTATCAATCGGAGCGACAGCGCATGTCTAGAATCGAATATCGTCACCTAGTCATAAGTCAACTGCCACGCAGTATTCATAGCTTGCAAGACATGGGTAGCGCGAGTCATGTTATCGTCTACATGCCATCTCACACCATGTATCCATGGATCCAACCTGATTAGTGTCTTTGCGAGCATGTTTGAGATTCCCTCCAAGCTGCTCTCCCTGATTTGAACGCAGAGATGGCGCATGTTTGGTTAGACGCAAGTAACTTCAACAAGATTGTACGGGACTGCTTTCTGAATGAAGTAAAAGTAAGCGCGATGTCTCCATACTCCATACGCATTGAGGATATCTAGGCAGTGCGCTTTGGCGCATGGAAGCGGAGATGTGCCCTAGGTCCGCGGACGGAAAGAAATTGCCGGCTGGCTTGGCTTCCCTGTTCGCAAGTTACGAACCTTGGAAGTATTGAAACAAAACCAACGAGAGGCAGGGTAGGATAATAACCTAATAGGCAAAGCACGGGAACCATGTAGACAATACGAAAAGTCGCATAAACATGTAGTGCCATCCTGGTATCACGAATCAAAAGTCCATGGATCAATTCTCGAGATTCATAGGCTAATTGTCTGTGAGATTGAAACAAACAGGGAATAATAGCCTGCATGCGCGGGGCGGAGCACTAGTACTAGTAGTACTAGTTTTGGCTAAACTGCAAGTGTTGATCGAATCAATCCATTGGTGGTGGCTATGCTGAAGTTTGTAGATTCAAACAAAAAGCAGGACACGAAGCCAGAAAATCGATTCTCAAAGCTGTTCAGACAGATCAGACAGACATTGAATTTGCAGATTAATGAATCTGATATACCAAGGGGATAACAACTATCAGGGGAGAACGAGAACGAGAACGAGAAGAAAAAGCATGGGTTAGGGCAAGGTTATGCTTGCGGAGGTGAGTCATCCGGTGTCTGGCTAGTTAGATGAACCCGAACTAGAGGATGATTAGTAAGGTTAAACCTAGGAATGTCAGTTTGCAATTAAGTTAGTCTAACTACTAAACAAATAGTAAGGCTTGGTAGTCCACCAATCTGCAGTTTGGATATGCGAGGCATTTTTCAATCCAGATCAATCCGCAGTTTCAGAACCAAAATCCTCCACAACTGCTTGCATTGAACATCATCCAAGCAATTGACTCTCGGGAATCACGACGATATCCCGGATCATGCTGATTGTGAGGAATATGGCCGATTCTGACCGCGGCAAATGAAGCATCTCGTGTGTCCAGAGTCAGTCGTACGGACATAAAATAATTTAATTACTACTACAGAGTGAAGAAGAGGAAGAATGTCGAAAGGCGCGATGCGACGCGGGAGGAAGGTGCGGCTCAGGGCGGTGGCCAATCATCGCGCGTCAAAAGTGTGACTCACTCTTTCTGCCCCACCACCTTCCTGCCGCGGTCCTGTCGACCTAAGGCCATAACGGCCTAGTGGATGGACAAGCGGTGTTCCTATTGGCTAGAACCTTGAATAACGGACCTGGTCCGGTGGCTCCTTCCCATTCTGCCTTTCCTTCGGCGTCCCTCTCTGGGAAAGTGCGGGCTGGGCCCTCGTACTGTCCTCGTAAAGAGGGAAGGAGCCACCTTTCGCTTACCGCCCACGGTCCAAGCCTTAAGACTGCCTGAATTTCTCATCCGTCGATGCCTGCATTTCTCTTCTCTTCTTTTTCCTCTCTATATTTTTTTTCTCATCTGATATTAATTCATTCACACTACAGTACATCCACGCCCACACTACAAGACAACAAGATAGTTTCACTACACATACTTGCGTACACATTGATTCCCTTCGCAACCATGGCGGCCTTTTAAAGTGTCGCCCGTACTCTTACTCTGTACTCTGTCCCTGCTCAAGCGACAGACAACACCATAACTCCCTCGCGGATATCAGTTGTCCATCTCTCCTCCACAATCCCATCTTCAGAGTGTCTCCCTTCTGGGTCTCTTCTCTCCGTCTATACCCCGTCCGACTTCACGTCGTTCACCACGGATAACCAACAGCAATCATGGCTCCCCAACCCCCCTCTCCAGCAGCCTTTGGCGCAATTCCCGAATTTGAACAACACCACCAACAGCGACAACAACAGGAGCAGTCTACATCAGGACTTTGTTCTTTACCCGCAGCAGCCAGTCTCTCGTCCGCCAGCCAATTTTTGGGACGAGAATTCGCCAGCACCTCAGAGTGCCAGCCTTAGTCAATCTACTGTGAACCACAAGCAATCTCTGGTAAATCGCCGACATACTGTACAACATATCGGTAGCCTCAACGTCAATAAGCACCAGCAGATCCGATCCGTCCACCAACTGAACAGATCGTTCCCACAGCCTACCGGGTCATCGTTTTCTCCTCAGTCCAGCTCTAATCGGTACAGTCCTTCGACTCCAAAGCGGCTCGCCCAACGTCTTTACGCCGCTTCCGTACCTTCGAATTCTCCGCTTGCCAATCGTCCACCGGTTCCTTTGTTTCACTCTACGCAAAACACTCCAAACTATCAAAAAACCCATCACAAGCAATCTAAAACACTTCCGCAACACCACCGGCACCGCAGAATCATGTCGTCGTCCAATATCCTTCAAGGTAGTCATTCATCCCATCTCTTCCCTCCTCGCGGCCTAACTGAGTCAGTCTCCGACGTGGACGCTAATATTTCTTCTTTCTTTTTAGATCACTCACTAGATCTATTTGATCTACCAACTCAGAGCCCGTTGATAGATGACATGGATTCGCCTCTATCGTCCATCTTGGCTTCTCCTGACCACTTCGGGAACTACAACAACATGGCTTCGGCTCCCGTGCCTCCAGGCACGATATCGCCGAAGGATCTAATGTCTGGTCCTCCTTCTTCGTTTTCCACGGGATTGGAGACTCCGCAGTCTATGCAGTCCTTGCATGGCTCGCCTTTCACCGTAAATTTCGACGAGTATCCGGCGTCGGGGTCTATCTTTGTGGCCGATGGCGACCTTATGATCGATCATCAAGACTGGCCACCGCTGTTCTCCGATGCCAAGGATACCACCGGTGGAGACTTTGACATGACGCTAGCCACATTCGAGTCGGACAAATTCAACAAGGCTCCTCTGATTAGCGACGTTGTACCAGCACCAAACTCAAATGACCTTTCCACTGCTTCGACGGTCCAAAAACTTGATACTACTGTCCTATCTACTGTCAAGAAAAACGACCAATCGCGCGTCACAAAAAATCGCTCTGTCAAACCCGGCGTGGAGTCTCCATCCGGCGGGAAAAAGGCAGGCGGGCCCAAGGTTCTGGACTACGACCCCAACGATCCCAAGTCTGTCAAGCGTTGGAGAAACACCATGGCCGCGCGCAAATCTCGCAAAAAGAAACAAGACAATACGGAGGCCATGATGTCGCGAATCGAAGAGCTTGAGGCTTTACTTACTGAGTCTGAAAGGAAAGTGGAGTACTGGAAGTCATTAGCGCAGACCTCCAGTTCTTCTTGAGAGACGACTATACGACTATCTATTCTTTGTTGCCTGTTGTGTTGTGTAACGCTTTGCTGATGTAGTCTTTTTTGTTGTTTTGCGATTGTCAACAGAGAACCAGCTACAAATACTATTATGCTGGTAGGGGGGCTGGTTTCAGCCTCAACCCCTTGGAAGCAGTGTCTTTCCGACTGAATCGCAGTCCGACGGACCAAAGCTCCGAAACACAAAAGTCTGTCCTTTTTACTTGTTTCTATACTTTTCTTCTACAAAAAGGGGACGTCTTGAGTCTTGTGCGCGATTGAGAAGGATCTAATTGATCCTTCGAGGTCGCTTGTTTTATTTTGTGCGATTGCTCTTTTGATTTGTTTATTTAATCATCTGTGCCGGTTCTGACGTCTCCTGGTCTTCTGGGATTGACTCGTGGCCAGATTTTGTTTTAGTTAGTATTAGTTTTGACTTAAAATATTTGCAAAACTATACTTCAGACGCTCGTTGATCTTGTAGACTAGCTAAAGGGTTGGATCGGTATCGTGGACTAGAGTGGTATCTCCAGCGCTAACCTACATGCCGCCACGAACTTAGGCTCCGACTCTTCACGTAAATAGCATGACGGAACTTGATCAAGTATTGTCTCTAGGCATCTTTATACCAAAACCAATCCCTGCGCATGGACATCGTTTCTGAGAATACTTTTGAGTAAAGAAAATCCAAACCCTGTAACATCCCGGAGAACATCCGGGGACTCCATACAGTGCTGTATTCCTACTTAGCAAACGCATCTGCCATAGCTCTATCCAAAAACTTGATATCGTCCTCACTATCTGTACAACCTCCACCCCAATGACCCCAAACACTGGGAACCGTAGCAAGAATGCCTCTACCCTCGACCATATTCTCGACCTCAAAGCGGGAGTCTTCAGGCGGGAAATACATATCTGTCTCGACGGGGGCTACGACGACACGACATTTAATACTATGTAATGCCTTTCGAAGATCTCCACCAAACTTCTCATTCCTCGAGATATCACCTAGTTGCCAAGTTCGGAGCATCACGAGTAAATCGTCCGGGTCGTTTTTCAGACCCCAAGGTTCCCAGAATTGCTGAAGAAACTCCTCCTCATCTCGCGCATTGAAATATCTGGTAAACAGTTTCTGTCGATACCACGTCTGACTGAACCCCCACCCAGCATATACGCGCGCAAACGCCTTTAAACCGACTTCTCTCTGCTCGGCAGTCCAGGGATCGGCGGTTGGATATCGTTGACCTTTTCCTACGCCTAGACTTAGACCGCCACGAGCAGCTATCAAGGCACTCTTGACGCCTTCCAAGAACACGTTGTTATGAATGGCATTCTTCGCCGATGCGCATATCGGTACAACCACGTCCATGAAATCGGGATACTGTACAGCCCAATGATATGCTTGGGCACCACCCATGGAAAACCCCACAACAGCCTTCACTTTAGAGAGACCGAATTTCTGGGTTACGAGAAGATATTGGGCGCGCACGTTATCGGCAAAGGTGACCGCGGGGAAATTGGCTCTGAGCTGCGGATGAGTCGAGGGGGAAGTACTCTGACCATTGCCGAATAGCGCGGGAACAATGATGAAGTATTTGGATGGATTGAGTGATGTTCGAGACGAGGATATCACTGAAGCCGTTTCGTGGATGACTACGTTGAATCCCGCATCGATCAGTTAAGTGATTGACCCTAAAGACGAGGGCTGTAGTCTTAAGACGAGGATAGAGACACGTACAAGCAGTGTAAGATGTCGGATGAATGATTGCGGGATTCTTGATATCTCCAAACGTCTTATAGGCTAGGTATGCTTGGGGAAGGACTTCTCCCGATTCGAGTTTGAAGTCTCCCAATTCGAAACGGGCAAAGTCTTCCTTGGCCGGCGCAGTAATTGATGATTCCATGGTATAGTTGTAGTTATAGTTGTAGTTACGACTTTGAGATCACGAATATGAGATGAATGTTTATGTTGAATGTATGGATAAACATCAGATGGCAAGACAGGAGAATGGCAATATCAGGTGATATCAAGCTCCTACCCCGCAACCTTATCGTCAAGATCCGAATTAGGAAGGAGGTCGTTGTACACATGTTACTACTCTTACTAGTCTTACTACCCTATCTAATTCATTAGATAGGACATTAAAATAGCACATTAAATGGTACAAGGTGATATCTTCCCTCAGCTCAGACTTGCCTTTAACAGATCATCGAGTCTTCTGCCCTTACTTCTGACTTGCTCCTTCGTCTCTCGCCATGAAACACCCTCGCTTCCTTATACCGCAGTTTCCCAAAGTGCAATCTGAATATGGAATTCGCTCCACTTGTTGTGATGCATAATTCGCCCAGAAGTACAGGGGGTCGACGAGCATCAAACCGACATAGCCCTGTCAAGAGAGTGGTTTGAACTTGTCCTGCAGGCAGAGAAGGATAAATGTAACAGTATCGACGGAACTCCAGAGCAAGCCTGAGAAGCCATGGCAAAGAAATGAGACTCTCATAAGTATCTGTCTCTGGTTGTCATCATCAATGAAGGATCAGCTGTATCAGCCGAAATTACTCGGTCATGTATGTACGTCAGGCTAAGGAAAAAGTGTGAGGAAAGTCTGATTCGCAAGGAACGCAAGGAGCAGAAATGCTTCAAATGAGCTGCGTTCCCTTGCTACGACCACTTTCCATTTTCGCCGTTCGAGATCCAAACTGAATAGCTCGTTTCTTTTCCTGGGCAGTATTGATCAATCCCAATTTCAGTGCCAACAGACGAAGCGTCTTCTTCTCTGGATCCAAGCTTTCGGCAATTTCGTCGATTGTGTCGCTCGGCGCAGGTGTTGCTTTGGCGGTACCAAATCCACATCGTTCCCAAATAGGTGTCTGCGTAGCCCACGATACAAATTGTTCGTCGAGAAAGGGAAACCGAGCCTCGCGGCCCCAATGCGATATAACACGGTCGTCACGGCCCAGATTTCGCTTGCCGAGCCGACCAACGTCCAGATCAATCTCATCAATTAAGCCTGCAAATCCTGAGCGAGAAAAGGCAACACCGTGTCGACCGTAGCCACCAAAAAGCTCGTCTGCACCCAGTCCAGAAAGTAGCACTCGTGCTGTTGTTTTGTATGCCGTGGTTCTACAGCTGTCGCTTTCGACTGCAATTTGACCTTGTCCCCGAGATGCGAAGTAGAGAGCAGCGGAAATAGACAGATCCATCTCCGTATTGTGAGGTCGCATCAATTGTATGATTTCATCTCGATGCGAAGTAAATTCCTGGTAGGGAATGTCGACAGCAACAAATCGCCAGATGCGGCCTGGACAAACCTTTTGTAGCTCGGCGTGAGCAGCTCGTCCCGTAATGCGATCGGGACAACTCTCGTAGATCGAGGGTAAATGGATTTCGCCGTTCTTTTCGCTCTTGCTCTTCAAAGCAGCAGCAACTCGAGGATTCTCAAAGGCGACGTTGATCAAATCAATGCTCTCGTCCTTTGGAACCACATCGTGGGCTAGCCTTGCGAGCAGCGTACAATCCAGGCCTCCAGAAAACAATACTCCAAGCTTCGCATCAGTCCCAGAAGATCCATTTCCCAAGCGAGGAATGTTTCGAACGCGGATCTCTACTGATTGGCGAAGTTTGTCTTCTGCAGCCGTGACGCAACAGGACGAAACAAGTAAAGCTGGGGGATCCGTGCTCGGTAAAGTTTTGTTCATCGGAGCCACGGGATTTTTCAAAAACGGTCCATTGCCTGATTCATGAGACCACGGCAGCACTTTTATCGCGTAAGATATCTTGGACATGTCGTGTGACGCTTGGTCTCCGTACCAGAGATCCCTGAGATCGATCATCCGAACCCCATCAGTCTCAACCTCTGTAAAATGTGTCTCCTGCAGTCCATCGACAATACTGCAGATCCTGAGTTCCTCGGACCCATCTTTCCCTAAGAGTAATGACCGTCTTCCGAGACAGTCTCGACTGAAGTAGAGTCGGCGGTGGATGCCATCGAAGAAAACAAAAGAAAACGGTCCTGTTATTTGGCTAATTATTGAGGTCAGTCTAGTAACGGAGTTTTGTGCACTTTCGGATTCTGCTTCTGCTTCTGATTCACCAGCATCATGGTTATATCTAGCAGCCGCAATCAATTCTCGAAAGACTAATTCGGTGTCGTTCCCATCGATGAGCTCCCCATTCATCTTCCAAGCCTCGCCATTCCAGCAGAGAACTGAATTACTGTCTATATCCACAAGCGGCTGCTTTGCGATATGATCACCGCGCAGAGCCAGGACGGACGAGACAAAGGTAAGATATAGGGTCTTTGTGACTGTCGACACTTGACCGTCACAAGATTGTTCCTGTTCTAATTTCACCAGGTGAGTGTTATACTCGTCGGGTCCTCGGCTTTGAAGCCACGACGCAGTCTTCTCGTGAGGCAAGACATGCTGACGTGCACTCAAAGAGAAGAATATGCCGCACATTACCGGTCGAGGACTGATCAAGGGGTCAGGATTGGACTGGAGAAGGAGGAGTTCAAAGTTCAGTAAAGAAGGTGATTGACGTTTGAGGATAAGGGCGGTGTAGAGAGGCAGAATGATAAGATTGCGGGACGCCCAAGTTTATGCGGATTCGCAATCATGACCTTTCGACCTACCCCTCTCGATCTCATGAATACTGATTGGATCAAGCTATTTTCCGATCAATAATTAAGTGCTTATGAGTCAGGTCAGCGAGGGTAAATATACAACGGAGGATCAAAGCTGCTGCGAGCTTCGAAATAGCACTTGGGCTTCTTGTTGACGTGGAAAAGAGCTCCCCCCCACTACTGACGCACTCTTGGATCTTTCGAGACGACCTTCTGAGGCCGATAAACGCAAGCCATGGTCCGCAATACGACGCTCTAGACACGGGTTTCCTGGACTAAAGAATCTCCTGAAACATCAAAATGGCAGAAAATGCCACCGATCAGCCGGAGCTGGTCCATGTTGACCCGTCCCCCATGGACGAGCCAGCGTACGAGCACGACCCCGGCAATGCAGGCACTCACGAGACCAACACGGAGCGACTACAAGAGCTATCCTTATCTTCAAATACATCCGTATCACCTGCCACTCAGACTCATGTCGATGCACCACCTCCACCTCCTGAAAAGGACGATGCTTATATTGACCCAACCCCTAAGACGCCGCTGGCACCTCGGTCTCCGCTTGGTGCCGATTATTCAGAAAAAGAACTTCCGAGTGTACCTCAAGATGAGCAGCTAGACGATAAAAGAGAGGAAGAAAGGGCCGCTGATGACGATCAGTCAGAGATTCAAAGTATTATGGAACAGTTTTCGGACGAGACAAAGGGCCCCAACGAGACAGAAATCATGTCGCCGCGCATGGGACTTGCAGAACAGATTATGGGCCAGCAGGGTCATTTTTCGGCACGTCGGGCTAGTTTGGAGTCGCTATCTCAGGGATCGCATCAATTTCCGTCATCCTCGAGGACGTCGTCCCTTCCATCTCCTATTATCGTGCCAAAGTCTGCTCCGAATGTCGGGGGTGACTTACCCGAAACACCACACTCGGCAACGTCTACAAAATTAGAGCCTCCACCTCCCGAGCCAGAGCCCGATCAACCGTTTGATTTTCATCGATTCTTAGAGCAGCTTCGACATCGAACCGCGGACCCGGTCGCGAAATTCCTGCGATCATTCCTGACGGAGTTCGGAAAGAAGCAATGGCTGGTCCATGAGCAGGTGAAGATTATCAGCGACTTTCTGGCTTTCATCACGAATAAAATGGCGCAATGCGAAGTCTGGAAACACGTTTCCGACGCGGAATTTGATAATGCCAAGGAAGGCATGGAGAAGCTGGTCATGAACCGATTATACAGCCAGACGTTTTCGCCTGCAATTCCACCTCCACCTCCCGTACCACGGAGTGCGAGCAGAAGCAAGCGAAGAGAGTTGGAAAGAATACACGGACCAGGTCGCCGCGGCCAGCATCAGGAAGATGTCGAACGTGATGAGATATTGGCTCAGAAGATTCGGATTTATAGCTGGATCAGGCCGGAGCATTTAGACATACCGAGTCTGGGCAACAACGGGCGTCGTTTCCTCAATCTGGCCCAACAAGGTGTGTTTCTGCGAACATTGCGACGATAGTCTTGAGAACTGAGAACTTGGAAAACTAATTGGGTGACATCAGAATTGAGCAAGATCAGAGGCTATAGAGCACCCCGGGACAAAATAATATGCATTCTCAATTGTTGCAAGGTCATTTTTGGTTAGATCTACTCTTACTATTGACAGCGGCGCTTAACGTACTGACTTGTAAATTTATAGGGTTATTGAAGCACTCGAAGAATCCCGACACCTCGGCCGATTCTTTCATCCCGATCCTCATTTACGTTGTTTTAAAAGCCAACCCTGAGCATCTAGTTTCGAACGTACAATATATTCTACGGTTCCGTAACCAAGACAAACTCGGGGGCGAGGCCGGTTATTATCTATCGTCACTGGTAAGTAGAAGATGACTGTATCGTGACTTTATCGACTTGGCAGGTTACTGACGAAGACAGTCTGGGGCTATTCAATTCATCGAGACGCTCGATCGGACGAGCTTGACGATCAGCGACGAGGAATTTGAGAAGAATGTGGAGACCGCAGTGTCGGCGATTGCACAGGAGAATATGAAAGCAGAGTCAGAGACGTCCAGCGCGCAAGCTACACCGCGCGCATCGGTTGATACCGAGAGGCAAGCCTCCAGACGAGACCGACCTTCGTCCGCAAACGACGACGAGAACGCTCCTGTGGCAGGAATCCTCCGTACGATACAGAAACCGTTGTCTTCAATCGGCCGGATCTTTTCAGAAGATGCCGCCGATAGCGAGACCCGGGCCCAACAGCAGAGTCCCGGGGCGGCGCCTCCTTTACCCGAACGAGGGCCTGGCGCGAGACATCCCGGGCACGAGCGGGTAGATGCGCAGGAAGCAGCGGCACGACAAGCCAGTGAAGAAGCAGCGGAAGCTCGAAGAATACAGCGAGTCGAGCATCGGGATGTGGTCGAGTGAGTATTGCGTTTGTTGCGGATGGAGTGTGGTTTAGTGGAAGTTAACGAAGCGATAGAACGCTGTCAGGCATGTTTCCCAATCTCGACAAAGACATCATTGATGATGTTGTTCGAATGAAAGAAGGGCGGTACGTAAATCGTTCTTTCTTGCCGGACAGAGATACTGACTGGTAGATGCACAGAGTCGGATTGGCGGTTGACGCGTGCCTTGCGCTGAGTAGTACGGAGTAGATGACAGGTTTCTTCCAACGACAGCCACGATATATGCAGAACAGCTTCTAGGTCAGAGATAATAGACAACGACAGCATCAAGAGAAGTAAGTAAGCATTAGCATGAGGTAGTTACTTAAGTTAGGGTAAGAGCAATCAATGATCATGACTGAACAGACAAACAGTGCAAACAGAAACAAAACGAGCAAACAGAGTAAACAGATGCAAACATGAATCAGCACCGAGTACAGCCAATCAGAAACTGTATATCCCGAGATCACTCTTAGCGAGACCATGCCTGACTGGGACTAGTGCCTCAGTCCGTGTCTATATAAACCGCGTTTTCCCCCTCTGAGTTTTTATTTCTCTTTTTCTTCTTTCCTTTCTTCATACTTACCTTGTTTGGGTGACTGCGATCAAGAAGGCGGTTCACCACAGATTGGTCCCTGCATTGCACAGCGCGGAGGAACAGTCTGTCCAACGGCCTTCGGGTCATTGGCAGGCGTATTCTTTGGCACTTCCACTTCGTGGGCAAATCTTTCTTTTCATCACGTCTAGGCTATATGCCTGGGTTTGGAGAAGAGTTTTTCTTGTGCCAACTTCATTCCCCTTCCACCCTAATCTGTCGTTCTGTCTGTCTTGACAAGGACAAGGACATGAAATGGTCGGTGGCGAAAACGTCACTGTCAGGCTCCTCGCCGACGCCACTGTTAACATACTTAAATCCCTTTCGCCTCATCTGTCGCTCATCAACGAGTACGTTAATAAGCTGCTAAATTTGTGTCTGCGGTTGCATCTTACACTACTACTACTACTGTCCCGAGGTTGTTCCCTGCTCACCTACCCAAACCATCACCATGCCAGTCAGCTTCGAGCCCTCCTCGCAAAAACCCGACCAAGTTCGCTCGACAGGCAGCGCCGGTGCTGCCTCCCTCGACGCCAGCAACTATCTCCAACAAAATGAAACTGGCACCCGCACACGCATCGGTGCAGCCAGTGACGGCGTGGTAGATGCACCGCATTCCGAGCAATCGGCGGCCGTGGAATCAGGCAACGCTCCGAGTGCGCGTCAACTGACCAAAGACGAGGCGGATCGACTTTACGAAGAAAATATCGAGGATGAATACGCGAAGAGAGAAGGCGGTGCTTGAACGAATCGGTGCATCAGTGGACGAGATATGTCTGAACTTAAATACGGGGTTTGTCTTGATCTTGTGTGTAAATATTTGAATCTATTTTCTTCCTCACAGAGGACCTGGGCGAAATCAGCATCTTACGACGTCATGAGAATGTTACTCATTAGAATAAAATCCAGCATTGGTAGCGTCTAGCACAGACTAGATAATAAGGACGACTCCCAACATGACGAAGGAGCATTGGCGAGGTTTGGGGGCTCTAACAAGGGGCGATTTCTAGGTAACTATCTAACTAGGTGACTAGGTACGGTATGTGTATATATCTCAGACATTGTTGTGGTCGTGCGACAGCCCACATTTCAGACACCTGTTCCGTTCTTGTGGCTTGTAGGGTATTCGCCGAGGTTTGTAGGTCGAGACTCGAGATTATCTGTACTGTAGTATCCAATATTGTTGGATGGTGTTCATCGTAATTCTCAGCCAGAGCTGGGATTCTGGGATTTTTGGGGCTAATTTGTAAATGAATAGGTTATCCAGCGGGCCGAGTTGATCGATGACATCGTGGGACTAGAGCAGTTAATAATAGAAAGGATCTGAGCAGCCATGATATTGTTCAATGGCAATGATACCGAGTAGAATAAATCAAAGTAGAAATAATAATAATTATAAGAATTGACTGCGATAAAGCGAAAAAACGAGTATAGAAAAACAGAAAAGAATTAAGGTGGAGGTGTAAGCTAGAAAAGAGGAGGAGCAACCTTCAAAAAGGGCATCGTGGCCTCTTTCTCTCTCAACATTGTCGGCCCGTCCTTGCTTACCTCATTTCTCTTCTCTTACAAAACCTCAGCCATCCCCCTCTTCTCTTGTCCTTTGCTTTTCTTTCTCCTGCATCTTCTCAATTACTCTGCTCCTCGCTTCTTCGCTCTCTCCGTCCGCACAGAGTTTCGTGTCTCGTGTGTTCCTGAGCTCGACAACACCGCTCGCTCGCTCGCTTACATCATGGCCCAAATACGCGGTACTGCGGGCTACAACCTCGGCCATCAGAGTCCCTTTGGTAACGTCCCCGGCAGACAGGATGCCACCAGCGATCCGAGTCCATTGGAGACAATTCGTGAACAAACAAGCAGAATTGAGGATTGGCTCGACACAATATCCGATCCGATCAAACCGTAAGTGCACTGCGGCTTTGTCCCGAGGCGAGCTTCCCTCGCCTGTCTGGCCTCGGTGGCCCAACTTGGCGGAGATGGAAGCAAAAGAAAAGCCAGCACCATCTGACTCGACGCGCGTGTGCTAGATATATCCCTGCCATCGGCCGGTTTCTCATCGTCGTCACTTTCCTGGAAGATTCTCTCCGGATCATCACCCAATGGAGTGACCAGCTAATGTTCCTTCGGGATTATCGACACAGTACGCCAGCCACCACCCTGAACCCCAATTCTCGTCGTACTGGACCAGGCTAACAACAGCGGCGATTGATCCCATTTAGTTCCCTGGGGCATCACCCATCTCTTCCTCATTCTCAACGTCGTCGTCATGCTCACGGCCTCCGTCATGGTCATCACCCGCAAATACAGCGAGTACGCAGTCGGGGGCTTGCTAGGTGTTGTCGTGACCCAGGCTCTCGGATATGGTCTCCTGTTTGACCTCAATTTCTTCTTGCGTAACCTCAGCGTGATCGGCGGCCTGCTTTTGGTGATTTCCGACTCGTGGGTGCGCAAGAAATACATGCCTGCCGGTCTGCCGCAGCTCGACGAGAAGGACCGTAAAATGTACGTGCAACTCGCGGGACGGGTGCTCTTGATATTGCTGTTCATCGGCTTTGTGTTGTCTGGAGAATGGTCCTTCTGGCGTGTGCTGGTCAGTCTCGTCGGATTCGTGGCCTGCGTCATGGTAGTCGTGGGCTTCAAGGCCAAAATGAGCGCCGTTATTCTGGTCATCCTGTTGAGCGTCTTCAACGTTCTGGTCAACAATTTCTGGACGGTACGTATTGCTGATTCAGGTCTGTCTATACCACCCACAACTGACGTACTCCTAGCTCAAACCGCACCATCCCAACAAAGATTTTGCCAAATACGACTTTTTCCAAGTCCTGTCAATCGTGTATGTTAATCCTTTTTCCACTCCTCAGTCATGTGCGACTAATCTTATTGTTTAGTGGTGGTCTCCTTTTACTCGTCAACATGGGTCCCGGTCAATTCAGCGTCGACGAAAAGAAGAAAGTCTACTAAATGATTCGAACCACTTGTTTTCGGGCGCTCGATCAGAAAGCAAACGCAACTTATTCATGCCACGATCAGCTCGACGACTTGTATCGCCTGTCGAGCTTCCCCTGCTCATTGTCAGCATGCAAATTGGATTACGATGTTTTGGATACTACGAAAGTCTCTAATCTGGGATACATGATATGGACTTGTTTTTTGTCGGGGGAGTTATATTTGATATTTTTTTTCTTTTCCTCTTCTCTTTATATATGGTTGGAAACCATTTCCAAAGATCCGGCCTGCGGTCATCTTCTGTACTCAGTGGTTGTTACTGTGTTGGCGTCTTGATTCTCTACTGTTACTGTCCACGAAGTCAGAGTCACACCTTTCATGTCGAAAGTGTAGGTATGTGCGAGTTTTGCGTTAGAAGGGATATCAAAAACTTCTTTGGCGAGATGTCGGTAATGATACGATGTGTTAGTAGTATCTCTATTATAAGCGATATCCTCGACTGTGTCGAAAAGAAGCTTGCCAGCTTCTTCTGGACGAGTATTTTCGCGTCTTGTGATTCGTATACGGCCGTCCTCGGCAACATCGAAGGTCATTCTAGATTCGATATTTTCCTGTGGCGTAGCAGTAGTGCTGTCATCGTCTTTGTATATGAATTGCGTCTTGTGACCACCAGTTTGCAAGATTTGGCCTGCTGGGATCTTTTGTAGATATACCACGGCTTTGCCGCTGGCTGTCGTAGCCTGTCCATCCGGTCCAGTTCGACTGCGTGCATAGCGCCAGTGGCCGTGCAATCCTCTCAAAATGGTCTTGGACAAACCTCGCTGCCGCTCTTTATATGTTGTTGATTGCGACGAAGCCGGATCTGGTTGAAGAAGATCTTGCACCGAATCGATAATGGCGGCATTACTGCTCACGTTTTCTCTCGTATTGGCAGAAACAAAGTATCGCGCAGGTACAACGGGACCGGTTCTCTCGCCTTCGGTATTGGAGTTGTGCTGTCTTTCGTGCCCTTTGTGTAAGGACTTGCGCGGAATCTGCAGCTCGCGAGAAAACGTCTCCATTAACCCGACGTAATCGCCCATGGGAAACTGAGCGTGATGTTTCGATTGCGAGGGGGTCGACAGACCGCGAAGATTTTGAATTTTTGTCGTCGTAGAGAGAATGATATCGGAATCAGAAGCTTCCTCGTTACTACGACTACTCCATTGATCTGCCAAGCTGCGCGCCTGCATTTCCATAACGCCCCAGTACGGCCCACGATACATGCCGACAAATCCCAAATCAGGGATTTTGGCATTTCGAATGGCCTTTTCGTCTAGCAGGATTGGGAACACGGTATCCTTTTCGGAATACTCTAGCGTGCGCAAGACGTCTTGTGGGAGAAAGGATAGAGAATCAAATGGAGTAAATCCCGTTGCGAAAACGATGGCAGCGATATTGTCAAGTCGAAGCATACTGTCGTCGTCGTCGTCTTCGTCCTCGGGTCTTTGGATCTCTACAGAGCCTGTTGTCGCTCTATTGACGTCTGCCATAGTCGGATCGACAGTCCAGTGTGCAGCTTTCAGTCGTCCTACCGTAGGAACGATGTCTCCAGTTCGTACAAATCCAGGATAGTGGTCTGTTATAGCAACCCAGGGTGCGGCATCTCTGTGCCTCGGATTTTCTAATGCCAGCTCCTCGGAAATATCAGACTGATTCGATCCAATTAGAGCTTCAAAGTACGCATGGGCCATATTTGCTCTTTCTCGAGTAACTGGTCCGAGCGAGTATTGGATATCGCCCGGCGGTCTTCGCGACAGGTCGTTCATGACGAGATCTAGAGGTAGAAAGGACCCCGGTTGGTCGGCCGCAGGTAGATAGGTTGGAACAGCCCAAAACGGGCGGGTGATGAGGTGGCGTACGGCGGGGTTTGGTGTTGGAGAGTTTGATTTCGCGGAGGATGAAAGGTCTATCGTGGAGGATGAAAGATCTAATGCAATGGACGCTGCAGCTTCGGCGCCAGACATACTCCCACCGACGACGAGGATTGTGCCGTTGCTCTTCGTTCGCAATTCAGCCAAATTTCGACTCCAGGACCGTACTGAGGAGCTGTGAATGACTCTATCCGAAGGGAACCGGTCCAATCCAGGAATCGGCGGAACTCGAGGACGACTGAAATATCCCGACGCAACAACCAGATAATCGAACGACTCTGATTGACAAATGTGTTCGGTGGAGCCATTTTCTTCAATCCACTCGACAGTCCATTTCCTCGTCGACTCAGTCTCGTGGTGCGCATTGTTGCGCTGGGTGCGGAGAACTCGACAGGACAGTTTCAGGGTTTGGGATGGTAGGTATCTTTTTGCGTAGCTCTTCAGGTATTCCCCGACTTGCCACGCCTGGGGAAACATGTCTCCATCTTCATCTTTCTGTGTTTGAATATTATCACAAGCATCGCGGTCGTTGTCGTTGTCGTGCGGAGTCCACGAGTGATCCGAAAAGGAAACAGTGTATTTACTCAGATTCGTACGCATGTAACAGTCCAGAAGGTCGGAGTTGCGAGTTGAAATTCCCTCGTTTCCACCTTCGGGTCTGCTTACAGCCCAGAGGCCGCCGACAACGGCCTTGGACTCGAATATCGTAGGCGTGAAGTATCCTTTGGGATAGTGGTGGAGGAGAGTTTTGGCTGTAACCAGGCCACCCGGACCAGCGCCTATCACCATATCAATGTCAACTTCCTTCATTTTCATTTACTTTTCAGAAACGCAGTCATAACTTACCGACAATGGCGACTTTCTTGGTGGACTGCATTTATTTTTATCGATGAAGATAAGGAAAGGACATGCCGCAAGGAAGACCAGCCACATCGTTTATCTGAGGGTTAAAAATTGGAGGGGCATTTCTCTACTCCGCACATCCCCAATAGTCACCAACAAGGGTCCAGTTCTGATTTCATTAATTTATTAATGATTAAGTGACTATTAAGAGTATTATTCATTACGAATGCAACACTGTCGATGTGACCTGGAAAGTGAATAGTTTAACAATGAAGGCTCCGCGTGGCAGAGCAGGAGCAAGCCGACTGTAATCTTGTCCTTTTGCAAACATCGTAAGCAATTTGTTGCCGCAGCTTTCACGAGCCCATATGCGAATTGAGGTAGTGGGATATGAATGAACAAGCTTTCTTCACTCCACATAAAACTCGAATAAGAATACGAGTGGAAATCGAATAATCGCGGGCGTGCCGCCACGGCGCGGCGGTGACTGGGACGGGAGCGTGTCTCCTCGGAAAGAATCACAGAAGAATACTGTCCTCGTATGTAGTGTAGGAATAGAAAACTTCACAGCGAGATACGCAGGGAGTTCAGCAGTGGAAGGGGCTGTTTAGACAGCGTTAGTCCAAGCAAGGGCTAGACGGCCGATCGGCTGGACGTACCGAGTAACTGGTACAGGGCATGGCCAATTCGAGACTCAGGAATGCAACGCTATGCTGAGTACGTATACAGCGTGTCTGGCTCAATGCTCACGGCAATTTCTGCAGCCACTGCGACACGTGGAGATGTTCGGCCCGTCGCACACGCGCATCGTGAAGATCTTGTTCAATTAAGAATGTGTCGACGTTGCGTTGAGTTAGAGGCCTGGCGGCGCGATTCTCTCGTTTCAAGATTTCGCGCTCTGCGAATGCAGCGCGGGTGCTCTTGAGAGACAGTCTGTTGCGCAGCTTGCTGACGAGTGGCGGCAGACTCGATTGCGACTGGGACAAGTCCCTGTCTGTCTCCATGTCCAGCTCGTCGAAGGGGTGAATGCATTCCGGACTACCACTCTTTGAGGTTTCGGCACCGCTGCTGGATTGGGAAAGAAAGGTGTCTTGTCGATGCATTATGTAGATTGTGTCAATTGTACGCTATGGAATGAGAGTGTTTGCAGATGGAAATAGGAAGACTGAATCAGAAAGTAGCGAGCGTGGGAAGAAAGACTGTATGAGTTGCGGCGGGGGGGGTGCTTTTAACTTATAGGAACAGCAGCATCGTGAGTCGGTCAACAACAAAGCGAGCGAATGAACGGGCAAGAGAATCAGGGGTGCAAGAGACGATCCAAGCGTCAGGACTGACGAGAGAAAAAGAGAGAGAGAGAGAGAGAGAGAGAGAGAGAGAGGTTTTAGAAAGTGTCGCATCTGGCGGCTCATTCGGCTGGTCTCGTAGGTTTGGCACATCACGGGGACGGCACTACGGCACTGCACTACGTAAGCACTAAATGTACCTCCCCGGGTAAATCGGCAGCCATTCTTTTACCGTCTACTTATTCTTACTCTCTGACTCCCTACAAATTCCTCTGTTTCTTCTTCTTCTTCTTCTTCTTCTATTTATCTGTATTTCTACTCCTCACTAATCCTCGTACAATATAACTTACAACCTCGTGGTATATTGACCTCCATTGCCGATTCAAATTACAATACCCGATCCGATCTTCTGCATGTGTGGATACTCCATACTCCTCCAGCTTATCAGCGAGAATTTGTAGTTACATGTAATTGCGCTTGCTAATACGGAGCAGCGACTAACCAGGAAGAGTAACCAGTGTACTGCACACAGAAATAACCTATTGGCCGGTGGTCCGAGTTTGGTCACTTGCTCCCAGACCAGCTAGCTCCGTATGCATGTGCTGGGAATCGATCAATTGACATGCACGTAGGATCCTGTATGCAGTGTATGAGTAGAAATATGGAGTAGAGTATGGAGTAGGATGGAGATGTACCAGTCCTGCTGCAGCCACAAAGCACTGGCCAATGTCCTCTACTGATAACTCTCGCTTGTCTCTACACCAGCCTCTTTCGAGACGGATCAAGGCTTGACTGTGCATAAAGTTGCTTCAATTGGCTGCGAACCGTCGTTCGGCCGTGACCACTCCGCTGCAGAACAACTCCGCGGAGGCTCCGGAAAATTACTATGGACGTATACTTCGTATTCCAGCGTACCAGTTGTAGAAAGTATACTAAAACCGCCGTCAGCCAGACATCTTTATGAATTCATTCGATTGAATGGATTGAATGGATTGAATGAATCGAGTGAAAAGGCTCTGTCCGGGTTAGAGATGACTAATCTGCACGTGATATCTCTTGCCCTAAGCTTCAAATAGGGACGCCACAAAAGAACTGTTCCAGCATTGTCAGCAGCTGCGACTTGAATCCAGAATGACCCTTTCTACAGTCTGACGCTCGTCTCGTCATGCTCTTTGCACATCTCGAAAATCGAGTACTGGTCCTGGATTGTCCTCCAGTTCACAACGAGGGCTAACTCCCTAGACGATTACCCTAGGTCATAGCCAATCAACGCGCGTGGAATTAGCGACGTTAAGATGATCTCTAAGCACGCTGATTGGACGGTGTCGCGGTCTAGATCTGCATGACGTGAATCTTTCTGGTCTACCTACGAGCCGCCTCCGCCAATCAGAAGCCGTCTGAATCTAATCAATCAAATGAATCTTTTGCTCGATTCTCTCAGTTCTCTATATACTTTTGTAGCCCGTCGCATCTTTGATTTCCTCTCTATCTTCTCTATTCATGTCCTTTCATCTTCTAGAAATAATCCTGCAGAGCCTTTATTCATTACTCTGTTCAAGATCCATATCATTGCTCTACCAGCACTCAGGAAAACTATCCGGAATCTGGCGCTGGTGTCGCGCTCGTTGAGAAATTATACTGAACATCCTCGCATGATAACAAGACGCGGCATTCATTTTCCTTTTACTCATTTCATCTGCATCAATCGATACTCGGCAAAGCAAGTATGGCCTTGTTATTTCTCAAACACAAGCTCTTCCCGTCTTCGGACCAGAGCAAGAGCCAGATGAACGGGGCTTGGTCGAAAAGTACATCGTCTGCAGCCGACTTGCGTGAGTCTCCTCCTTGACAGCTAGCCATTAAGCGAGCCATTAAAGCAACAGTACTAACCAACAAGGATAGATCGCCCTTTACTCGTGAATGATTCCGATAATATAGATGGCGCAACTCTTGACGGAAGTGGCGATACAGATATTGAGGCGCAGAGGCATGGATCGTACAGCACTTTCGCTGGCACGAACGACAGTAGCAGCCAGTCGAGTCCGGACGATGTCTCAGTCCGAACCAACGAGAGCGGGAACCGCTCTCGCATAAACCCGAGACTGATTTCGGACGCCATTCTGGGTCTTTCGGACGGTCTCACCGTACCCTTTGCACTCAGTGCTGGCCTGTCGGAAATCGGTGATACCAAAGTCGTCGTGCTAGGTGGATTAGCAGAACTGATTGCCGGCGCTATTTCCATGGGTCTGGGTGGTTACGTTGGTGCGAAAAGCGAGCTGTACGTTGATGCCCTTTATTCTCTGCCGCAATCGAATTTACCTGCCGTGCAAGACAACTGATAAATTGACAGTGAATCATACGAAACAACCGTTCGCGAAGTGAATGAGATTATCGATCAACCAGAGGAAACCCGCTCCATGATAGCGTCGACGTTTGCAAATTACAACATTTCGACAACTGCAATTGCAGAAATCACAAAATCCCTACAAACCGAGCCAGATCGACTGCGAGATTTTCTCATCACCTTTTATCATCGCGAATCCAAACCTGACTGTAATCAAGCATATATGTCCGCCCTGACCTTGACGCTGGGCTACTTTGGCGGTGGGTTTATTCCTTTGATACCGTATTTCATTGCAAGCCAGGTCCATACAGCCTTTATTTGCAGTGTGGTTGTCATGGCCGTCACCCTTTTTGCATTTGGGTACGCAAAAACTTGCATTGTGAGAGGTTGGAAGGGATCAGTCAATATCCGAGCCGGTGTGATGGGAGGTTTACAGATGTGTGTTGTGGGCGGCCTCGCGGCGGGTGCCGCTGTTGGTCTGGTTAAATTAGTCAATGGAGATGGTGCCATTTAGTCCGAGGTCACTATCACGAATATAATATTTCCTATATACCTAAGTCGTGCACGAATTCCACGTATTTGAACGCCGGATCGATTGAACCTTCCAGGTTTTTATCGAGAAAGATCACATCCATCGGATGCCGCTAGAATATATTGATTCTCCTGTACATTACTAAATAACTATCTCGACATCACGAACCCAGAGCTTTCTGCACCAATTCCCTACATCTATCACTCATCTGAATATCAAGCGCCATCCGCCGACCCTTGTCCGACATTTTGGCCCAAGTCTTGCGTAAAATCCCCAATATCTTCTCCTCGTCATGCTCCTTCTCAAACGCCGCGAATTGGTCGTCCAAAAACACCAAACAGGCAACATCTTCCAGTATCTGCGTCTCGTCCTCGTCTCCAGTCTCTGCTGCTGCCGTACTCGCGTCATCGTCATTCGTCGTCGTTGTTGTGGTGGAAAGGGGTTTCCTTTTCAATCCTTCCTTTCGAATCAGCGACGCAACTCTCTCAGCCTCGTCGGACGAGTAGCCTGCTTCAAGACAGATCTGCCTCGCTTGGTCTGCCTGCCGATTCTTGAGGAATGTTCGCCAATTCAAGTATCCCGCTTTCGTAGCCGGGTACGACGAGCGGGGCACTTCCCAGCGTCGAAGGTGCTGGGCACGTATGGCCAGACGTAACAGCTCCGAAGCATCGGGACTACGAGATTCGAGATACGATGTCATTTTCTGAGCATAGTGAAGCTCATATGGAAATGGCTTCGTGTTGGGTTCTGTACTCTCTTTTGTTACTTCTACCGCACCTTCGGCAGTCGCGATATTGGGGTCTTGCGAATGAGCGGCGTCGATTGCCGCAAGGGCGCGATAGAATTTGTCCGACATTGAAGAGTTTGATTGTTTATCTGGTGGTGCGTTGTTGATGTTAGATAAATATATACATCTATATAGAGTGCATCTACCATGACTACAAAAAATGAGGGGAAGATCAAGTCTTCATGGAAACTCTGATTCGCGATAAGATAAGCAAGGTCTCCCGCGACTACAATTAGGGTTGGGACCCGAGATTCAAGCTGACTTTATAGACTTTCTAGCATCATGACACAATACGTCTGAGGACAATTGTAATAAATTTAAATTCTCTCATATAATAAATCGATAATTCAGTCTCCTTCGATACGATGGCAGCGCCACAGATGAGAGGCGGAGACAATCGATTTCACACACAAATACATCAGTTGTCCGGCCGTAAAAATCAACTGCGTCGGCATATAAAAGCAAGCACAGGGGACAACAAGAACGTGATAATAACACTGATTAGGCAAAATATCTCATGGCATCAGAGCTTTGCCCGACTTTTTAAAAAAAAAAAAAGAAAAGAAAAGAGAAAACAAGAGGGGAAAGGTAAAAAGCACTGTATCGAGTCGCTGCCATTCGCGAAATCGGTTTTCAATTCAGATCAGGAGCGAACCACCTCAATTGTGTGCTGTTGAAATTGAGAAACGGCCAAACAAAACGAAGACTCTTTTGATAATAGAGCCAAAACCAGACGTGGTTGCCGCCGCGAGTAGGTAAACCTACCAGGTAGAACACAAAAAAGCACCAAGATCAATGAAATAATGCAGGAGCACTTCACTTGAAATTTCAAGCATCGAAAACTGAGAAATTTCCCAACACCGCTTCGGATCGTACCAAAGAATAATTGATTAGAATTCTGAAAATGAAAACACCGTTCCCAAACGCCTCCCCAGTATTTTGAATAACGCGGGTATATCCAGCACCTCCATGCATCAAGAACATGTACGACGAAAACAAAATGAATCTAAAAGTCCTGAACGTATGTCATGGCAACGGCAAAATCGTGAGATCACCATCATCTGTGCGGTGCAAACGTCTCATCTGGCCCCAATTCCGTACATGCCGACCCCGTAAGTCCCTGTCCGTTCTTGCATTTGCATGGGTGACATTTTCGTCAGGTGTTCCTGCAGCAATACATTAGATTTTGAGAACCAAAAGTTGCTGCTACTGCATCTCAAACCTTTTTGCGCTTCTTTTTTCCGGCCCTATCCTCGCTGTTCGAATATATTGCCCCTTCTTCTTCATCATCAATAAACCCTTCGCCGTAACCAACAAAGCTGTTGTCATCGTAATGTCGCTTTTTCCCACGAGTCGGTCGCGCACGCTCAGGAGCTGTGGACGCCGGTGTGACACCGTTACTTTGACTCGGCTGGCGCAGAGAATTTGCTGAGATTGCCTTCTTTCCAGAGGTATCAATACTACCCGGCTTAGGGGGTTTCTCGTGACCCAAGACGTCTTCCCAGTAATCGTTGTTTGGTAAAGGCCCAGGTTCCAGCTTCATCGCCTGCATGTGCATCTTGTGGAGTAAAGAATCGGCCTCTGCAACCTTAATTTCCTTGCCGTGGACTTTCTGAATTTGCCATTCCTCTTCCGGCCACATCATCAGATGTCGTAAACCTCCGGATTGGCTGTTTTCATTCTTGACGGCCTTGTTCCTCCCAGAGAGACCAAGTCCTTTTAACTTGCCCTCGTACGATTTGCGAAGACGATTGATCTTTTCACCTGTGATTGGGTCGGCCCTCATAACTGATCTTCCAATTGATGCCAGCCCATAAGACGATATAAGATCGAAGCTCGGGTCAGGGCCTGTGATCGTCGGGACTGTTTTTGTGGAACGCATTAACACACATGACACAGAGGCCTAGAACTTACGAGCAAAGGTGCAGTCCAAGGAATCATCTGCGTCAAGAAGAAAAAGCCTTACCGGATTTGCAAAGATGAAACGCCGCACCAACATCTTGCTGCAACGCATCCAGACTGAGATCGCGGTTGGAAAGATCTTCCGGTCTCGGATCTAGGTCCATCATTTCGACATCCACACCAACCGGCTGGCCGTTTCTATCGATACTATGATTATTGGAAGTCTGCCGATCATGATCCGTGCGTTCGCATCCAGACCTATTGCGACTGTCGGAATCTATACTCCCCGAAACATGAGATGCATGGATTGCGCCTGTTCCCCAGGACTTATCGGCAGACTCCGATTCATCTGCAGGAGTCGTATTTCGTAACTGGCCGCTGACGCTGCTTGCTGGGGTAGGGAAGGAGGTTGCTACGCTCACAGTAGGCTGTTGTGAGTTTTGAGTAGACATGGGGGTTGACGAAGTTGGCGAAGAGAGTGGTTGTCCGTTTGATGTCGTCGGGTGGCTGGGGGACGTATGCGAATGTGCGAAATTGGAGGCATAATTCTGTGCGCTTACTGACATCAACGGAGGAGATATAGGAGACTGCGGAAAGGCCGTGATCGAAGTTCCAGGTGAACGACTGGCCTTGATGCTACCAGTTGCGGTCGGGGCTGAGGAGAGATTGTCGGCTGGCGATCCCAATATTGACATGAGCTCTGCCCAACTGGTGATAGTTTGTGAGGAGCGCTACGAGAGGTCCTGTTGATCTGGGACTTCCTCACAAGGATCGAGAGCGATACAAGGGATTTTTAGACGACCGATGAGCGACACGAAGGGCTTGCAAGGAAGGCGATCAGCGGTTCGCTCACGGGGCAATCCTGGGTCGCGCTGCTACTCGAACACACTGCATCAAGAAAGCAGAGTATGCGAGGCAAGGCGATTATAGTGAACGGTAAGAATGAGAGAAGACACGACGCTGAGTGGGCTTCTCGAGGGGTATGGATGGTGGTGGTTTATCGAGGCCCTGGCTGTTGAACTGAGAGGAGAGAGATCGAAGGTAACGGTAAGAGGGAAATGACGGCAAAGGCGACCGAAGACCACGTGACTCACGTGATCGCAGCCAGATTTTTCGGTGCAGAGACTAGACCCGGCCATGACAAAGCCGCGATCACGTGCAATAATTTAGTTATGGTTCACTATTTAAATTACGAGCCACTGCCGACCCGACTAGTATCAGTAATTAGATTACCGCCAAATACGAAGAGAAGTAAAATGAATTAGGTCTCAGATTCACTCAATAAGGAAACCTTATTCATGTTTGATATCTTTATTGTGCTCAGCTGAATAAAATAAACAAGTGATCTATGCCTATTGTATGTAGAGGTGGCTAGGAACATGACTTTACTGACTGTCTCGCATCGAACGATTGACACCATCCACGAGTTCGGCGGCTGACGTGAGCGAGGCCTGATAGTAAAGTAATATCAAAATAAGCAAAGCTGAAATGACGTTATTGAATCTCATACCGACTCCTTGACTTCGACTGCGGCCGGGCTTTCCAAGTGTCTTGTTGGTCGTCCACGCGAGGATGAGCGATGAGACGATCGAATCGATGCGTTCGGCGCCCATGGCATCACTGGTATTCTTTCCTTCTCTTCGGACTTTCTTTGAGAGACCTTGGCAGCGTCACGTTTGGACTGTAACGACTCCAGGTCGAATAAGTCGTGTATACGCTTGCGGCCCGTTCTTGAAAGTAATCCAAGCTGTCTGAGCCGTCGATGAGCCGCAGAAGTGCTGATTACTCCTGCTTCGCCATCGTCCCATGAATTGTGGCAGTTGTCTGCAGTTCCCTGTTCCTGCCGGATTGTTTCTGAAGAGCAGTTCACCGCAAGTGAACTGCCTCTTTGCGGAGGCAGTATGGATCTCGGGCCATCGTAGTAATAGAGCTCCCCGGGCGGATTTCTCCCCGTTTCACCTCCCATGAATTCATCGCGTTGCGGATTCTTGGCACGAAGATATCGACGTCTTACACAAAGCACGAGGCCGCTCGTCAAAGTCAATGCAATCAACACAAAGGAAACAATGTAAAACGCCTTCCGCTCTTTTCTCCATTTCGCCTGGCAATGTGCGATAATCAAACCCTCGTTCCTTTCCGGGTAACACATCCTACAAATTGCAGCTGCGTTTTTATCGAGCCCCTTTGCATTGCAGATTTCCTCAAACCCACCAGCCTCACAGACCTTGGTCTCACAAATCTCCTCCCGAAGATATTCAGGTTTGATTGGATGTCTGGGATGTAAAACTATCGAGGTGGGTGCCATTTCATCTGTAGTAGTTTGTTCTCCTCTTCCAAGAAGTGAGATGTCTTGTCCAGTATCCATCTTATTCATGTATGACCAATCTGATATGGTGGGAGAATGAAGCTCATGCTGACTGCGGGATTGTATGCGTCGATGGGTGGACCTCTCAACAATTCGGTCCAAGACAGTGACTGCCCGGTCACAAATTTTGACAAAGGCAAAGAAGGTGGAGTTGCTGCTATCGTCCCAGGACAATGTGTAGATATCGCTGAGGAATTGCCCGCAAGCCCTAATATCGTCGATAACGCTAGCAGGGCCATCTTGGACGTGCTTTGTGTAATTGCTTTCTGAATTGACAAGTTGATTGATACGATTGGACTGTGCTTCGTCGCTCGGACGAGACGGGGTGAAGCAAACTGCCACAGCCACGATGCCCGCCAGAAGCGAAGAATACAGCATCTTGAAAGCTGCAAACGGCTTGGCGTATAAATTTGAATAGGTAACCAAAGCGGAGTAGACCATACAACGGCTTATCGAGATATCGCCTTATCAGAGCGCACTGTATGTTTATAGGAGAGAGTGATCGTGAAGATGCTCGGAAATTGTTTCTATGTAGGTGTGATATTCAAGGAGGCAAAAATGGATGAAGAATTGGGTATCATGAAGTCACGTGTGTATTCAAAGTCGTGGATGGAGAAGGAGCGATCAGTACAGTCTCACTTTCTAATCATGTGACGCTTGCAACATTTGAAGGTAAACTGTCTTCGCTTTATTCCTTCGACTCTCTTCAGTGCAATGCACTCGCTGAGGTTGATTGGAACAAAGTGCCAGAGCAAGATAATAATGACCAGAGATCCCTAGCACTATCATCATATATACCGCCCCGGAGGTTCCCAATTATGAATCACACAGAGACAAAGGATTGCTTCTCACGGGCGATATAGATACTCTGAGCCAGGGCTGATATACACTTGTTGTTGTGGCTGATGTATTTCCTGCGAAGTATACATCAGTGGCGATGTGTGGAACCCGGTGTAAGGAGAAGAGTCCGTATTGGTTGACAAACGTTGTCGGACAGCTGATGAATCTCGCATGAAACGGACCAGCTCATCTCGCATATTCCATCGGTCAGAGGCATGATTCAAGATATCGATTATATAGTACAAGCACCTTTCCACGCGCGCACGACAATTGATACGGTCTTCCTTGGCCAGGTACGGAGGTTCAGGTGTATCGGGTGGTACGACTGGTGGTTCTGGCAATTCGTTGCTCATCAGCAGATCAAAGCTTTCGTCCAGTATTTTTACCAGTCGATCTCCGACCTGTCGAGCCCGATGGATATCCACGACATTTAAAAAGGGGAGACTGCTTGGCTGTTCAAGAGCTTGGTGCAGTTGACTGATATAGTCTACACACCGATCCAAGAGTAAGACCCGACTGAAGTCACATATATTCGGGTCGCCGAACGAGGGCGACAAGAAGACTATGGTGCAATATAACAGCTCAAGTCTATACACGAGGCCGAAGGAACCTTTTGTAGTCGCAGGGGCGTTGGCGTACCAGTCCCGCGCAGCGGCACAAAATTTCCAGGTTCTTGCTAGTGCGTGAGGAACGGGGTCTCGCCCGTCAAAGTACATTTGCTGATAGGCTTCAGATAAAAGGCGGCGAATCTTGGTCAAGTGAATTGCACAGTCAGACTGATTCATGAAAAGAGGTTCATAAGATGGACTTCCAGGAATGATGCGAACAGCGGGAAGGTCAACTTCAACGGAAAGGTCGGAAAACGAAAAGCTATGCCCTAAGGACACGCACACAATCCTGATGGAAAACAGCAGTCAATGAGAAAGATCAAAGGAAGACTTTTCAATAGATAAGCTCACCTGTCCATGGTGTACAGCGAATAGAATAGTTTCCGGCGTTGTTCAAGACGATCTTTGTCGGCAACCACTTCCGATGGCGGGTCATGGTGAAGTCCCAAGTCCACCATCACTCGTGCCGCGAAGAAGACAAGAAAGCGAGGACGATAGTGTTCGGGATCGAACAAGGAGTATTGCGCCAGAAGCAGAATGGCCTTGATTCCAAGACTTGAGCCAGGCTGTAAAACTTCACCCGCAAGGGACAGAGCCGTTGACACCATGTTCCGGGATAGTTGCTGATTCTGGCTGGGTTGCTGATGCCAGAGTGAAGCAGACGCGATTGCAATAACCATATATACGAACCATTGATCAATGGGCTTTGCAAATCTTCCACCATCCTGGTAGACGGCCTCCACAGAGGTCCAAAGAGTCGTCTCGGTGAAGAGGGGCAGCTGTATTAAAACATTATCAAAATAATGCTGAATCAGTCTTGTGGCTTCTTGTTTCGACGGTAGGGACTGTGACGACGGTTGAGGTAGCGGCTTCACAGTGGATAAAGTCAACAGCAGCTGGGCAAAAGACACATTCGACGTGATGCCGAGAAAATCACGAGAGGTAGCATTGACTGATCTGTCTCAAAGATCAGCATATAACTTTACTGGGATCTGTTCTAGGAGGTAGACTTACAAGAAGCCAAAGTCGCCTACCAGGTCGTCTATATCTTTGACTTCCTTGCGATGAGCCCTGGAGCTACTTGTCTCGACCGCAAATGCAGTGATGGAGCCATGCGGCATTTCCGTAGCAGCGTTCGATTCTAGCGCATTCCGTCGACGTTGTACTTCTGCGAGACGTTTCTCTAGTTTTTCGCAATATCCTTCTAGAGATGCGACGTAGCTTCTTTCCTTGCCCTTTGCGAATTCGTCCGTTGCGCCTGAGCAGGACTTGGCCTTGTCAGCTTTTTCGCACGCGGAGCACGCGGGCAGCTTCCCGTCGCATTTGATTTTGGCTGTGCGACATCTCAAACATGCCGCCACGGGTCGGCTGACTTTCAGCACAGGATGATCCAAGAAAGTTGAAGCGGGCATCGCTGATCAGTCAAATAGATTACTTCGGGATACAGTACGGTGCGAATTAGGCCATCGGAGCGGAGATACAACTTGGATGGTTTGAAGGATATTACTGCAAGGGCAGCGTTCGGAACATTACCGGTACCGTAACGCGAGGGAGAGGGAATTTGTCGAAATGTCGTTATGCGTCCTCAATGTAACAAGTCCTCCTTTGAGATTGCTCTGTTAGTAGAAAAGGTGACTGAGAATCACACGAGGTTGAAGATTGACGCGAGGAGGCTGGATTGAGATGAGTTGAGATAGATCGATGGAGATGAATTGAGTTGAGTTTGCCAGGACCCACGAAAACGTTCAGCCTGTGGGGGAAATCTCTCCAGAGTCCAGTGTATTTGCTGGTTACTAGCAGTGAGCACGCACCATGTAGTTGGGCACTTTGTCCATGTCCGAGCCCTTTGAGCTCTGGCCCTACCAGACTATCTATGGGCATCTATGGGACCTAGCTATTGATTGGCAATCTCGGCTAACGAATATATCCGCCGTGCACGGGGTACTGGAAGTAGACCCCGCGAATACATCCCGAGGAGATTTCAGGTAAGTTGAATTTGTCTTTAATCCCGACCTAACTCCTTAGCTACCAGATCTTGCGTATCGTTAACAACGTTTGATTTGTCCGAGAAGCTAGATTATAAATGAAAGTGTTGGCTGGCATGAAAGTAGAATGGTAGAAATGTATTTCCTTCATAGTGTCAAAAATCGGCCCATCGCCTCCAGCGAGTCTCCGTGGTCCAGTGGTTACGACGTCCGGCTGTTATCAACACAAGTTTACCCTTGTGCCGCAACCGGGATATCGGCGGTTCGATCCCGCCCGGGGACGCTTTTTTTGTTTCTTCAGCGCGCATCAATTATTTTTAATCGGTGCATATTCCATTCCAAATACCATGATAAGTTGCTACTATAATTACTATACGGAGTACTCCGTACAAACCATGTCTTGTCGACTCTTTGAAGTAGCCCTTAAACTTTCCGTCAGCCCTACCGAGATTACCTTTCTTTCTTTCTTTTTTTCTTTTCGCCTCCTAGTCCATGTTTGGATGAACGGGGCAGACGCATGTAAAGACAAAATTTCAATTTTACATTCGGCTAATCTGGACCAGACCTTGCTTGCTGGTCGCCAATTATTGCCTTACAACTGTGGTGTCCCTCCCAAGGCCAGCTCGAGTCCGGCAGAGCTGCATGCCATACACGCCCGAAATCTCGGAAGCTGAGCGGTCTTGAACTTGCGCGTCTTTCTCTTTCAATTGGTAGAGTTTTACCAGTTAAATTAGGTTAACTTTACTTAAGCAACGCGTAAGCTGACGGCCGGGTAAGATGCGTCTGTAGGACGTGGTAGATTTCCAGACGCTCCTCCGGCTTGATATTCCAAGGTGTTCGTTCATCTATCGGACTCAATGCCGAAATAGCCCCGGGACCGCCAGCTCACAGAACAAAGAGCAGCTAGTCGAGGGACTCTTGGTGAACAGGACCATGCTCGTTTCTACTTTTGGGAATAATCTACATTTTCGAGGTAATGCACTGGCAAAATTGGTACGGTGGCTTACGTACTGGACCGACCCTGCATCTCCTCAGGTAGTATAAAGTTATTTCCAGGTCAACAACCTTGGACGCAAATAAGGCTGCATCGTCGAAATACTGCACAACACCGCCTACACGTTCTAAGCTTTTCCCGAAATTACCTACCTACGCAAGTGCCCGGGATATAACCCCACAGAAATCTGCTAGGTTTGAATTTTTCTCTTTAAGCCACTCCAAAATCTTGCCATTGGTAGATACCTACCTATTCGTGCCGAAAATGACGAATACACGCCATACTTGTGATGTGACACCCTCACCTGCGTCAAACAATACCTATGTAAGCATGCTCATTGCTCAGAGTAAGAGCGTAGCCACTTCTTCGAATGGAAGTTGCACAGCGAATGAAGATAATGGCAGGAGAACGAAATACTCCGTAGTAGTAACTAAATAATCAGTTGGTTAAGTTGACTACACGGTACGGAGGATTTAACTAGCAAACTAGTTCAGTAGTAATAACTCAGGGACCCGCAGCGGCACTTTCCTACCGCTAGTTCTCTGTACTGCACCGCGCAAAGCCCGAAACCCGGCCTAACGACCCTTCTTACACCAGGTTGCACGTCCACCGGCTTCTTTCTTCCTTTCTTTATTCTCTCTCTGAATTACTTCATTTTTTGCTGCTCTGAGCAAGCAGCAGAGAATCAGTCGGGCTATTCGTCTGTCACATATTCAATCAATTTCCGATAGCGTATCCCGGCCAACCTCATGTCCGACAGTTGATCGTCTACCTAGGTAATCGCCAAGTGGGGATGGAGCATTGACCAAGTGAGGAGTGTCGTGTTTCATTGTTCACGATTCATTAAATGGTTCTGCTTGCTCTGCTCGGCCCCTCGACGCTGGACGCCTGATCTATAATACATTAACCACTGCCCGCCGTCCAGTCCAATATCGTATCTTATTACCGTGATCGTGACACCATGCACTCTGCGCTACTGTTGTCGAGTCTCTGATAGCAGTACTTTCGTAAATGTGATTGCGACACGACGTCCTACACACGACGTCCTACACACGCCGACTAGGGTCATACGCAATTAGCAGGCATGTCCCTCGACTCACATTCGACCCTCTCGACGCTCTTATGATACTAAATAATCGGCGATTTTACTTCAATGTCTTTTTGACGTGCATTATTCCTGCCGACAGACGACTGCGAACTCATAGCAAATACGACTGACTAACTTCAGAATTACAATTCAACTGGTGAATTCCGGCAATCGTTCTGTCTCTAAATTGAAACTCATCAACTCAATCGCCTCGACTTAGCAAAGCTTTATAGCCTTCGCGCTTAGAAGCGTCAAATCGCAGACCATGAATAAGGGAAAATTCGATCGCATGCAGGAGAATTACAGACCCATAGTACGCGCAATCTGATTTCGCCCGATACTAACATGACCGAGAAATGGGCCCAGTCGGCTTCGCGGCCGTCCTTTACGAATCCATGGAAACACAATATACCATCCCGAGCGGTGCAAGATGTGCCGGACGGGAAAATAGCCCATACATTGACCGCCTGTTCGAGGTGTCGATCGGTACGTAAAGAGGGCCAGCTCTTTCACTTCCTATCTGTACTGATGCGTCACTTTGCCGTTGTAGAGAAAGTCTCGATGCGATCCCGGGATCCCAAGATGCGAGCCTTGCGAACGGAGCAACGCAAAATGCGAATATTACGATACGACAAGGCATCAGACGATGCCTCGGTCTTATATCCTTCAATTGCGAGAACGAGCTCGCGCGCTAGAAAGAGAGCTCGAAGCGGCAGAAAAGGAAGTTAGGCACGACGCCGATGCACAGTTAATGGTTCAAGGCGCTGGTCGGATTAAATTCTCTGCCAACGAAGAGCCAAGGTACCTGGGACCGTCGAGCGGCATTGCTTTGACGCGGCTAGTGATGGAGCTAGCCAAGCAAAATACCGACTCGAAAAGTATCAAAGATGTTGTCCCAGAAATGACTGCCCAAGAAGTCCGCGACCTGATCATGAAAGATGGCTCCAAGCCGACTTCCAAGGTGTACCCGATGATAAGCTCTGTGCCGCAAGAGAATCTGCCTCCACAGGACCTAACCAATAAGCTTATCGACTTATATATGGTCAAGGGTAAGCACAACCCTCGCTTTTCCCCCTCCGCAAAAAGACCGAGTCGCTGAGCTCCTAACTCCTTATATTTATATTTAGGTCAAGCTATGCTGCCTATATTGCATGAGCCAACTTTTCGTCAAGATGCAGAGGATGTGTTCAGAGCATCTAATGATCCTATAAAAAACTTTCAATTGCGGATGGTCGTTGCTATCAGCATGCAGAAACTCAGTCCCGAATATGCAGGACTGGCCGACAGCTACTATCTCGCAGCTTTACCCTTTCTTCAACCTACTCTGCAACGAATGGATCTCAGGTCGTTGCAATGTCTGGCATTGATTGCCCAATATTCCTTGGTCACGCCAACGAGGACGGCGTCATATTGGGTGGTCGGCGCAGCCGCAAAACTCACCCAGGAATTAGGACTTCTCGAAGAGGCCAGCATTACCAAGTCCGCATCGGGCGAACCATTGGATGTGCTCGAGATAGACATGCGTCGCCGTGTGGCTTGGGTACTGATTACCATGGAATTTGGACTTGCGCATAGTTTAGGTCGGCCCAACGCATTTTGTATCAGCCATGATCATCTTGATATTCAATTTCCTCAGCTGGTAGATGACCGGTTTATCACGCCACGTGGTATTCTTCCAGGAGCGAAACCGATCTGGGCGAAGTGTATTGCGATACATTTCTTTAAAATGAGACTGCTACAAGCTGAGGTCCGACGAACTCTCTACCTCAGAAAGCGTGAGACGCCCGCGAATGACCAGGATCCGTGGTTTGAGCAGATGTTGGCCAAAATCGACCATTGGGTTGAGTCGTGTCCCAAAGAAGACGGGGGTAGTGGTCTAAGCAAGACTTGGTAAAGTTTTCCCTCAGAAACGTAATCAGCGCCAGCGACAGACAGCTAACACTGGTGCATTTCTTCTCAGGTTCGTTGGTCGAAAAAACACCATAGTTATCATGATGTATCGGCCTTCACCTCAGATCCCAGAACCGTCAGTCATGGCTGCTCAGCAATGTTACGACGCTGGTGCTTTCAATGTAAGAATGCACAAGGAACAGATGTCGACAGGATCAGTTGACTTGACCTGGGCGTCTACACAAGCTCTATGCATGGCTATCAACACCATGCTGTGGACGCTGTCGTATCCCGAAATCCGTGCGGAACACGATATCGAAGAGGTTAAAGGTAACCTTCAGATCGCCATGGAGGCACTTGCGATATCTGCGCCACGCTGGCCTGGAACTCAATCCGTCCTGCAACTGTATAAAAGTCTCATAGCGGCATGTCTCAAATCCTACGATACTGCCGAATCTTTTGTGGTGCACACTCCGTCGACTCAGCCGTCACCGTCCTCTATCCAGGATGCGACAACTCCCCCTTTTGTCTCTAGTCCGTCAGCCAGGTCCCACCATTCCGTACAAACCGTCACATCAGCCGCAACCACCATCTCGGAGCCAGAAAAGCGCATGGAACTTTCACGGGATCCGTCCATAGAGCCCCTGCAGATGTACGTTTCTGGGCAAGATCAAGCTTCCATCTTCACTTCACAGGCTCCATCATCCTCACCTACGTATAATCCCTCGCAAGTCCATATTCCAACATATGTGAATAATCCTATTCCGGCCGCGGGTAAACAAAAGCCCAAACGCAACCTACATCAGAGGCAGCAACCCAGTGTCCAGTTGTACGCCGGCTACAACGACCCGAACTTTGATCCCACGACGCCGTTCAACACATTCCCATCAGTTGTCCCTGGTCTACCTGGCTGGGATCCTACTTTCGCAGGAGTATCTCTCGATTCAGGTGGGATTGGGTACGGTGATTCGAGCGTTGATTCTGGTTTTTGGTTGGGTCCCTTTGGAGATCAGTATTCACAGTATTCCAACCAACCGGGTCCTTGGCGAGGTCGGACGTTGAGCCAAGAGGAGCAAATAGAACTGATGGACTCGTTGGCTGATAATATACCGGACGTGTCGTCGATGCTGACGAACGACACTACTATATATTACCGAACGTAATGGATTATGATTTATGTTGCATAACGAAGAAGCTTCTACTTACTGCGGATTATGTTCATGTAATTTCTGCCTAGTTTACCCTTTCAAGCGTACTTAAGCGTACTCTGTACCTAGGTACTCTTTAGCGTCATGATACACCTGTATTTTGCGCGGAAACGTAGACCAGTAAATCTGGAGGTACGCGTGTGGAACCGACATCCTGCCTACCAAACAGAAAAGCTTAAACATATCAACGAACTAGAAACAACTAACCAAGTAACGAGATAAAAACTGAAAATTACCAAAATGCTAGCCATCTCCGAGCAAGAACTCACAAAGATATTGCATAGTCTGGACCATAACGACTGCAATTTTCTTCTAGGGCAGCTTGCCACTGCGCTTAGCCAATTCACTACGCAGCGCAAACATGCGTCACAGCAGAACAATAGTACTGTGTTGAACAACATCCACCAACCACCACGAACCAGCATTGTCAGCGAACAATGGCAGTCGACGACCTTATTCATGCCTGTTTCAGACAGTCAATCTACGGGATTCAAGGTCGTCACCGTGCCGAGAATCAGTAGTGCGACCAACGCGATTCGAGGCGTGATCAACATCCTATCGTCTGAGGGTCGTCTGGAGGGGGTTTTGAGTGCGGCGGAAATCACTGCTTTCCGCACTGCGCTCGCAAGTATGATTCCCTTTAGACAATGGATGATGCGGAATGTCTCTTCCAAATCGTCGAGATCGTCGCAACCGAGAAGACGCGCGAAGATCTTGATCTTCGGTTCGGGAAAGCAGGCCGAGTGGCATGCGCGACTGGCCATGCTGGCGGGGGTACTTGATGCTGATAATGATGCGAGCGGAGGGATCGAGGGAATGACGTTTGTGAATCGAAGTCAGGAACGTCTTGACTCCAGTATTCTCTCGAGTCTGGTGCCTGATCTAAGAAAGCGATACCCGCATCTTACAATCCAGGCTTATTCGCGCGAGGCGTTTCTGCATGCTGGTGGTAAAAGCGACAACGACGGCGCAGAGGAGAGGTATCGAAGTCGGTTACGCGCAGATTTGGCGGTGGCAGATGCTATCTTCTGTTGTACGCCATCCACAACACCTCTATTCACTTACGAGGATTTGATTGCTGTCGAACCGCAGAGAACCAGGTTCATTTCTCTGATCGGCTCGTACAAGCCTCACATGCAAGAAGTTGATTCGAAGACTCTACTTTCCGGCACAGATGGCAAAATATACGTCGATTCGGCTGAAGCTTGCATGGCAGAAGCGGGAGAATTGATCATGGCCAAGGTCGGAGTAGAGCAGTTGATTGAGCTGGGTGAACTTCACGCCTCGTCTTCTCCTGAAGATGAGGAAGGAAATGGACAAAGGGACATAGGTAATGTGATGTTCAAATGCGTAGGTCTGGCGATCATGGATCTGGTCATTGCTAGAAGTCTTTTGGATATTGCTAAAAGACGAGGTTTGGGAACTCTCGTAGAAGGATTCTAAAATTGTCTGCTTTATAAAACCCCCGGACTTCTTGATTATATACAGAGAATAAACAAAGGTTGTCTACATGTTTGTTGCCAAGATTTTCTTCCATATTTTTGGTTTCATTTGTTTCTCTTTTTGAGCGGAATGCCGCTAGAAATGAAAGAATACACAGTAAAGAAGGTAGACAGAAAACAAACACGTCAGTGTTCAAAAAGCTAGGTTGAACACTGTCTTGTGCACATCAAGTAATACTCAGAGCTTACACATGCCAATTGCATATTCCTCGCGTTCGATTTTCTCGTATCTTGAGCCAGAAAACAAATACAGCAGCAAGTAAGAGAAAAAAACCCGCCCATTGTTACAAACGCCCAAAAGTCTTTGGTTGACCAAAGTACAATTTGAACAGGAAGCAAATATTTTGTTGTACTCATGCGGCCCAATCGGAGTCCAGAGGGTGATTTTTTCCTCGAGGAATAGGCACTTCTGTCACCTTAGGAGCAGGCCAATCCTTTGGTTGCGGAGTGACTTCAGGCTCATTAGAGGCAGCCGTCTCCGAGGCATTTAATTCGGTGAAGCTCTCGTCTCCTTTGGATTTCTTCTTGGTCTTCTCCTTTTTGGACGACACGGTAGTCCAGTCTTCATCCGTAGTGGAAGCGGCCACACCGAGAATTCTCATCTGCTCGTCTTCCGTGGGCAGATTCTTGGACCACGCGCCAGAAGAGCTACCGCTTGCAGTGGCAGGCTCGCTTGGCTCGAAAGTATCAAGTAGAGGTAGAGAGGCCGGAGGCGCAGCCGTAGGTGTCGAAACAGCCGCACTGTTCCCGTTGGCGCCCGCCCAAGCATTGCTACTAGGCACCGAGGAAGTGGCGCCCTTTCGACTTGCTTCACGGCGCTCTGATTCCCGGGCGGTGTGGAGTTGTTTCTCGAGGAGTTTGCGTCGTTCCGCCTCAGCCTCCTGGTTCGCCTGCTTGCGAGCCTCATTTTTCTGTCTGTTTTGACGCTGCTTCTTCGTTTCGACTTGTTTGAACGCCTGAGGCTTGGCTTTTTTCTCAGTAGTCGAGCTCGTCCCGGTGATTCGAATCACAGACGGGCCGGGAGCGGGCTTCTCAAGCATGTCGGAAACGTCTCGAGACGACGGAGACACCCAGTCGGTCGATGACAAGTCGTCGTCGGCATCTGCGCCGTTGCTTGACGGAGCGCGTGTAGACAAGTTGCTGCGAACATTTTCTTGAGTAAGAGGCAATGTCTTGTTGCCCTTGTCCTTCGAGCCCTTTGTCTTAGAATCACCCACCGATACCCCTGATCTGGCCGCAGCCAAGCGACGGGCAAACTCCTGGTTATCGACGTCTTCTTCGGCTTCGACTCCGGTGTCGACTTGGCGGGTAGGTTCGACCTTGCGCTCTTCGGACTTTTTGGGAGCCGGAGGTTCGGATTGTTTGCGTTGTTTTTGCTTTTTGGGCTTCGGTGCTTGGAAAATTGGCTCGGCCTTTTCTGACACGGCTCGAGGGGGTACTTTGTTCTTGGATTTTGAGGTATTTGAATAGTAATAACCCAGGCCACCGACGACCGCCAATGTAATTGCCCAACTCACGTACGGATTCATATTGGCGAGCTGCAGTCATGAGTTCATGTTAGCAAATATCACCAAGTCAGAGCCACCATCTCACCAACCTGTAAATTTTAGAAGCAGCACAGCCAGGTATTTACAGCGTGCGCGAGGACGCTCAAGCGGGCGTTTGGAAATTACTCCTGAACGAGCGGCACGATCTTCAGTTGACGAGGATTGGCAGGTTTACAACCAATTCAGAGTTGCCGTCAATTGCCTTTCGGTGGCAATAAATCGGCTTCGCGAAGCAGAACTTGCGGGGCCGCGTGGCTGATGTTGCAAGGGTAAGCTATTCTTCCGGAGATTGGCGTCCGGATCGCATGCACGTAAGACAAATGCCAGATGTCCTTTTTGGGTCGAGTTGAGGGTGTTTGGACAGGACCACTCGACGAAAAGAAGGGATTCCACCGAAGCTGACAGAGACTGTTGATACAGAGGTAGTTGTAAGCGACAGTGTGAAGGTGTCTGGCCGAAAGAGCAGAAGCTGAAATTGTTGGAGAATAGGCTGGGGGGAATGACGCGGAGAGAGGGAAGCTGCTATTAGTGGAGCATAGGCTTCGAGTTGAGCAGAAGGGCTCAGCGACGCGCAGATGGGAGATATGGACAGTGAGTGATCGATAGAAAGAAAGAAAGAAAGAGGTGGTCGTCAAGCTAAGATAGGAGAGACACGAGGAAAAGAACGACCGAAGAGAGAGAGGAAGAGGAAGAGGAAGAGGGAGAGATGGAGATGGAGATGGAGATGAAGAGGTGGTCACTTCACGGCAGTACGGGTAATAATTGGCTGGCGGAAGTCCCGTATTGGCCTGTACAGGTACTGATCGGTACCTTCAGGGGGGACTTTTCCTCCTTCTTTTCTGTCTCCGCCCGCTTTCTCCGCTTCTCCTGGTACTCACTTCACTTGCTACATAGTAGTTAGTTAGAGTTACAGTGGAAGTACAGCAGTGCTTGCCGTACTTCCAGGTACCGGTACATCGCTCTGCAACGTTGACCGTTATAGTGTCAAGTCGGTAAAAAATAATCATCCACACAGGGGTCCGTGTAGACTCAGAATCAGGCTCTAACTTGGGTCGATTGCGGAGCAGCCTCTCATTGAGTCTGTCTCACCGCGTGAGACAAATCGAGACGCATAAAGTGTTTCTCCGATTACCTATCCCGCTATTCCACTGTTCGAATAGTTACATTACAATCCAGTAATCTAATTGGGCAATATTTGTCTATTACAGGTAGAATCGGAATATGGAATAGCATACCTACTATGCGATTATCAAGGAGCAGCTTTCACTTTCAAAAGTAGCTTTTCACAATCAAATATTTCCTCTGGAGTCTTGTTCGTGTTGAGCGCGCTCTCGGGGCTGGGCGATGTCTGTAGAACGATAAAAAGACCAGAAGATTTTCCCTGGGTTGATTCTGATATGTATAGGGAGAGAGGGTAACAGTACTGTGAATGAACTATGAATCTGGTGCCTGGAGAAGTACCGGTACCTCTGATGGCCCAGCCAACAGGTAGTCACCCCGCTTGCTGCGCGGGGAAGGAACAAAAGAGTCACTACCCTAGGTATACATTTTCAATCTTTTCTCTACTTCTACTTCCCTGCTCATCGACTTCATTTGGAAATCTATATCTTTGGCTCCTCATTCACTTAATTGAAAATCCTGCAGCTACTTCCTCTTCAGCGTAAATTTCCAAACCCCCTCTCAAATGGCCAAGAACAAAATCATCATCGACACCGATCCCGTGGGTTCCTTTCGCCCAGCCGCCAATTGGTCGTCATTTGCTAATTCATGACATTTACAGGGTATTGATGATGTTCTTGCTATGCTTCTCGCCTTTGCTGCGTCGCCCGACGAGCTAGAGGTCTTACTAGTATCGTTGACCTTCGGCAATATTGATGTGCAGAGGTGCGCTTCCTATTTGCAATCAGGACAATACAAATTCCGAACCCAGAGACCCAATTGACTCGATTATCGTGTATTTGACTGTACTGATTGTCCTTGTCATGTCGAAGTTGCCTACGAAACGTCATCTCGATGCTGCACATTCTCGACCGCGAAGTGCTGTGGAGAAAGAAACAAGGCAGACCAGAGGGCTTCGATACCCTGAGAGCCCACAAACCTATTGTTGCCCTAGGCGCACGCGAGCCTTTGGACGACCAGAAAATGCTGGCTGATTACTATCGTGAGTCATGGAATTTGCACCGTAGATTGGCTTGCCGCTAACTCATCGACCTATCTGCATTAGATGGCGCGGATGGACTGGGGAATATTCATTCGAAAGTGAGTAGTCACATCACTTCAAGGAGTCAAGAGTTCTGACACTCAAATAGAACCCTCATTTCACACCCGGCGAATCATGGGAGCATCTCTTCGACCCGATATCGGACCCTGGAGTTGTACCAAACGTGGAAGCTACTCCCTCGGCATCGCAACAATTGTATATCCCGTCCAAATTGTCGGCCTCGGATGAGATTCTACGCATTCTTGCCTCAAATGAGGAGAATACGGTCACCATTGTGGCTGTCGGTCCCCTGACAAATTTGGCGCTGGCTGCTGCTAAGGACCCGGAGACCTTTCTCCGCGTCAAGGAAGTCGTGGTTATGGGGGGAACTATAAACGAGCCTGGAAATGTATGCCTTTAGTTATTGACCAGAACTTCCCATGCCGGTGCGCTAACAGGATTTTTAGGTCACGCCCGTGGGCGAATTCAACTCGTTCGCCGATGCAGTGGCTGCTGCGCGAGTGTTTGCCTTGACTTCACCCAATCCACAATCCACGTTCCCGCCTAGCAAAATCCTACCTGCATATCCTCCCAGACTCAGCAAGAGATTGACTCTCAAATTATTCCCACTGGACATCACGAGCCAGCACAATCTGATTCGCGGCGACTTTGACCGCACTATTACCCCTCTACTGCAAGCCGGTAGTCCGCTTGCCGAGTGGGTGGATGCCTTTATGGCTCACGTGTTTCAGACCATTGAGCGTCTTGAACCGGGACAAGACGGCTCGAAAGCCAAACTGCCCCTGCACGACCCTGTGTGTATATGGTACGCGTTGACAGCAGACGATGCCAAGTGGAAGCCGACACCGACGTCACCAGAGGATATTCGAATCGAGACAGTGGGTCAGTGGACAAGAGGCATGTGCGTTGTAGACCGGCGGAATCGCCATAAGGTGGACCAAGAAACAGAAAGCCATGATGATCATGGTCTGTGGCTGAGTTCCAAGGCAGGAAACCGGATTATCAGAATGGGAGAGTCTCCCGGCCGGGATACTTTTGGCATGTTGTTGATGAATAAATTGTTTGGATAACTACTGTCTTTTCTCTTTTCTGGGTATGTCGTGCGACTTCCTGATTTTGTTTACTATAACATCCAAATAGACGGTGCATTTAGGACTAGATAAAACTTGACTAATTGACTTTCGCTACCACTTTGTTCATGCTAGGATTCATCGCTATTTCGTGTTTGGTTTTTGCCAGCCTAACGGAGAAGATGTTTTGAAGATCATTGACGCGCTTTTTGAATGGGCTTTTCTCGTGGTATGCATACCATCTAGGGATATGCGCAGATCAAAACTAGTACCCTTGCAGATTGTGTAGGCTGACTTCTTGCAAAATATGGTAAAGCAAGATCTATCAAAAATAATACGGAGCTCGACGACAAATTTTGAACTTCGATAGAATAAAGTACCAATCATCGAGACGAATCAATGTTCTTGTCGACTTTGGATTTTCCCAGTCATCGACATCTACAGTCTGTGGGAATTGTGAACTTGAGAAAATTTGAAGGACGCCTGGAATGCATTATGGACATATCTGGTACTGGAATGTGCAAGCCATCCGTCGAGAAACTAAGCCTATCGTCCGATAGGCGGACTCTTGTGACGCCCAAACCCAACGGCAAAGGCTTGACACGGTAGATCCATACCAGAAGAAAGTGATTCGGACATCTTTGTCTACGCCAGCGGTGCAAGTGTCGATATAAGACATTGAAACAGCCCACAGTGTACAAGGGGCCACCCTTGTATCTTGTCTGTCATTCTCGTTCAGCTCAGTCTCTCTTTCTACACCCTCAGGGCTGCCGAATTCTTTTTCATTCAGTATATTGACATTCATTTGAAAGAACATCACACCTACTATAAGTCAAAAGTATCGACCAGTATGTACTTGCAAAATATCCTCGTCTGCTCCGTGGCCCTGTTGGCAGGCACTACAACGGCCGCGAATTACCTTGGCGGAGGGGTACCTTCGCAACTACGAAAGCCTCGACCGGTGATGAACAGACCCATTTTCGACGACGTTCCCAGTTCTTCAGCTGTTGTCGCCTCCAGCATGGCTGCTAGTAGCAGCAAGGTGATGCTTCCCACGTCGGCTGCTGTCAGGGTCCAGATGTCGTCCTCAGCGGCTCCGTCATCGAGCTTCAAATCATCCGCGCGGCCCTCAAAGGCGTCCAAGTCTATGGCCAAGGCATCTTCATCCGTCCGGCACCATGCAGCCCAAGCGACGACCACCGGGAGCTCAAAGCTCAATAACCAGGGCGACGTCAGCGTGCCAGTTCAGGAAGTGACCAACCAGGCAATTGCGAACAGCGACAAGGATGACGACCGAGACAAGCCCTTCTGGATCAAATCACACTCTGTCAAGAGCGATAAACCGCATCCCAATGCCCCGGATTTCAGCAAGACTCTTGAGATGCGCGTCGACGACAAGGATAGCTGTTCTCTGCGCTGTCAGGATCTTGCCAACCAGTGTACCGATCTTTTGCCAAACGACAATGACTTCTGGTAAGTTTCCAATTCATTCCTGCTGTCGGGAGTGATTACTGATTATGTATTGTCTTGTCTAAGCTGGGAGAGTTATCCTTCTTGCCAGGACCGGTGCATCAAGGAGCACGTGGACAAGAGCTCGTGATTGGTCTTTGGCAAAGAAGACAAGGAGAGAGAACTGCCGTGATTGGCTGCTCCTTAAAAAATTCATCTTGAATATAGCCAATCAGAGAAGAATCTCGGACTACATTTATTCGTCTAGCCAATCGTTGTCAAGTAGACCGTATTATGTAAACCTTCACCTTGTCTTGCTGGTCTTTAACACTTGCATTCTAGTAGTTACAGAAGACATGCAGACGGATATTGAAATATCTACCACCTGCTTGCACTGTCCAATTCTATTATTCTAGGAAGCAGAGAGTATATATTGAATCAATATGATTGTTGTTATTCAGGAGATGGACGGAGTAAGTCGTGTGCCAACCCGACCAGCCCGAAAAAGGGAATTATTCCCTCTCGCGTGCTCTGCAGAAGGGTTCTTACAGGCCCATGATCTCCGCCAATCAGCGTGGATTGTTGGAGCACAAGGGCACGCGACAGTTCTGGCAGGTGCGAGCTCATGTGATAACTGCCAAAACTGCCAAAATAATAATTGATCCTCGAGATAAAAACTTATCTCGCATTGACTTACTGAGAATAGAGTCTCTTTTTCTTTTTCTTGTTGCACTCTCTACCCGTGTAACTCATATGATATCCACGTCAATGACCTTTGCTACTGACTTCAGTACGTCCTGAGCAAAGCCTTAATCTCTTCGTGCTGGTCCATCACTATTGTCTGTGGTGTGTAAAGGAGAGCTTTCCAGTATGCCACCACAGCCCTTGCCTCCTACGCCTGCTGCCTCTGGGGAATTCATTATCAAGGACGCTTCACTCCAGCCCGTCGATGCTATGGCCGAGCATTCGTTTGCTTTACCGCCCGCAGCATTGAGTTCGATTGCAGGGGATACCGCAGCTTTCAACGGCCCAAGTGCACACAAAAGCAACAGTCGCAAAGGATCGTTGGTGTCTCAAGTGCCTCCTTCCCCTGGATCTCCCGCTGGTGTAAGCGAGCGCAAGACCAGTGTCGGCTCGACTGCGCGCGCAGGAATGAAACGTTCAGCTGCCGTAGCTGCTACAACAACAATCATGGCGGCGTCGGCATCGGCATCAGCGGCACTGGATGAATTCAATTTACCGCCACCTCCTACAAGGTCCAGAAAGATCATTCAAATGAAGCCAAAGGCGACCCCGTCTGGTCGAGGTGCATCTGCCGCGACAAAACAGTCGCCGCAGAAGAAAGCCTCAAATTCCAAGTCGGCTGCTGGGGGTCCTGCGCCCTCAACGAAGAATAGCAGCAACACTGCTTCTACTATTTCAGTAGATGCGGCGGCCAATGTTGACGTACCCGGCTCAGCTGGTAGTCCGCCGTCGAACGGTAATAACGGGTCAAAAAAGAAACAGCCCAGTGCAACCTCTGCAGCAGGACGCAAGATTGCGCGAAAGACTGCACACAGCTTGATTGAGCGGCGGCGCCGGTCTAAGATGAATGAGGAGTTTGCGACCCTCAAAGATATGATACCTGCTTGTCGAGGTCAGGAGATGCACAAACTTGCCATTCTTCAGGTGAGTTTCCACAAACAGACCGGAAAACCCCCTAATCTCCAGAAAAAAAAAAGGGAAAAAAGACAAGACAGTACTAATGCATAGACTGCAGGCGAGCATCGATTATATGAACTATTTAGAAGAATGCATTACCGAATTAAAGAACAACGCCTCAACAACAGCCGGCCGGACATCCTCTGTATCCAAAAAACCCAGACTTGATGGTTCGTCCCATGTACCTCCGTCGCCTACGTCTCCCGAAATGATCGTCCCATTCGTGGCAAGCGACGAGTCCGAGTCAGCGTTTTCTTCAACCCCATCTTCTCCTGAGCCGCTTCAAAGCAGCAGCAACGCAATCAGCTACACACGAAACCAGCAACCGTCTACCTCAACATATTACTCATCGCCTTGCTTTTCCCCTCACACCGGCCCAGTCACAAGCGCAGGCCAGCAAGGTCAACTGCTCGACAGCGTCAATCATCCCATCCTCCCGTCACCTGCTTTGCGTCCATTGTATTCTCCACAGCTCCGGGCTCAGCAACAGCATTCAACTCCGTCTCATAACGACCTGCAAAGTCAACTTCAGTCTTATCGTGTTCCGCAGATGATTGCTTCCGCCACACCGTCGCCAGCGATATTGCCTCAACAACAACAACAACAACAACAACAACAACAACAACAACAACAACAACAACAACAACAACAACAACAACAACAACAACACCAACCTCAAAATCTACATAGACAAAGTATCTCATCAACACATACGGCCAGTAGTATGGCCAGCCCCGTCTTTGTCGCACACGATAGCATTATTGATCAGGAGGCAAGCGCGGCACTTCTGATGTTGAACATGGATCGTCGCGGGCCCCCACCATCACTACAAGGTAGTGAAAGTGGAACAAGGGACGAGACCAAGTCGACAGCTTCATCGGCTGTGTCGACATCGTTCTCAACTTCAGCAGTTCGAGACAGAAAAATGGGCATGAGTGTTAGAGACCTGCTCACGTCGTGAAGCCTTTTGACATGATTGTTCTTTGATATTATGTATATATATATTTTCTACACGGATTTACTGTCAGATTCCGGAAACAAAAGCATTTGTAAAGAAGCGTGTCAAGAGTTAGAATGAAATTGATGTTAATGACGATGATGCAATGATTCCATTCCGGTTAAATATGCTACTGTTATGTGCGGTTTGCGTTTCTAGAGATATCCAGAATCTGTAGACAAACTCTAAGCATGAACCATGGTCCATGTGTAAGAAATAAAGAAACCAGATCCCGCTGAGTGACGGGACGGAATGAAGCGCGTTTTCAATTCGATTTCGAGGTAAGAGAAGATGAATGAACGCCGCTATATGTAGTGCAAAGACGAAAAGGAGAAAAGAAAATTCAATAAAAGAATGCCGAGACACGACGTAGAATGCAAACAATGCTAATAACATGAACTTGAGCATGCGATGATGATGATGATGATGAAGTAGAAATAGAAAGTGTACTGTACAGAGGGAGTAGAAGGAAAGAAAGTAGTATGGCTCGGTGATTGGACGCGAACCGAGCAGATAATTTAAATATCAAAGCTCCATCTCCATTTGGGAGGCTGCATCTGATCTCGTGATCTCGGCTCGTTGATTTCCAAATGTATAGTTTCAATACTCTTGTTGGTATCTCTATTCGCCGCAACGGAGAGATTGAGATACGACGGGTGGAGCGATGCCTTATTGGTGTCTGCTGGCGTTCGCTTGGAACCGGGGCGAGAGTAAGGTGTGTCGGGCCATTGGAGGGAGTCGTCCAGCGACCCCATGCTCGATGGCGATGCGGATGGTGAGTGAAAAGAAGGTGATAAGGGGAGATGCCATTCGTCGTAGGCAAGCGCGTTGGTCATGAAAGTCGATCGCGGCGTCTCTATTGAGGTCGTAGCTGCGGTGGGTGGGGGTTGAATAGGGTCTGCGGCTCCATCAACGCCGTCTGGCGACGTCAATACCGTATCAAGTTGAAGCGTGGCCGGGCGATGCTTCTTGTGGGTTTCGAACGTGCGCCGATAGGAATTGGTGGCCTTGTTCATCAGCCACGAGGGTCGTTCAGAAATCGAGCTCAATTGTCCTTCCTGAATCAGCTCCTCGTCTTCGGCTTCATCCTCTTTCTCTGTCTCCTTGAGCTTCATATCCATGCGACTTCGTCTTCGTACACTCGAATTGCGGCTTTCGCGGAAATCATCGTAGCGGGCTTTCCCGGCCATGACCTTCGCACTAGGCGGGGGCTGTAGCATCCATCGCGTCTCTGCACGGCTGGTCGGTCCGCTTACTATAGGTGGATGTAAATCGTTTACCGGCGGCGCTCTTGCGATGTAGTATTTATTCGAACGATTGGTCCCAGACCGAAATCGGCCAGAGATACCATTCGACGACCCTCGGCCTTCTCCTTCACCACCCTCTTCCTCCTCCTCTTCCCCCCACAATACTTCGTCTTCTCGTTGGAACCGTGACCAATGAAACCGTTCACTCAGAGATGCCTTCTCCCGACCCGCTGACATGACAGAACCTTCGACCGTCATACTAGACGTAGACGAAAGTCTCGGCAGTGCATCACACTGGTTATTCCTGGCCCGATGTCGACGGGCCGGGGGTCCCGGCCCCAATGCAATCTCTTCCATCCATCCGGCATTTGTACTAAATGGTGTCGGTTGAGGAAAAGGCCGCGGCTGATCCGTGACTACCGCGACGGATTTGGCTTGTTCCCGTTGAGTCCGAATAGCCTCTTTCTTCCTGCGACGTCGATCCTCGGCAGCGGCACATGGAGTGCAGGTTGCATAGTAGAATATGGCCGACTGCACCCCTCGGGCAAACCACATGGCGGGCCCCGGATACCTTTGTAGACAGGCTGTGACGAGAAAGTATCTGAAGTCACTTTACGACCGTAGAGAAAGGCGTTGCGCGCAACGACTGGAACCAAGTGCGGAGGGCATGGAGGACGGCAGCAATCGGATGGACGGCTAGGTGAATATGCGGACGGCTTGACTGTGTATGTAGAATTGAACAAACAAAAAGAATTTGTACGACGACTGTACTTGGCTGTCACTCAGCGATAGTTGCAAATTTGAAGCAGCGATTCGATGTGGCGTTGAATTCTTGTCGTGTCTTTGGGCTGCAGCATAACAGATGTACACAGCCTCACTAGTCTTTATTTACCCGCTAAGGCCTGCAATCAGTCGCAGGAATTGGGCTTCTGTGTGGTAACGATAGGATGCGAATAGACAAAGCGAGAGTAGAAGCCCAAATGCGCTATACAGAATTGCGATGGTTGTGAGCGGAAAAGACTCGCGGAGGACCACGAAGACGAAGAGATGTAGAGAAGAGTTTAAAGAGAGGAAGATGTAACAAGGGGAAAGGCGAGGGGAATTAGCCGTAGCCCCGTACAGTACGGAGTACCTACTACCAACTATGGAGTACGAAGTAAATAATACTGGTTGGTACGGAGTACTCGGTATGGGAGTACTTGGTACTTAGAGAATACAAACTGTAATGAGTGAAACAAGCACATGCTCTCTGCAGGGGCCAAACGCGATGTTTTACTTGTTGTATTATTTGTATTTAAATACTTACGTATTTACGTATTAGGGGTAATACCGTAATATTTCGTGTTTGGAGTAGTAGTTCCACGGCACCGCCCTGATCTACAGCCACTGATTGGTCAGGAATGCTGGGCATTGCCGCCACTAAAGTATCAGCTTTCCGTTTGCGGCTTAACGCAGATGTCAACCCGCGCTTGGCGTATTAAGCATACAAATACCTATACTACAGTACAGACTGGTACTTCTTGAGTACTTTTCGGTGATTGTTGGCGAGGACGTATGTACTATTTGCACCTATTGATCGTACTTAATATCTTGATATCAACTGTTCAGAAATCATGAATCATGGTTGCTGGTAATACGGTCTAGACCACTGGTGTCTGCGCAGAATCGCAACCTGCCAACTGCATGCAATGAACGTGGGAAAAATCTGGGCAACAATGCAAGAACAAGGAAAGCCCTCTGAAACGCCATGTCTCAAAGGGTTCAGATGCAAAAGCCGCATACGAAGTGTTGGATAAAAACTTATTGGCCTTCTGGTCTACCAGCGTAGAAACATGCTAGTTATAGGTGTCTCGAGACAAGGGCACCAATATCGATATGACTTCTCAAGTCCTTATCCTGACCAGCAAATGACATCTCTGGTTTCAGGCTCGTCTCGTGTACGGACACTGTGTTATATGATGACCATCCGAAGCTCTGCACTTGCAAGCCACAATATCAATGTGACGGGCAGTCCGATTGTAATATGGGTCTGCCGACAATCCTCCCACATTATAGAGGTAGATCACACCATAGACAGACACTGCGTTTGTTTCTATCTTCCCCAGAAGGATTTGAACATCCCTCCCCATGACACTGCAGTCGTTGCGCCTTTGCATTTTCGCACTGCTTTTTACGACATTCCGAGCAAAGCCAGCCGTCGTTCGGATGACAATGACAGAAGTCTCCATCGCCCGGGAGAAAAGTGTACGGCGTGAAAAGAGAAGGCGATTTAGTATATTTGCGATCTCTATGCGGGTTCCCAGCGGCCCAGCATTCAGTGCATAGATAACGTGTTCGAGTACGCCATGCACTTGTATTCTTGGCAAACGACTCCTGTTTTCACGCAAGAAGGTTTTGTAATATCACCCCCTCGCTATCTTCAGCCTCGAACTCAACCCGCAGGAACGTAAACCAAACTGTGGGAGGGGGTGTTGCTCACCCGGACAAGACAACCGTCACATATAGGACTGGAACAGAGCCGACAAAGTCCAAAATTATATCCTTTGCGGTGTGCCGGTTCCACGCAGTGCATCTGCGTACGCTTTTTCAAAAGTTTCCAATACGGACTCTGGTGACAGCCGACGAATAGACCCTCTCGCACATTTCCATCCGCGTGGTCTGGGGTGGTAGCTGAGTCCTCGAGCCCCGGAAAGCCATGCAGCAGAGCTCTAAAGTCACTGTTGACGCGCGATAGTTGAAACAAATCACCCATTCCCATATGAGATGCGAGAGTAGAAGCTACAGGCCAGTGCCGGAGTAGGTCAATCATTTCCGGCATGGAGCATAGTTGAGCCCGGCTTGGGCCCTGGAATTGGCAACGTTGTATACACGATAGACGGTCTTGAAGTTTTATATTAGACGCAGGAGTTGCCAGTGCAGCACCAAAAGTTTATACGAAACAGTAAAGACCTGAATATACCGACTCAAATGAAGACAGTTCAAGTACTTTCTCCGATGGCGACAGTCGAACGGATCCAGCCGCAATCACGTCCGGAACGAGCACAGCAGCCAAATCTCTCAGCCAACTCTCCGTCAAATGAGTAACGATTGCTCATAAAGCGATCAAGAGTGATCCATTAGATAGTCCAGATGCTGCGTGCTATGCAGGCATAAAGCCGCAGCGTAAGAGGTGGGCATCAACGGAGTAGACGAGGCTGATGCGATCGAGGGGATCTGCAAGGCGAAGATACCGTCGTTGGCCAGCACCTCATGTCAACGCTGAAACACAATATGAGCTGCCGACAAGCTCTTACTCTTAATTTGGAAAAGAAATTGTAATAAGCAGCTCGTAATATTGGACAAGATAATTGATTTAGAATAGGAAGAAAGTAATATTTAGCACGGAAACATTCCACGAGTTGTTGCCAAGACCCAAAACTAAAGCAAAGTGGAGCTCTGATATTCCATCTGTAATTATCGCATGTTGCGCCGCCTTTCATCTCAACAACACTTCCCCGGCCGTAACTCACACGCCTTTGATGCCGATTATGACCACAATTCTATTCGTCTTCTGAACGCTTTTCTTAGATTTATCACGTCTTCATCAAGACCTCTGCTACGGGCTCCATCCCATGTGATGAATTGAGTCGGATCCTCGGCAATCCTGGAAGTTCAGCGCTCGCGCGACAGGGTATTCCTCAGCTGGAGAGCTTGCGCCAAACAGAGGCAAGCTGGGCTGATACTTGACGGAATCTACTGGAACAAATACATACCCAAAACTCATTGCACCAGTCGCCTCGGTCGCCATGTCTCTCAGCTCATACGTCAACAGTAAGTTCTTCCCCTCTGCTCAACAATACCGAGCGCATTGTGCCGTGCCCTTGAATCGAGCTGCAGAATAACTTCTTCTTTCTTCAATGTGAATAATTACTAACGAGCCAAACTGCAGAAAAAGTCCTAGTCATCACTGTTGACGGCCGAACATTACTCGGCACTCTTCTCTCGACCGACCAATTGACAAATCTCGTTCTGACGCAGACCATTGAACGCATAATTCGAACTCCCGAAGATCCCGAGCCCAGTTCTGAGATTGAGCATGGTCTTTATTTGATTCGGGGTGATAATGTCGTCGTCTGTGGCGAGGTAGATGAGGGTATTGATAACGATATTGATTGGAGTAAGGTGAAGGGAGAGGTTATTCGGGGTACGAAAAATGTCTGATCGGAATTTTTTTCCTTCTTCTCAACATTCCCGCTGGGAATATTCGGGCCCAGCCGACAGTCGGACTGAATGATCTTGATAATATGCCGGTGACCTTGAAGACAAAATCTCTACAGTCATCCCTCAGTGTCGAGAAACAAGGCCATGATATCCCGTGTTAGGTACACTTTACGAGATTACGAAAATCATTGAGGAGAAAGGGGTGCGAGCAACATGCGGTCCGGTTACAAAGATAACCTTACTAGATAACAGATTGATCTACGTGATGTTGTGATGAAAATATATCAGAACTACATCTCCCGAGATCTTCGAGTCATTTAGTGGGACGACATTGCTGGGAAACAGGACAAATGCCGTTACATTGGTGCATCATTAATCGCACGTTGGAACGTTGATACGCGAAAATAGTAAATGATGATACATTTTGATGTGATCTGTCCAGTTCGAGTGTCCCCGATGTCTCTAGATGCAAAACGTAATCAAGACTATCAAACAAAGCGCCCTTGCGTATTATCCTATCGAACTAAGATCAAGTGGTACACTACTCCCTCTTCCAGCGCGGTACCTGCGCACTCCACCAGTAAAAGGACGAGGTTTCGGAAGTAAGCTCTCGTCCTGGAATTTGAAGCGATTATCTTGAATGGCACCCCGGTGTGGTGCCGGTGACGATGGGTGCGAAACTGGGGTCGATGTCCCGTTGCTAAGAGTATAGGCACTCGGATCTAAAGCTGACCGACCTTGACTTCTAATAGAATGGTCCTCGTATGACGTTGGTCTCGATGACATGGGTGTGGACGATGCAGACTGACGCCCAGGAGGAGCTAGCAAGGGTGGTGATGTTGGTGGACCAGGGGGTGGAGGAGGAGGACTTGAGACTGGTAATGATGGTGCTGAGCCTGGTGGTGGCGGTGGAGGAGGAGGCGCCGGAGGAGCTGGCGGATTATGTGAGTTTCCAAAAGCGTTTCGAGCAGCTTGCATTGCAATTGAGGCGCCCGAACTGCTGTTCCCATTGGGCAGTGGTGGGGTCAATGGGGGAGCTGAAGGCGGTGGTGGAGGAGCCGAGACAGGAATTCTGGGCGCAGATGAAGAGGGTGGTGGAGGAGGAGGTGGAGGAGCGTGTGAAGTCGTCGACGCTGCTGCGCTGCCTGCTGAGGATGTAGGGGGAGGAGGAGGGGGCGGTGGTGCTGAAGGCGCCGTACCAGACGGCTTTCGCGATGCCAGAGGAGGTGGACGTGGAGGAGTCTTCCCCGAGCCAGGTAGGGGAGGGGGCGCTCGAGGTGGAATTTCCAAGGACGAAGAAGGTCGAGAAGCAGGCTTTGGTGGTGGCTTTCGCAGGTTGGCGACTAAAGGATTTGGGGCAGGTGAGTCTGATACAGAAGGTGGAAGGGGAGGTGGTCGAGCGCCTGGCGGCTTGGGAGGTCCCCCTAATGGTGGCTTGGGCGCTGCGCTGGTTGCAGCCCTTGGACGAGTAGACTCTGAATCTGACATATATGAAGAATCCCTGCTGGCGCCAGTGTCGATGCCACCGCGACTGCGCAATTTCGGCATTCCTCCCGCGAAAAGGCCTGCCAACTGAGGCGCACCACTAGTCACACCGGAGCTTGCATTTTCGTCTCTGGCAGGACCCGTATCACTGCTACTTCGATGTCTGTTTGCCGAAGGAATCGGAGGAGCCAGCCCTGAAGGAGCCTTTGGCATGCCCGGCACTGGCGGTGCGCCTCCCAAGGGACCACCTCCGGACTTGTTATCTTTCGCAATGATTGGCGCGGACCGATCATTGGTGACGGCTTTCTTTAACTTTGGGGCACCTTTTGTGATATCGGCGAAGAGAGCACTCTACAAGAATCAGTCAGCAAACGGACACAAAGACAAAGGATGACCCCTCGACGGTTAGATTGAGGTCGACAATTCCGTTCGTTTTCGAGTGAAATGACGACGTACCCTATTTGCTGCGGCAGCTTTTGGCGGCATCGCAGGCGTACTTCCTCCAGGCGGGGGTGGAGGAGGCGGCGGAGGACCTCCCATGCCCGGCGGAGGAGGAGGGGGCGGCGGCGGCGGAGGAGGCATTTCGTTCTATCTGAACAATCGTAGGTGAAGCTAGCAACTGAGCTTCAAGCGTAAGAACTAGAACGAGCCGCCGAATGCCCGTCAGGCAGGTGTGCGAGGATAGAAACCAATGGCGCAAAGGTATCGATTCGAAGAGAAACCGAGTCGGCAGATATTGGATGATGCTGATCTGAGACAAATGAAGCCGAATGAGCAATAATCTGTATCTTCAGAATATGCAACATGCAGCACGTTCGGATGCTCGTGCTGGGCGAGGTAGGGAGCTGTATAAGTGGTTATAAGTGGTCGTTGACTAGTTCTGTTGTTGGAGAGTCAAGTTAAAGAGCGACGATGTCACTGGATGCTCGCGTGGCTGTGGGCAATAATAGAGGACGCTCTAACCCGAAAAGGAAAGGACTACGAATCTGTTTCAGGCAGCCAAAACTGAATGCTTAGTCATGGACTAGTTATCCCCAAGGTAGCTGGATCAATATTTCCCCGCTCCGGTCCGGCCAGGATCGCGAACCGCACTTGCTGAATGAACTAACGCAGTCAACAGTTCTTCCGAATTGATGCACGATGCAAGCTGATCTTTCAATTTTTGAGTAAAGACGCTTTCGAAACGTCACTCTAGCCATGCCCACTCCATCAGTCACAATGAGTGGGCTCTTTCTGCGACCTCGCAACGCGCGTAAAGTGCGAATTGGAGTCTGTCAATTTTGCAAAGCTGCGGACAAAGCCCCATACTCCACCTTCAAACAACGTGCTTTTCCCGACTGCAGTTCAAGAACAGATGCCAATGGTACATTATTGCGCTCAAATAAGGCTCGTTGTTGGACTTCTCGCTCGCCATTTGTCACAACTCTACAGCCTTCCAGGGCCCTGTCGTCTTCGACAACGAATGTCGACGCTACCGTGACCGAAATCCAGCAGAAATTCGAAGCCCTGCGACGATCCAATAAAGCAGCGCCAGAGGAAGAAGTGATTGCACTTCTGCAGCAATGCTTGCATGTGGTGGAGGCTGGGACGAAAGCGCAACATTCGCACGAGGCACAACATCCAACTCCGACGGGGCCAGCGACGACCGCAGCATCGTCGCTACTGGATCTCAACGAAAAGCACATCGGTGCCAACTACTCGAAAGCGTCCCGAGCAGCACAGTCTCGTATCGCGGACATCATTTCCAATGTTTCGACCGAGCTGTTAGTAGATGAAAAAGTGTTCATATCTCCCGCAGCTCTGGAAATTTACACCAAAATCCACCTCCTTCTCAAACGCGCCGATTACTTCCATCTCATATTTTCTCTCTACGCTCAAAAACCTATTCCAGTAGCCAACACCGATCCTGTCCAATTCCGCCCGCCGAGTCCCAACAGCGTGAAAAATGCTGTTCCTTCCAAATTGGCGAATGACGCCTTGGATATTGCCTTGGAACAAAAGAATTTGTCACTTGCGCTTGCCATCATCGACGCAACCTTTTGCATGCCAGCGTTTACGAGAGCTAAACTATTGAAGAATGCCGCGGTGCCTCTTGCTGGCCTGGCAACTGCGCCGCTTGCCTCTTATGCTGTGGCGACGTGGGCTGCCAGTTTGCAGAATACAATGGATCCGTCCATGGCGACGGGCATTACGTTTACCGCTACTTTGGCGTATATCGGCTTCACCTCGTCTGTCGGGGTGATTGCCGTTGCTACAAGTAACGATCAGATGGAGCGAGTATCGTGGGCCCCTGGAATCCCCCTCAGACAACGTTGGCTCCGAGAAGAGGAGCGCGGCGCACTGGATAGAGTAGCCATGGCGTGGGGATTCAAGGATCCGTACCGGAGAGGCGAAGAAGAGGGAGAGGAATGGGAGAATCTTCGCGAGTTCATCGGCATGAGAGGGATGATACTTGACAAGACAGAGTTGATGGAAGGGATGCAGTAGACTCCAAACTCTTAGAAATAACATGTACTCTACGCATTTCACAAACATCCTCGATAGACCTGTAAATATTTGCAGATTCGACTCTAGACCCAACTATAGCGGTGTCCTATTGACGATCTAGCTTCCAATCCCTCAATCAACAGCATCTCACAAGAAATCTCAAGCAGAACCCAGTACATTTAAGCACTAGATTTAGTAGAGGCGCTTGGGAGGAGACATGGAAGCCTTGATGACAAGACTTCCAACGTTCTGCCAGCCCTTCTTGAGAAGAGAGACCAGGTAGTTGATGGCAAGCATGATGTTGGAGATGAGCTCGTCCTCAGTCATGCCAACGTTGCCGACGGCGACACCCAAGCAGAGAACCTTCTTGAGCTGGAACTTGATGGTGGACTTGACTTCGGTGACCTTGGCGTCCATGTCTTCCGCGTGGGAGATGGGGGTAGGGAATTTACCAGCTAGAATACAACCACAATTAACACCACGAGCCAGATTAGAGGGTATAAAATTGGCGCGCTGAGGCAGGAAGATTCTACTCACCCCTAGAAAGACCGGGTCCCAAAATACGGGGAATCTGCTTGATCAGAGTATCGGAAGCGACGAAAGCGTCGTACTTGCGAGCAAGCTTCTTGATGAGCTTCTTGTTCTTGTTGAGCTTCTTCAAGTCATCGACCGAGGCGGATTCCATGCCCAAGTGCTTGGCACGATCGAGATCGTGCTGATCACCGATGATGCTAATCGCGTATTAGCAACTCATTTCCCGGGCGAGACTTTTCGTTCTCCCCAATGGGAGAAGAGAGGAAGGGGCGACACGGTGTGGACATACCAGACAGTCATTCCCGGGCGAGGAACATTGGGAAGGCGGATGGTACCGGAGAAACGCTTGTCACGCTGGGGATCGTAGTTCTTCAAGCCGATCTGCAACTCGACGGTCTCGAGGAAGTTACGCTTCTTGGTGTTTTGAGAGTAGTCCAGAAGCTGTTGGACATTTTGACGCACTCCGGCTGTTGGCACACAAGGAATTGAATGTTAGCGGACGGATTTCCCAGTTGTCAATAGATCAAGCACAACAGAAGTGACTCCTTACCGACTGTGATCTTAGACATGATGGCGACAGTCTTCCAGAAGAATGGGAGATTCTTATGGTGTGGCTCTGCGTAAAATGTCGTTCAGACTTGGAATATCAAAGTCGAGAAGGAAAGATTGAACAGTTCGATGAGAGAAGAAATTTCCCCCGCTTGTGGGAAGCCAGCCGGCGCTAGACCTAAATGGGGCTAGCATGCCCTAAAATTTCGCGGCCGGGTGTCTCTGCTGAGTCAGCTTGGTCCTTGACTTGCTGGTTCATTTTAGGGTTGGCAACTTGTGTTGTTCCTGATTGCATCTGTACAAGCTGATACAAGCTGATGCAAAGATATGCCAAATGGTCTGGCGAAATAATTGAAATCGACATTCTTTGATAATAAGATATTCTCTCCCGGACTGCCTGACAGAATGGGCTGAATCTTCGACATTTTGCCACTTACAGTAAGTTGTCGCGGCTCCGTAGTTAGATGGTACAGGTGGAACGACTAGAATGGGTGTCAAATGTCAATATACAGGAGTGCATAATTTATGCTACATACTGGATCTATATAGTTACTCATACTAGATGATGTGCTCTGTATGGGGCAGTGTTTAAATACAGAAAGAAAAGCATACGATTGGTTGTCGCACGAAATGACCATGCTGCTACAAGGAAGGCGCGTGCGGCTGCCTTCAGGGATGCCTCGTGCTCCCTAAAAGCCTCATCTGACCGCGAGCTGCCCAGGTCATTCATCAACTTCTTCATTATTTACAGATCAGAACAGCCCAGACATACACATAGACACAGAACTGAGCGGCATATATATCCTCTCTTGTTCCACACTCCCTCACTTAAAAGTCAAGCAATTCGCCATCTTAGGGATACTGCTGCTCAGATCTGTGACATCGACAAACATCTTCAGTAGCTTTCATTTTTCTTCTATTCCAAGGACAGTTCCTACCTAGTGACTCTCACTTTTGTCCGACCATGGCTACTTTCCACACAGTTACCGACTACTACAACAGTATACCGTCACTCGCAACACAGTTCCTAGACATTGATGATGCTCGTAATTTCCAAAAATGTCAACAAACACTTCTAGACAGCTCCACGCGCAATTTCGTGCTGGATTTCGGTGATCAGAATGCATGGTGCGCATTCGATCTGCAAACCGAAGACTTTACAGCTTTGATGAAAGAACAGGTACGAGCCCAGCCAGCATTGCACGGCCAAACCACTGATAACCAAGCTCAGAGACCCCCTATGTTTGGGACGAGATGGATGTGAGTGTGTTTGACGGTAGAGAGCAATCCAAATTGGTGCTGATGGTAGTAAAAGCCATCTATGGGCTCCCGAAACACAGAAGGAATCGGTTAAAGTATGTGGCAGACCACATTTGCTACCTGGCAAAGCTAACAAACAACATCTAGCATCTGGCATCTCAATACGGCCTCTCTTACCGCTTGATCAAGATGATGTGCACGGATCCGGTCAGGCAAATGGAGACGACAGTGTCTCGATCAACGTCGACCGGAGATTTTCTGCATCATGACAAGTACGAGGACAGATCTTCTCCACTGAGTGCGTCGGCAGATTTAGAAGGAGCCTATGCTCTTCATCCTGTGGGCCCCTCGGAAATTGGTGCAAGAGGATTGTCTCCAGAACATCTATCGTTCTCCAGTATCATCAATCAGATATGGCATTTTTGCTCCGTGGACTACGGCCCTAGATGTACGTCACTACTCTTCGGCTCCATCAAGTAAAAGCTAATTGCTCTAGATACTTGCATTGGTTACAATTCTCTGTATACTGTCAGAGTCAACGATAAGAGCATAGACAACGGAAAGGGTCTGCCGGAGGGAAAGCGGTTGTGGTGTTGGATCGTCGTATGTGACGACGGTATGTTTGCTCGAATCAACTTTTCCAAAAGCCTCACAAGAAAAACTTTCTGACGCCTTTTGTTTCGTACTCAGGGACTGTGGTCTCCATGCAGGAGAATCCTTTCCCTGGACCATACCGACCCTCAGTCGAAGAAGAAAAAGTGTTGATTGCTGCTACTCGGCGAAATGTGGTCTCTATCTTCTCTGGTGCATCGAAGCAATATCGCCCTGTTTCTGACAACGAGTCGTTGGTATCGGTGAGAGTTCGACATTTTTCCAGCTCTGAGCCTGACGAGGCCAGTATTAAGCAGGAAGACGGCCCTGGTTTGATATTGTATTATATGTTTGACGACTGGGTCTCGAGCTACCGTCTCGTGGCCAGGAGGGAACATAAATACGGAGCGCTACTGGACGAGCTGGTAAGTGCTATCGATTCAACATGTCGAGTGTCATCCCAATACTGAGTCACGATCTAGAGGCAAGACATGTTGAGGAAACCTAATGTCGACCTGGTCGATGATTTACACTGGCTCGGACGGCGGTTGGCTATTCTGAAAAATCTTTATCAGAGCTACGAATTGGTCATCACTCGTATTTTGCAACGGCAGCGTCTTTTGCGTGACGAGGCAGCTCAATACCGACGTGAGGCGCTTCGAAATGCCGGGAATGTCTCCAATGACACAGATTACAACGATTCCGTGCGGATGCCTCCTGGTCTGACAGATCTTTCAGGAGGCGGAGGAGTGGACGCTACTGCCGGAGTGCGACTTACTTCAGCTGCAGTTGGCCGCTTTGAGCGTTTAGCAGACCGAATCCGTTTATACTGTCTGAGTGAGATTGAAACTTGCTTGGCAGAAAAGGAGACGCTGACTTTCATGGTGAATGAGCTCTCACATTCTGATCGTACCAGAAAACTGGACTGACTGTGTCTCTAGAATTTCAATCTAATCGCTCTGAAGGACTCCCAGGCAGTTGAGAAATTGACTCGCATCACAATTCTACTTGCTAAAGCAACAATACTATTCCTTCCTGTCAGTCTCATGTCGCAGTATTTCAGCATCCAGATTCCAGACATTGCGAACCCGCTGTCTCTACGAGCATACTGGATCTCCTTTGCGGTTTTGATGGGCTGCGCGATCGCATTGTTGTCTCTATTTGGATACGTTAGTGACACCCTTGAAGGGAGAACGATCTATCAGTCAGTGACGAGAGCGCTTTTCAGTTCGTCAAAACAAAAGTCGAAGGAACTCATGTCTCAGCGGCGTCCAGCACGATAGAGACGTATTGAGAGATCGAAGCACGTGGTTCATATACCATTGACAGATAGTTTGGTATCCCGAAGGCCAGATAGAGCTGTATCAGAGACAACAGACTAATATAGCCAATCCAAGACAAGACGGAGAGATTTGGAATTCAGAAGTCATTTTTGCTGGTGGCACCTTCTCTCAAAGAATCCAACCTCCCGCTCCTGGCATGAGGCGACTTCCTACAGTAAAATGATCGAATGCTGGTGCCTGCAGATGAAGGGTGGAATTGGTGAAAGTCAGACTGATTGTCGAGGTCGGAGCCATATAGACACCATCTGATCGTGATTATTGACTTGGATCTGGAATAGACAAGGACAACACCGTGTCCTCTCTCGTCAGGCAGACAAAATATGTAGCATGATGCGGAAATTTGTAGCATAAAATTGGACACGTGCCCTCCATTTCTCCCTTGATCTGTTATTCTTGAATGAAGCTCTCTAGCTCTATAAATTATTCTATATTTTATGTTATATCCGTTGCCTCTTTCAAAGATCAAGTCTACCTAAAAGTTAGTGACTACAATTACGCCGAGGTGAGTAGGTCCTGGTCCTAAGAGATTCTGCCCGAACTCGTGCTCTTTCCGCCTTTTCGCGGGCAGGCGATAAAACCCAACGCAGACTATCCCTTTTTGAGCCGCCAGCCTAACTCTCACTCGCTCGCTCTCTCGCTCTGTCTCTCTCTCACTCTCTCTACTACTCTCTCACTCTCCTCGTGCAACTTCGTTCTTCTTCCCTCTTATCATCCAAATCGACTTGCTTTTCATTCTTGAACTGCTCGTGCCCTTCAACTCGACCTCTATCCTCAATCTATGTGAGTGGTTTATCCAGTTCGATCCCTCCCACTACTGTGTGCCCGCTTTCTCTCCGTCTCCCCTGGCCCAACACGGCTTGCAATTGCTACCATGACAAGTGGTCGCAGGTGGGAAAAATTCCACCGTGAATCACCGAGACAGACCATTTCCCCCCTCCCCACTCCATATATGATATTTGCATTAGAACCGATGTTCGACTTTCTTTTGGCTTGTCGCCTGTGATTCCGACCAACTCTTTATTGATACACTTGTTTGTTCCGCCCGGCGATCTGCGCAATGCTCATCGCGCCTCCTGAAATGTGTTTTTTCTTCCCGCCTTGTTTTTTGTTGTCATTTTATGCAACTCTATCGCCACCTCACATCAATTTTCAACCCTTTCGCAAGATCCGCGAATTTCATGTCAGCTGATATTTTATTATTCGATTTATCTAGCTGTCTGTACAAACCCCTCCACAACCGCCAAAATGGGTTTGATGGTCTCGAAGTTATTCGACCGGCTGTGGGGTAAGAAGGAGATGCGTATTCTCATGGTCGGTCTCGATGCCGCCGGAAAGACCACCATTCTCTATAAGCTGAAGCTTGGTGAAATCGTCACTACTATTCCTACAATCGGTCAGTCGACTCCCGTTGTCCCTTGATCCGGTTTGCCCTTTGCAAGAAACGTTTCTGCCTGGGCGTTACAAAAACACCACGACTGACCGGAAGATGTCGACGATAGGATTCAACGTCGAGACTGTCGAATACAAGAACATTCAATTCACCGTGTGGGATGTCGGCGGTCAGGACAAGATCCGTCCTCTGTGGCGACACTATTTCCAGAACACGCAGGGTATCATTTTCGTCGTTGACAGCAACGATCGTGATCGTATTGTCGAGGCTCGCGAGGAATTGCAGCGCATGCTGAACGAAGACGAACTCCGTGATGCTCTTCTCCTTGTTTTCGCCAACAAGCAAGACTTGCCGGTGCGTATTCAGCCGTGGATGATAATCTTATAGATCGGACGTTATTGACAGCGATGCAGAATGCAATGAGCATTGCCGAGATCACTCAGCAACTTGGTCTTCAGAGCCTGACTCGCCGTGCCTGGGTAAGTTTGCCGTCTACTGGTCGACCTTTTCGGATCAACACGAAAGCGATGCTGACCTCTTTTCTTATAGTACATCCAATCCACTTGCGCTACTACAGGTGACGGTCTGTACGAAGGCCTTGAGTGGCTTGCCGAGACTTTGCGGAAGACTGGACGCGATTAAATAATGATGGGGGAAAAGAGGATGGAGAAGATGGTCGATGGCCTTTTTAGCTTCGACCTCTCCTTCTCTCCTTTTGTGCGTATAGGTGTTATCCCTTAAGGGACTGGAAGCGCGGCGAGCCGTTGAAATGATAAATATTACTCTCTCAAGAAGTGGGAATGGTCCATGAGCTCCTCAATGTGGAATGCGAACGCAAAAAGAGTCGAATCATTTCTGTGCAAATGGGTTGGAGAATGGCGGAGAAAAAAAGAAGACTCATTTTGACTAAGCGTTCATATTTGTGTTCTTCCTTTTTTTTTTCTTATAAGACGACTCCATGTAATTTTTTTATTCTGTTCTCCTTGCAGTTGCCGTTTCACATTACCTCTCTCTTTCTATATCTCTCTACCACGCTCTTCCTACCGTGTTCAATCGATTACTTTACATCTTTTATTTGTCCGGATTTTCTGTGCTAGACGATAAGATTGGGAGGAACAGTTGGTAGAAGGTAAGTCTAGAAAGTATGGTAAAATGCGAGACCTGCAGCAACAAGCAGTCACAATGAAGCCATGGGACACAAACCATTCTCGGTGGATGATAGATGCTTAAGTGTTGTTCTATACGGAGTGTTTACAATTCAGAAAATAGCAACTACGCAGCGCAACATTGATAGAAATAAAAAACTCGCAATTGATCCATTTCTAATCCAGACTACCAAATCCCAGGGAAAAGAGAACTTATAATATCAATTCGCAAAGAAACGGCAAAGAATATCGCATCTCCTCCACAGCCAAAGCGCATGGGAAGCCTCGTCGGAACGTAGCCCTAGCTTAGCCATAACGTGAAAAAAAAAGGAGGACGCGAGATGAAATTGCTCTACAGAGCCGGGAACGGAAAGAAATCCAGAGAGCCGTAAAAAAAAATAAGCCTGGATAACTCTCAGCAAGCCGCCGTAGCGGAGCTCCGATAAAATAGAATGTTTATTTACATAAGTAAGTAAACCTCTACTGATGATAGATGAAGAAAAAGAAGAAAGAAAAAGAAGAGAAGAAGAGAGAAGGAAAGTCTGGGAAAGGCGAGATTTAAAGGGCTGGACGGATGATAGACGCTAGAGCGGATTGGGGTTAGGGCCCGTGCAAAAATTTGCTTACGATTTGAGAGATCCAAAAGGAGGTGGTAGTTTAGGGCTAGGGTTAGAATTGCTCAGGTGATTAGACGAGGAGTTTACATAAGAATCTGGATTGAGTTAGACGGTTTCTACTAGTGGCAAATCACATGTCAATCAATGAGTTGGCTGAGACACAGACAGAATCTCTCTCTTTCTCTTTCTCTTTCTTTCTCTCTCCAGCATCAATTCACAATTCAAATTCATCCTTGAGATAGCATTCCTCAACAGCGTGCATCGTTTTATCTTCAAATATCAAATTGAACAGACATCCATTTCAGGGTCCATCCAATCCTCCATACTTCTGCCACGGCCGAGTCCCAACTGACACGGACGCCACAACAATTCATTCCTAGACCGGATCTCTCCGCAGTGCCATTGGAGGGACCATCAGACTAGTCTGGTAGAGCGACGAGCAGCCCCTCTCGCCAGGAACTCTCCCCAGGGCACTCACCACTCATTGGGAAGTGGGCACGAGACCACATCCCCCTTTCATTTTGGCTGCTCTAACCTGAATTCTCGCCGCCTTTTCTAGCCAAAGAACAAAAAGAACGCGGCTCAAGCGGTTGTCAATCTTTGGATGCTCGACTGTTTCCGTTAACGCTTTTTCTTCTTAATCTCTCTCATTCTCAGACAGATTGTTCTTGTGCCCGCATTTATACAATCAATGGTTCTTTTACTCAACTAAAGTACGTCTACTCCGCTCCCACCCCCATGCGTGGTTAACTCCGACTAACTTGACCATTTTGCTTGCAGACTTCAATTACCACTTTAATCACCCACCAGGACCGTCTTCACAATGTCGAACGACTCCTTGAGATACATACCCTTAAGCTACAACCATGCCGACTCACAAACCTCCGCCCTTAGGCTGGTTCTAACCATCAAGCCTGAGTGGGAAGGCCCCGCCAACAACATCGAATTCGTGCGATTTACAGACGGAATTACGAATACTGTGTGTCAATGATCCCATTCGCCGATCTTCTTTTACTTGACAAAAGCAAGATCCAACCCGGAAGAATACAATAGACCGTACTAATCCGAGTGCAATGCGTAGTTACTCAAGATTGTCAATCGGAAACCCGGCCTGACCGAAGAACAGATTGACAAGGAGGCCGTACTGATGCGCGCCTATGGTAACCACACCGAGATACTCATAGATCGTGAAAGTATGTCCCGCGACACCATCTGCTGTTGTCTTCATCTGCCCCAACGCGACTACCATGCTAAGTAAAGTGGGTTTTTCCCGCAACCCTCCACAGGAGAGACTAGATCTCATAGCCTACTTGCTCGCCACGGCCTCGCTCCGCCGCTGCTAGCTCGCTTCAAGAACGGGCTGCTATACTGCTTCATCCGTGGCCACGTCACATCTCCGTCTGACCTGATTCAACCTTCAGTCTGGAAGGGCGTCGCCCGCCGGTTAGGTCAATGGCACGCCGTGCTGCCTTTAATCGGTAGTTCAGAAGCTTCCTCCAACTCTGTACAAGATGCCTTCCACGACTCACACCACATGGGTGAGCCGGATGGATTAGTCAAGGCACCGGTGAACAATAACATAACACCTATACAAACAAAGCAGCCCGGTCCCAATCTGTGGACTGTCATTCAGAAATGGATTCTTGCCCTCCCGGTGCAGACAGAGGAGCAGCGAGCGCGACAAAAGACCCTCCAAACTGAATTGGAGCGCACGGTAGCTGAGCTGGACGACGGGACTGGTATTGGAGAAGGCGGAGTACGTTGGCCGTACCATGATCCCAAGACCCTCGAAGAAAGATCTTTTCAAGGCTAATGTTTTCTCGCCTTATCAATCCACAGTTGGTATTTGCTCATTGCGATTTGCTGAGCGCGAATGTCATCGTCATCCCGCGTGCGGAAAGTAGTGAGATTACGAACGGCCAATCCGACTCGCAAGACGTCCATTTTATAGACTACGAATACGCGACTCCGTCACCCGCTGCATTCGACATTGCCAACCATTTTGCCGAGTGGGGTGGATATGACTGCGATTATAATATGTTGCCTACTCGCTCGGTGCGAAGGTCTTTCTTGGAAGAATACGTCAAGAGCTTTGCACAGCACGGTGGCAAAGGTGTCGACGCTGATCATCAGCAAGCGGTCGTTGAAAAGTTGTTTAATGATGTTGACAGATTCCGAGGAATCCCAGGATTCTACTGGTAAGTCCAGTGTACTCTATGTGCATCTAGTTTATTTGGCCACTACTTTTTGCTACTTTGCCAAAAAAAAAGGTTACTCACGAATTCTTCTGCCAGGGGTATATGGGCTCTTATTCAGGCGACTATCTCTCAAATTGACTTCGACTATGCTTCATACGCCGAAGTGCGTCTAGGGGAATACTGGGCATGGCGTCGTGAACAGGAGAGCGCAAAGTCCGCTTCACTTCAAGAGGAGAAACCTCTTCGAGAGCGTAGATGGGCGCAGGAAGCCTAAGTATAGCATGTGCGAAGTGCTCGATGCCCAGTATACAAGGACGTTCATACGTTCGCTTGGGCCGCTATATTACTTTAAACAGGCTATGGTTGTGTGAACAATCTGGTCCAAAATGAACATAGCAGAATCAGATCCGCCTTATACCGAAACGGAACGGTCATTCCAGCTCCGTGGTCAAAATCCCCAATGACTGTTAAACCCAGAATATGACCGCAAGATAGTCAAATGGAGGAACTCATCAAAACTAAAATATCGACAGACCCACGAATGTATAAGCAATCTTGAGACTTTAGCATATGGATTTTCCTTTTTGTTTCTACATCATGAAAAGAAGAAATGGTTTCGGAATGCTCGAAAATAGATTATATGTATTCTGACATGTTACGGATCACGATATTGTATGCTCTACTGTTCGCGAAGATCTCCTTTCCAACGATTTTCGAACGGGATGCGGCGCTTCAAAAATCTCGACCATCTCTTCCAGGGTGCGTTCCTTTGTTTCGACAAAGAAGAAGTAGATAACGGCGAACTCTACCAAGTCCCAAAACACAAAGACCAGGTAATAATAATAGCCGATCGATGCAATCGCATCGGCAGTTGTATATTGGCCCAAAATGGACGCCGCGGAACTAACCAATTGGCCCACCGCGGTCCCCTTTGCGCGGATGTCCGTGGAAAGCACCTCGGCAATGTAGAATGGAATCAAAGGTACCACGCACAGGGCAAATATGGCACTGAAGAGGTAGATGAAAAAGATGCCCGCGTGGCTGGCGGCGATGTTTGCGTCTTCTATAGATAGCTTCGTACAGCCTGTAACGATAGCCAGACAAATGGACATACCCAGGACACCACTCAAGAGGAAAGGCCGACGGCCAACGCGGTCTAATAGGATAGCACCTAAGATGGCCATGAACCAGGAGATGACGGGATTCAAAGCGTTCAAGAGCAGTTGCATATGCGGATCTTCGATGCCCGCCTGCTGTACAATGACGGGGAAATAGTAGCTGACCAGAGAATTGCCGGAGTATTGACCAAACCATGCCATGCCAACCACGCAAATCATGCGTCGTCTTGCAGATCGGGTTTTCACCAAGGCACTATAATCCCACCAATTTTTATTCAATTCGTCTTCGTGGATCTGACTTTCCATTTCCGCAAGCTGTAGTCGCACGTAGGTGTTTTCTGCGTGGCCCTCACCATGTAAATTGGCCAAAACTTGCTCGGCTTCCTGTCGTTTCCCACGAGCCATGAGCCATCTTGGTGTCTCGGGAGCAAGCCATATCCCCGCTGCAACGATAGTAGCAGAGACAAGTTGCAGCCAAATAGGAATTCGAAAGGCATTTTCTCCTTGCAGATAAGCCGTGCCATAGGTGATCCACGATGCAATAATACTGCCTATGTAGAAATTTGTCTGCATTAAACCCGAAAGAGGACCTCGCCATCGAGGGTGAGCCATTTCGGATACGAATACGGGAGCAGAGACATTGACGAAGCCCTGGCCAAGTCCGCAGAGGAATCGACCTCCTAAAAACATCTGTCGCGTAGTCGCTGGCGCTTGTACACAAGTTCCAATAATGATTATACAGCAACCGACAAAGATACCAGCCCTTCGTCCGAGCAGATCATTAACTGGGCCAGCCATAGGAAGTGACCCTAGACTGCCGATATTGTAGACGGCAAACACTAGACCAGTCGACGAGCCGGCAGATTTTCTTGAATATTCGACTCATCAGCAAATTCCCTAGCAAATTCCCTAGGCACTGGATAGCCAGTATTTGATTTTTAGAGAGGTATACTCACAGTCCAAAATAGTGCTGATATTGAGGCTACAAGCCAGCGAATTGAAACAAAAATCAGTAAGTACTTAGAAAAGCTATCTTTTCATCGATTATCTCGACTCACCATCGCATTAATTGAAGGCATTAAAGAACCATCATAACCCTGAAAGACAATACAGAGATATCCCAAAGCGAGGATACCGTACAGTCGAAACATGTGGGATGTCCACAAGCTAGGCTGAGGCTCTTCTTCGCCATTGGGCGGAGAGCTAGGAGTTTCTTTTTGCGCCATCGAATGTAGGTATTCTTCTTCTCTGGTCGTGGAGGAATGCGGCGACACAGAGATTCGGGTGTCTGCTGATGAAGTTTCGAGGTCCATGAGTGCGACCCAGCTAATTCAGACAATCCCTGCAACGCGGGGGGGACAGTTGGACATATGAAAGCCGCATGCCAAATGACAGGGATTAATTGGCGTTGTACGGAGTACCCAAACACACCACACCATCCACGAACTGAGTAGTGATGAAAGTCGAGTTTTGCGACTTTGTAGAAAATAGTGGCCAGCACACAAGCAGGCACTTAATGTCTTTGTCTAATGATGAAATGAGGTCTGAAAACCTGCCGCTCTCAAACCCAGGGGGCGGTTTACTTAAAGAATGTGACAAGATAGGGAACACGGGGTACTTTGAAAGAAGGAACAAAGACAGACAGACCATGCGGCCGCCCGTCGCCCGTCCGCTGTGGAGCTGGAATGGGCTTCTTCTTTCGGTCTTGCCGCGCACTAAGTTCTCGTGGCCCCATAACTGTATCTCCTAGATCGACCAATCAGAAAATGCGATTGAAGGAAGTACCTCGGATCTCCAATAATATTGCCTGAATGGACGGGATGCCGAGGAACAGACCCACCATGCAGTAAACCTAATCAGATGTTTCGCTTAGTCATTTCGTATTGACGCTTCTTAAGGCTGAATTCCCTATGGCTGACGTGATTGATATTTGGGGGCGACTGGCTTTACTTTGCAATACTTTTGACATAATTTGACATAAATGGAGTATCGAGTCAGCCACCTAAGCGAGAGGATCGTCGTCAAGCTGTGGCATGCTTCGTCCCAAGTCAGAAATCGACATTATTCCTAGTATGGAGCTCTAGTGGTGGTTGACGTACGAGATAGAATATCCACCTCTACTTTTCGGCATCGTCGTGAGAAAGCCACCTTGAGGCATTCCCAGGTCAAAAGTCAGTGTGGATTTGCGTAGCAGTAAACAATCCCGAAATATCTCGGTTAACAGATGTCACTTTGACACTACGATGTGTAATTCATTTTTTCTATGTACTAACGCAATGAACTTCAATTTCCCATTATTTCAAATGACGATATGCTTACACTGAAATAGTCCAAGTCTATGACGAATTAGATGTTAAAACATGGTCACCGATTGCTCCTTATATATCATCTCGAAGTTGTTCCAGGTTACAGCTTATGCTTCATCTCTCTTGCTCACACTTCAGAATCTACGATTTCAAAATCCCGCCTACCTTGCTCTTAGTCCTAATCCGACTAGTTGATAAAACACTAAACTGCCGAAATGATCTTCTCAGCATTATTCCTGGGCTGCTACGCGGTATTGGCATTGGCTCAGAATTTCACGCCTGCTCCTGTCGTCACTAGTATCCCAGACGTGAGCTACATTGCGACACTTAACGATAGTCCCACGAGTTCCATTCGGGGCAATGTCACTGCAACCGGTGCACCGGATGGCATTGGCTTGATTTTTAATGTATACTTTACCGGGCTTCCATCTGGACTCGGACCTTTCCGTATGAAGAACCTTCCAAACGCTGCATTGAAATCTACCTAGAAATCCATACCTTCATCATCGATCCCGCTGACGCTTCTCAATCCAGCTTATCACGTTCATTTGCTCCCTGTACCAGCAAACGGAGACTGCTATGCAACATTAGGACATTTGGATCCCTATTCCCGCGGTGATTCACCACCATGTGATGCAAGTGAGCCTGCTACGTGCCAAATTGGCGATCTCAGCGGGAAGCACGGATATGCTTCTGGCAGCGATTTCTCTGTTGTTTATACAGATAGTTATCTGTCGAACGATCCTAGCAGCAATGCTTTTGTTGGCGATCGATCTATCGTCATCCATTCTGCTAATACTACGCGTTTGAATTGTGGGAACTTTCAGCTTGCGACTTCTACCTAGTGTACGGAGTGCTTTTATTTAAACAAAGTGCTCACTTCGTTGATCAAACCAACAGAAAAACATTATGATTTCATTCTATACCTACTCTCAACGACTTCACGATTCCTAGGCACAAGCGGCCTAAGAGGATTCTGAGTAAAGTAGTAATGAGTATATATCCAAATTCTTGGAAATTTTGCCATTTTTTATGGCTATTTCGAGAGGCATAGAACTCTTGCCTATGCATGTTTCCACCCCTGCTCAGAAGCTCTCTATCTTAACCTTAGAAGCTCTCTAAAGAATGGTGCATCGCATAAGTATTAATCGACTGCATAGCCCACTGTATAGTGTATCCAGTTAAAACTGGCGATTTTTGAGTGAACAATTGTCGTAACCTATTTCCATATACTAAAGGACAGGTTAAGCCTATGCAATTGCATATGCAGGGTCGTAGTTTATGATACTTGAAGAGAACATCCATGTCTGACCAAGCAAATACATATTAATTGTTTGATTATCTCTGATCGAATCGTCCACCGACTCATATGAAAACGTTCAGATCAAATGGTCTATGCACATGAATGCTCGTATTCCAGCTCCATCGAGTCAGAAATCAACATTCTAAAAAGGATATTAAGTAGCAAAAGCCCATGGATGATGTGCTTCATTTTCCGGAACAAGTTAGAAATATAGACAAAACGCCAGCAATACAATATCAAACACGACTTAGAAGAAAATAGGTACAGGGAGAGAGACCAAAAAACATAATATGTGCCTGCTACAATAGCAGAATTAAAAATTACCGACCGCCAGGGTGATTGACTGTAACATGGGTATGTGATGTACATCTAATAATTATAAACCTCAAGAAAACAAATAATCACAGGCATCCAATGCAGAGATGTGAAAGGCCGGAAAAATATTAACAATCCAAAAACTCGACATAAAATTCGTAAAAAGTCATCTTGGTTACGATGCTTCTTCGACAATTGGAGACCCTTCTTCGCCTTCATCTGGGACATCTCCATTGTCGATGACCAGTTGCACTTCCTTCACGGGATGGAAAAGCATGGGAGGTAGACATAGTCGACCCTCGCCAGCAAGCTCTTCTTTCTCGCCACCATCGTTGTCAACTTTGTATCCCAACCACCGGCGCCACAAGTTAGGCGAGAAGCCTGCGGAATAGAACCAGGTTGTTCCGCGGAAGTTATGTTCGCGGTCGCCAAACACTGATGTCCGGGCCCCGCCAGATGCACCGTTACGGCCGGCGTTGAAAACAGCTTCAACGTACCGAGTCGGCCATCTACGGTCAATGTAAACCGAGTGTGGAACGTACACGGCTTTGTAGCCGTGATGAAGTGCTGTGCTTGCGGGCCACATCTCCGAGAACATTGAGTGTCTCTTTATACTTGTTTCGCGGTGCATGGTTGTCAATAGTTTTCGAGATAGCCTCGACGCCGTGATAATGGCAGTGCGTCGTTCAGGTAGACCCTCTTCACGAGAGTAGCCTGTAACGTCGTTTCGAAGCAGCCATGTCGTCCCCTCTGGATCAAACAACGGGTTGAAAACAATTAGATCAGCTTCTTCGCCCACACCCCATTCGTACTTGTCCTTTTCCATGCTTGTTGGAGGGATGCCGTCAGATTCCAGTTCCAACACGTCGTTTCCGTGAGGACGCACGGGACCCCAGACGAAATCTTCGCCATTTCGGCCATGATCTTTATGGTTCGGATCTGACTTGTCCTCGCTATCCTTGACAGCACTCCAGATGTTGTTAGGACTATTTGTGCCTAATTCGGTCTGGACACGGACGGTGTGCATGAAATCGTCCCACGGACCGTGGACACTGGGCACGTAAAATCGGGAATTGCGCTCCCAGAGCCCCTTTCGTGGCTGCTGACGAGCCCAGCTAGACGCCTTGTCGAAGAAATGATACCAGTGACCCGTGTTTCGGACATCCATTTCCCAATTCCAAACATAATCGAACTCCGGGTGCATGTGGGAAAAGTACTGTACTGGCATGAAGGTGCTGCGATAGACACCGTGGACGGGTAAACCACGCTCGAAGCTTTCTTCTAATCCTCCGTAAATGAGATTCATCTGTCTTTCAGACCATAAGATTCCCATGCCTTGGAATTCCTCGGGAAGAGCTTCTTGAAGCACGCGGTTGTATGTATCTTCGTCCGACCAAATTTGGAGGTTGTCATCCTTGACGTGAATCAAAAACAAAACCGTGAATTCTCCACCGGTCATCAAGGAGAGTTCCGTGATGAGAGCGCGCAGATATAGGATGTCGTCCATGGTGTAAACAAAATTGTGCCAGGTTCGAATCAAAACTGCCGTGCGAGGTATTCCAGCTGTTCCATTTTTATGTTCGTTCTCTGAGGTGAATGGGGTTTTTGGCGGTGACTTCGGGGAGGCACCAATTGGCATGGAAAATGGGGTGCTGGGGCTTGAGTTTTCCGAATTAGCAAAGCGATGGCTATTAGCAACCACGCATCGATTCTGAGCCGCAGCCCAGTTGACTTCTCGGAAATCCACTGGTGGGACATCGTCCCAGACAAGCTCCGAGCCCTCGCGATCGCCTTCCATGCCAGCACCACTACCACCTTTCCTGGCCCCATAGCCTAGACCGTAAGGGCCGAGACGTCCAAAGCGATCGAAACAGACATCATCGCGTATACCCAAGATTTCATTCGAGCCCATGATAGCGTCTGGGAATCCACGAGGAACCCCGGGGTATAATTGCAAGTAAGGCACTCTGACTTGGCCATCCTCATCCAAGAAACACTCGATCTTTTCGCCATATTTGCTAGTATAGTCCTGTGATTCGTAGTCGGGATACGGGTTAAAAACAGAGCTGGTCATCGGTAGGCCGTCCTCGCGTTTCTGAACCGTCTTTCGTGGGTCCTCTTCTTCTCTCCGCTGATCAGGAGTCTTTTCGGGGTTTTCTTGCAGAGATTCCTCCATCGCACTCGACAATTCGTCCAACGATCCATCTCCTGGATATTCCGGCACGCTTTCGTTTCGTGGCATAAGCGTTCGAATCCCTCCATGATAGCGTTTCAGGAACGGGAAGCTCTCCCATGCGTGTGGTTTTGGTGCAGCCTTGGCGACATCGATAGGCACCTGAGCGGCGCGGCCGAACAGAGTGAAGCGGAACAGATTGAGGACAAAGAGTAGCAGAGCGACGAAAACAGCCATACACACACATCTCATCAGGCGGTGCGGCATGATTCCGTTTCGTCGGGGGATGGTGAGTCGCCGCCGCGACGGGCTGGCCAGTATAGGAATATGTGAGCTCAGGGAACCTGAGGTGACTCGAGAAGAGTCGGAGTATTGGTGCTCGTCGTCGCTGAGGGAAGAGTCATAGGCGAGAGGTATTGAGTCTTTCTCAGGGTCTAACTTGCCGCGCGATTGGGACCATTGACCTGAGTCTCGATATTTTCTCGTTCTAGGCATCGCATAGGCAGATAGATAGATAGGTAGGTAGGTAGGTAGAATAGGTTGAAATATCCGGAGTCACCTAGATGACGACCGGCTCCCCACGGCACGTGCACCAAGCTCAGGGAATGTATCTCGAGAGTGTTGAGTGTAATGATATCAGGCAATCTATACGAGGACTCGCGGAAACATGGGAAGAGATTAAAGATAATGAAGATTCAAAATCAAAAACAAATGTTCATAGCGGGGGAACAAGGAAGAATACCAAACAGACAGGTGTATCTAGATGGATTTGTTTTGGGTTGAGGAGATGAGAGAGAGAGAGTGAGTGAGTGAGTGAAAAGCAAACAAGCAAAATGGGTCGATATGAAAATAATAGGAGCAAATACAGAGTAGTGGAGCAAAATAGAGGATGATTTGAAGGCCTTTCCTATCCCGGCTCTAGGCCAATAACCTACGTATTGCATCCGGTTGGAAACTGTTGATTCGTCCAGAAGCAGCTTGTGGCTGACTGTTGCTCAAGTGACTGGAGCCGGAAGAGGGTTGGGTGGAGCGCTCATCTGGCATGTTATCCAATCAAAGGCCGGTTTATTCCAGTACAGCCTCTGATTGCATGCAATTACAGCCGAAGCGCATGGTTGTGGAGCTACTACAACCAATCAAATCAGTCCGTCGCGGTCTTTAATCCGGGAAGACTGATTTTCATTGGCTACCGCCCGGGAAGCGGATGATAAGACCACTGACAGGCTGAGATTTGCCTTCCGGCGGCGTCAAGCCCCTGTCCGTTTCGGGAAAGGTCGGCTCTTGGTCCTGCCGCCTCGTGGTTCCGAAACGTCTCGGTGATTCCCTCTTTGGTCTAGCTTCTTTCTGTTGTCATGCCAATCTGCTCTCCTTCCTGCCAAAAGAAAAAAATAGAAGCGTCGATGAACGAAACTACCAACCAATCAGCTTGCTTTTTAATCTACATACAGACTTTGTTCAAGGTAGAGTCATGTCATCTCAAATTAAGCTTGGTTTGATTGTAGGTTAATGAAAGATCAATTCTACTTTATCATTATCATCGCCAGTTGAATGAATGCTCATCGTCCCCTAGCTTGGTCTTGCCAATCGTCACTTCCTGGATGAAATGACTAATGTTCGAGATATCGATCTCCCACCAAAGAAGAGCTATGATCATCTCGTGAAGACTTCGCAACTCTCCTCGAAGGCCAACCCATGGGGTTTTTCAGCGGCCTGAAAGAAGCAGGTCTCTGTACATCAAAGAGTTACCCTGTTGTTGGAATCCATCTACAAATTGCACATGTGGCGCGAACCAGGTCGAAGAGCCATACGCGACTATGTGGATGAGCCCGTGGATCTAGTATCCCCACTTGAGTGCTTTCTCCAACCACACGGCTTCTGCGGAAAATCAGTGCCGCAAAAAAATAGAAGAAAAAAAGAGAAAAAGAAACAAGTGAAAAATAGCAGCAACCAATATGCTCCTTTCGTAAATAGCCATTCATAAAAACATAAAAAATTTCCCAAATCCCGTCCATAGATAAGTATGCAATGGATAGGAGCATGCAGAAGGCCGGGAAGATAATAGGAGCAGTCAGAACAAGAGGACCAAAAAAAAAAACATCACGTGACCCGTGCAGTACTCGAAACTGCAATCTTCCGCTCCGTAGGCGGACGCCTTGCCATTGGGCCAACGGGCCATGGCATTTGGAGCTGAATATCAGCTATATACAGGCTGCATGGCCTGCTCATAGCGCACCGCACCCCCTGCCCAATCTTCAGACAATCTCCAGATCGACATGGATTGTCTGAGTCAGTGTACATATGCACACAGGCACACACCCGAGGCTGTGACATCCCAAAAGGCGTCTGACTCTATAGCGGCAAGCTTGGGTCCTCATGCCGAAGGTAATTGTCGCCATTTATTTCCTAGGATTCCACCTCATCCACAGCCTTCTCAATTTCGATTTCCGAAAATCGATGGAACAATTTCCGTAGCTCGGATGGTTCGTCCGATTCGGTCGGCTGTATATGCAGCACTGGCACGTCGAATTCGTAGACGTCTTTCCATGGCTTGTTCTGAGGAAGCATAATGTCTACCTCGGTATAAGGTAGAGGACGACGTTGACGGAATTTCGACAGGGCCAGCTTCGCGTTATCGCATAGCCCGCATTGCGCGCGCGTAAATAGCGTTAAACGGACGGCTTGCGCATTGTATAATGCTCTTGTGTATTTCATTTTGAGAACCGGCAGAGTGCTAAATGGGACGAGCAAAAATATAACATAATAATGTGTCGAATCGTAATTGGATACTGCGACAACATCTTCTGAAGAATGTGACGTTTTAGCAACAATAGTTCTAATTGAGGTTCTTGGAGTGGCCCAGATGGAACATTCGAGTCTACGACACTAACCTGATTAGGAAGGATATATCCCCGCAGGTCCAAGAGGAAGCTCATCTTTTTTTGGTACATATTTCTTCTCTTACCTCTAACTACACTCCATTGTTAGCCACAAAACATTTTGTTCCTCCGTCTCCGCACCCTTGCATTCTATCTTTGTTGTCAGTCTCTTTGTTCGTCGCATAGTGTCCCCGCAATGGCTACAAAGTGTGTTCACAAAGGCTGCGGGAAGGTCTTCACCGATCCGGACGAAGACTGCGTATATCATCCGGGGCCCCCAGTTTTCCACGAAGGCCAGAAGGGTAAGTATAAAACACTGGAAATACGCCTCTAAATTTTTTTTCTATATTTCCATATACTGAGTGAACGTTCGCCTGTCATTATCATAGGTTGGAAATGCTGCAAGCCCCGCGTTCTTACCTTTGACGAATTCTTGAACATCCCACCGTGCACGACGGGGAAACACTCGACAGTCGACGACACGCCGAAAGAGGAACCGAAAGAAATTGATAGTGCTGCGTTAGCGAATCTCGTCACTGAAAATGCGGCTCCCGTGACAACCCCCATTTCCACCGCCAACGCAGCTCTTCCTACACCAACCCCGAATGCAGCAGCCACTTCCACGCCTGAGCCAGACTCCGACGATCCTTCGCTCTCTATCCCTCCAAACGCTACATGTCGGCGCAGAGGTTGCAACGAGACATACAACCCAGATGTGTCACGAGACAGTGAAATATGTACGCATCATCCAGGACAGCCAATTTTCCACGAAGGAAGCAAAGGATGGTCTTGTTGCAAGAGGAGAGTGCTCGAATTTGATGAGTTTATGAAAATCCCTGGGTGCACAGAAAAGAAGCGGCATCTGTTTGTCGGAAAAGGCAAACCCGCAGGAGAGGAGAAGGTCGAAGATGTTCGGTAAGCATCCCCTGGACAAAAGATTCAAACTTTCAGTCCCTGGCTTGTAGTCTGTCTATTGACAATTCTTTTTGTCCTCACAGGACCGACTTCTATCAAACCAGTACCACTGTGAACGCATCGCTATATCTGAAAAAGATCGATAAACAAAAAGCCAAGGTCACCTTCTCAGAGAGCACTGTCGCGTTCGACCTTCCAACCAGCGACAATAAACGATTTTCGAAAACTTTCAATCTCTTCGGACCCATTGACCCCGAAGCGTCGTCCTATAACATATTTGGCACAAAAATGGATATCAAATTGGTTAAGAAAGATGGTCAGAGCTGGCCGGTGTTGCGTAGTGACGATAAGTGGACCGGAGAGCGCATTCAGATTGGACAAGCTGGTCGTGTTGCTTAGAGTGATCTCTTCAGTATCTATTAAGATGGAAAATGTTCTAGACGGGGAAATGTTTGGGTTTCATAATGCTCGGTGTGGGCCGTGCTTTTAAGGCATACAAGGAGTTTTGTCATTTTGGAAAATGAAAATTTTTATTCAAGAAGTAGGAAAGACATTACAGAGAGCCATCCATTTCAGTGATATGGACGTAATTCACCAACCAGGAATTATATAGTGCTTGAATGTGGTGAAACTTGGTCAATTCTACTTGGAATTGAGTTACAACCTCGCGTGTTCATGTAAGCCCTATCTAATTTCTATCTGCCACTCCTTGTTTAACAAACGTCGAAAGCTCCTCATAAAATCTCCCCTTTCTATCTTTTAATTGCTATCAACCACCTAGTTAAATTCACTCGAATCTGGACGCCTGCTGTAGCCTTAATTTTAACAACGAACACAGACAAAAACTACAATCAGTAGAAATAACGACAGATGAGCGGGTTGCAAATAGAGTCTGAGTCTTAATAAAATGCTAAACCTCCAGTTGCTGATATTGCCTGTCCGGTAACCCATCTGCTGCGCTCCTCCGCCAAGAAAGCACATATTTCAGCAATATCATCGACAGTAGCAAGTCGGTTCCCCGCCGGAGTGGCCTTCTTCTGTTCTGAGACAACATCCTGATTGATTTGATAGATCATGTCCGTGTCGACGGGTCCTGGATTGACACAGTTCACGGTATGCCCGTCCGGTCCGAGCTCAGTTGCCCAACTGCGAGTCAAACCTTCCATGGCTGCCTTGCTGGATGAGTACAGAGAATATCCAGGAGGCCCAGCTCGAGAGGCAATGCTTCCAATATTGATTATGCGGCCTGGTTTGCGCAGATGCGGCAGCACAGCTTGCGTCATCAAGATGATCCCTCGCACGTTTAAATCATATACGTATTGCCAATCGTCCAGGGTGATTTCGGACAACAGACTTTGAACCTGACAACCTGCGTTGTTCACAAGGATCGAGATTCCTTCGTCGGGAAAGGCTTTTAACGTCGCAGCAACAACTTGTGAAGGTCCTTCGACCGTGCGCAGGTTCGCCTTGACTTTGATAGCATCCTTGCCATACTTATATTTGGCCAGACGAGACAGGACTTTATCAGTCAACTCTGCGCTTGAGTCGCTGGTGTAGGTAAGGACAACCTGCATCCTGGTCAGAATACTACTCGCATCAGGATGAACATTATGATTTTGTCATACTTTTGCACCTCGCTTCGCTAGCTCGATTGCAATGCCCTCGCCTATGCCCCGGGAAGATCCAGTGACGATTGCAACTTTTCCATCAAGTGTTAGAGCTTCCATTTTGGAGGACTTTGCCAGTGAGATTTCGGTTGCGAGAGACTCAGATAGCCAGAAAATATGCAGAATGTAAGAAGAAGGACTTTTGATTCAGCTAACTTTCCTCCAGGAGACAGTGGCTGTTCCCGATTTATATACACCTGACGCCCTACGAGATGCCGGAGATTCCATTCTGAATCCGGAAGGGCGCGAGTTAGACTTTTTTCACTGGATCCAACATCTCGTCCCACGTCTACGTCATGGTGTTGGCAACTTAGGACTGTCCGTGACTCCTCACAGACTGCAAGCCCAGAATATCACCAACATTTTCTTTCTCTTGTTTCTTTCCTTTTCCACTCAATATTGGTGAAACTCTGTTTTCCTCGTTGTCTCCAGTCTCGGAGACTGACATATTCTTGGCGTTGGACTTCCCGAGACATTTTCACCCGGAAGCAAAAATGTTACCAGTATTTCGTTTGATTTTCTTTGTTGATCTTTTGGTTTGCGCCTATAGAAGTCAGTCAAGCGAAGCATCTCCGTCATATATCAAGCGTTGGTTGCACGTAGTCCGCTGTCTCCGTGTCTGATAACTTCGGAGCCGTGCTGTCTCCGTGCGGCAATGCTAAAAAAAAGTCGGAGACCCCGGAGATAAGCTCTAATCACCGCATCTATAATGTTTTGACCCACTTTACATCTTACTGAGCCAACACTTAGTTACTGCCTAGGTACTCTAACAATGGTTCGTTGTTCATCAAAAAAAAAGACTCGGAACTCCGAATTTACACGACAATAATCAAAAGTGCCATTCATGCCAACTATCCGAAGTTATTATTCATCTGGCAACACAAATATGTCTTCCTCTTCAGTCTCGTATATCGACTCCAAGGGAAAACCCTCATCTACCAATTTACCCTTGACGTCCTCCTCATCTTCGACTCCATAAGTTGCTCCCTTGATATAGTTTTCGTATTTCCACTCTGATGACCAAAACTTTTTCGAAATAGCAGTGACTTTAATCGCCCATATGAAGTCAGATGCGTTATCGAAAGAGGTGCTCGTAGCCTTGGAGTGTGAGAAACCACCTTTCAGTTTTGCATCCAGGATACCTGCCACGGACCTGCGAACAGCTGGTTAGCTAGAGCGTTATCAACGTGTGTATGCACATGTACATTTATTTTTGTTGACGTGACGACTGCAAAAGAGAAGTTGGCATGAATCGTTCATATCTACTCACACTTTTGGACCTCCGTGGAACTTTCCCCCGTTCCCATCCGTTTGCGTCGCACTCGCTGATCGCGCGATAGCAAGCCCTGTGATCATCAAAATTGACCAGGAGTCTAGTAGACTTTTATGGCGTTCGATATATCTCTTTACGATGTCCGTCTGCAAGGTATCCTCAATATAATTTTCTGTAGGCTGGATGAATTGAGATTCCAGCGTTTTGAACTGCCAAAAATTCGAGACAGATTTTTGGAACGCAACCCCTATTTCTCCGCCTGCATTCACCAACCCAGCAGTCTGAGGAATGGGTAATTGGGCCCCAACAGAAATATCAGCTTCATGTGAATGGGAATCCCTCCAGCGAAGATTTTCCAGTACGCTGGGGTATACAACCATATGCGCTGGGAAAGGATGCGGGCCGGGGTCGTTGTTGATGACTTGGTCGAGGTGCTTCAGATCAGGTATCAAGTGTCCAAGTTGTATGGGACCGATATTGCCATGAGGTGGTGGATAGTTTTTCTGTTTCAACACAAACCAGCATCTCTCCATTGCTTCACGTTTTCACGGTCCTATTCTGTATGAACTTTATGGGCAACTAAACTCAGCACGTTGTAATTTGAAATATTTTTTCTTGAATTCAGAGAGCACTTAATTCTACAGCATTCTGAATGGGAGTGCTGCCTCACCCTATATGTCTCCAAATAATATAGCTACCTAGGTACCTAGGGAGGCAGTTGAAATCCGATTTAATAATCCTCCAATAGATACATGTGATAGACTTGGGGTCCGGCATTTCGCTTTGCATTCAGCCAGCCACAGCCTTGCCAAAACCGTTACGAAGATCCTGCACTCCTGCCCAAAAATACGACTAGGATGGCCTTCCCTTCCCGTCAGCTTTGAATGACGAATGAAATATTATACCTACCTAGCCTATAGTATTCTACCAGGCTGGGGCCGCTTTCTATGAAAAGAGCCGCAGGCTTTCGGGTACTTGAAGATTCCCCGTTTCTGTGAATCCATAGCGCGAGTGTTGTACATTCGTATGTATTCAGTGACTACACAACATGACAACCCCAGAAACTCCTCAGATATACACTGCCGCGAGAAACGGAGATTGCCTTGTTCTACAGAAGCTACTCGATGAAGGCGTCTCCGCTTCGAGCCCAAATCCACAAGGGTGGACACCGTTGCACGCAGCAGCATATTACGGAAGATTAGAAGCAGTTAAAATCCTTCTTCGAGCTGGAGCTCCGCTAGAGGCGGAAATTCCGACAGGCGGATGGCAACCTATACATAAGGCCTGTGAACGAAACTTTGTCGAGCTTGTGCAGCTACTCATCGAACACGGCGCCGACCGAGAAGCCAAGACAAAACAGAAACTCACGCCTTTGCACATCGCAGCGGGGAACGGCCGGTTTAACGTTGTCAAATACTTGCTTGAAATAGGGGTTCAGCTCGAGCCTCAATCTGAGACCCGAGAGCGTCCACTCCACAGAGCAGCTAGAATTGGTAGCAAGGAGGTCGTGAACCAGCTTCTTCAGGCTGGATCAGCTGTAGACGCTCAGAATGATGCCAAATATACACCTCTGCTCATAGCAGCTAGGGCAGGTCATGCTGAGACAGTGCGGTGTCTATTGAATTACAAGGCTGACTTGAGTTACAAAAATGATTATGGCTGGACAGCGCTCCATCTCTCCTCCTACTATGGTCACGTTGCTGCTACTCGGGTCCTCTTAGAGCCAAAGCCATGGCTGGAAGACGAAGTTTACGCCGACGGCTATCGACCATTGCACAAGGCGGTTGAGAATGGTAATCTGGAACTCATTCACATGTTATTGGACGCCGGTGCACTAATCAATGCTCGCACGGCTAATGGACAAACTCCATTATACGTTGCAGTCAGACTGAAGCATCGAGACGTTGCCAAGGAACTTCTCAGGCTGAAGGCTGATATGAATACGCCTAAGGATACTGGTTGGACACCACTTCATGTAGCAATAGACACCGGTAACGACTCTATGGTCAGGCTTCTTCTCGCGCACGGTTGCGATGTTACTCGTACGGACAAAACCGGCCAAACTGCTCTATCACTTGCACGAGCACAAGGCAAGTGGCAGATTGTTGATATACTTTCACCTTCGGATCTATCAACGTTGGATTCAGAGTTTGCAGAAGTTACAGTCGCATCGAACGCATCAAACGAGCCCAAAAAGATGTAAGTGATGATTCATAATCTCGGGTTCTGCTAAGAGGAAACTTTGTTCACTAACTTCTACTTTGAAAAGACCTGCTCGTGCTGCTGCCGTAGCGAGTGATATGTGGTTCGAAAACTTGAACAAGTTCCGCCGCCCTTTTCTCAATCGTGATACTTCGAGTCAAAGTTCGGGCCCTCGTATAGCTATTATCGACAGTGGAGTGGACCCTCAACATCCTCATATAGGACAAATATATGGATACAAGGATTTTGTCAACGAGACAGAAGTAAAACAAGACATGACCGGACATGGCTCGACTGGGATCGATCTTATTTGCAAAGTGATAGAAGACCCGGAAATTTATGTTGCCCGTGTGTTTGAGCGTGCAACTGGTAGTTTGCAAGAACAAGAATACACTGCTCAGGTAAGTCATATATCTCTATCGATTTTCGAGGTTAGAATATCGCACGTTCAACAAGGGTTGTTTTGGATAATCAGAGCTGATATTCGGTGATATTACCAAGGCTATCGAACATGCACGGGAGGTTTGGAAAGTCGACATAATCACACTTGCCTCGGGTTTCAACGTGAAGCACCAAAAAATGGAGCAAGAAATTATCAAGTGTTTAGCTAGTGATATCTTAGTGTTCGCTGCAGCTGGAAACGAGGCAAACGTGGGATTCATTAAATTCCCTGCCAATCTTGATACGGTCATCTGCATGTTCGCCACAAGCGCCAACGGTAAGCCAATAACCAGTTCTATAAATCCAGCAGCGGACAGGAAAAGCTTCTACAATTTCGCTATATTCGGTGAAAACGTAGTCTCTCGACCCGGCGGCCGACCCCAGTCAGGGACCTCTATGTCGACATTCATCGGAGCTGCAGTAGCCGGTTTCGTACTGAAAATCTGTCACCAGCCTGATGTAAGCCAAATAGTTGGTGAAAACCTGCTAGCAGACTTGAAGAAGATTCGTGGAATGTCCGCAGTCCTCGAGAAAATGGCAGAAGGAGGTTTTGAAACATATCATTGCATTTGTCCGTGGAAGATATGCAGCAGTCTTCCCCGCCCATTTGATGAAGAGAGGAAATTTATTGCCTATGCAATCATGATTGCTCTTGACAACGATTTGAAAAGATGATATTGAATATGTCAAATTGTTGCAGAATGTCATGTTGTTATAGGCAGTGACTTATATCCAAAGCCAAGGTTCATTCGTAGGCCAATAGCCTGGAATGTGTTGGCAATACTACCTATTAGTCAGGCATTCAATAAAATAAAAGACTGTACATGTTATTGAATCATTCTTTGAGAGTTTTAACTTCGAGTTTTAGAAAATATGACTGCAGTATAGGCATTTGAACCCAACCTCAGACAGACGAATTTGAGCTATCACTAAAATCGCTACTATTTTCAACATCTTCCCGGCATCTACCACCGTAAACTTCCCTTACAATGGCTCCATCAGCGTATGATAGACTGTCGTTTCGGCTGGTCGCAGCTCGTTCGTACTGCCAATACTGAGCATATTTCTACCAGTATTAGATACAGCGTAGACCGAAACGACTCTGATAACCCCATTTCTTCATGACCAATACCCTAGGCGAATACCATCACCAGGTAGCAGTGCATGGTGGCGGAGCAGCACATTTCGAGGATTAAGCCCAGGGTCCACGGGTGCTATACAATCTCACAATTTTCAGCTACGCCTTCAATTGTAACACGACCGAGTCGCAAGTATTGGCCAATAGCAGTCTATCAATGCATATTTAAGAACGCCTGAGAATAATATTCCACACCTATCACACCCCCTGAACCTTGCGCTTTCTCTGATTACGGGCTTCAATTGCGCATTAAACGAAGCGTCTTCAATGGGCTTTTATGCCGGATGGCATCGGGGCATGCGAGATCGGGTTGCCTGTAGCAATTGGTCCGACATGGTAGTATTGTTCTTAATTCTGTGAATGCTTTCACTTCTAGGATCATTAAGCAGACTCTTTTGAGCTTGGGCCTATATCGGAGTAATTTTAAGCTATTCAGACCTGAAACTCAATTCCTGAGTGGCCGTTTATTCATTGCCATCGGAAATGTTCAGTTCAAGCTCCAGCTAAGAGGAATGATATGCCGCAAGAGATTTATTGACCAGAAAGGGCAGGTGTCTGGATACCTGCCACTAAAAGCTGTGTTGAAGTTGGTACGAAATTGATATTTCAGATGATATCTTTGTAGAACATAAAATAAGATTGAATGAGACACCCTTTTTGCTAATGATCTCAACCCGTGGACGCCGAAGTCATCTTAAAGTGGGGTTTATCAGCCCAATAACATAGGTAGCTGAAGTGAATAATAAGCTCATTTCGGAAAATTGTAAAACAAGGTACGATAATTGAACAAAATGCTAGATGCACAAATTTATAATAGAACATACATGGCTGCAGTGAGCTAAAAAGAAATATCGCTCAGTATGCAATGTGAATCGGAATGTCTGAAGATTCAACTGCTCGATGCGAAGGATTCGAAAAAGGACAGAGATAATAAGTTGTAATGCGTTTTAAAGGTGTGAAATATATTGACAGAAGGCAGACTCCGTGCGCCACCATGCATTGTAAATGTGGATCATCAATAGGTAGTGGATGTCATCGCGCTAGAATAAATTATTAATTGGAACTGGAGCTTTTGGTGTCGTACTACCGGCAGATGCTGTCGAGGGAGACTGTTTCGAGCCCAATTTGCCCTTCATCTGGGAGGATGACGAAGGCGACTGCTTCTTCCTACTCGATGCGGGAGAAACTGAATTCGGAGCATTTGTTTTTGAATAGCTTGACTGACTCTGTTGTCGTATAGGCGTGTTTGGTGCTTGTTGAGGTGGAGTCCCAGTAACGGTGCTTTGACGGTCATTGCTGAGAGAGCGATCCCTATCACGGCCGACGCTGCTGCCGCCGGCACTGCTCGTCTTTCCTCCGCGTTTGACCATGCGTCCGAGAACAGCCACTAATTCAGCAGCATCTTCAAAACTTTCGTCGTCCATACCCTCCTGTGCATTGTAGACATCGGCAATTGTCTGTTTTGCCAGTCGACGGCAAGCATCAGCGTCGTGAAGACAATCATAGAGATAAGCGGCATATTCTAGTTTTACAGATAACCTTAGTGGATGCGACCCGGGAAGCAACGTGTCCGCCAGAGTGGCTGCATGGCTGAAGCAAGGAGTGGCTGTTTGGGTGTAGTCGAGAGCCGGTAGAAGAAACGAAGCTGCTAGTTTCGGAGGCGGGTATGGATTAAGACCCGGAGGCCCCTTTCCCACGCTGCTTTTCGAAGGTGGCCGCACTGGGCCACCCTCATTTGGTGGTGGAGTCTGCGTGATCGAGTCTCGTTTCGGGTCCGAATGATTATCAGAAGGTGTGCGACGGTACCCATTGGAAAGATTGATGGAACTGGGAAGACTTGATATCCCAGAGGTATGAATCGCAGGCTGATTGTGGAAAAGCACAAAAATGTGATAAAACGATGCGCGTAGTTTGTAAGCAAGTACTTTTAGTAGGATATAATCTTGCACCATAGGTAATATGTACTGTTCCACGATGACGAGGCCTTCACGCGATAACCAGACAATGTGGTAGTACAACTGTAAAGACTTGGTCTCGCGCGTCGGATCGAGTCGACGCAGCTTCCGAGCGCGGACGAGCTTTTTCGACAAAATCACCGACAGGCCAAGGATTTTGTAGAGCATGCTGGAAAGAAATGGATTCTCATGGCGAGTGGTAGCCGCCAGTTGGCCCAGATACTTCTGGTCAACTTCGTGAGAGGCCATCCAAATAGCAAACAAGGAAACTTCCAATTCCTGAAGAAAAGATACCGTATTAGCGAAACGCTCCAATTCGTCGTCATCGTTCTCGGAAAAATCATCGTCGGAGCCATCAGACGGCCAGAAAAATTCGCTTGTGATTTCGGACTCCATTTTCTCTTTCTCTCGAAGAATTGTGACGAAAAATGTGAGAATCAAAATGGTGATGGCGAAGCTCTTTTATATTGGGCTCTGGTTCAAAGGCGTGCGTAGCCGCCGGGTAGCCGCCCGGCGATCATGGGAAGCCAAAGTGGTGAAACAGGCAAGGATTTGAAAAGGAAAACCAGCGCTTACCTGAATCTCTTGACAAAAGCTTTGGAAGCTCTCCGTGATTCATATAGATGAATTTGTTCTCAAGTTCCCAGATATGACAATGTCGCTGCTTCGGTAATAAGCGAACGATGAGAAAATTCACCAGCACGCCAATTGATCGGAAAACTGCTTAGTGTCAAGAAAACACAATTTAGCCAGCAAAATAGGATGAACAAAAAATAAATAAATGCGTTTTCCCTGCGTCGAAATGTCGTCAAAAGTCGAGTCGTTTTTGTTGTGCGCAATCGTGAAGGTAATTAGTGGCCGCGTTCGTTGCAAGTGCTTAATGTAACTTTTCCCGAAGAAAGGAATAAAATGACAGCAACAGGACAAAAAATAGAGGAACGAGGGTTTTACTCAGTATGGATTGCAGCAATGCGACAATCAATTGCAAACTCAGGTGCAGTATGAGGCTGATGTGGGTAGAAGCAAGTAATATACAAGCGTAACGCTAAAGATTCAAGATGTGTTGTCGAGGTGGTCATGAAAACCTAACGATAGGGCTAAGTAAGTGCCTGAAGTAGATATGGCGTTGCCTCTTTCTCTCCAAGACCAACGATCATACCCAATGACACTTACCTGGAGGTTAGGGGGATAGAATAATTCGTAGGATTGTCTTCGTTTTCCGGAGTGCCGCTTGGTGTTGTTCTCTGTACATGAGACGTCGATTCCATCGATGTCTCCGCTCCAATCAGAGGGATCGTATTTTGCGGCGCGAAATTTCAAATACGGACGGGAACAAGGATGAATTATGACTATAAGAAGTTTCTGAGCCGCGATTCATGGTGAGTTGTCAAGCGGTCATAAGTTTATGTTGCTCCAAAGCTGGGTGACATTGCGGCGGAGGCAACAGAGAAGAGATTGAAGAAATCAGGCACAAACGAGCAGAGCGGCCGCGGAGGTGGTTTTGCCTGTGTAGAGAGATAAAGATAAATAAAGGCGTAGTGACAACACAGCAGTCGCCAGGTCTAGGCGGTCAATTGGATTGACTTTCGTGGAGACAAGAGGTCGGGCAGAGTGTAATGTTCAGCCAAGCCCTTCAATAATGCTAAACTTGCTGGGACAGTTAACAAATTCCTCTGGAAAGCAGACCAGTTGCTACCGAGCTGCTGGATAGCGAAAATTAAGAGAGAAAAAAAAATTCTCGAGGAAGCTTGGAGAGCTAAGCCGCGGCGGCCACCCTTGTCAACTTGTCGACCACATAAGGTTCCTTCTTAAGTTACAGGCCAAAATAGACGATGCACGTCATAAGCTCGAGCTCGTCTGCTTTTTTTCCCACTGGTACGGCAAAAATGGAATCAATTGCTTGATTCTTGGCGGGAAATCTGAACAGTGAGATAATAATAATTGGGGGGCAAAGAGGGTGGTTGGCAGAGCACAAAACACCGCAGTCAGTCCGTAAGCCGTATGCACCCAGAAACTACGTGTCAGAGCCACAGCTTTCATGACCCCTTTAGCCTTGCACCGGGGGGCATTAAGCCGCGGCGATTGTGGATCATCAGTCGTCAGACAGTCCATTCAGAACGGGTGAATCTCGCGCAGATCGGATATCGCTAGTATTTTAGTTAGCGCGACGCCTAAGCCTGTCCTGTTACCGTCTGGTAACTATTCTTTTCCCTCCGTCCCGATTCCTTTGGCCGCTGGCGGTACGCACTCGTACAGGCATAGTAGGAATTTAGACCGGCGCTTGCCAGCGTGGCAGAGGGCTGTCCCACAACAACCTTCCCTACTGGGCTCATGATCGGGGGCATTTAAGCCCTGAGCATCTCTTGAAAACCAAGGCGAACAAGTCATTCGTCATTGATGCGACTGCCACCATGACGGGCATTGTTGTGTGGCTATAATTTATCAGCCTATACTGAGTATACTCCAGACTTTGTAACTCGCCAGTTGGCAAAGCCAAGTGTGGCGCCTTGTAGATCGTGACTCGAGATTTCGATGATTCCGGGGCCTTGGATACGGACTAAGTAGTTATTGGGTACAGTTTTTGGCGGCCATGCGCTGGTTTTAACCCAAATCAACGAGGGAGATACCGAATAACAGTGCGAAATGTGTTGTCCGCTTTACACATGTCCAGCCCAGGTCGACGTGCCCCGAGGGCCATGGCTCCCTCGGCGTGATGTTTCGGTGCTGAGTCGTAACACAACGAACCCTTGATTCTGTTCTTTTGTTACCCACCGCTAGTTTGCGTGTATTTGTGGCTGTCGGCTAGGCTAGGGACGGCTAGCGAGAAACAGCTGCTGGGAAACGGTCTTGCTGCGGGCCTTCGAGCCATCGCTTCAATGCTAATTAATGCTTCGAGGGAGCGGCCCCAGTTATGCATCCCATGGTCTCAGGTGCTGCGTGCAATGTGTAGTATATACGAGGAGGCGCTGGAGTATGCACGATAGTGGGCATGCATGTACCGGACAGACAGAGATGGGGAACATGTACTCCATAGTGCTCAGGGGTATTGATTGAGAAGAAAGGAAGATATAAAATGGTGAAAGAGAAAGGAAGAATTCAAAGAATTTGTTGTCGTTGACTCGTTTGGACGAGTCCATTAAATTAATGAATTAATTAACAATTATTGGGGATGGTCACGGGAGCACGCAAGGAAGGGAGGAAGGCGCGGCCCGTCTAGTTGACCCAGACCCAGAAGAGCAGGAGCTTGATTACGTACTGTTCTATTGGGTGCCCGACATTTAAGGCATCCAGTGAAAGAGTTATCCCGCTTAGTCATGATCCAAATTCATCAACGCCAACGCCAGTTGGGTAATTAATGTTGACTACAATAATTTAAGAAGAGAGTGTTTACCTCTCCCATTCGGCCTGTTGTCGCCAAGTAAGGAGGAATTGGACTTACCACGAAGGATACGACAGTTAGAACGACTTCCAGCATATAGATAACGCCATAAATCAATGGATTTTTCTGGGTAAATATCGCAGTATGCGGTTTTGGCTGTTATTCCGTCTCCAACGCTGTCGCCATTTCTTGAGCAGCAGTTCTCTATAGCATAGATGCAGGCAGACGTCTCACAGGAAATCGAATTCCATGAAATTTCAGGAACTATTATTAATCCAGATGATCCAAGATAATGATTATTAAGGTGCTTTACCCCGGCTTACCTACGTAGAGAGAAATGTATGTGTGTTGGTGTCACTGTGGCGCCTTCCCTTTTCCCCTCATCCCCGAGGCCCAGTCGGAATATCAACGAACCCCTCACTCATTCATCAATTCACGGAACTCTCTTCTTTCCGCAATCCAGAAAGCAGAAACATCTCTGGAGACATCACATATCGCCTTGGTAGCATTTCGTCCTTTCTATCCATCACCAACATCTTCTTCTCCAACCATCATGGCCGGATTTCCAGCCCTCAAGCCGGCCTTTACCGTGCGCGTTAGTCACGAATCTGCCTCCGATCATCCAGCGACAGGATTGGCGTCGACATGCTAATTATATTGCTCAGGTCTTGATTGATCCTCCCTACTCTGTCGGTAAGTAACTCACACAAGGCAATCCAGTGGCCTAAGAGGAGGCGGTGCAGCGATTGATCTGTCTGCAATGTAGGAAGTCATCATCGCCAGGCCCCTCTAAACATCGTCGTAGGTTCTGCTATACATACCCCTTTCTGTGTGATCTGCCGATTGTTGTTGACGATTATGCTAGCCAATGGTTGGAGGAACAGTGGTATCCGAATCTGGGTTCGCACCGTCTCTAAACGCCAAGTTCGAGGGCACTGGAAACGATTACATCCGCAATGACCCCGACAACGCGCGAATGCGGCTGAATGCTCATAGTGTCCTGAAGACACACGATGACGCGGTAAGTAGTGGGCCAGTTTTTCTGAAGAATTCTGTGCTACGTGAGACTGACTGTGAAAACTTAGTTGATCTACCTCCAGTACACGGGAACAGTCAATTTGACAGAAGCCATCGGAAAAGTGTTGACGGGCAAGGCAGGCGACGGCGAAACGCCATTTGGTGATATTTGTGCGTAATACCCTCTAGGTGATCTGCTGCTGAAAAAACTAACCGGAAAATTGAACTGCTAGTCGCGTCGTTCCATATTGAGGTATGTTATCCCTATCAACTTGAGTAAAAGCAACCAACTGATTCAATTACAACTGCACAGACTGGCGATGAGAGATACAAAGACCTCGAGAATGGAGTTTTCGTTGGGCAGGGTCATTTTATCACAAAGACTGGCGAGAAACCAATTGTTGAATACAAGGTCAGCCAGGTTATTCTGGGATAATTCCCTCGTTACTGTAAGTATATTTACGACTCTCGAACTACCGACATCATTAGGTACAACTAGCATAAAATGATCACGTATCCGTTTCCTCCACCACCTGCGAAGCTCCAGCTTGAAAGGGCTCAGGTAAAAGCAGCTCTCAACTCTGGGTCAACTTTTCTTAGTACTTCCATAATCTCCTTCCACGCCTTCTTTTGTATACTCCGACCTTCGGGTGAGCTTACAATATAGCCGGGGCTGCTTGAATGTCAGTGTGAAATTCGAAGCAATGATGGTCGACCGGACAGTTTTTTCACGAGAGGTCACGACTCACTCGGCCACTTTCTCATTCTCAAACCACTTTCCGTGTCCATCTTGTCTGACCGCAGCGTCGACGACTGTTTTGGCCGCTGCTGTACATGTCCGCCCAACGAGGTATTGCACGACTCTTAGCCATAGCGGGGCTTCTTCGCGCGATAACAGCTCACTCTTAGTGAATCCAGGTGTCATACTGGTGACTATGACCTTTTCTCGGCCTGGTTTTGGATCGATAGGCACCAGCTTTGCGACCTCAATAGTGGTCCATTGATTGAACAATTTGCTGGCCGCATAACGTTCGGCGGGATACTTGGCCTGTCCCTTTTGCCATTGCTCTCGATCGTTGAGTGCTTCCAGGATATTTGGTGCAGATCGCTCGGCCAGTCGAGCTGTTTGGTGCATTTCAGTGGCGACGATGACTAAATGCGGTGTTGGTGCTGATGGAGAAGAATCGGCAGATGCGATCAAGATCGGAAGCAATTCCAAACTTAGCAAAGCTGTCGAAAGACCGTTCACTTGGATCTGCATCTCCCAGCCGTCTGGAGAAATATTCCACTGGCCAGAAGCTAGGCCTGCGTTCAAAATCGCAGTATCCAGCCTGTGGCCCGGTTGAGAAACGTATTCTCGCATCCTTTGCACAAATGCCATGACGTTTTGAAAACTAGACATATCCAGCTGCCATACTTCGATTACTACCTTTTCTCGCAAAGTTTCTGCTGCTTTGGACATGATGGACTCGCGAGCTTTTTCGCCTTTTTCAATCGATCGAACCCCCATGATGATCTTGGAAGCACCAAGGTTGACGGCATGACGGACAGTCTCAAGTCCAATCCCAGTATTCGAGCCGGTCACCAGAACCGTTTGGCCTTGTAAGGACCCAGCTGGTGGTAGATGTACAGAATGGAGAGGCTGAAGAATAGTCTTGAACATTATATCAGTCTGTAGTAGCACTACCTGTGACCTTGAAAACTGGTTGAAGATTGTTCGATATTCTCAACGCGGTGGTGAAAGCGAATTGTGTGACGGAAATTTGTGACTCTCATATTGACAGCTCACTCTGACTACAATCCAACTTGCTTGTTATATAGTTGTAGGCTTCCAAGTCATAGATTCTCCAGCCGACATCCAGGGGGATTTACAGATTGATCGGACAAATTAAACTCAATGTCAAATACCATTGCAAAAAGCGGAATGCGTACCTCATTTCGGTGTTTCGAAGAAAGCCAATCAGAAGTTGCTAAAATTGGAAATTTGTATAGAATAGCTGTATTTTTCTGAAATAACATAACGACTTGTAATTTTCGCCCCATTTTTGCCGTCCAACTCATTCACCCGAACCCGAAGCCGAACCCTTACTCATACTCCAGTTACGACGAGGACTTTTTTCTTATTATTGAGCTCTCCTTTTACTTTCCTATTTTCTTATTTTCTTCACTATGGGCATGGAGTGGCGGCCCTCTGAACCTACGGTTGATGTGGTGTGACTACAATCTTGGGGTTGTCTCGTGGACAGATTCAGTCATCAGTCAGTCCAGTCATTGTTACATCCTGACTCATCGAGGTAATTCCGATGCTCTACCATGTCCATAAGCTCAGCTGGGCAGCTGTTCGGCAGGATATCCATCATATGAACATCCTAGTAACGTACGAGAAGGGACACTCAAAGATACATACAGAGTATAATGCAAATGTATCAGGCAGAAGTAGGCTACTACTAATGGAAGTGACTTGTTGCTTTTTATGTCTCCTACATAGTACAGGACCGAGTTGTTCCTCACTCTCGCCTCGCGGCCAGTAATAGAGGCACGTGGGTACAATTCTTCGCTGGATGGATAACCCTGAAGAAGGCCGATCGTGTGACCACTAGCAAATAGGTCTGCCACACTTTTGAATAGACAAATTTGAGATTCCCTGCTTAAAAGGATCACGAAGGACGAATTCATTTTTTTCACAGAGAAGTCGTCGAAAGAATTGCAAGCAATCTGATCGTTTTGTTGTCGTCGTCGCGAAATTCGCCAGTCAGTCAGCAACTGTTTTCCGACCAATCACAGTGCAGAGACAACGGAGAGTGACGTCGGTCCGCTGTCGCCGTACAGAAGAAAAAGAGAATAAAAAGACGAGTTGACACGACACGAATCTCTCTCGAACACTGCAGTCTGGGGTCGTTTTAACAGCAAATTTTGAGCGCCTCTAGTGCTTAATCCACTGGCGACGATGGGTGTGATTGACTCTGACGAGAATTATTTTATGCTCTGAGGCTACTTGATTTTTTTTGATGGTATTGCGCCGCCGCAGGCTACTACGAGATTAGAGCCAAGGATCAACGACTACAATAAGAGCAGCAGCACAGGCGGAGGAGCAATGAAACTTGCCAGGTCGTCACCGCTGTCTGCGGTTGCGTCTTTTGCGGCAATAGCTACGGCCATAGCTGGTCCTCTCGCTGCCGTCGAGCAGCAGGTGTTGAGCACTAATGACCTTCGGCAACCGCAGTTGGAGCTTGCCAAAGCGGCGGATCGAAGACTGACGGGGAAATTCCTCCATATTACAGGTAAGCGACCTGGATTGGGTTTGTTTGTATTCTTGCAGCTGCTAACATATACAAGATATACATCTAGATCGCTTCTATGTCCCCGGCTCAAAGACCGACGAGACGGGGGCCTGTCACCACGGAAAAGGCGACGCAGGACCGCTAGGTGCGGCAGGTACCGATTGTGACTCGCCGGAGCTACTAGTCAACCAGACCTTTGACTGGATTGAGAAAAATTTAAGGGATCAACTTGATTTTGTCATTTGGACTGGAGACTCTGCCCGCCACGATAACGACGAGCGTATCCCACGGACGGAAAACCAAATTGAAGAATTCAATGCCGCCCTCGCAACCAAGTTCGTTGAGGTCTTCAGCCATAAGAGCAACCACCCCGATAAGAACTTAATTATACCGATCGTCCCGAATATCGGCAACAACGATATCATGCCTCACAACATCTTCGAGAAAGGACCAAATCGTTGGACCCAGAAGCTGGGTCGTTTGTGGAAGGCCTTCATCCCAGAGGAACAGCGCCATACTTTTATTGAAGGCGGCTATTTCCGCACAGATGTTATCCCAAATAAACTGGCTGTATTCAGTCTCAATACCCTTTACTTCTTCGATTCCAATCCAGCCGTGGACGGATGCGCTCAAAAGTCGGAGCCAGGCTATCAGCAGATGGAGTGGCTGCGAGTGCAGCTGCAGCTCGTCCGAGAAAGAGGGATGAAGGCACTTTTGATGGGCCACGTTCCTCCCGCTCGGTCTTCAGATAAACAGGCATGGGACGAGACCTGTTGGCAAAAATACACCCTGTGGCTACAGCAATATCGAGACGTTGTTGTAGGCGGGCTTTATGGACATATGAATATCGATCATTTCATGTTCCAGGACGCGAAGGAAATAGATATCGATGCCGTTCTTCGCGAGGAACGTATGTCCGCGATAACTGCTGAAAACAGCTACGAAAACTTCACTATTGCATCCAAGGGCAGCTATCTGAGTAGCTTGCGGGATATGTGGGCACGTTTGCCAACGCCACCTGCATCCGTGCTTGGGGATGAATGGTCTACGTCAGAGACGACCGACGATATCGACTTAACAAAAAAGAAGAAAAAGAAAGGAAAGAAAGCGAAGAAGGAAAAGAAAAAGTTCTTCAAGAAGATAGGAGGCGAATATGCAGAGCGATTATCTGTTTCTCTTGTTTCCCCAAGCGTGGTTCCGAATTACTACCCTAGTTTACGGGTGATTGAATACGACATAACTGGTCTAGAGAAGGCGCCTACGTGGTCCGAAATTCAAGGAGTGCCTGAGACGAACGGGAAAGAGGAACAGATCGAGCATGAGATTGCGGTATTGAAGAAGTCCAAGAAGACACCCATACCGGATCCGCCATCTAAGAGCGAGCCACCAGGACCTGCTTATTCAAGGCAACCTTTGACGCTTTTGAACATCGTACAATATTACGCCAATATTACACGAGAGAAGACGCCAAAAACAAAGGGTTCATCAACTCATTCATTCGACGAAGCTCCTGCTGGCGGTCATCGTCTGGTTTACGAACTCGAATACCGCACAGACGAAGACGATGTATATAAGTTACACGACCTTACCGTACGCAGTATATACAACCTAGCCACGCGTATTGGGAAAGGCAAACCATCATCATCATCATCGTTGGAAACTTCAGCTGGTGTGGATATCGACGAGAACAACGTTGACAGAGACCAAATTGAAGATGAATTCAGTGGTGACATGAAGCACGCGACGAGCAAGACAGAGAAGAAGAAGAAACCTCGAAAGGATAACGAATCATGGAAAGCATTTGTAGAGCGGGCGTTTGTTGGATTCTTGGCCTATGATGAGGTCGAAGAAAGATTATAGTTTTAGTGTTATTATAGCATATATAAACATATGGAAACATGACTTTTATAGGTTTAGGTATCTTTCCAGGGGTCTTCTGTGCAGTGACTCCGCTGCTCTCCCGAACTTTGACGATATTCTCTGTAGTTGAATGAATTAATAAGAATAGGTAAGAGTAGGTAAAAACAGAAAATTAATTGTGATTAATATAAATAGCTGCGGTTCGCTTTCAAAGACTTCGCACTAACAATATACATGAATAATCGATACATTGGGGATTCATCGTCGCATGCTCGACGTGTCCATCGCATTAGTAATGAGTATGTCCAACCTAGCCACCCTCTCGCCATTCCGAGACAAGTATTAAGGATTCTTCGCAGGCCGAATCCCTTTCTCCATTCCATACTTGAAAGCCTTTTTAGCCAGATCCGGAATAACGAACAAAAAGACGACATTGCTTAGCCAACTTGCCATAGTGTCGAAAAGCAAGCTGTTTCGTGGACTGGGACCTAGTGCAGTCCCTCGCATCAAGTTTCCAACCATATTTGTCACAATTTGAAAATCGCCCTTCTCCAGACCCTTGATGGCGATGGTGGCAACTTCATCCGGAGTCTGGGGCTTGTCAGCTTCCTCCATGATGTGAGTCACTTCTGGCTTGAGTTTCTGTTCGTTTTCAAATCCGGGTGATGATATTCCCATGGGGAAAACAATATGAATCTTGACGTCCGTGGCAGGTGCATCCGCATCCTTCTTCCGGCGAGCACCGTTGTACAATTCAACTTCTTGCACCAGCACATCAGATAAATTGCGCATAGCTGCTTTTGCTGGTGCATAGGGCCCATAACCAGACACCGCGACAAAAGCGAGAGTAGACGCGGTGAAAATCAGATGTCTCGGCGTGCTCTGTTGTTCATTCGGCACTGTTGACTGGGACACTGGCTGCAACCACCTTCTCAGGGTGGCGTGTGCAGTATAAGCACTGGTCCAATATACAGTGTCCATCTGATCGCGAAGTGTCTTGATTGGTACGTCAATGAAAAGACCCGGATGGCAGAAACCCGCACAGCACCAAACAATATCGGGAGCTGCCCCGTTGTTCCACGCCGTGGTCTCATTCAGCATACGATCTGCAGCCTCCGGATCAGTCAAATCCACACTGATGAAGTGGAAACGCTGCTTCGATGAGTCCAGGGCAGCATTCTTTTATTTTTCAGTCAGCAGATAGGTCACCCATTCCGAGGCTCTCAACTTCAATGTAATTTACCTTGATATCCGCAATAGCCGCTTCAAGTTTCTGGGCAGATCTCGAAGCAATTACCACATCGGCACCTTTTTGTGCAAGCTGTATGGCAATCGACCGGCCCAGTCCCTCAGATGCACCTGTTAACAGCACCGTCTAGAGTACACGATAGCTTCATTAGCTCCATGAGTCAAATTCAATATTCATCGTTATCCGAAAGCGCGTACCTTCCCACGGACGGGAAACTGATTTGAGCCGAAGTTGAGCATTTTGTACGCTGTATAAGTGATGAAAGCTACAACAAGAACAATTAAGCCCTTGTAGTACTCCATAGAGAAAGTGAAAATGTCGGAAAAGGGGGTTATAGGAATCCTGGGGGATTTAATGATTAATGAACAAATAAATTAAATGAATAGGTTTAGTTAGTTGATTCTCATCAGAAGCATCAAGAGGCCCTGGTCCAATCAGAACGTAGATATGGCGGAGCTGCATTATAGGTGGGGCCAACTCAGGCGGTGAGGATCGGCATATCTAGATTTTTTGTCAACTCTTAAAAAAAGTTTCGTTGATGACCACCAAAGAGAAATGGGCTATATTTCAGAAATAAGCCAGCAGTAAAGCCAACATGGCCGCAAAAAAGAGAAAAGCCGGTAATCGAGCGCCGTCCGGTGCAAAAAAAGAATCGGTATTTCAGTCAAAATACGACATCAACGAGACGTTTGACAATTCTGAAGACGAATTCGTTGCCGGCCGCGATCAGATTCTCTTGGAAGAAGGTCCCGGCGCCAAGAGAAGGCGCAAGTTGGAAGAGGAAGGTACATAGAACAGCTGGTAGCTCGTATTGTTGAGGACGTGAGAATTCACTGACATATCGTCACAGAAGCACACCTGCAACCCTCAGACGAAGAAGTCTTTAGCTATGACGAGAACGAATCCGAAGATGACGAAGATGATGATTATGAACATGACACATCAAGAAAGCGGCGATCTGGTTTGGAATTAAATTCCGATGCCGATGCTCAGACAGACGATGAAGATGGGGAAGAAGAAGAGGGCCTCGAGGCCTGGGGCACTTCAAGAAAGGATTACTACAATGCGGACACAATTGAGACCGAAGCAGATGCTCTTGAGGAGGAGAGAGAAGCGAAACGACTCCAACAAAAACATCTCAAGGCAATGAAAGAAGCCGATTTCGGCTTCAATGAGATGGACTGGCTGGAAAGCGGACAAGGAGTCGAGGATGACAAAGAGGACAGAGAGGGAGTGGTGATTGAGAAATTACCTCAACTAGAAATCACAGACGACATGGACACTGCGGAACGACTCAAGCTACTCAAGCTGCGATATCCGGAATTTGAGCCTTTGGCTAAAGATTTTGTCGATCTTCAGCCCGAATATGCAAACGCCTTAGCAAAAGCCCAAGAAGCGGAAAAAGCCATGACTGGTGCAGAGACTTCAGTCCCATTGCCAATTATTAAATTTCAAGCGATGGCATCCTACCTCGCCTCGATCAGCATGTATCTTGCCTTGCTGACGTCTCCCGCAGAGGAAGACAACTCAAAAGCCGTAGCTCTCTCACCTGCAGAGCTTCGAGATCACCCTGTCATGGGTTCGCTTGTCAAATGCAGGAAACAATGGGAGACTGTAAAGGACTGGGAATCTCCGACTGAATCCAATGTTGAGAAGAATGGCGAGGAATACATCGAGGTTGATACCTTTGAAGATAGCTTACAACACGCAGCAGCTGCGCCACGACCCGCGGAAGGAAAACAAGGTTCTGCAAAGTCAAGCAAAAAGACAAAGAAATTGACCAAATCTCAGCAAGCAGCAGAAAAAGCTCGTGCTGAGGCCGAAGCCATCCGGGCCGAGAAAGTGAAAAAGGCAGAAGCGAATCTGGCTGATTTGGCCGACTTAGTCAAATCCTCGGCAAAGAAATCCAAGGCAACAAACATAACAACAACTTCCCAGCGTGAAAACGATGACGACTCCGATCTTGGTGACGAGACTGCTCTCACCGCTCGTGAAGCCGAAGAAAAGGCTAGAAAGAAACGCTCACTTCGGTTCTACACCTCCCAGATTGCTCAAAAGGCCAACAAACGAAATACCGCTGGTCGTAACGCTGGTGGTGATGAAGATCTGCCATACAGAGAGCGTCTCAAGGACCGACAAGCGCGTCTGAATGCAGAGGCCGAGAGGCGTGGTCGTGCCCAAGCAAACCAGGCTGAGCAGCTAGGTGGGGATTCTGACGAAGACGATCACCGCCTGGCTCGAGAAGTTCGCGGTGATCTCGCCGGAGCAGACGATGACGAGTACTACGACATGGTCGCTGCCCGAAATAAACAGAAGAAAGCCGACAAGAAATCTCGCGCCGAGCAAGCAGAGGCTTCTAACAAGGGGGGCATTTACGAAGAGGTCGAGGAGATAGGTCCAGATGGCAAACGCCGTATTACCTATCAAATTGAAAAGAACAAAGGTCTTGCCGCCAAGAGGAACAAGGACGTTCGTAACCCTCGTGTTAAGAAGAGGAAGAAATTCGAGCAAAAGAAGAAGAAGCTTGCCAGTATTCGTCAGGTATACAAAGGTGGTGAAGGTCGTGGAGGCTATGGTGGTGAGCTTACGGGTATCAAGAAGAATCTCGTCAAAAGTGTCAAGCTTTGAAAATAGAACTTCAATATTATACATTTTCAGTCTTTCATATGTGATGCAAATTAAACCAATTTACTGGTGCAAGTTGTAGTCATGATCTGTAATTTCATGCACAATTCGTGATGGTAATTTTCATACATGTTGCTTCCACAAAGACAGCATATTGCTTACCAGCTCTGTTTTCATGCAGCAGTGATGGCCTCTACGTCAGCCAACAGATGCGCCAGGTTCTGTTTGATATCCTTGCTATTTTGTGTCGAGAGAGTTATGGATAGAAATGAGCGTGCGACGTTTTCCTGTAATTGATGGGAATTAGAAAGTTGCTCTTCCAGAACCGTGAGCTTGAATAGTTGAGCAGAGAGCCTTACTGCCTGCTCCAAGATGGCCTCCTCCTTTCTTGAAACTTTGGCACAAGCGGCGACGAGATCCTGTCCCTGAGCTGACAATGATACCAGTTCGTTGGCTCGAGCCACAATAGTGCCGTCCACGCCATTCATGGCAGCACAACTAAGCCGATCCGGCCCTAATTAGCACCCTCTCTTCCTCGAGGACATCAAATCAATTCACATACAGTGTTCCGAAGCTCTGATTGCTGCGACCTGATTTGAAACTGTTCAAATAAGATATACGGCCCTCCGCAAGTTCAGAGACGAAGTGGAACGTACTTATATAGGTATGTAACCTGTTCTCTGGTGTCGGGAATCATCTCGTCTACCCTGACTTCCATGTGACCATGGGCCAAGAAAGGCCGCTCTGTTAGGAAGCCATTCTCAAAGATCTCATGGAAATGAGTGGCGGCAAGAACTTTGGGCCTCTCGTCCTCGAGGCTGAGGAGATGCTCAAAAATACCACAAGCTAATCCAGCTCCGTCTACAAGACATGAAAGGGTCACAATCAGTAGTTCAGAATGTAGAGTCAGCATGCAAGACTCACCATGTATATCCGTGCCTTTGCCGAACTCATCAATTATAATCAAGCTCCTTCGTGTGGAGAATTTGAGAAGCAGTGAAACCTGCTGAAGGTCAAGCATGAACGTGCTTTGAATCTGAAATACAATGTGAGTACTGTAATCCGCTCCCGACTTTTGACAAGACACACTTTTGACACACTCTCGGGAGTACTTATACGAGTCAGAATTCTATCAGTAATTCCGATCCTCGCAAACTGAGCCGGGATATAACTGTGAAAGTCAACGACCGCCCTCGAGCAAACAAGGATGCAGCACTTTCATACCTTCCAATATGAGCCATGTATACGATTATGGCGACCTTCATGAGTTAAGTCATGTTTGGCTGGTATATATGAGTAGTGACGAGGCTCACTTGTTTCATGTATACACTTTTCCCAGAAAAGTTTGGCCCTGTCAGTAGTAGCATACTTGGGGCATCAGACTGGCTCGCAGAATTCTCTTCAGATTCTGAATTGGATTGTTCCGGACCACAGCCACCGCGAAGACTGACGTCGTTTGGAATATAAGAAGCAACAGACAACTCTTGCAATGGATGTCTGCCACTTCAAATTAGCCTCACTCTAATTGCACATAGCTCATTGCTTACCGTCCTCCTCTGATATTGATCGAATTCTCGAGACACATTTGTGGCCGCGTAAATTGATACATTTCTGCGGTCTTTGCCATGGCAAGAGAGCTGAAGTTGTGAATACGCGAATCTCCAAGCATTAGAACGAATATCATACCAATCAAGTTCTCCGCAAAGATCTGAGCATGTGGAAAGCACTTGCTCACATGAGAGAACTTTTTGTGCTATGTTGTAAGCGATTTCGATTTCTTTCTCTAAAAACAAGTCAACATCATCTTAACGCGTAGTCAACAGTTTCCCTACCACAAATAAGTCCATAAATGTCACCTAGGTTTTCGTCCAGCTCCCTCATTCTGTTGTCTTTAAAATATGCTCGGTGTTCGGTTGTGAAAACCTGCTCCCACGTTTCTTGATCTCCTGAATAGGCGGGCTTCCCTGCACTGTTAAATGGGATGGCAATACTGAAACCTATTTGTGGAAAGTAGATCACGTTAACCTCGATCTGGAGACTTCCAGGTATAGTGGAGGCGACATCGATGGCTACTTGTTTCAACAGTTCATCGAGTCCATTATATCGATCTTTGAGGAGATCCAGTTCACGGTCTACGCCTGCTTTGATTATGGTTCTTTGCTGCTCTTGTGAGTCCTCAATGTCTACCTGATTTCAGTTAGTACTCATACTTGGTCTGTATATTGCTTGCTCACCGTCTGACATATGAGCCTTCCCACCTCGTTGAGGATAGCCACGTCGAGAATACCAAGCATCTAAGAATGTCAAAGTTAACCAGAGCAAGATACGAGTAATGATGATACTAACTTTTTCACGTAAAGCCACCATGTCCTGCCAACTTAATTCGCGAATCGCCTCCTCCAGTTCCAAGGTATGCGTGGCAAACTAAAGGAGCAGTTACCAGTTTGGGTTACCCAGTAAATCTTTTCTTTTTGACATACGTTCAGTAGAGTCCCCCATATCGTGCCCTTGAAACCTCCGAATGCACCTTTCCCAACACTGAGTCCTTTATGTAGACTTGTCATGACTGGCCGCATATTCTTGACTTTCTTTAATGCCCTCCGCATGTTCTGATGGCCGCTTGAATTGACAGGCAAAAGAAGCACGTCCAATAGTTTGTGTCGCTGTCTTATAACATCAATTTCGATGCTAGGACGAAGGAAATATTGTTTCAAACGATTCTTCCCCTGTGGAGTCAAAAGGTTCTGGTGAAACAAGCCATACAAGGAAAAATCCTCTTTCGCCCGTGATGATGTCTTCCCAGGACCTTGATTGAAAGCGTTCGGATGTGATTCGGTTTGCAATATTTGCAACGAAGCGAGAGTATTCATACTGATGTACCTTTTTTATGATATTAGTCAAAATCGTGCTAAGTGTTTCGAATCTGCTCACATTGTTCCTTTCATAAAGAACGGTTCGACAGATCTTACGATGCAAGTCGTGGAGCTGTCATCTCCGCAAGAATAATCTGTCGGCTTTCGACGCTGTATGTAAGTAATCAAAGCCCCTGCACATCCGAGGGAGGTCGTGTTCTCAATGTCAAGTATGCCTCCAAGCCGGAGGACATTTCCTTTATCAAAGGAAAAGCCCAGGTTCCTTGCCATAGTCTCCTCGTCTTGCTGAGTTAATCCATCACCAGGCACAAGGAAATCTACAAGCCCTATTCCTTGTTGGAAGATTTCTAGCTCCCCTAATTTGGCCTTTGCATTGTCCACATTAAACTCCTGACTAGGTCGTACATCGACACGGTAGGGAAGACGGAAAGCATCGTCTAAGATTGGTTAGTTGAATAGAGAAAAGGGAAGAAAAAAAAACAGCGCACCTGGGCCGCTAGAGCCACTCATGACGGCTTCTTCAGCTCGCGTTGAGGTCAATATTGTCGTAGGGTTGATTTCGAACTTCACTGTTGTAGCCGTATGACTTGAGAAGATGAGCGTTGGAGACACAGGCCAATTGACTTACACATATCAACAAATTCTTTTCCACCAAGTTGAACATCGCTCAAAATTTTGAGCCTTTCTTCTGAAGCAGAGTAGAAACAGCATCCCACAGTTCCTTTTTCCTTGATATCGACAGCCAGGACAATCTCAGCCATGTCATCGAGAATGTCATCCTCTGTAGCTGCGGCAGGAGCTTCATGCTGTTCTTGACCGAGTCTTCGTTCCGAGTTCCTGTTGCTCAGTAAGACTTGGGGGTTGAAATTTTGCAAAGTTGGGCGACGATTGGTGGTTGCTGCAAATCTTCGCTGAGCATCCGAGAATCTGCCCGCATTTCCAGTGGTTGGATCTCGTTTTCTTTTTGTCGAAGTCATTTCTTGTTTGCGGGGCAGGACGTCTACCTAGGTATTTGGAGATGTTATTTCGTTGGGGGATATCCGAACAGTGGTCATGAGCAGAGAAATAACACAAATAGATGAAGGTTTGAGGTTTCCAAGGAAGGTTATGAAATTATTTATTCTTCTCCTTTCCCAGATCACATGGGCTGCTCTATCGCACCTTCCCATTTAGCTAGGTAGATGGGGAAAAACGAAAGTGATGCACGAGGCGTGCCTGCCATCCATGGATTTCGGATCGTCTGAGTAATTCATAGAAACCTAAGTAGGCAAGTATTTATTCATCATTGGGAAACTGCGTATTCTACCTGAGATGCACATTCCACACATCATACATATCATTCAATTAATGTACAAGAGTAGGGTTGTCTATCGTACACTGCTCTTCGAAATACAGAAAGTCACAACTGACTATCGCGCTATGGTATTAAGATACAAGAAACACAAATTCTGTCGCCCAGTAATCGCCAAACTGGACAGCAGAGGTATCAAAGCCAACCTTGAAACACCAAAACAAGTATAATGTACACCAATATCACTTAAACCATTAGACAGGAATAACTTCCAAGGAATCCCCGGTCTTGTTGAATCCAACGCGTGCCATGTGGCCAGCTGTGATCTCGCCTCGAATTATCTTGTCAGCAAGTCTGTTGCCAATCTCTTTCGATATCAGGCGATTCAGTGGACGAGCACCGTAGCGTGGATCGTAGCCCTTTTCACAGAGCCATTGCTTAATCTCGTCACCGACCTCGAGGGTCATCCGTCGGTCGTCTAATCTAGCTTGCAGCTCTTTGAGACGAATGTCTACAATGTCACGCAAGGCCTCCTTGGAAAGTCTCTTGAAGATGATGAATTCATCAATGCGGTTCAAGAATTCTGGGGGATAAGAAGACTGTACAACATCCATCACAGCTCTCTTGGTATCAGCCGGGAGATCTCCCTCGTCAGGCAGATTGTGCTTGTGTAAGGGGTCTGCCCCCACGAGAATATCAGCTCCGAGATTAGAAGTCAGAACGATAATCGTATTGCGAAAATCGACCTTGTGACCTTGGGAGTCAGTCAAGAAACCCTCGTCAAGAACTTGAAGCAAAAGTGTTGAGATGTCTCGGTGAGCTTTTTCGAACTCATCAAACAACAGCACAGCGTAGGGTTTCCTGCGGACAGCCTCAGTCAGCTGGCCGGCATCATCATACCCAACATAACCCGCGGGCGAACCGATAAGTCGACTGATTGTGTGTTTTTCTTGGAACTCGCTCATGTCGAATCTGAGGACGGCACTTTCCGTCGAAAAAAGGAATCCGGCCATCTTCTTGCAGAGCTCCGTCTTTCCCACGCCGGTAGGTCCAAGAAACATGAAGGATGCCAACGGCTTGTTGTCACCGCTCAACCCTGCTCTCTGCATCCGCACGGCGTTCGCAACAGCGGAAAGAGCTTCATCCTGTCCGCGAACTGACTGTCTAAGGGTATCCTCCATGTGTATAAGTTTCTCAACCTCTCCGGACATCAACTTCGCGACAGGAATACCCGTGGAGCGAGACACGACATTTGCAATATCATCTGCTGTGACTGAATCGTGAATCAAAGTCTCCTTGTTGTCGTTCTCCGCACCTTCCTGAGGCAATTTGGCTTCGAGGTTGGGGATGACGGAATAACGCAGTTCACCAGCCCTAGCAAAGTTACCTTCCCGCTGTGCCTTTTCTAGTTCAAAGCGTGACTTCTCTAATTCCTCCTTCGTTCGCTTGATGGCCTCGATTTCCTCCTTTTCTCTATTCCAAATTTCCATCAATTTTGAAACCTCCTCTTTCTTTGACTTGAGCATTTCTTCCAGCTTCTCCCTTCGCTCTTTGCTGGTGACATCCGTCTCCTTTCGGAGAGATTCTAATTCAATCTGTATTGTCGTAATTTCACGATCAAGCTCTTGGATAGAATCAGGCTTCGACTCCTGCTGGAGTCGCAGAGCCGATGCAGCTTCGTCCACCAAGTCAATGGCCTTGTCTGGCAGGAAGCGATCCGTAATGTAGCGATTGCTGTAAGTCGCAGCGGCAACGATTGCGGCATCTGTTATTCTCACACCGTGATGCACCTCGTACTTATTTTTGATACCACGAAGTATGGATATTGTCGAAGCCACCGAGGGCTCGCTGACCTGAATTGGTTGGAAGCGACGGGCCAACGCTACATCCTTCTCAATCAAGCGATATTCATTGAGGGTCGTCGCTCCACAGCATTGAAGCTCGCCGCGAGATAGGGCTGGTTTCAGAAGGTTGCTTGCATCAATGCTACCTTCGGCTTTCCCGAGACCAAGTAAAGTATGCAGTTCGTCGATGAATAAGATTACACTGCCTTCTGCGTCTTCCACCTCCTTCAAGACCGACTTCAACCTCTCTTCGAAATCACCCCGGAATTTCGCTCCGGCTATTAAGGAACCTAAGTCAAGAGCAATGACTCTTTTGTTCTTGATACTTTCCGGTACGTCGCCTTGGACGATTCTTTGCGCAAGACCTTCCAATATAGCTGTCTTACCGGTACCAGCAGCACCGATTAGAACGGGATTGTTTTTTGTTCGGCGTGACAGGACCTGAATAGTGCGATGAATTTCTGCATCTCTTCCGATGACTGGATCGAGTTTTCCAGCTTTGGCTTTTGCTGTGAGATCTACACCGTACTGCTCAAGAGCCGATTTCTCTTCTCCGCCTCCCAGGTTCATGCGATGAGTGCCACCGGGAGGATGAGGGCCCCGTCCAGTAGCGTAGGTGCGCGCAAGCGCTGCCAACGGATTCAGAGGGATAGGTGGTTGGCAGAGCTTGGGATACGATCTCGAAATCTGCACATAAGATCTGCTTCGAAGAGATGCTTGACATGATGTGACCGCAGGAAGCCGTCTTGTGCTAAGACGGGTATTCCGCAACTTAATGACGAGTGACATGATACGCAAGACCGCGCAGTTTTTGCAGACCGTAACTAGATATGCATGAAATGACCTTGACGATGTAACGCTGAGTTTGGCTTATTTTCGGTTACATATAATCATATTTATTTCTCGTTGGGCAACGAAACGTATGCTGTTGTTGCTTGAAGAAGTGGCGCTGCGAGAGTGTTCTGGAATGAACCAAACCGATTCTGATAGCTCCATAAAGCCCGCTAAACCGTAAACGAGCTCCAGAGCTCCGTCGCTTACTAACTGGATCACGTGGAATTCCATACGGCACACGGGGAGAACAGAAAGTGCATTTTATCACGTGACTTGTCCCCCCTTTGGTCGGCGAGAGAAGAAAAAAAAAGAAAAGGAGGGGCTCCCGCTAAAGCAAAAAAGAAATTTCTCCCAGCCCGAATTTTAGACCACGTTGGGCCAATTCCTCCTCTCCTTCTTGCAAGCTATTCCTCTTTACCTCCTCTTTCTCTTCCTCGTCACATCTCGTCGAGCTCTCTCTTTTTATTTTCTACCCTTCAATCAATCATCCACACATTCACAATGGGTTTCACCGACCTTGTCTCCGATGCTGGCCTGACCATGGCCAACAACTTCCTCTCCACCCGAAGCTACATCGTTGGGTAGGTAATTTGCATCTCTTTTTGGTACCGCTGTTTTCACCTTCTCTTCTCTTTCTACTGCCTCTGCTTTTATGATGAAATCAAATTGGTCCGTGTTTAGGAGGCGGCTTAAGACACCGCTGGATGACTACACACAATGCGAGTAATCGCGCTTCTGATATGGTGTTGGCATTGGAAACTTAGTTGTTTTATTCTTCTCTTGTCTTTGCTGGTCATTTTTGTGCTACTGTCAAGATATTCAAGATGATTAATGTTGTCTAACATTCATCGAATAGTCATTCTCCCTCTCAGGCCGATATTGTTACATTCAAGGCCCTGAGCGGCGCTCCTGATGCCGCCAAATATCCCCACGTTGCCCGGTGGTACAAGCACATTGCTTCATATGAGGACGAGTTCTCTACTCTCCCTGGCGACCCTTCCAAGGCCTTCACTGCCTACGGACCCGAGGCTACCGAACTGCCTGTTGGCAACCCCGCCGCCGCCGCTGCTGATGACGACGAAATGGACGACCTTTTCGGCAGCGACGACGAGGAGGAGGAGGACCCCGAGGTTGTGAAGGAGCGTGAGGCGCGTCTTGCCGAGTACAAGAAGAAGAAGGAGGCCAAGCCCAAGCCTGCCGCCAAATCACTGGTTACATTAGAAGTTAAGCCATGGGGTAAGTTCAGCATGTCGTAATAGATAGCGCGCCTGCGAGGATTACAACAATATTGACTCTTTGTTATAGATGACGAAACCAATCTCGAGGAGATGGAGAAGAACGTGCGTGCTATTGAGATTGATGGTCTTGTTTGGGGTGCCTCCAAGCTTGTTGCTGTTGGTTTCGGTATCAAGAAGCTCCAGATCAACCTGGTCGTTGAAGACGAGAAGGTGTCTCTGGATGACCTCCAGCAGCAGATTGAGGAGGATGAGGACCACGTCCAGTCCACCGATATTGTACGTTTCCACACAATCTGTCCCAACTTTACAAGTGAACTTCATTGTACTGACTGTTTGACCAGGCTGCCATGCAAAAACTGTAAACGTGATATGCTTTAACGATATGAAAAAAATGAGATGATGAATAAGGAGACCACGTCTTCGGGATCTCTTGAAATATCATAAACTTTCCCTTCGCCTTCTTTTCCTATGTGAATAGTAGACATTGGCTCGATCCAAACGAGCAACCATGTGATTCCACGAATACCAAATCCTTCTTTTCCAAGTCCAGAATCATTCATGTTTTGTAATTTTGTAACACCAGGGTGCTCTCGAGCAAGAATGAAAATATGTAAGCTCGTTCAGTTTGCACAATACAAGAGTCGCTCTCCAAAGAGGAAAGTGGAGTACGCTAATCCATTTATGGAATCCGTAATACCACCCCAAAAGCAGCTCCAACATTTTCCACGGCTAATCACAACCTACCTGCTAATCAGAAAACAATTCAGCTCTACTTCGCCGGCGTAGCGGAACTAAATGAAGGATTTTTCGATTGACAGAATCTAAGCAATAATATTGTCAAGTCGACTGCCCTGTCGACAGCGCTTCGCCATGGGCTTCTTCTCACGCATAACCACGATCTTTGGTCTTGTTTTACTGGCGCATGCGTAAGTGTCGTTCTATCCTTTCTTTCTTACTCTGAAGCGTGTTCTACCCTTTATTTTTATTCTGAAGCAATGCTGATTGTGCGCCAACAATCAGAGGATACTCCGCCCATGAACACTCCACTCTATACAGCAGCGTTTCGCTGGCCGCCAGCACAGCCGGGACAACTCCAGCAGCGAATAATCTGTTCGCTGTGGTACCGCTAGATATCACCGTCGAAGCATTGCTATCCGTCGTTCTTATATCGTTAGGTCTTGTTCTGGGTGCAGAGCAATTAAAGCCTGTCAGCCACGGTGCATGGGCCGGTCAGATTGAGCGCGAAGGCGGTGGAAGGAATCCTTATAAGAATCTGGAGATTCGATCTGGTTTCTGGAATGTCCGAGTGAGTTTTTTGTTCTACCTTTAAGGGTCCAATTTCTGTATCGAGTGGAGATGAGTGAGAGCTGATCCGTGGCTGTTTTGCTTGCAGAAAAGTCGCCAGGAGTTTGCCGACTGGATGCGGACGCAGGGTCAGGAAAGCACCAAATCATGAACAATGATTGTCTTTTTTTTTGAATGGCGATACCGCGTCTGGGCCGAGGGAGATCTTTAGATGTGTTAAGATAGGCTGCTGCAGTTATATTGGCGCATTTTGTGCAACACTTGTTGAGCAGGTGTCATCAATTCCGCGTCCACGAACAGCTTATACGGGGCAATCTAGCTATATATCAATTAATGGCACTATAAAGAGTAAGGCTCTGGAATTGCATCCTAGGCAGAACCAAAGGGTAGTCTGGGCAATGTTTCTACTGTCAGCAGTAACCAGACAATGAGACAACGATGCACGCTGATAGACGCTGCATGATGTAAAAACCTCATATTCCACACCCAATTGATTCGTTCTTGATTAGACTAAATAGGAGGTGTTATGGAAGTTTATTGAATCCTAAACGAGCTTCTGTTAGGACTCCACCTTGAACGAAGCTCAAAAAGGTTGAAGGCTGTATGATACCCTAACCCTTACATTTATGACCCACGAAGCGACAAGAGCTTTCGGATTTCAGTAAGTTCCGTACGGAGCATTGGATAGTCAACTTGTGAGCAGACTAAAGACTGCATAGAAAGCCAATTAGCGTAGTTAACGTAGCGAGTCTCATCGTGAAATATCCCTAAAGTTTCAGATTATCAAAGGACGGCCGAGAAACAAAGCTGCAGTCAAGGGTGAGCTCCCTATCTGGGAAATGGTGGTCGTGTTCATACCGACTCTCGACCGTGACAGGCCGAATTGGAGCGTTCTGTGTGATAGTCTGGTCAGTGATCTTCATTAGCAGCTAGGGGCAGCAAACATATTGAATTGAATTTGCTGCAGAGTTAATGCGTGCTCGATCAAGTTGTGAGCTCCTGTCTAACTCGAATAGTGATGAAATGGACTGAATCGGCTTGGTCCGACTGCGCTACTGCAGGTGATCGTCGAAACAAGGCACAACAAAGCACTGCGGAGTGGTAACTACTAACTACAGAGTACTAGTTTCTCGGATACGAGGTCCTGTGAAGTCCTGTGTAGGACATACTCCGTAATTTGCATTGCATCTGTATAGTAACTTAGTTATTTGGTTGATTAGGTAATTAGTCAATGTCTATCGTCAGGGAAGGGTATCTGCAGTCCATCCGCACCTGGGCATCTCATGAATCACTTGCAATCTGGCCCAGTCATGGCAGCATGTCAAATATTGTCAGATTAACTCTTTGTTAGTGGCCAGACTGAGACACATTAGGAAGAAGAATCAGGGAATGGCATCATCCAATGAACAAAAAACTGAAACAAGGCTCTCGCTAGCGTCGACGCCACCCGAATATGATTTCTTATATAATACATGTAATAATAGACCCAGCCAATCACAGCCCCGGATAGCATGTAAGGAAGCCCAAACGGGGACTGATATTATTATCCTCCGCAAGAATTATTATTATTATTATTATTATTGACGGGCGCTCCACTGCTGGTCCAAGGTACCGACTACCGTGATTACGTACCAGACAACCACCACTGAAGATGTACACGATACATGCAGTGAGGCAGGAGGTCGGAGCGTTTGGCTTGGATCTGGGCAAAAAACCAGCATGGCTCTACCATGGCTCTGATAGGTCGGGACCGTGGCTCCTGCCATCCATGTTTATAAAGCCCTTTTCTCCTCTCTTCCTCTCTTGCTTTTGCTTCGTTTCTCTTCTCTTCTCTTCTTTTCTTGCTTCCTTCTATACATCTCGCTTTTGCTTCTCTCTCAACACACGTTGACATTCTCGTCCGTCGTTTCTCTCTTCACAATAATCTAATAGTCACTCGTTCAAAGTACCATTCAACCAGTCTTTCGCTCTGCCACCATGCGTTCCGTCTTTGCTGCTGTTGCTCTCGCAACTGTCGCTGTTGCCCAGAGCACAGCCTCCTCTGGTGCTTCCGAGACTTCGGTCACCCCCGTCTCTGTGGTAAGTCTTTTGAATCCTGAGAATGGCGACGGCATTTTGTGTGCTGTGCAGCCTCGCATAACACACTCCTAACACGGGTGGCTGTTCTAGTCTAACCCTGCCACTCAATATCTGACCGAGACCAACTCTCTGGGTGTCGTGACTGGCCAACCCACTGTCGTTACCTCTCAGCCTGAAGTGGTGACTTCCATCCCCCCTGCTATGACCTCCCAGCCGCCTGCTGCGTCCATCCCGGCTGGATTGACCACTCCTGTTGTGCCTATCATCTCATCTGCTGAAGCCACCTCTGCTTCTGGCAGCTCTGCCGCAGTTTCAGGCTCCTCGACAGGTTCTGCGAGCGGTAGCAGCGTGACTTCCTCTGGATTCAGCACTGCCACCACCGCCAGTGGCACTTCGTCTGGATCGAGCACCGGAACCTCTGGCTCGCCCAGCTCCAGCGCTTCTTCCTCCAAATCCAGCGGTGCTGCAGCTGCAATGGCGACCACTGGCCCTGTCGGTCTCTCTCTTGTCGCTGGTGCCGCTTTCGCCATGCTTATCTAAGCAAGAGAGAAAAAAAACGATTGTCTTTTCTACTTTCTTATGCTCTCACGCCAATCATGTACTCCAGGTCATCTCTATGCGATCTGCGTTGACGAGGTTTGATGGGCTTTCTCTTCGTTGTATATTGCATATCGCAAATATTCATGGGCGTACAGAACCGCGAATTAATATTAATGACAAATACCAATTTAATTCATTTTGCGTGTTCCTACAATATACTCTAGATGACTGAACTCAACTGATAGACAACATTCCATTCCCCAGATTCTATATTTGCGTGGCGCACCTCCACACAGCTGATTGACATCTCGCCCTGCACTAAAAAATTAGCCATCCATTCCAATGTTATGGTTAAGTTGAAAACGCTGTATATTTTACCGTCGGTATTACCGTTACTTACAAAACGGAAAGAGGAGACGAGAAATTCTGCCATTTCGGGCGATACATTGAAAACAACGCGAAAAGTCACGTCTGGCGCGACCAGCTTGGGCGCGACCAGACTCCAGCGTGTACGTATTGATTGCTTTTTTGGGGATAGCGCGTAAACAAATACCGTAATCCGCGTACACAACACGTAAATGTGGCTGAATTTGGCCATGCCCTTGTTATCGGGATCAAAACAAAGGAAAGCTTCCCTGCGACAAAGCACTGTTTCCCGCTCCGCATGCTCTGCTTCCCTAGCAACTATCCAGAGCTACCTTGCGCCGCAACCATTTCTACCACTTCCTACCCTTCAGATCTCAATCATCGCTCGCTCCTTCACGACCTCGCGTCTTGGATATTTGAGAAAAAGCGAACGCCTATTCAGACTTGTAGCCTCCTTGATTTCGTCGTTCGGCATATTCACAAAACAATCAATCACACTCGGTGTATTACTAGGTTGCGCTCATCGGCTCCATTGCGACAGATTCGTCCGTCCCTTACCAGGACACCATTCACTTGGACATCACCATCCAACACAATTCTTTTATTGACCATGGTGCGTCCAGCCTCATCGTGTAGTGCCTTTGTTGCAGACTTGCTAATCATTAGAAGGTGTCCAAACTCCGGCGACTGATCGCCGACCATGCAGATCTTCACAACAACGAGCTCCCGCCGAACTACCTCTTCTCTCCCACAGACAGCCATTCGGACGACATCACACAACTCGTGGTAATGCTCGCTGGACCACAAGGCACTCCGTACTCTGCCGGATTATGGCGTCTACAGCTTCGCATCCCCGAAGACTATCCCGCGAGGCCACCGACTGCCACTTTCAAGACGCGTATCTGGCATCCGAATGTGGATCAATCGACTGGCGCAGTTTGTGTGGACACTCTGAAGCGAGACTGGGTGTCTAAGTTGACGCTACGAGACATCCTTGTGGTAAGTGATTTTCCGCATCAGTGCCTCTTGAGTAGGACGAGACCAGGGGATTGACAAGTCAAGCAGACGATCTCTTGCCTGCTCATCCATCCGAATCCTGACTCGGCTCTGAACGCCATGGCCAGCTCTCTGCTTCAAGAGGACTTTGACGAATTCGCACGACAGGCCCGATTAATGACATCAATACATGCGCCTATCCCTTTCAACCTCAAAGAAGCAGTCTTGCAAGCGAAGCGACGGGGAGAAGATCCTGAAGTTGCTGCTCAAATGGTGGATATGCACGAATCTCAAGTCCTCACATACGGAGCCAAGAACACATCCTTGTTCACGAAAAAGAGCGATCAAAATATGGACGATGACATGGAGGAGGTAGAAGATAACTGCAAGGAAAATGATCCTCCGACAGTACATGCTCCTGCGACGACATCTTCGATACCCCAGCTCCAGCGAAAAGTACTTCGCAATCGGCCGCTGTCCATCATCCCGACCACCCCAGTTCTAGACACAGACATGGTTATGCTAGACTGTGCCACGGATGACGAGGGCGACTGGAGCAATGGCATGACAGCTTCAGAGCAAAATATTGCCGCAAACATCAACTCGTCCAGCTCTTCTTCCTTACCCGCCACCCGCAACTCATCGCTCTTTTTCAACCCTTCAAATATCCAGCAGACATCCTGCACTTTATCAAAATTTCCTAACTTATCAACTATCAACAACGACTCGACGTCTCTTTCATGTGCGATATATGAAGACTCCGGACACGGCGGCATTACAAAATCTGTCAACGATGTTTCAAAAGGGGGATTCGGCAAGGAGAATATGGCAGGGTATCTTCCAGCACCATCTAAAGAGCCGTCGGAAGTAGCACCACTATCCACCTCCTCATTTGCTCAAGATTTCTCGATTGTTCAAGGCCTATTATTGAAATCGCGAGGTCCATCATCTCCTCCACTTTCATCGTCAAAGACAGTCGCAGCAAAACCTCTCTCGCCGACTAAAGTCACGAAATCAATCTATAACAGCAACAATACCAACAGCAACGAGAATAGAAGTGGGAGCGGAATTGGACATACTCGCAAGACAAAGCCTTCAAAGGGTAGACCGCGAACTGGCTTAAGACGACTTTGAATTTACACACACACACATATGCCCCATCATGACGAACGTAACGAATTCATACGACATAGCGAGATTTGACATTCATACAGCTATCTAGTCATCTTGTACTAGTGATGATTCTCTTTGCATGCAAAGACGGAGTTTTTGCTTGTGAATAATTGAATTGATATTTCCTCTTGTTCCTATCTAAACTCTGACTGCATAAAACTCGAAATTCGGGACAATAAACTAGCTCTCTCACGACTAAGTAAAGTCTACTAAGTAGAGACGACAAAAAGATGGCGAGAGCTCTGAATAAACACATCGAGAATTGTTTCTAGCATGTGTGATTCAAAGTCTTGCAAGTGTAATGTCCAAAATCCCTCGCCAAGTGAATATGATTGCGAATCGAATTATCATTTGCTAAGAATATAGACAAAACATAGAGTATCTATTAGTCTGTGGACACGCCGAGGAACACATATCATACATGTAAAACTACATAATATTCCACAAGAGAGAAAAAAGTCCTTATGACAGAATGGTTTAGAGTTTAAGAAGCTTGCAGAACAAGATGACCATTGCACTGAACTTCACAATGTGGAATGAAATTAGATAAATTGCGTATTGATATTGATCGGATCGAGGACAAAATTGGAAAAGAAAATTTTTTTCAGCGAACGAAGATACGAAAAACGAAGATTTTTTGTACAGGAAAATAGTGAGAAGAAGAGTCAGAACAGAGAAGAGGAGAAGTATTAACATATTGAAAAGAGAAAAGAAAAATGTGAGACCAGCTATGTAAAAGCTGTGTGATTTGGAGATCCGGCAGCAGTGGTATCAAAATATGGTGACAAGAAGAAAGGGAAGAACCATTAAATAATATGAAAAGAAGGTATGCAGAAGGCATGATAATAAAAGAGAGACATGTGGCCGGAAAGCAAAAGTCCGACGAACAGAAGGGGAAAAAAAAGGCTATGCTGATCAGAAATCTAAATGAATGCTTGCAAGTATAGACGGTCTGGAAATGAAACTAGATTTTGAACGGAAAAAGAGCTGATTAAACGATAGATACCGACCACTTTGTTGAAGCCCAAAAGGTCCATCGTGCTCGAATTCATCACTGGGGTGATTCAGCCGCTATCATGCTATCTCCGTCGTCCATCAAGGCACTGTCGTCATAGTTATTCTGTTCTGCGTCGTGATCGTAGCTCGATCCACGCAGCAGTAGTGGCGTCGTAGGTGGCTCGATTGATTCTTGATGGACAACTGGAAGTTTGTCCTTCTGACGTGCAGAGAGAGAATGTGGCGACTGGTTGTAACCTCGTAATGGTCGACTTTCAGAAGCCGTACGACGCCCTGCAAGGCGCGCTGGACCAGGAGGGGCGCTGCTAAGCTGCTGCTGAGCGTACCTCATGTTTGAACTAGGAGGTGTCAAAAGTCCCGACAAGAAGCCACCCGTGTTCGTCGACTTCGAAGGGGTCTGGGACGTCCCGTCGGACGTGAATGACTCGCGTCCTTTGCGCCAACTACCCCAAGCCGCGGCAGCTGCAAGCGGAAGAGAACGTGGTGAGGCAGCAATATCTGCCAGCGAAGGAAAGGCTTGTCCCGACATAGCTCTCTCTTTCTCCTGCTGCTGCATCTGTAGATTGGCTCGAAGGCGGATCGCCGCATCTCGCACGGTATTGTGGTCGAAATTGGGCTTCGAGAGGTTGTTGATGATATCTTGCAAATCATCGACGCGGACACCAAGTAACTCTCTTAACCAAGTGATCTCGGTGTCTTTCTCCTTGATCTTGTTGGGGGCTTCTTTGTCGACTGCATTGAGCTCCTGCTCTAGCTCTTCAATGCGCGTTTCTCGTTGCTGTAGCTGGTCTTGGAGCACAAGAATAGACTCGCGTAGCGCTTGGGGAGATATTTTCTCGGGAGCTGACGAGTCCTTACTGTAAGAGAGAGACGGCGAAGCTTGATGGTGGGCAGTAGGTGGAACAACTGCTCCCTTGGCCTGGGCGGCTTGAGCCGCGGCGCGAGCGGCAGACTTCGTGATTTCAAGTTTCTCCTCGAGATGGGCGACACGATCTTGCAGGTGAGCGACTCTTTCATTGCTGAGATCAAGTTTCTCGTTCATGTGCGTCTCGATTCGTTGTCGATCCTCAGAGGCATTGTGCAACGCACGGGCGTGGCGCTCACGAAGATCATTCAATACTCGGTCGTGCGTCTTGCGTTGCTCCTCCATCGCCATGTCCTTCGCTGCCGCCAGCTCCGCCATAGCCGAAGCTTTGTTCTCACGAGCCTCTTCTAATAGCAGCTCATATCGTTCTTTAGTGGTATCGGCGTCCATGCGAACGTTCTCGAGTTGGCTTTCAAGTCGATTGATTTCGGCTTCGAGCCCCGCACGAATATAATTGACTTGGTTGTTAGCGGATTCAAGATCAGCCTCCAATGAAGTTCTGGTGCGCTGGATTTCCATTCGACTGCTCTCCCGTGCTTCGTTGAACTCGCGCTCGAACCTTGAAGCTGCATTTTCGTGCTCACGGCTCTCCTGACGGAGGTTGGCAACCAGTTCCTCCAGCCTGTGATTTTCTTGCTGGGACTGAGCGAAAATGAACTTCAATTTGGCTGTCTCTCGCTCGGATTTCTCAAGCTCTCCAATGTCGATCTCGAGCTTCTCGCGCAATTTGACTTCTCTGTCGTACGCAGCACGAAGGGTCTCGTACTTCGCAACGAGCTCTTCCTCCTTTCTCCGGGCATTAGCTTGGTCGCGAGTCACGTCTCTTGTCAGATTGGTCATGTCATCCTGCAGCTTATCGAATTTACCCCGCAAACTCTGTCTCGCCCGCATACTGTCATCGATGCGAGCAGTGAGATGAGATATCTTGGTCCGCAGATCTTTGTTCTCTTCTTCGGTTGATGCAACCTTCTTTTTCCAAAAGTCATGCGAAGCACGATACTCGTCCAATGTACCTTCTAGCGCGATGTTCTTAGCAGATAACTCCGACAATGTCATTTCCCATGACTCCTGCTGCTTTTCGAGGGCTTCGCATCGTATTTGAGTCTTTTCTAGCTGAGGTATCCTTTCCTCTTTCAGCTCGCGAAGCGCAGCTTCTGCTTGTGCCGCAGCTTCTCTGTAGCGAGCAACCTCACCTTCAGCATGACCGAGCATTTTCTGGACCTCTGTGAAAGCCTCTTGAACATCTCGACGAGCTTTGATTTCTTGTTCGGTACGCTCATCAGCAGTACGAAGCATGCTCTTAACTCCGTCCAACTGAAGTTTCAAGCTCTCGGCGCCAATCTCTTCTGCATCCGACAAAGGGGTCTTCCGCGCAGTAGCCTGCGCGTGTGAAGCTAACGCCTCTTGAACCAAGCCTTTAATATCAGGGATTTCAAGCTGTGAGCGTTGGCGCGTGAATGCCTTAAGCTCATCTAGAGTTTCTTGAATAACATGCAAGTCTGTCATAGATGTACGATTATCCTGCCGGCCAATGCCCTGAGTCGACAGAGCTTCGATCACTGCATCCTTCATTTTCTCCAGCTTCCTGTCTCGTTTGCTGAGGGGTGAGATAGATCTTGGAGCTTGTGCTTCGTCGTCTTCGTCATCAGCATCACTGTGTTCGACATCTGCCTGTCTGCTATTCACAGCATGACGGCCGGTGGACTGTGAGTGCAGAGAGAGCACTGAGTTTTGAATAATACTGAGAGCTTGTTCGAGAGGGCCCAAGCGCTCTGCCAAAACCTCACTGACAAGAGCATTGACATGGCGGTCAAAGAATTTGCTGCGTTGCAGTAACTTTTCGTCCTCTCCCGATGAAATAACATCATCCCAGTCACTAATATGCTCATTGGTGCTAAGCAGCTGACGAACTGGCGACTGGGCACCAGAGGCAATGCCTCGCTGTGGAAACGAAAGTTGTGAATGAGACACATCCAGGTCGGAACCATTCCTTGAGATGCGTTGTAAAATCTGATTGAAATTCTTTGCGGGACTAGGGCTCGGTGCATCACTACGAATGATGTGCGGAAGTTGTGAATGGTCGGATGATGGTATCCCCGGGGTTTCTGTTGAGATTTGAGGAGGTAATGGAGTTTTTATCCTTTCAACACCAACATCAGAGTCGTCACCATTTAGCTGGTCCATGACAGCATTGAGTTCCTCCTCGTCCGGAGAATCATGCGCACTGTGAGCAGCATTATTGACAGGTTCAGTGGCTGGCTCTGGCTGGGGCTTCATCGGCACCAGCTCGGTGACGTTCAATTCCTCTTCATCCACTGCATAACGAGAAGCGAAAAGCCCACTTCTGGGCTTTTCAGCTGGCGACTTCACAGTTTCGTTGCTAGGTGGAACGTCACTGTTTGGCGATTTACTTGGAATGAACTCTGAAATCGATGCGCGAAATTGGAAAGATCTGCTGATTGCTTGGAAGATTGATTTTCGCGGCTCGCGTTTCGGGGGTACTGGCTTCTCCTCATCGATGGTAGGCTTGACAGCAGGCTCAGCAGGCTCAGTAGTCGCTTCAGCGGTGGGTTCTGGAGTAGCTTCGACAACCGCTTCCACCACAGGTTGGACAGCGGGTCCTGGTGCCTCTTGAGGGGTTTGTTCGGTAGTCGGAAGAGCTAGCTCCTCCGGCTTGTTTTTGATTTCTGGTTCGGCAGGATGCAATTCCTTCGGCGTGGGATCTTCTTGAATTTCGGCAACGTCGGGAAATGGTTCGGTCTGAGGTACTTGTGCTGGTTTTTCTTCTGGCACCTCAGCCACAATCCGTGTCGCAGTAACAACTTCGTCCTCTACGAAACGCCGTTTAGTGTCAGGACTCTCTAGCTTCGCTGGTAAGTCCGATACATCATGCTGGGGAACTTCATTCTCTTTGCCCTCTGCAACTTTCTGAGCCTTATCTGCTAGTGCGGCGGCCGCGTGAGCCTGCACAGCTTCGGCCAACGGTGACGGTTTCAAATGATCAAGGTCATTCTCGTCCTCATCAGGACCACGACGAGCACGTTTCTGGCGAGGCTGGGGGCCCGGAGCACCTCGTTCAATTATCTCGTGTTCCTCGTCGTCATTTTCATCAGGGCGGACGATTGGGATAGCTTTGGACGCCTTGCTTGGCTTACTTATATGGTTGAAATCAACGTCTCCGAAGATACTGCCTTTGAGATGGCTTGGTGCATCGGAAGCGTTGGAATTCACACTTCCGCTCGGGTTGAAAGCAGGTGCGTCTGCATTAAATGAAGCCGAAGAGAAAGTAAATCCCTTTGACGCGCTAGGTACGAAGGAAGTACTACTTGTACTTGCAGCAAAGTTGATAGGGGTGAATGGAGGTGCTGCCACATTATAGTTGCCAATCGAGCCAATCGAGCCGTTGGGATTGTAGGTTGACGCGTTGGGCGAGAACACCAGACTGCTGTCGAATCCTTGAGGCTGAAATGAGGCTCGCTCTGGATGACCAAATGCAGCTGTCGAGAATGAACCTGAAGGATTAAATTCTTGGGCTTCTACGTTGAGGCCTGACAATGACACCTTGGATTTGTGTCCTGCTGTGAAAGAACCGGCACTCGGCTTCGCACTGTGCCAGGGGTGATGGCTCATATCAAGTTTGGGATCACGAGGACTTGCTGCAAGACTGGGATTAGTATCGATCTCATCAGCATCTTGATTGACGTCTTCGTTATGATGTTGCTGTGGCTGCTCTCCAAAAAGGCGATGGTGACCGGTAGAAAACGAGTCCGGAATTGCGTATTGCCCCTGAGATGCCTGCGGCTGGTTGTCGTCAGCAACAGAAGCCCAGCGAGACTTCTGCAAATCATTTTCTGGCTCTGCCAATTGACGCTGAATGGAGTTTTCAAGATGATAGTCTGCCTGTGAGTATCGATCGAGACCCTTTTGTAACGTTTCACTCAAATTGTGGCTATGACCTCGTGGCGTGGGCTGTGCAATTTCCACATTCGAAGATTGGAAATGCTCTGTTTCACGTAAAGAGTCATCCAGAATAAGAGTTGCTGCTCGCGAGTCTCGGTTTTGTCGCTTGTTGTTTTGCACGTCTTGGTAATTCGGTTCCCGAAACGAATCTCTTCGATCAAGCGGGCTGTTCTGACTATGACTGAATATGTCGTCGGCATTGAGAGGCGAGACAGGCGAGAAGATCGAGTTCAAGTTGGGCATGCCACCGGGACCGAAGCTAGCTTGTCGTGCATTGACTAGGCTTTGGGGCGTCAGAGACCCTGCCATTGGCGGGGTTGGCTGGTAGGGATAGGGCAGGCCTGGCACGAAATTTGAGTCCATATTGTAGAACGGGTGTGGTCCTCCATATTGCGGAGGAGGTGAAGCTAGAGATTCGGCATTGGTGCTGGGATTGGTAGACTGGTTGAAATGCGGAGAGAAAGGATGAGATCCAAACATATGATTGCTGGCAGCAGAAGATGTAGGAATCGGCGGGGACATAATATGACCTGGGAACATACCCATTTGGGTCATCCCTGCCATGGAAGTTGCGGGAGATTCTGCAGCTGGCGGATCGTCGTCCAGGCAGACTCCCAAAGCTCGAAGTTTCTCTTCTTGCAAGTGTTGCACGTATGCATCCCATTCACCAAGATTTGGAAATCTCACCGGAATATCTCGCGCCGAGATTTCTTTCCGAGGCTCTGTTTCATCAGGGTGAGGCAAACGGCTGAGTCCACCAATCTCACTGGATATTGAGTCTTGCTCTGGCATAAAGACGTCGAACCCGTCCACATTGTATCCCTGATCGATCCATTTTTGCATCCGTTCTTCGACATCCGACTTCGTGAGCAGACGGTAATCTGATTTTTCTGTTCCCCTCGGGTCGTCTGTGGGCATTTCAATGAAGCAGGTTTTTTTATTCCATATTACCTTTCTCCTGTCCCGCTGAGAGGACCGTTGACTAGGCAGAGGAGGTCGCGTCACTGTTTCTTCTTTCGTCTCCTCCGATGTCGGGTTCTCTGCAGGTGGTAGTGGTAAGGGCTTTTCAAGTGAAGATTCCACGACCTCGTGCTCGTTTAGAGGCACAGTCGCCCCTCCCTGATCAGACATGGCGAGCGATGAGTGCTCGTCGCCGTATGCAAATCCCCAGACGTCTTCTTGGCGTAATGTGGCTGTGCTAATCGTAGACAGATGCTTCTGACGTGATCGAGAATGCTGTTGTCCTCTTTGAGCTCCTTTCCTCGATCGTATTGATAACGAATTGGACGCAGTTGGAGTTCTCAGGAGATCGTCTTCGTCTGGCTGATCCAGTCCTAGCCAACCTTCCGTGGGGTCGTCACCGAAGTTATTGCGGGCCGTAAAGAACGATGGTGCTTCACTTCCTTCGTCTTCACTCAACCAATTTGTGCGTTCAGTACGTGGTTGGCCTGACAAATATCGATTGATCCAGTCTTCAGTAAATTGATTAAAGGATGAAGCGGGCGGCGGACCCGAAAAGTCTCTTCGACTAGAGCGACCGAGTGAGGCGTAGGGTATCCTAGGAACTTGACTCGACGAGGATGCTGTCCGTAATGACAGAGCGCCTGGTACGGACGTTAAGCCAAGACCCCTTGTAGGAGAACTATCTCTGGACGGGAAGCTCAAGCTAGGATGGTGACTGTGCGTCCAGGAAAGCCGACGCGGGCTGGGAGTCGCATAAGGAGATCCCCACGCTGCAGTGAAGTACGCGCTGTTTGCCTTTCGATTTTCAGGAGATGGAGACAGCGAATCCCAGGCGCCGGGATGCTTTTGTAGGGACGGAAGCGGCTCAGGAGAGACGCAAGATTGCCTATCTCCAGGCGATCCAGATGCCTGAACACTCGACGGCTGGGGCGAAGTTGCTCGCGATGGCTCGGCTGTCGTTTGCAAAGAATGTTCGTCTGCCAGATTTGTGTGCTCGGAGTGAGGAATAGACGGCACTAGTGCTTGGGGAGAAAGTGCGGACGAAATGGTATCTACATGGTCATAACCGACCTCCAAGTTAGCGACATTTTTCCACAGCGAAACTTGAGATGATCCATGTGCTTGTAGCTCCTGATAGTTGAATATGAGACCAGCAGGGTCAGCAAGTCGGATAATCAGCACTCACTTTCCGTGTCGTCTGTTGCAGCAAGCAATTGCTTGCCGCGCCGGTTATAGTCCGAAATATTGAAGCATGGAATTCCAGAGACTGGAAATTAGGAGAAGCTCGAGTGATTCCGCACAGGCTACTGTAAGCAGCAGTACTGACAAGCGTAGACCAATAATTCAGTTGTGTCTGGCTTGAGACATTAATGAGTCGAGCTAGAGTCGTTGGCAAGAATCAAGGTCGAAACACGCGATGGTGCGAAACTTTTTGAAGATCTCATATGCCAGATTTACAAAGTTCCCAAGCGTGCGGCAATCGGGATCATGGCGCATGCAACCGCGTTAGTCGACTTTCAACCTCGACGAAGACGCGCAAGACAAGCTGCAATTCAGAAGAGAAGGCGAAGCAACGTGTATCGGGAGTTGGTCAGTGGGAGCACGTTCAATAGTCGACGCAGGCGAGGAGAAGGAGGAAGAACCTTGGAAGAAGAAGAGGAAGAAGCAGAAGTCGAGAGAGAAAGGAGGTTGAGGGTGCACGTCACAACGGGAAGAAGGGCAAAAGTGGAAAAAAAGATCCCGTCAGGGCATTACGACTGACCTACTCGGAAGGTAGTGTAAATTCACCAAATTACCGAAATTACCCAAGGTAGAGCCCACACCCGCAAGCTTCAGGGGCTGTGGTTGGTCCATGTGGTGTCTGTCGTACGGATAATACAGCACAATACAATAAATACAGTACTTACAGGTCGTTTCTGTATACCGTTGCTTCCAAGGTTAGATACACTGTCTAAATATTAAAACAATATATAAATATATCTAGGTATTTATATAAATATGTATGTATAAAATAGCTGTGCGTCCAGTCGTTCTGCATAGTACATATCATGTCACTTGTACCTGGCAAGAGAAATCTTGTGCTAGATCATCTTCTGACAACATGCTGGTCAGTGGTACAGGTTGGTTGTGCTGCTATGTGGGACGTGATGATTGGCTAGTCTCACGTGTAAAATTAGTAGTAGTTCGTCGACTAATTAGTTAAATACAACATCCCGAATTTTAAATTTTGGTGAAGAAAACAAACCGCCTAATATCCTGTCCTGACCGATTGGCCTGCTCAAGTATACTAGACATGTGAAGGCACCGCTGTATATGTTCTTTGCAGTTTGCAGCCATATCGTTCCAGACTACTGCTCGGCGGACGTGGAAGAATCAAATCAAATTAAAGGCATTAAAAATAAATAAAAAAATCAAATATAAACAATTCAGGGGTAAATCGCATTGATGGTTGAGTCTTTTGCGGTTCTGCCCCCATCTCATCCGCCTTGGATCCATGGTTATTTCAAGCCGGGCTGCGTGCTGCCATTGGTCCGCTTACAGGGCTGCCCTTACCTAAGCCGTGTAGAGCTCGGTGGTCGGAGCTAAGAAATTCCGGGGCCGAGATCTCTCCTGTTTGCCTCAGGCCTCGAGGCATATTGACTCTGGCTTGTTAAGAGCTCTCAATCATAAGTTGGTCTCGCTTGGACAATTAACCAAGACTCAGGGTCGGTCAAATAACCTTTTATATTTAATTCTCCTCTTGTCATCAAGCCAAGTCATTATAGATTCTACCTAGGTTGGTAGAGTTGGGCATTACTATTTGGGTGTTCTGCTTGTGCAGTCTCTGCCTGGCTTTCCGAACGCACTTTCAATTATGATTGAGTGGTGGTGCCATTGCAAGCCACCCAGCTAGAGCCTAAGGCATGAGCGATGAACAGGGAGCTTCCTTGAATTGAAAGACTGTGCAAAAAGCGTCCTTGAACTCGATCGTTATCCCTATACCTTCCAAGTTTGGAAGGAAGTTTTGAATAACCTTGGATACGCTGAACACTGTGCCCAAAAGTCTTTAACCACTTGTCTCTGCAGTAACATGCAATTTTAATAATCAGTGTAGCCAGATCTTGGAGATGCCCGTGTTTTTTTCCATGGATACCAACTAGACTGTTGTACATCCGAATAAGCAACTCGCTGTGTATCAACCGTCTCAACCGTATCAACGTGGTGAAATATTTGCGGGTGGAGGTTGTGGCAGGCTCGAAGGCTCGAAAAGGGAAGATGTGGCCCGAGCGCCAACTAACACGGAAACATCTTCAACCTCCTGCATAAAAAGCACAGCTGGCAAGTAGTACATTGTCTCCTGAGCCCCAAACCCTCCGCGGCGCACCTTTTTATTTCTTTTGAAATCTTTCATTTTACCCTTTTGTAATCCTCCGAAGAAAACTCCCCATATAGTCAGCAGCTCGAATTCGGATCTACCATGCGCTTCTCAACGTCCGCGGTCCTGGTGACCATGTTGGGCTGGTTAGGGGCCACCACCGCTCACAACATTCAATTGAAAGCGCACTCACGCGAGTGCTTCCACGAGAAACTGCACAAGGACGATACAATGACCGTAACTTTCCAAGTTGGCGACCGGGAGTTTGGCGGCAGCGGCAATCTTGAAATCGATTTCTGGGTACGTATCCCGCGAGACCCTCCACCACACTTTTCGAAGCATCAGTCCTGATTTTTCTCTCTATTTTTCTGCAAACAGGTCGAAGAACCCGCCGGTAATCGCCAGTATCACCGACACGGAGTCTCTTCCGAAGACTACTCGTTCGTTGCTCAGCGAGATGGAAAATTCACTTATTGCTTCAGCAACGAGGCCTGGACATCCAATTCGAAAGAGGTTTCTTTCAATGTCCATGGAATAGTCTACGTGTCCGAATCGGAAATGACGCAAAATCCGTTAGAAAACGAAGGTACGTTGAAATTCCCCAAACGGCACGTTGCCATTCTTGCAAAAACTTACTTTGCAACCATTTCCAGTCCGTCGCCTCTCCGAGTCTCTCGCCCAAGTCCGCGACGAGCAATCCTATATCGTTGTCCGAGAACGAGTTCACCGAAACACAGCCGAAAGCACCAATGCACGTGTCAAGTGGTGGAGCATCTTCCAGCTTATATTTTTGATTGGAGAGGGGATTTTCCAAGTTTGGTGGCTCAAACGATTCTTCGAGGTATAGACCGTTGATCTTCGTTTTACGGCCCGTTAGGCTGCCTGAATAGGGCTGACCTTGTTGCGATAAACAGGTTAAGCGTGTTATTTAAGAACGGGCATTCAGCAGTTACCCTCAGGATGTGCCTTGTCCCTGAGATGCCTCGATGAATAATGCAGCTGATTCGGGCATATGTTGCGCCGTCATTATCGATACGATCTTGCTGCGAACTTGTATGCCCGCCTGCAGATTTTAGAATAACGAATGGGCATTTATTTTGAATTGTTTTATGTCTAGTGACATGGCTCTCATTACGAGAACGCAAAATGATACGATACGTTAGAGGGATCCTTGTGATGTTATCCACGATCAAATAAGATTATACTCCTTGCAAGACTATGGCAAAAACCTGTGGTATCGATTTCACGCGTCCGACTAACGGTACTACGCATATGTCCAGACTAGCGTCAATAAGCTGCAGAGTAAGATTCTTGAGATATTGTTGGTCAATTGCAGGCTGCCATTCTATGAAATAAAACATGTGTGCGATACCTAGGAATGCAGAGTAACCTCAACTTTGAATAAATCAATATTTTCCATGCTTCAATATCGTCTCTCAGCAATCACACTTGGAAATAGTCAACCTGTTGGTCTTTGGAAGGCAAAGGCAAAAACTCCCGAGGTCCTTTATTGGCGTTTCCAAGCCGAGAGTCTTTCTTAAAAAGCTTCTAAAAACAAGTGATCAGCACTAACCGTCTATCGATATCGAATATCGACTTATGTTCACCATAATCGTCAAAGATCTCAGACCCTGATTCATTGAGTCTTCCCCGCATGGAGAAAGTCAGGATGATTTGATGCCGTCCAGACCTCGGCCCGTCAGTGGGTCTTTCTCCAACCCCCACAACCTTGGGGAACGTAAGAGCTTCGTCTCTTCTTAAGCTCGTTATATCTCCCAAGATTCAACGACGAAGTCGTAGTTTTGTTCCCGGAGACAGAAAATGTGCTTCAACGTCTATCAAATAATTTCTATCGACTGCATCTAAAAAACACAAACCGCTCGCAATCACACAAATCGTTGACAACATGGCCACCAATTCGCCGAACCCACTCCCATTCGCTGAGCCGCCCTACCTCCGCGGCCTTCCATCCCCATACTATTCTGAATCCCATTTGGCCTTCCAGAAAAAAGCGCGGGCTTTCATTCACGAAAATCTCAATCAATATGCACTCGAATTTGAACGGGATGGTGTCGTCCCACCACATGTTTGGGAGACTTTTGCAAAGCATCACATGCTGATCCCGAATCTGTCGTCGCCATTGCCCGTACAATGGCTGAAGAGATTGGGCATTCACGATATTCTCGGAGTCAAGGTCGAGGACTGGGATTATCTGCATACTGGAATTTATATTGATGAGGTTTGTCCCATTGCCGAATACGGTTTCCTTTCCCCCCTTCCTTTTTCCTTTCGCTACATGACGGACTGAACCTTGGTAATACGTATAGATGACTCGATCAGGGCTCAGCGGTCCGTCCAGTTCTCTTACCACTGGAATTGCTTATGGTGTTCCCCCTTTGATCAAATATGCCTCCCCCGAGCTGCAAGAGAAAGTACTTCCGGACCTGTTGACGGGCAAAGCGAGGGCGTGCATAGCCATCACGGAGCCCGATGCAGGAAGTGACGTTGCCAACATTACAACTGTTGCCACAAAGTCCGCCGACGGAAAGGAATATATCATCAACGGCACGAAGAAATGGTAGTCACATCCATTCATATCTCTATCTTGTGGAAAAATAATTGACGTTTTCTCCCAGGATCACAAACGGTATCTGGGCTGACTACAGTACCATGGCTGTGCGTACCGGTGGCCCAAATTCTGGAGCCGCAGGCCTTTCACTCCTCGTGGTACCATTGAAAAACTATCCGGGCGTTTCTATGCGACCCATAAAAGTCTGTGGTCAGCAGAGCGGCGGCACGACCTATATCGAACTGGACGATGTTCGTGTGCCGGCCTCCAATCTTATCGGTACCGAAGGCGGTGGCATGAAGTACATCATGACCAATTTCAATCACGAACGAATCTCCATTGCCGTGGGGGCCACTCGTCAAGCGCGTGTCGCTTTGTCTACGGCATTCGAGTACGTTCTTAAACGGGAAGCATTCTCGAATCCACTCATCAGCCAGCCCGTGGTAAGGCACAGGTTGGCCAAGGCAGGAGCTGAATTGGAGTCACTCTCAGCCTGGATCGAGCAATTCCTCTTTCAAATGTCGAAAATGAAGAAAGAAGACGCCGATCGAGAATTGGGAGGGCTTACAGCCATGGTAAAAGCAAAAGCCGGAATGGTTCTGAACGAATGTGCTCAGACGGCTTTGCTCCTCTTCGGTGGTAGTGGATTGACTCGCACTGGCCAGGGAGAATTGATCGAGCGAATCTATCGAGACGTCCCTGGGATAAGGATACCGGGTGGATCTGAGGATGTCGTCCTTGATCTAGGTGTGAGGCAGCTCGTGAAAATTTACCAGAATGGTCTCAAGCGGCTGGAAAGGAACGCAAAGATTTAAAATTTTGTATATTGCAGTCACCCTATCCATCATGAAACTTCGAATAAGTGTAAATCTTAGGATGTATCGTACATTAGACGAATCTGGCTCGTAACCACAAGACCTACCTAGCTAACAGCGCAAGATCTGTCTATTCTCACACGTCAGTGGAAGAGCTTTCAGATAATGCCTTCTGACATTTTTACCTGACTAGCTGCAATAGACATTCCCTCTTCCAATCTGAGTCAGGTAGAGAGTCCTAGGAGATGTAATCTCTTAAGTGGATCTCAGGAGGCTCAAAGATTTAGGATGCGGTTGCTGATTTATCTATTCCGATACGAGGACTATTATCGAGCAGATATCGTGAATATTAAATTTTAAAGCTTTAAGACTATTCCTGAGTGTTGAATAATCGGCAGAATTGACGTAGTGCTAGCGGCGTTTTCTTGAATCAGTCAACAGAAGCCACATCTTTCAGGGTTTTCCAAGTCAATCATGCCAAAAATAAGTCTGCCACCATATTATCATTTACCAACGACCAAGGCATAATAATGGGTTGTATCAATATATATCAAACTGTAGTTCCTGATCCTTCTCAAATTGATTCCACTTGACCGGGGAAATACTGGCCAGACGCCATAATCGCACGCACGTTGTCCTTCCCCTGCCAATCTTTCTCAGTCAACCAAGACCTGCAGATTCCATGCCACCTCATCCAGAGAGTCGAAAAGCTGGACAAGTATATAGAGTTTTGCGTTGTGCAAATGTAAGGACCATAGCGTATCTGGTTGTTTAAGGCCTCTATGCCATTCCACTGTGTAGGATGCAACGCGATGCAAATTCAGATTCCTCGAAAACTCGTTCCAAAATTTGTTAACTCCGGCGCACGCGAAAGCCACCTTGGTAAAGGATATAACGCGGTTCATTCTGCAAATTCCATTTCAATCTCTTCAATTTTCTAACTCTGAGCTTCAGGCGGTCTCCAGCTCCAGTTTTTGTGGCTCTATAGAGCGTAGGGATTGACGGATCGGATGGTCAAGCATCTGTTGGAAAGTTAGTTTAATCACAGTGATGGAGTCAAATATCAACTTACGGGGGACTCTTGCTCAAATCTGTCTTGAGAATAATGGGAACACGAGTCATTTCTGTCACATCTTGAATACATTCGCCATCCTCTTCTCGAAGCTTGAAAAGCTTGAGATACTTCTCCTTGTCGGTCAACTTAGCTTCGGGAGTCTCACTAGCACTGATTGCAATTTTAGGATCGGAGCGAGCACGCTGAGGAGCTTGCCCATTCTGGCCGTTTCGCGTCGGCGATGGAGGCATACTTTGTGTTGGTCGATCCGCAGAAGAGTTGAGCGACACCCCAGCGGCCATTTCAGTCATTTCCGAAACATCGTCGTCATCGTCATCGAAAAGAGCATCGACATCATCCGTCGACATTGTCCCGGTTTCGGTTTGTTTCCTTTGAGCCTCTTCTCTTTCACGTGCACGCTCGCGGGCTGCCTCTGCCTCTTGCGCAGCAGCTGCAGCATGGGCCGCTCTGGAACTGCTGGCATTGGGGCGTTCGTCTTCGGGAATATACGCAGAAGAGGGAACTCCCCTCTCCCAGTACAATTCAAGAACTCGAGTATCCTTACGGAACTCTGCTTTCTTCAACGGAAGCTGGTCGCAATGCACACGCTTCTCAAACCCGAATTCAGGAAGAAGTACATCGAAGGCTGACTCATAAACGCAAAGGACGATACCTTCACTAATCAAGTCGCCTCCGAGTTCATTTCGCTTCTTGTCCATTACTCGGCAAGATTCAATATGCACACTCTGTTCTTGGGCGTTGTGCGCAGAGTCTTTCTTGTTATTGCACTGTTCCGCTGTTTTCACCAATGTGTCGACGTCTTCGGTGAATTCGATTGCGCCGTTGGAAAGAACAGCATCAAGTTGACGGTGAACGATTACGTCGGCGTAACGACGGGTCGGGCTCGTAAAGTGAGCATACAGAGGCAAATTAAGAACATAGTGTTGGCGCTGTGCGTCAGTAACGTTGCCTGCCACGTAGTATTTGGCCCGTTGCATTGCCTTGAGCAAAACCGTTTCCATCCCCTAATGAAATCAGCCAACTTGATTTCTTGCCCATGATTTTTGAGTACATACCTTACGAAGATCAACATCTTCCACCTTGAAAAGACTGGCTTGCAAAGAACCACTGCTCGAAGCGTCAATGTCAAAGCCCAGTCTATTCATCCGGTCGACAAAGGTCTGTAGGCGGCGAGGATTAGGGGGAGCTTGACGGCGTAGGAAAGCCTTCTCAGGCATAGCAGCGAAGAGCTTCCGAGCCACAAAGAAGTTAGCTTTATAGCTCAATTCTTCGATGACTTCGTGAGCAGGAGATGAATCAAATATGTTAAGTTCGACGGGCATATTTTCATCGTCAAGCTGATAGAAGAGACGCAGCGGTGGAATATTAGTGGTACGATTGCCGAATCGAGCCTCTCTGAATTTGGTTGTGATGGTCTGTTGAGGCGCATTTTAGTCACCAAGCATCTAAAAATGATTTGATATTATGAGATACTTACTCCGAGGAGACGAATGTCTTCAGCAGTCACTCCTTCCAGCAGGCTTCCTGATTTTCCACCAATAGCAGAATTGACCTCTTCGTAGTTGAGTTTACCTGAGCTCTTGATAAGACTCTTTCCGATCCATACATCGTCATCGACTGCGCCCGATGCAGTATCAACCTGGAAGACAACGCTGACGGTCAAACGATCCTGACCAGGAAGCAAAGAACAAAGTTCTGCGGATAGACGAGGGGGCAGCATGTTGACGACTCGGTTCATCAAGTGAACCCCAGTTCCTCTCTTCTTAGCTTCTCGATCGACAAGCGAATTTGCTTTGACGAAATGTGCAACGTCTGCGACGTGAATACCGAGTTCAACCTTGCCATCCGAAAGCTTCTTGATGTGAATGGCATCGTCTAGTCCCTGGGTACCTGTAGGGTCGATAGTAAAGGTGACCTCGTCTCTGAAGTCTCGTCGGCTTTCAAGCAAAGACTCGCCTTCTGAAGCCACGGACCAATCCTCCCAGCCGACGTTTTTGAGAACTGCCTCTGAAAATTCATCGGCCGCAAAGTTGTTATCGCGCAGAAGTGCATCAGTTTCGACTTTCAGATCACCCATTTCACCGAGCTGCTCGACAAGAGTTCCGAAGGGATGTAGCGAAGTAATTGGCCACCGCTTAATACATGCAACGAAAATGCGATTCGCGTATTCTTGGTGTTTCTCGACGAAATCGCGGGGAGCTTGCTCTGTAGGAATAGCAATCAAGGGAACTCGTTTGTCGGTAGGCTTGAACCAGACAATCTTGGGTTTATCCTGCTGTCTTTCCTGATGACGACCGTGCCCACCATCTCTGGCAGCACGTTCCGCTTCTTGTTTTTCTTTCGTAGCCTGGCTACTTGGACGCAGAAGACCTAGAGTACCAGAGAACATCTGACCAGCAACCCGCTCGATAACGGCGACGATGTGGCCGGCATACAATGGCTTTTGCTCATCACTTATCTCATCTTCTTCAACTAGAAGAAGACTTTGGCCCTCGACTTCCACGTCATCGTTCTTCTTCTGTGTAGGACGTTGACGAAGGCTTCCACGGCGACGAATACTTCCATCGGGACCGATCTGTTGGTTTTCACCGTTGGCGCCAGAATCGGAACGGGAAAGCTTATCGCCAGATCTAGAGTCAGTAATATCTTTGCGTTTCTTCTTCTCTTCCTTTTCCCGCTTTTGGGACCAGACCTCGTCAACATCGAGCAACTCGACAGCGACAAAGTCGCCTTCCAGAGCACGGTTCCGGTCTTTGCTTCCGCAGATAAAGATATCAGCATCGAGCTCCGTGCATGTGACATAAGCGTCGGAACGATTCTTCTTGTTGACACGTAGAATGCCGGCCACGAGCTGGCCATTGCTCAGGAGAGCGGGCAAATTTGCTTGTGGAAGATAGGGAGTAAAGAGTGTTTTGCGCTGTTGCTGTTGTTGCTGCGCACTCAATTGCTGGGGGGCGTGTTGGCTGGCTTGAAGACCCATTTGACCATTCAATTGACCGTTCTGTTGCATTGCTTGAAGTTGAGCAAGCTGGAGCGGGTTCAGCTGCTGACCATTGAACAGTTGCGGAGCCATGACAACCTGTCCTTGGGGTAGTTGAATCAATTGAGGAGTGGCATTTGGATATTGAAATTGGCCGATAGAGCCAATGGACTGGTTCATAGACGCTCGCGAGCGGTGGCCTGGCTGAAAAGCATTCCCACTGGGCTGTTGTCCGAAACCGCCTTGATTTTGTTTCTGTTGATCCTGGCCGTGATGATTGTTGTTATTATTGTTGGTATTATTATTGTTATTATTGGGCTGTCGCCAATTGCCATCAAAATTCCTGGAGGGGGTGCGTCCGTGGCCGCCGCGCCGTGGTGGTTCGGCCGGGCTACTTTCGGGAATTGGGAACTGGAAACCAGTGGCCCCACGACCAACAGCCATTGATTGACTCCGACCGTGAGCGCCGCCACGAAAATTACCTGCACGCTGTAAACCCAATCCTTGTGGTTGGGGGGTCTTGGGTTTCTCTTCAGAAGTAGGGGACTCGGTCGCTCCAGGAGCTGGGAACTGAAATCCGGCAGCAGTACGTTTCTGTTGCGCGAGCTCCGCAGCTTTTTTCGCTTCTGGAAGAGCTAAAGAATGACGACGCTGGTGACCTCCACCCGCAGGAGCACCACGACCTCTTGACGGAGCATTATTTTCGCGGTTCTGGTTTCCTTGGTGGAGATCTGCGAAGGAGGAACCCGAAGCACCGGAAGACGGTGCAGGAGGAGGACCCATCCCCATACCGGGGAGGGCAGACTGATTTCGACGATGAGATGACCCGTTGTTCACGGGGACACCAAGTTGTTGGGGAAACTGAAAGGCATTCACCTGAGGTGATACTCCTGGCATTGTGCCCTGACCAATCTGAGGAGAATATCCACCGACTTGACCGAGTGGCTGTTGGGGTTGCAGCAGACCCATATTCACGTATTGCTGATGCGTAGCTGCAATTTGCTGTTGTTGCTGTTGAAGCAGCTCAATCTGTTGCTGAATAGCAAGTTGTTCCACTGGGGCACATTTCAGTCAATTATATGGAAAGTGAAATATTGCAAAAGAACGAGGGGACTCACTCATTAAAGGCGTCAATTCGGAAGGACTTCGCCGATGGGCAATGTGCAATCTTCGGCCGGCGGGCCCAGGGACCCCCGACTGACCTTGTTGGTGATCCATTTGGCTCAACAAGGTATGCACCAATGTTTGAGAATTGTGTTTAATGAGAGGTGACGAGAAGAACACAGGATTCTACCCCCGTGGAAGTCGTGACACAACGACGTGCAAAATGGGACTGGGCGAAAGTGTTGCGAGTCTGTGCGATTGTAAGTGGCGAACGAAAAAGCGAGTGCAATAACAAGCAATCCGAAAGCGAGAAACCTATTGAGAAGAGACACAAGAGAGCTATCAGTGACTGAGTAATTGCCAGTGTAAATTGGAGAAAGGAAAAGAGAACGGAGGGCGAGGCAAGAGCTAGAGGTTGTAGCCGCAGAGGAATTGGGAACACGGTTGTCTGATCCGATGGAGATTATACTCACAGGCGTTTCAAATGGTGATTCTCCAAACCGATGAGTACGTTGTTGCGTTCCTGAAAGAAAGAATTCCAAGGACACTGTTCATTCGGCAAGAATAAATGCAGTGTAGTGACAAAGCCGACAGCCTAAGTATTCGTAATCGAGACACGGTCAAACCAACAAGGCGTATGTGCGGCCTTGGCAGTGGGCGATCACGGGAGCAGCGCCAGCAGCAAGAGACTATAAAGCGGCAGATAAGGTCGAGACCAGCGAATCTTACGCGGATGAAGAATTTCGTCTTGAATTTCTTTTCTCCCTGATCTTTCGAGTTGTGTTGAAGATCACAACTAAAGGAGGGGCAGCTTGTGTTCCCGAGAAAAGGGGGACGACAGAGTTAACGGAGCTCTTAGAAAGAACGAGCCGTCGGTAGAGGGATTGTATATGGATCGACGGAAAGCGTTGGGATCAATCACTCAGGGACGGTAGATGGGACAGGTGTTTTGTGCGCACACTCAAGACGGAGGACCTCTGTGGATGAGGAGCAGGACGAGCTTTTCCGTATGAAGTCGAGACGGAACGAATCAGCGGCAGCAGAGTAAGGGAGAGTGGAAGATAGAGAAGAAAGACTCTTATGAGAGAAGAGACAGGGAGAGAGAGAGAGAGAGATAGAGAGAGAGAGAGGAAAGGAGGGAGAAGAGAAGAGATGAAGATGATGATGGCAGCGATGGGCTTTGAAAGAGAGAATGCGAAATAAGGAAGAAAATGTCAAACGTCAACGAGAAGGTGCGACGGAGAGGTGAGATGCGCAGAGAGGGAAAGAGAGAGAGAGGAGACAGAGAGAGCTTCCTTCCTTCTTTCACTCCTTCCCGCATTTACCAAAATTAACTAGTCCCAAGTAGAAACGCAGAGAGAGGGCAAGAACCGAGGACGAACTGGCCCTTTCCTGATTCAGCGACTGCGGCAGTTAGCGGAACCCCTCAAAAGGAGAGAAAGCATCATCCACTTCCAAGGTTCTTCTTCTTCTTCTTCGATTATACATATTGCATTTCTATTCTGTTTATATCTTCAAATGACTGGTATTATTTTATTTTATTGTATTATTTCATCTTTAGTGGCTATGTTACAGGCAAGATACAATCCGAATATGAACACTTTGTTGGTGAGTTCTTCACATTATTAATTCCGTCTTTCTTTATCACAATGGCGATCCATCCGGGTGAGGTCAACCTGAAAACGACTCCAGCCAACACAACACCACCAAAATGCAATCGAAGCGGGCATCAATGACAGCAATTGTCTCGGAATAGCTGCGTACTACTTGTTCGTCAACTTTCCAATTGGAATTGCGCGTACGGAGTAGAAAGGGGACGAGGATGCGACATTCGATTAATTCTCCAGTTCGACAAAAAGAGGCGATGCTGGACGCTTTGAGGGTCCTGGAGCGGGGGCCAAACCTCTGTCGCAGCCAATCATCTCCGGGAGTGGCGTGGTTATGTAAGCCCAAATCCGACTCATAAGCTAACTAGCTTCCCTACCTATAACTAATGTGCAGCTCTTACCACAGAGTCCAACTACTCCGTACATTGGTTTCAGCATAATCAGCTAACGAGAGACTCTCGCAATGCTGAGTACTTGCAAAGCAATACCATGCTGGTCGTCGGCACTGTTCAGTAGAATGAGAGAGCCAAGACTTCCAAGAGTATTGGGTTCCCTGCCCAAAACGTGTGGCAGAACGTAGCGTGCATCTAATGAGGACTAGACTGGGTAGACTATGCTGGCAGACATCCAAACTACCCGCTAGTGGATGGCTGGACCCCACGATCAATGTGGGCCGGGGCACGAACGTCGAACAGCCGAACTTCACACCACTTTTCAACTCAGGGGCTCACGAAAAGAGAAAAGCTGGGGATAACATTGTCGTCTCGAGGGCCAGAAGGCCACGCATGTTGTTGGTCTATGAGTGTTCCATTTGTAAAGCATTAGGAAGTCTGGTGTGGTCAGGATTCATGGGTAGAGTACGGAGCACTCCGTAGCAAGACAAAACTCAGATCCGTCCAAGCTTGACGGGAGAGCTTCGCTGGTGGGGGCTTTCGCCAGTCAATTCAGTTTCGAGTTTCGACTAACTTGACACCTGCTGCTATTCAAGAAGTATCAAGCCGATAGGTAACAAAAATCCACTGCTGGTGCCCCATGCACTTGGTTTCGGAAATTTAGAATTGACCAGCTGTCTACTTTCTTTCACTTCATCCATGTTGAGTGCATGCGGATAGTAGATTAATTGAAGCAAAGAGATGGAAACTGGATGGAGTGAACGTCGCTCAAACTTGGCTGGTTTGTGGAAAGTAAATTCGGGCCGGTCAGGTGATGCGTCAGACTGTGAGGTCACGTGCAGGCATTGTAGATCCACACAAAGAGGGACTTAGCTGAAACATCCTTGCAATTAAAATAGCAACAGGCATGGCTGAGAGATGATGATATAAATAATGTCATTATAATACTGGTCTTTTGATATATGTTATCAAACTAGGCCAAAGATCCAGTCTCACAAAGGTAAATTGTGATATATTCCAGGGAGTGCGGAGAAACATATATCCGAGTACAAACCAAACAAACATAATCAATGTTGTGGCTGATTGCTTAATTTAATACCCGCACGCGTGAAAGATAGAGCTTCTGCACTAACGTAACAAAAGCTGCTGGAAATAGCTCAATCATATTTGTGAATATTAGTGACTGCGGAATTTCTACAACCTTGTGAATCCCAGATGGCCAGGAGTGGCCACTGGTGAGCTCAGGGAAGGTCGGCATCATTTTCTTTTTCTCCTGCCTGACGACTCTCCTTCAATCCATGCCAGGTTGTCTTGAATGACATCCATGGGCAGTATTTTCGGCCAATTGCTGTACATATCCGCGATCTCATCATGACCGGAAGGCGGAGCGTCGGAAAAGCGCTAGATAGCCCATCGCGACAGCTTGTCGATAGTCTCGCCAAAGATCTCGAAGCGATACGCCTCCACCACGAGGATCTGAAAAGAGTATACGAACTTCAGATTCAACTTCAAGAAGAAGAAGGAGAGGAATACGAACGGGGGCTACAGGACTTCCTATACGCCTCGATTGAAGAAACATATGACTACTACGATGGACATCGTCGCGAAGCGGAGATTGTTCTTCAGGAACATCTAAGAGAGGAAGCAGAGAAAGAAAAACGCAAGCAAGAAGAAGAGCGTCGCCGCCGCGCCGAGGCCGAACGTCTAGAACAAGAGCGCAGGGCCCGTGAAGAAGCAGCACGGAAAAGGGAAGAAGAAGCTCGTCGAGAAGCGGAGAGAAAGGCCCGCGAAGAGAAGGAGCGCGTTGCTGCAGCCGAGGCGGAAGCAAAAGCACGCCAATTGGCGGCTGAAGAACAACAACGTCGCGAGCGAGAAGAAGCCGCTCAAAAAGAAAGGCTACGAGAAGCCGAAGCGCGCAAGGCCGAGGAAGAAGAAAAGAAGCGCCAAACAGTGGGAGCTCGAGGAGTCACACAGGAGGAGATTCAAGAGCAAGAGCAATATTTAGAACTGCACAAATACCTGAAAGAACTGAGGAATTTTGTTTTGGGAGAAGGAAAGAAGGACCCAGCTTTGAAAGGCTTGATTGGGGACTATCGTCGTGGCATCACAAAATGTATTGGTCAGTTGAGAGAGGGTCAAGGGACTGCTGCGAATAAGGGCCAGGTATGATTCACTTTGATGGACGGAATCGTAATAAGCAACGAAATCTAATCACTCTCATAGGTTACAGAGATCCGTGAAATCCTTCGCAAGTCCCAGGAGATTCCGATACCCTGTGACGTTCGACGATTCTTTGTTTCGAAACCTGAGCAAATTACTGGGCTTCCTGACGACCAGGCCAAAGTCTCTGCAGTATTCGTTTACTTGCTCAACATATTCGTCAAGGCCGTTGTGTCGCAGTTGATCAATGAAGCTGGAATCAAGCTCGAGTATGCGGAGCCTCTAGGCGTGGTAGTTGCCCAGATATTCTCGGCAGATCAATTCTGTTTTCAGGGCCACGCTTTCTCGGATATCTTCTGGGCGAAATACCGAGCATCGTGTCCGGCTTTGTGGGGGTTTTATGGCGATGAAAAGACCGCTGCGGGTAAACAAGCCATAGGATGGAAACGAGTCGAGTCAGACGGGCCGTTCATCCCCGAGGCCGAACATCGTCAACGGATGGTAGGGCTGGGCGGAGGATTTTCGGCTGTGACGCTACGAAACTTTGGCAAAACTAATCGCAAAAATCCCTTTCCGAACCACATCTTCTGGAAGACTGTTTCCCGCATCGTGTCGATTCCGTCGAACGAGCTACAGGAAACGCACTTTTACATCCTGTACGCGATGCTGCGGTTCTCCGAAGAGCGTATTATCGGGTTTTGGGGCCACGCAGGACTGGCATTACTTCGCTATGCGATCGTCAACCTGCCAGATGCTGCAACGAATAAGCAAGCCGGCGCTATTGGCCAGCTCAAAGTGCTGAGAGGGCTGTACGCGACTGAAAAGAGCATAATCATTTGAAATTTTCACTTGGTTCGGAGTCTGGCGAGTCATGGCAAGTTATGGATATTTTGTTTTTAAGGCAGCGCATAAGGGCCGTATCTGTATACTAGACATATCAACGTAGGATAGATACTCCCACGGGACACAATTGGTTGATGTCACCGTGGATTTAACAAGGTTGGGCTGAACAGGATTACTAAATTATGCCGTCGAAGCACAAGAATGCTCATTGATGAGAAACTACGTGCCTGGAAGGGCTTGAAATAATATATATCCTAAAAAGGAAATTCTATACCATGTGGCAATGTGGGCATGTGGCCTTCACGTGGGCCTGGCTGGCCTAATCCTGATCAGTCAAATCTCTCTAGAGCTCTCCCCGGCAGCGTGTTTGTGCAGCTTTGTCAAGGCCGTTTCATTCGTCGCAGCATGGCGTGATTAGCTCACGACTCGCGCTGAATATTTCGCTTGATTAAAATCTCAGAGGCTAGTGATCGAGTGGCGTCGAGGAACAATGCAGATGCACGACTTTTGCATTGGTCACTTACTTGGGTTTGCCTCAGTCCTTGACTCAGCAAACTGGCGCCGGGCAACACACGGGCTTGCAAGTATCAAAGTCATCAAAGAGTAAGATGGTGTGATTTACGAAGTATTCCTCGGGTCATGTAAATAGGCAATACTCTATTCTATGACACTTATTGAGCAGAGACTGTCACCGACGCAACAGCGAGATGACGTCTCGAGTCACGATATCTCGCTACCTAGGAGGCAGCAAGTAGACAGCAAACAGTTTAGTTAGCATCGGAGAGTGAGAGTCTCGCCGAGTACTCCGCCAGTCTCGTTATCCACAAGGCTGAAACAAGCAGCGTCACCTTCCCAATGAAGAAGTAGGATGACGTCCATTGGTAGTCGGATGTTTGGCGACCATAATCGACTCGGATTTGAAATATCGGTCAAGCAGCCCTAATCACGCCCAGCTGCATAGCCGTCTGCTGCAGCACGGGCAATCTCCAGCTTTGCATACGAACTAGTAACACTACAGCAGGGCACAGAAACTGGGGTCGAATCGGTGTGACTGATCCCGAAAAGGAAAATGGGGAGAATGAAAAAAAAAAAAAAAAAAAGGAAAAAAAGACCCCAATGACAATAAGTTTAGATTGACTGGTAGTTTTAGGTTTTAGTACGGGTAGTCCCTCAGCTCTTCGAAGTCCTCTGTTACCTCATTATCCTGATATTTTCTAATTCGAATATCGATATCCAGGGGGCCGAACTGGTTGATTTTCTGGGTGCTGAATTTTTTGATTGTCTTTCTACATGAGCCTAACCTCAACACCCAAAGCAGCTAGGGGCTCCACAGTAAAGTTCGCCATGAAGTTTTGCGGAACATGTCTATTGGACATCGCAACCTTGGTAAAAAACCATGCTCTTCCAGCCGCATTCGATATTGATGATGGAAACATAAAAGTCCTTCATAGCAACTTCCTGATTCTACTACCAGTGCGCACGGCCCATTAAGTCTGCATGATCATCAGAAAAATGGGTGCAATAATTGGAGGGTTGGCGATATTTCCGCTACCAGTGGCAGCTCAACCTTGGAATCCAAGAAAGTCGCTAATTTAGCGAATATTTCGCCGCTCCCTCATACGCGATTGCACTGGTAATTCCATATACACGGACGACTACATCCGCTTCTACCAACTACCTCATGCTGCGTGGCCATGCAGATACGCAGTGAGGCTGGGACCGCAATATCCGACCCGGCAGCCCGGTGCTTAATTCCTGCCGCACTGCCGTTCGCCATACACCCAACTGACAAATTATTGTCCATGTGAGAAACTTCTACCACTATTTACAGTGGTCCTATATGATTAAAGTCTTGATGATGGGGATTGACCGCTGTCTGATTACTCAACAGCCTTGGCGAAATAGGGTGATTAATTTGAAGACTGAGTCAACTACCAGTATTCTACTTACTAGTTAATCCGTCACAGACACAAAAGGCCACAAGACTTTCTGGTTCTTATGACGAGATATTTCCAATTGCTGATTAATGCTGATTATATAATTAAAATGGAAAATGCCTTAGTAAACTCATTAGTTCCTGCAACTAACCAAGTTTAACTTGTAAGTTAGATCTGCGATTGTGCATAATTAGTGATTAGTCATAGTCTCGAACCCCGACGAGCAGTGACGAGAATCATGGATGCTAGGCTGTAAACTGCAGTAGGCTAGGGAAAAACAAAAATCAAATAATCATGGCCAAAAGAATGCCAGAGAAAAGCCCAGAACCAGATGATAAATCTCTCGATCTGGGCTGAGCAAGCCTCTAGGTACCTAGGTTAGGTAGGGCTGGATTGCAGATGTCACCGTACGCCGCGTTAGCCGTAACATTCGCCGCTGAGTAAATTATACAAATACTTGAATGCTTCTCTCCAGCTAGGTCGGTCAGCCGTAAGCGTGGATCCAGGGGTTAGCTAAATACCTATTCATTATCGTAAGCTATAATTAACATATCTGTATATCAGATTAACCTTTGGTAGTCCTTAGCTAACTACCAAGTGACTCGATTAGGAAGTACGTTCAAGGGAACATCTATGTAGGTACTCAATTCTCTATGTTTCCCAATTAATTTGTCATCGCACACATTGTTGTCTGGAGCCGCCCTAGTCAGCCGTTCCTAGTCTCAGTCCAGAGGCTTTCGAGTATAAAGTTCACAACATCTTATCGGAGATTTGTTCTGTTTCTTGGTTTGCTTTACATCCATAAGGGAGGTTGAAAACCACTTTGAGCTTTCTGCGCACATCCATCCAAACATCAAGACGACCTATAGAAATTGTATAAACGCAGATATGTCAGATTCAGGAGACTCTTCCAAGGCGGAGAAGAAGAGAGAGTACAATAGAAATGCACAACGACTCTTCCGTGAGTATCTACTTCTGTTCGTCCTTTTAAGCCTTCCTCGCAATGCACCTTTCTGACGAAATGACTTAGGACAACGGCGAAAGGAACATCTTAAATCTTTGGAGCGTGCTGAGCAAGAGCGCTCCTCTACGCATGCCGAAGAAGTTGAGCGTCTAAGGCAGGATGTTGAACGACTAAGAGCTGAGAACCGAGCTCTCAGACTATCGAGCAATCCTTCATCTCCACAAACATCGTCAATTCCCTCGTCCGGGGTCGTGGCTTCAAGTCCCTCTCCGTACCCGACCAGCCCCTTTCGATCTCTGGAACTGTATGACTCTGCACCAGATTCAATCGGCGACGACGTGGTGACATCGGCATCCGAAGGGCCCATTGGGGACGAATTAAACCAGGAACAAGGCCATGCCTATAGAGATCGTGGTCATAGGGAAAGACATCTGACAGGCCCGCATTCCTTCTGCGCACTGTTCCCACAGGATATTTCCATGATTCGTCGTAACTTGCACATACAACTGGCCCCCGTGCTAGATTTGAATATTATAAGCAATCCACCTCTACATCTTTCTACATTGGCAGCGATAGGCCCTTCGCTGCCCGGCCCCCTGCAACCGACCTTGCTACAGCTGCAGACACCGCATCATGCTTACATTGACTTGATTCCCTCACCTTCACTGAGAGATTCGTTAATAAGCGCCGGATTCGCAATTGCAAACTCATTCTTGACGGAGGTCTGCACTTTTGTCTACGAAACAGAGGATATGGGTCAGTTGATTGTCTGGGGTCGGGACTATCTCAACGTGATGTCGTGGGAATTCTCAGAACCAGTACTCAAGGCATGGCCAAGTATTTTGACAAGTGAGTGGCGTGACAGAGCCAATTTCTGGAGAGGTCAGAGGAACGAGCCTCTAATCATTTTTGACTGATGCCACTTTTGTATTATTAGCCCATTTTCCTTAACGAGCATGGTTGATTCGGTTTTGTGGTGGCATGGCAGCGGTGTTATTTGTTATTTTGTGTCTTATTTCCCCCTCATATCTCATTATTCGACTTTTATTTCTTTGTTTGGCTTTCGAAAAAAGTAAGGCTTGTACATAGATAGACATTCGCGGCAGGAAATGATGCTGACCAGCACCTTTGGATCCATTGGTTTTTGCTTTCATTTAGATATATCGGACACAGCAAACATACAAGTGTTCTTGTTTCACCGGTCATCTCAGTTATTGTCAAACTTTAAGCGTGCAAAGCCTAACAAGACTTAGTAGCCTCGTAAGCCTTAAGAGTTATCAGAAAGCCAACTTTTTTCAGTAAGCCCGAGCATCACGAATGCACATGGTATCTGATTCCGAAGGTTCTATCAGCACACACTCTCTCTGCCTGCAGCTCAGAAAGCCTAAACCATCATGGACAAAATTAGACAGTTGAAATATCCATGGATCTAAAAATGTTTCAAAGTTAGTGGGCCTCTTTTAAAGATTAGCAAAGCCACGTCTCATGCTTGTCTGCCTGTGCTTATGTGCAGGATGCCTTGGCTTTGATGAGTCCCTCAAGGAGGCCAAGGTAGAATACATCGCTGTTGCTGAATTATTTTCTCATAGATCTAAATCCATAGCAAGTTCAATATTCGTATTTTGAAGACCCAGAAATCTTTATCTTCCCTCGATAATGAAGTAGGTATAAATATGGGTTTCTTATGCCAAAAGGGTTAGGGCTATAAAACAGGGTTAGGGCAAAAATCGTGTCGTGACATCATCTGTATCGCGAGTGGCAATCTTGCTTCCGCTTAATTTTTAAATGCATTCCCCAACTTTGGCAAAAGCTAACAGGTGACACAACTATATAAACATCAAGGTGTATAATTCGGTGAAAACCACGCCGTCAAGAATATATCGCATATATAGCAAACTGAAACTCTTTAAGGTTGGAGAAGTGGAGCGCGGTCATCGTTAACAATGCTATTCACTGGCCTCAACTTTCTCTTCTTTTGGATGACTTGGACGACACTCGTGTTTTCGCATTCCCCATTACGCGTTGAACTGTTTGGCACTCTCGCTATTCGGCTGGTCTTTTACCTCGCGCCTTCAATATTCTTCTTTCTGTTCGATTCAATCCTTCCATATGCCGCATCCTCCATCAAGGCACAAGGCCAAATTGCTCTACCCTCGGGTCACAAGCGTCGCAAAATCAGTCGCACTGAGATAAAGATAATAGGGTGGTCTTTGTTTAATATTTTTCTAAGCATTTTTGTTCAAGGTGCTGCCGAGTTCACCTTGACTAAGGTGCTGCGATGGCGGAGTTTGATCAAGGTTGCGGTGCGATTGCCATACCCTTGGGGAATTACAATCGATATTGTGAGAGGATTTATCGTCCGAGAGGTAAACAAAGAAACTCGCTCCCTTGCGCTCGCTAGTGCAAAATTTCTCGTGTACGTGCCGTCGTTTACTGACAATTGAGTCCTTGAAAAAACTAGATCATGAACTATGCTATTCATCGTTTCATACTTCATAGCCAGAGAATTGGACTTGCGCGACTTCATGAGAATTGGTACCATGGTCTCAAGGCACCTTGGCCATTGACGGCACATTACGACCATCCGTTGTGCTACCTGCTATGGAAATTTCTTCCAATATATGCGCCCGCGGCAATGTTTCGTTTCCACATGATCACATACATGGTCTTTCTAGGTCTTGTTTCTCTCGAAGAAACCTGGACACATTCCGGATATACTACAATGCCACTGGGGTTTGTGCTTGGTGGGATGGCTCGGCGCACAGAAATGCATGTTATGTCCGGAGGAGATGGCAACTACGGCGCGTGGGGAGTTCTCGATTGGCTGGGTGGATCTACGGCAGACGAAAGTGAGACGATTGAAGATGATGTGCGGGCACAGATTGCAGACTCGGACTTTGATACAAAGATTCGCAAGGCGGTCCTGCAGGCTAAAAATGATATGGCGGATGTCGCTTCCAAGGAGAGAGGGAAAACGAGACGAAGGGCTGTTGCTAACAATGCCTAATATGATCGACATTTGCTCCTCCCATGATCAGTATCTAGTCGCAAGTTGAAGAGTACTGGCTTTAAGATAATCGTATGTGTTTGAACAAGAAAATCGGATTTGTTTGTTTCACTGTGCGGTATCTGGATCGTAAAGGTAGTAAAACAGCTCACACAAAGGGCAAAGGGCGGAAGAAAAAAAAATTCTAATAACATATGAAGCTGCTGACTTCCGATCTCGAGTTTACATATGTCTCATAAAAAGCCCATTGAACGAACTCATTTTTTTCCCTTTTGTTGAAGCAAGAGAAAAGAAAGAGCAGTAGGCAAAATGCAAATGAAGCTATTAAATTCCTCTCTGGCGTAGTTTCATTTCAAAAAACTATAGCCACAACCTAGTATGGAGAGATTTAAAAAATAAAGTCATTTTGCAAACGCCGAATCCTTCTTCCTCAAGTGCAGACAACATGAAGTGTGGTTATTTTGAGGAAAGATTTTCCCGCGCATCAATCGAAAGAAACAAAACCCCTCATGCAATAGTCGTAAATCACCATTTCATCTCGTGGGGCTTGTCGCCTTTTCGGAGGCTGAAGCTGGTGGCAAGGTAGCTGGCGAGGAGATGCTCCTTTTTGATGGTAGCCAGCAGGGACTGGTCGATAGCCTTCTGGTCGGCGGCACGGGCACTGGTAATCTTCTTCTTCTATAGTAGAGAGAGGCGTTAGCACTCAAATACTCACTTTTCATGTACGTCTATATTTCTTTCCTGGGTTGGCAGAATAAACGTACCTCGGGCTTCTCTCCTTGCTTGAAGAAAGCCTCCTCGGTCTTCTTTTGCTGAGCCTTTTCCTTGGTGAAGTAATCAGGAGCAGAGACTTTCTCGAGGGTGGCCGAGTCGATTCCCTTGAGGTCGACTTTGCCGCTGGTAGCGATCACGTAACGAGCATTCACCCGTCGGAGGGGGACACCGTTGATCTTGAAGGGGCCGGTAACGAGGAGAACACCCTGGGGAAGGTGCTTGAGGAGGACAACTCGCTTGCCGCGGAAACGACCAGCAAGAAGAATCAGGATGGTACCGGGCTGAAGGCTCTCACGAGGCTTGGCGGGACGGACGGTCTTGCGGACCTGTAGGGAGTATTCATGTTAGCGAGTGCGAAACTTGAGACATCTATTACCGACAGAATGATGCAGTATCCCGCGACTCGGATGGGTAGATCATTGAGATATTCGGTATGGTGAGTAGCAATTGGAGATATCTTGTCGTCTTTTGAGTGTTGATGCGATAGTTGACCAATTGCGAGTTCCCGCTGTAACTCTGCACATTGTACGCAACAGAGCTCCTTCTCAATCATCCCCGGGTATCCTCATCCACAGGATACTGCATATTCATTCGGAAATTTCTCTCGACGAGAGGTGCGACTAACTTTTTTGGGCTGCGACTCATCGTCCACGGGATACCACTTTTGAGCCTTCTGGCTGTGGTGAGGGATCGTCCGCTCGCCCTTTCCAAACTTCTTCGTCTGAGCGTCCGACATATTTGCCCGTTATGTGACGAAGAACGTGTCCGGAAAGAAGTTGAAGGTGTGTTTGTCGACAATGGTAGTTGGTGAGTCGAAAGAGTCAACTTGGGTGTGGCCCAGAGCGGGAAATCATGAGGGTTTGTGGGCACCGAAAGCCCTATTCCTCTAACCGACATGCGCTAGTGCCAATCTGGAATTGCGGTTCGAAAGACGGCTGGCTGACTCAGCAATAATAATACGGCTGTGAGGAAGAACCAGCAGTGCAGAGTTGCTGACTTATGGCTAGGGCGAGCTAGAGATGCCTTTAGTGCTTTCGGTCCTTCTTCCATGTTTACCTGCCAGAGAGAGAGCTTCTTCCCTCTGACGTCCCAATACAGATATTAATCATCCATCAAAGCTCAAGACTTACGCATTTCACACCTCCCACAATCAAATCTCATTCTCTGACTTGCTGCTATTTCATTGCGATTCTCAATATTGGCATTCCAGACCATCTGCAATGTCTATAGCAGCGCCAATAATCACGTTTAAGGCTGGTATCTGCGATCTAGATGTGCGTGCAGGACAACTCTCTGCGATTCCTTTCGAGCTATATAACATTTGCTTACTGGTTTTGTTATCATAGACTTCCACTAGCCCGCCTCAAGTCAAGCCCAAATCTACTCCAGGATACATCTACCTCTACTCGGAAGATGACCTTATTCATTTCTGCTGGCGTCCCCGATCCGCCCCAATTACAGACCCAGAGTTAGACCTGGTAATGGTGCCGTCCGACGGCACTTTTACACCCTATCGGTCCACTCAAGCTAATACTCGTGCGCCTACGAATGGTCGAATCTACGTTCTGAAATTTTCATCTAGTTCGCAGCGGTATCTTTTCTGGCTGCAGTCCAAGAGCCAACATGAACAGGGCGATCTGTCGTATTTCAGTCTCCGGGACTTGAAGTTAGGCGAGATTGTGAATACGTTGCTACAGGGAGAGGAGGTCGATGTCCAAAGGGAAATTGCGAATATTTCTTCAGACAACGGCGGCGGCGACGATGCGGATGACGACGCCACAATGGAAGACGTCGAGGGCTCGCACCATACTAGTGATCACCATGGTGGTCACGGCAGTGGCGGAGCCGGTTTTGATGCGACAGGCGGCGATATTCGTGAGGAAGGAGAAGAGTCTCGCGAGGGCGGCGCAGACGGCGGTCGAGCGTAGGTACATCTCTCTGACATCATTTCCGCTGTGTGGGCTCTTTTTCTTTCATCCTTGCTGGCGTTGCTCTCTTTCAATTGTTGCAAAGACATTTTATGGAAGTCATAAAGTTGAGTTGCGAGATTGTGGTCTCTCAAGGACACAAAAGAATAGGACATGTCTTCCTCGAACACAAAAGCTATATAGATTGTTTCTCCGCGTAAACCTCTCAGATGTTGCTGATGATGGATTTTGTAATAGGGCTTCTGCTGTCCAACCAGACGCATCTTCGGTGATCCAAGGCTTTCTGAACTCCCTTCAGAGTGGAAATCAAACCGCACAGTCTCCCGGCGCCGAGTCTTTGTATACTACCCTGGCTGACTTGTTGTTGACGTCGTCAACGATTCCGATGGTCGATTCCGCTGACAACAGCCGAATTGACAGACTGCTCAACTGTCTACCTCCCGCCATTCTTCTTCTAGCGCAGAACATCGACGACGTACCTGCGTCTGACGTGAATGCCGAAACAGCACAAGCAATTCTTTTATCACTTGACTTGGAGCAGAAGAAAGATATTCTCCGACGTGTGCTGCGGTCTCCACAATTTACCCAAAGCTTGGGCAGTCTGACCGTTGCGATTCGAGACGGCGGCTTACCTAGTATCAGTGAAGCGCTTAAGATTCCAGTGGCCAACGGAGGATTCGTTCGAAGAGGTGGAGTTCCCCTGGGCGGTGGAGCGGCGATTGAGGCCTTTGTGGAAGGCATCCGTAAGCAAGTTACGGAAGAAGCTTCCGGTGATGCTGGCGACTCTATGGAAACTGAATAAACAATTCCATGTTTTGAAAATGATTACTATGCTGTCACATTAGATCGGCCTCTACAAGGCTCAAGATGATTCCCGGAGCTGGCAGTGATCGCTGTTTTCATCGAAATCACCTCAAATAGTGTACAATGGTGATAGACTAGACGCTTGGAGCAAGTGGCGCTTTAACTTATTCATATTTCGGAGAATAATTGTCCTGAAGCCTTAGGGTAGCCCTAGCTAGCGTCTAGGGGTCTTTCAATTGTGAGCGCCAAGGGTACAACGGAGCAATTGAGCCTAGCTGACTCGAGCTGAACCGGGCTGAGTCTCAAGAGAATGAAGTTGGCCGAGTCCGCCAGCACAGCTCCACTTTCGTCGAAGGACTAATGATTTGTAGTCAATCGGTGCCTAATGTGTATCAGCAATGTTAGAGGTCAAGGATTACGTGCATTTAGTGATGGATCGCTGCGCCACAGAGGTACTGTTCGGTATGGTGACCTCTGATCCGACACGCAATCCAATTCGCGTCAGTCCCGCCGAGTGATGCCGTAGTCAGGTTGAAGAGAGTATAGACAGAATATATAAGAGTGATTTTCCCAAATTAAGAATAATATTGATCTCGCCATGCTTCGCGAAAGTTAGCTGCAGCTTTATCCTCGTTGAGTTGATGTATATTTTGTAGAAAAAGAAGAAGAAGAAGGAGAAAAGTAGAAAAGAAGTAACACCGACGAAGGACAAACAGAGTGGCTCAGCTCGCAAGGAAGGAGGAACCCGGGGGGGCCAATGCGCGTTGTCTCACTAAATTTCTTAGTTGACTACTGTAACTACCGCGAGCTTTACTTAGTATCAACTTACAAGCGACACAACACTGGAGACTGGAGTAACGGCCTGCTCTTTTTCTTTTTTTACTTTATCCTTTCACATTTACTCTATCACCAGGACTGTGGTGTGGAAAAGGCTGGAAGCCGATCTTCGCGTCTACGTTTCGATTGCAAACGAGGCTTCTGACTCCGCGCTTTAATCTTTTCTCCGTGAAAAACAATACCCCTACTCACCCCTGCGCATTATAGATCACCATTCGCCAGTGAAGCAGAACTTCGTCAACGGCCCTAACAACCTGTCCCATCTGTTTCCAGCATCTTTCGTTTCTTTCATTCTCTTTTCTCTGCCAGATTGCGATCGACCCCAGTGGGAGATCTGCTGGTTTAGAGAGCATTTGGTGCCTTGCATCTTCCACATGCGCTTGCCCCGGAATAATCGGCGATGCGTACAGAGGAGTAAAGCAGTTGCCGGCAACCATGGCATCAAATTCTAATCGAGATCACGACTCTTCCCAGAATTCGCCAGCACAAAGACCGATCCCGTTGCAAACCTTGTCTCGGAATGACAGCGAAGATATCGAGATCCTTGATGCCGAGAGGGGTAGGAGGCGAAGCAGCGGCGCAAGGACAGGCCACGGACCGAGACGATCGTTGCTTATGGGCGGAGGCTTCAGGACATACGAACGCGTCGCAGAAGATTCACCCAGCCCGAAAGATAGAGTCGGTTTGCATATTACACAATCGCCATTGACGTCGAGACTCGAGGAGAACAATCCGTATGCGCATGATGATCACGACTTTGTCGACGACCCTGGTGGATTCGCTGAAGCCATGGGCTCAATCGGATTTGAATTTCAGTCGCCTTCGTCGTCCCGCCGTCCTGACAGTGAAGAGTACATGATGAACCCCCTTCCAGGCCCGTCTGGCTACGGTGGAAGGGCCACTGCCGATGATTACTTCTCCCCAACAGGAACGATCGACGACAGGGCTCCGCTCACGGATAAGAATTATTTACAACCGATCAGTGGTGCAGCCGATGGAGAGCCCGAAGGCCGACCAAGTTTGCAAAGCGTGCGCCTCGGCAATAGCTATAGCAGCTCCCGCCTGGGCGATGACCTTGAAACGGGAGTGGGAGGTTTAAGACGGGGCAGCAGCAGTGCTGGAGGCAGCCCGTCGCGTTCGCGCTCACTTTCCCCCTCAGTTTCCGGTTCGGCATTGCATCGAGCGGGAACTGTAATGCGAATGATGTCGCAACGGGTGGTCAACTTAAGTAACGAGCCTGTCGAGCAGGCCATCCAGCGACGAGAGTCAACGAAGAAGTCAAAACAGGACGAGCCGTCGTCGTCACCGCTGCAGCACGATATGGATCAAGGCCAGCATCTAGCCGAAAGCATCTCCGAGAAAGGGAGCTCCCAAACTGCCTGGAAGACCCATGTCAATCCGTTCAAAGGAAAATCACTCGGCATATTTAGCCCTGAAAATCCATTCAGAACGTGGTTATGTGACATACTAGTTCACCCAGCTACTGAACCTTTTATCCTACTGGTTATTGTGATCCATGCTGTCTTGTTGACTGTTCAATCTGCCCAATCGGTCTACACACATCCACGGTCTCAGCTATGGGGTTCACAGGGCATCGATTACGCCCTGTTTGTCATCTTTGTCATATATACCGTCGAATTATCAGTCAGAATCATAGTTTCCGGCTTCATCTGGAACTCCGCAGAGTACAGCACCCTGGACAGATCACTCGGTATCAAAAAGGCCATGGCTCAGCGAGGCAAAAGCCTTCTTTCTCTACAGCGGCAGCCTTCAGTAAAGAACAAGTCGGTCGCCTTTGAGGACACTCAACCATCCTATCTGAGCAAGACTTTCACAGGTCTGCAGCCATTCACTGATCCCTCAAATGACCCCAGACATGGATCACGTAAACGTTTGGCTTATAGGGCATTCCTGAGACACTCTTTCAATCGATTGGACTTTCTGGCAGTCATCTCATACTGGATCTCCTTTGGCCTTCAAATCACTGGCTACTCTACCAGGCACAATATCTATATCTTTCAGATGCTCAGCTGTTTGCGTCTGCTTCGTTTACTGGGTATTACAGATGGAACTTCAGTACGTTAACGTCATCGAGCTTACTTGCCTATTCATTTCGGGGTTCTAATCATTTTTTAGGTTATTCTCCGCAGTCTGAAAAAAGCAGCACCTTTACTTCTTCATGTTGCTTTCCTCATCGGATTTTTCTGGTTACTGTTTGCCATTATCGGCATCCAGAGCTTCAAGTCCAGCTTTCGCAGATCATGTGTTTGGATCGATCCAGAAGGACAGAACAATTTTACAATGAACGATCCGTATAATGTTATTCAGCTGTGCGGCGGATATTTGGATAACATAACAGGTGACCCACAGCCTTGGGTGTACGCAAATGGCGAACCTTCCTCCTTCAGTCCCAAAGGCTACATTTGCCCCCAGGGATCCATGTGTATTGAAGGAACCAATCCATACAACGGAACAGTGAGCTTTGACAATATTTTATCATCACTGGAGCTCGTCTTCGTGATCATGAGCTCCAACACTTTCACGGATCTTTTATACTACACGACCAACTCCGACTATCTCGCATCCGCCTTGTTCTTCGCAGTCGGCTTTGTACTCCTCAGCCTTTGGATGGTCAATTTGTTGATTGCGGTCATTACCAGCTCATTTCAAGTCATTCGAGAGGAGAGTAGGCAGAGCGCGTTCGCAATGGAGAAGGTCAAGGAATCAGAAATTGACGACTTTCCACAGCAGAAACCGAATTCTCTCAAGACGCTTTATGAGAAAACTAAGTGGATCTGGATAATCTTGATCGCCTACGACTTGATTGTTCAATGTACACGAAGTGCTTCCATGAGCGAAAGGGCAGAGAGGTTCATAAGCATCACTGAAACTTCCGTCACCTTTGCTCTCCTGCTAGAGATTATCATTAGGATTGCGTCCGACTGGAGACATTTTCATCAAAGCAAGCGCAACTTAGTGGATCTTGCTCTCGTCGTGATTACATGCATAATTCAAATTCCTCCGATCCATTCATCTGGTCGAGCATATTCGGCGCTCACACTCTTCCAAATCTTGCGTATCTACCGGGTTGTTTTGGCCTTTTCGGTGACCAGAGATCTCATCACAGTTGTTTTTCGCAATGTCGTCGGATTATTGAACCTAATTCTTTTCGTGTTCTTGATGACATTCTTGGCAGCAATCTTTGCAGTCCAACTATTTCGAGGAATCTTTCCCACTCAATACGACAGTGGAAATGAGGTCGAAATGACCTTCTCTACTATCTACAACGCATTTCTCGCAATGTATCAGATTCTGTCCAGCGAAAACTGGACGACAATTCTGTATGGCTCCACTACGTTCACCACAACTTATGGTACGGCCTGGATTTCCGCCGCTTTTATTATAATCTGGTTCATTCTTTCATTCTTTCTCATTTTGAATATGTTCATTGCTGTCATTCAGGAGAGCTTTGATGTGTCAGAAGATCAGAAACGGCTGCACCAAGTAAAGGCTTTCTTACAACAAAAAGAACTGGGTTCGTCGTCGGCCAGCAATCTTGCTCTCACGTCAATATTCAAGTTACGCCGCAACGATCCTATGAGCCAAGGTCCTTTAGACTATGGCCCGGCTACTCTGGACATGCTTTTGAAGGACGCCGTGGTTCAGGAATTTCTCGACGAGCAATTTGACAACTCAGATAACCAAACACACCATGAACATTCTACTGAGATGGATGCTTCCCATGCAGGTTGGTTGTCTAACATCTGGACGAAGATATCGAAAACATTTTTTCACTCAGAACCAAATCCCTTCTATACCAACCTGAAGTTCTCTAAGGCGTACAACGAGCTTGACCCTCGAACTCTTGCGAAAGAGGTTGCCATGGCATCTGAACAGCGCAAGGTTGCCCAACGAGAATATCTCCAGCGATATCCACTTTACAATAAATCACTCTACCTCTTCCATCACTCCAATCCAATTCGAAAAGCATGTCAACGCATGGTTGGTCCAGGGCGCGGTAGCCATCGTTTCGAAGGCGTGGAACCCTACAAGCCTCTTTGGTACACCTTTTCAGCCTTTATTTACGCTTGCATTGTTGCAATGGTGTTATTAGCCTGCATCACGACACCTCTCTACCAGAGAGATTACTTTCTGAACCGACAATACACACCCAACAATTGGTTTGTTTGGGCCGACGCAGGATTTGCGTCCGTCTTCACAATCGAAGCCTTGATCAAAATAATTGCCGATGGCTTTTTGTGGACCCCGAACGCATACTTCCGAAGTTCATGGGGTTTCCTTGACGGCATAGTGCTTGTGACTCTTTGGATCAATGTCTTCACTTCGCTGTTCACGACCGGTAGCGTATCCCGCATAGTTGGAGCTTTTAAAGCTTTGAGGGCACTGCGGCTCCTCAACGTCAGTGACAGCGCCAGAGATACATTCCATTCCGTTATTATCGTTGGTGGCTGGAAAGTCATCTCAGTAAGTCATTTTCCCTCATGTTCATGAAATTGTTCTTAGAAAAATATCTCATTGCGAATTTCAGGCCGCATTTGTATCGTTGAGTTTCCTCATTCCATTTGCCATCTACGGTCTGAACCTGTTCAACGGTCAAATGGTAATATGCAACGATAACTCGATATCCGGTAGCCTTGATGCTTGTATAGGAGAGTGGAACAGTTCGCCGTATGCCTGGAACGTCCTGGCACCGAGGGTGGCCCGCAATCCGTATTATAGCTTCGACAACTTTGGAGATTCTCTCTTCATACTTTTCCAAATCGTCTCCCAAGAAGGATGGATTGACGTACAATCAAGTGCTATGATGATTACTGGAGTTGGCCAACAACCTGAATATTATGCATCGCAAGCCAATGGTCTTTTCTTCGTGGCTTTCAATTTACTTGGCGCGGTCTTCGTCTTGACACTTTTCGTGACCGTCTTCATGCGAAATTATACAGAACAAACTGGTGTTGCTTTTCTGACGGCCGAGCAGCGTTCATGGCTTGAATTGAGAAAGTTGCTGAGACAGATTTCGCCCTCGAAAAGATCCCAGAACGCCTTTGCCGAAGATTGGCGCAAGACCTGTTACCGACTGGCCTCAAGGAAAAACGGGAAATGGGCCCGTCTCATTACGATCTTGCTGGTCTGCCATTTGATACTGCTCATACTGGAATGGTATCCATATCCGGATTTGTGGGATCTTAGCAGAGGTAGGTCATCAACAATGAGGTGGACTTTGTAGTTACTAACTTTGATTAATAGATGTCCTCTTCCTACTCTTAACGCTCTTCTACCTCGCAGACATCGTTATACGTATTATTGGACTCGGTTGGCCTCGCTTTCGGCGGAGTTCATGGAATCTGTACTCCCTCGTCGTTGTGCCAGGGACTTTCATTACGGTTATTCTAGCTTTGAGCTTCCGCGGGGTCAGCCGCATGAATGTTATATCACAACTCAACAAGTTGTTTGTGGTCTCCGTGACTCTATTGATCATTCCCCGCAACAACCAGCTCGACCAATTATTCAAGACAGCAGCAGCGAGTTTGACGTCCATTTTGAACTTGCTCGCGACTTGGTTCGTTCTATTCCTGGTCTTTGCCATTGCCATGACACAGACATTTGGCTTGACGAAATTCGGGTCAAACGAAACCAATAATATCAACTTCCGAGATGTTCCAAAGGCCTTAATCCTGCTTTTCCGTACCAGTGCGGGTGAAGGCTGGAATCAGCTCATGGAAGACTTTGCAACCATGCAACCACCCTACTGTACAATGGCAGATGAATTCTTCAACACAGACTGTGGAAGCGATGGATGGTCTCGTGGCTTGTTCATTGCCTGGAATGTCATCAGCATGTATCTCTTTGTTTCCCTCTTTGTTTCCCTCATTTACGAAAGTTTCTCCTACGTGTACCAGCGGAGTTCGGGGCTGGGACTTTACACTATTGATCGAGACGAAATCCGGCGTTTCAAAGAAGCGTGGGCAAATTTCGATCCTCGCGGTACTGGCTACATCAAAAAGGATCAATTTCCCAGGCTCTTGGGCGTAAGTATTTTCTGAAAGTTCCCTGCTGAGACAGATATACTGACAATTTCAAGGAACTTTCTGGTGTTTTCGAGATGCGTATCTACAACAATGAGTTCACTGTTGGTCAAATTCTTGAAAAATGTCGCAAGGGACCCAATCCACGAGAATCGTTGGTTTCATTCAATCCTGGAGCAAAGTCCGGCGGGAATGAAGTCGATTTAGCGAAGCTGGCGCAGATCATTGATCAAATCCCTGTCGAGGAGATTCGAGCTCGCCGAAAACGCCTAAACACTTTCTATGAAGAAGTGCTGGTGTCGGCTGATCCGGAGCGCGGGATCGCCTTCTCCTCTTGTCTCATGATCCTTGCTCACTACAAAATCATTGTGGATAGCAAAAGCTTGCGGCTCGAGGAGTTTCTGCGTCGCCGTGCCAGACTCAAACGAGTTGACGAGGCTGTTCGACGTAGTACTGTCATTGGGTTTTTCGATACTCTCTACTGGTCGCGACGATTCCGCAAGCGGATCGAGGATCGCAAGTCGGCTCGCCTTACTGGTGTTCCGCAATTCTCAATCCCTGAAATCTTTGTCGAGGATCAGGAGAGTCATGATGAAGGTAAATCGGATGACTTTGAGGCCGGCCTAAGCCCGCGAAAAGGCTCAATCGTCACGAGGTCTTCAGCAGCTTCTCAACGGAGTGCAGTATCAGCTCCCAATTCCCCTCGCCCTTCTTTGCAAATCGATACAAGTCATTCTACGGAAGAACTTCCCGGAGAATGGGCAAGAATTGGTGCTGCACTCTCACCGCATGAACATTCAAGAGGCTTGAGTGTAGAATTTCCAAGTCGATCTCAATCGCTAAGTGGCCAGTCATCTGCGAGTGGCCATTCGCGAGAAGATAGCGTCATTGTACAAGACATGATGCAAAGCCTTGGTGATTCGGCTTGGGGTCAAAGTATACGTCGAAGCTTCACACAACGACGCTCAGACTCTCATCAGTGAGTTCTGTTACTTTCACTTTACAGACTTTTCCATTAGATGTGCATCAGCATGCTCAACTAGAGCCCTTCCGGAAGGGACTCGGTCACTCTTTGGGTCTTGCCCTTCATTCTCCTACAATTTCCTCTGTTGTCTCTGACTGCCATGCATGCCTCATGTCAGTGGCCGAACTGCGACTTCTCACTTCTTTACATTATGATATTTTCTGCTTTAGGCATACATAGACTGCGCCATTAGCAATGTTTTCACCACGAGGCATGGAAAGGGCGTTTGGGAAGCTTGATACATCATTCTCTTTCAATTGCATATACCATTTGTGGATTTTTTTTTTCTTTTTTTCTCTTATTTTTTATTATCGATTGTACGGTCGTCTATGAATACAAAGGTTTACGGACCGGTGGCCGTGCGCTGTATTGTACCAATCAGTGTCTGCTATATAACAAGAATATTAAATGCTGAAGATACCTAGCCTAGATATCTACATCTATTTTCATATACTCGAAAAAAATATATCCATGAATAGGTAGGAAAGCTCTGTACATTGTATATCCAAATAAGTAAAGATAAATTAAAATCGTATATGCTCATATCATATAATTGGGCTGATCGGGCCGAGATTATCGGCTCAGCAAACACCCATATTGTAGACAGAATCTAGATCAGTTGGAATCACACCTGCGGCCACAGCATCCTTATAGGCCCAGCGATAATCACCCAATTCAGATTTCCAGGACCAAAATATCCATCCATCCTGTTTCTCGTATGCCATTACTTGGGCCGCGAACCATTTCGAGTAGAAATCTTGGTTGCTGCTCGGATCCCAATCTGACGACCACTGGACATCGTCGGGGACACTCAGACTCCACTCCGAAACGATAGTGGGCGTGTTGCCGCCGCGATCATCGTTGCACGACGTGGAAATATAGCTGTCGTGGTCAACAGGAACGCTGGAGTCCCATTTCAAATATCGATGATCATCGTAGGCGGCAAAGTAGTCGTCGGTCAGATACTGTGTAGGGTCACCAGATCCCCATTTAGCGTTCATCATTTGAATGTGCAACTCGTTGTCACTGGAGACGTTAAGGGCACTCTCAGCAGCGCGAATTCTCTGTACACTCAAATATATCAGACATTGGCCAGGACAAGTAAATCGGATTCAAGGTGAAGAGAGGGGAGAACAAACGCTGAATGCATTGGGATAGTAAGATGATATCATTGCTCCGACCTGATCGGAATTTTGCACAGGCTCGTTCACTACTTCGAGCATACCGACGTTGCGGAAGCTGTTGTTGGAGTGAATTTGGGTGGTCATCCATTCGAGGAATTTGAGGGCTCTTTCGAATTGATAGTCGACATAGAATCCGGGGGATGGAGCAAACTATTTCATACAGTTAGGGCCGTTCCGCTGAATGAAATGGGTGTAGTAAAAACAGAGCTCCACGGGTGACAAACTAACCTGTCCAGTATCGGGATTCTGCGCAACTTGCGCACCGGGTGCTCCGTGCAAGTCAATGATGATATAGAAACCGGCATCAGCGGCCCACTCGCAAACTTGTTGAAGATACGAAAGTCCTCCCTGCGGGAAATGTTCGCTATCAGAGTACACGATATCCTCGCGCAGCCAATATCCGACGGGGATGCGGACGGCGTTCAAGCCATAGCTTGACATTTGGTTAAAGTCGTCTTGAGTGATCCACGAGCCCCAGTGATTGGCAAATGCGGTATTGGCAGCATCTTGACCCAAGGCAATGACGCAGTCGAATTCCGAGTGGGCATCTCCGCATCCCATGTTGCTCCATGTGTTGCTGGCGATCCAGGGCTCGAAGACGAAGAGTGATCCGAGATCAACTCCTCGAATCTTCCCGGAAGAAGGGAGTCGACGCTTGGTCAAGGGGTCACTCTTGTTGAAGAGATTCTCACCCTTGGCGGAGAAAATATCTTTGTGTACTCCGGGCATCCATGCGCTAGCAAGACCCGAAAGGGCCGCTGCCGCAGCCAGTATCCTGATAGTTTGGACCATGTTTAATTGACCTGCGGTATAACCGGAGGTATTTGGCGAACAACATGTTGTCGAATTGAGGGGGTAGATCGATAGCTTATATAGCTTTTCTACAGAAGCTACTTCTTCATCCTTTTAGAAAATTGTAGGGTTTGAATGGGCCTCGATGTGGTTCTTTCGTATGCTGATCCATACCTGGTCAATTAGGTAGAGCCAAGAGCCGGGCTCACTTGTGGTTGCAACGAGGCAAGCACAATTTTCGAGTGATCATCGGAAATTTGTGGGTAAACAAAAGCTTTTTGGCCCCCGTAATACAGGGTTCGTTTCGAGGACTTTAGATTAAGTTCTTTCATCTTGCCGGGAGTGTGAAGGGCTGAGAGGTGAGTTGTAAGGGCTAATCCCCGAATGATACTGTGAGGTCACGATTGAGAAGATGATCGACCCGTTCAGGATGGGGCCAGATCGGGTGAAACCAATAGGATTGCATTTACAGTGTACCTGCGCCTGGCACTTGTCCAGTAAAAGATACTCCGCCAAAACGAAAAAGAGCAGCACTAGCTGAAATAGGATATTGGGGTTCGTTGTCAATGATGAACATGGAGTTTAGCATTTGATCAGCGTCACATTTCAAGTGCGGCTAAGACTTGCCCGACGACTTCAGCATTCCATTCATGGCAACTTTAATTGATACCTTCTTTTTTTAAGAAACAAGGTATTCCGACACAACCTCGGGGACGCTGTTCCATGAGAAGGCTGAACTGAGAAGGCTGAGTTGATGTCGTCGACAAGCGAAATTATGATTCTCTGCATTGTTCTAGTGCATGCCAACACAGCTACCTCTTTAACTATATCCACAGCAAGACTCCAATCCAGAGGGACATTTGTAGCCCCGACTAGTGAACAGCAATCAATTCACTTCTACAATCACACTGCAACCCGCAATATTACTTGTAGGTAGGAGGAAATGGGCTGTGGACGTCCCGTAACACTCCTAATAAGGAACACACGTGTATCGCCGGAAACAGAAAGCCTGCTGATGCCCCGCGGGCCTTGGAATGCGAGCTCGAAAGGGAGAGCTAGTAGTAACTTACCATGAATATTTTGCGAACACAACTGGATTTAGGTTGCACGTTTAATCCGTAGAAATTTCACCATTGCGTTGTCAGTCACGCGTGCTGTGAAGGGCGCGGCGTTTTCTCTTGTTGTAGATTTGATACATCTACTGCACGGAGTTCAAAAATGTCATGCCCTGAAGAGTTTTGTGCTTGAATACTTGAACAAAAACCTCAAGGGACGCGTCGAACGATGGTGTGAGACTAGTTAGTACTCAAAGTAGGGTGGGTGCATTGTCCATGATGGGGAAGCCAACTCAACGCCCGGCAGTTCAACAAATCGAACGCTCTGATCAGTCTGATATCTGGAGATTACCTGAGCAGCCCTGGAGGGTCCTGGTGGGTAGAACTGCTGCTAGGGAGATAAATGCGGACCCCTTGTTCAAATTCCGATACAACGTGTGTCCCTGTATCATCCAAGCTTCCCTCGCAGGGTTGTGCAACGTCTGCTTTTGCTTATTGCATTGAATGTCTCGGCAATGACTCGGCGCCAGAGTTATTAGGCAGAGATCCCTTTTCCGGTATATGCAGATTGCAGAGTCACATTTGGAAAATTTGTGGCGAAATTGTGCATATTTCGCCGGAATTATATACAATCTGTGTTAGCTGGCACCCTAACCCTGAACGCATCTCCAGATTTCAGGCCCGGGGCAGTCGCCTCAGGCACCAACGGCTATTTCCGCACGTTCCGCGGGGAGACTGAACGGGGCTAGCCAAATGCGGTATTCGCCTGACGATATGGTAAGCCAGCCAAATGAAACCTGAAACCGGCGAAATTGCTCGGCTGCTCAACATGCAACACTGCGTGCGACATATTGAGCAGGAAATTCTCGATGACATTTCATGCTATGCTATTTGCATGCCATGCCACGACAGGTATTGATGCGTTTGTTTGCAGCCTTGAAGCACTCTACCGCGGAAGCACTTTACCGCGGGAAGCATACGGAGACTGGATTGCGAAGATTACTGTTGAGTCTTGACAGATTCCTTTTAATGCCCTAGCTGCGAGCACAATGGCACACGTAACCCGACAACCCGAAAATCGAGGACTTAATTGATTTACTTACCATTGTATTTCATGTATCTTCCATGAATACTCCGTACTCAAAACGATTTGCATCTTTTCAGGCTTCCCGGAAAGAGAGACATCACGGCATGGTGGATCTGCTCAGCCGCTTGGGTCACGAGTTTGTCTCAGATGTATGGGAGACTAGTTAGTAGTTAGACATCTCCTTAGTTCGTGGTGCTAGTTAACTTCGTGTTCCAGGTTGTAGTGCAGTTCCCGGAAATCCGCTGCTATTTCAGATCAGGGTTGATACATGGTTAGCCTGCAATAGTTGCTCACTAGAAGCTTCTAGTGTTCACGCTAGCCTGGTGATTGGATACGTACTACTACGTCGTACATAGTGCTACGGAGCATTACTCTGTAATGCAAGCGTGCACACTATGCACAATAATGCAGGTGATACGTAAGCGGCGATGGAGCGTTTTCTGTCGGGCCAAAGCCGCAAGCATTCTTGTGGGTATTCGAAGTCATTTGAATCCGTCGAGGACAGGGCATGGCCAAGTATTCAATAATAGAGTCGATCACACCTGGAGTCGGGAGGAATGAGAAAAGGATGGAACAATTAATGGAAAAAGAATGGAAATAGTTTAAGGACTTAAACAGTATGAATAAAATACTTAAGGAGACAAGGACTGTCCGAAAACAGTCACACTAGTCTATAACCGGCTAGCTGCCCCTTTTTTCTTCCCCCCTTCTCCTGGATTAGCTAAGCCCCGGTTTCTCTCTTTGACGTACGCCGCTCCAACTTTTTCTACTCTTCTACTTCTCGTTGCCCGCTTGCTCGTCTACATATAATTTTTTATTATTGTACGGAGAGGTCATCTCGCCATCTTTGCATTTGCATTTGCGCTGCAGACTCTGTTGAATAAGAGGCTCTCTTTGATGTCTGTCTATCTATCTGTCTGTCAATCGAGGAGCTTGATGACGCCCTTCAATTGATCTGCCCGATCCAACATTTTACACCTACTCCGCCCTCACGTCCGCAGCATCCCCGTTATTGTGCCCTGGTGGTGCCTGACTTGCGTTCAAGTCGTGCCAGCTCCTATCGCCCAACCAAATAATCGCCCTTATACTCAATCAAACTCATAATCTTTCGATTCCACTTTCACGAATACGCGCAGCAGGACTGCGTTCCTTTTTGGTCGGTCTCATCCGGATTGATCGCGCTATTCGGAATCTTCCCCTTACCAACGTCATCGGGGTTTCCCTGGAGTTTTCACTTCAAAAGGGCGTTCAGAAGTTTCTCCTCTAAAACTACACATCACCCATCAACAACGACTCATCATCGTTCACCATAGCACGTCCTAATCATCAAAATGCAACCAAAGCGCTCCTCCAGCCCATCCGCCAACCTTGAACCTTCCCCCATGGCCGATATTAGCCTTTCTCTTCGCACAGCCTTCATGGACAATACACACTATCGTCGCGAGAGCGACTCTCTATCAACAAGTGCCCTCAGCTCCGCCAGTGGCAGTCCTACCTCTTCTCCGACCTCGGGTTGGCCATTCCGCAAACACCGATTCTCAGGCTCGCACACGACCGAACCAAACAGTCGCGATCGCAGCCGGAGCCCGTTCGCCAGCATAATTCCATTCTCATTTCGTCGCTCGTCTCCCTTCTTTCTCCGCCGACGACCATCTGCTGTCGATCTAGCGTTGAGCGAAGAACGGTCACGATGTGACGAGGACTCAATTGAACGACTGGGCCTGAGCATGATGGAGCCGCGTCCCGTCGATCCAATCCCAATTGCCATGGACATGAACAGCAATATCCTCAGCGACATGGCGAGTCAACGAAGCTCGTACGCCCCTTCGTCTCAGAGCTCGATTCGGGGGTCATCTCAACATCCTCGATACGTGATGGGAGGTATCATCGAAGTCATGGAGGGAAGCTCGTAATCCATGGCTCGGCATTTTGTGATTCTTTCCCCACCCTACTTGTATGATTTCCGATTTCTCTCGCGGTTTTGGTTTTCCATTCCCACGAGACAAGTCTATTATCCTGTTTCTATATTCTTCTCATATCACTTGACAAACGAACTTTTTTCACAATAGTCCCTCGAGCAGCATATGCCAGCTGACCTCGACGTGGACTAAATTATCGGTTTGTATCATTGGCGTTTGATTTGAAGATGTATTTATCTCTTCGGGCGGAAAGGAGTTTGGGATATCACTTGATTCAATTCATTACTGTTAATTCATGAAATTACATGAATCCTGGAACTTGGAGCGTCCTTGAGTAAGCCTGCTATTGTAAATCCTCCGCGACTTTACTTCCAAGGTAGTTCTTTTATAGAGAATGTTAGAAGTAATATGTATTAGATGTTGTATATTTCCGTATATCCAATGCATATTGTCATGTAATTTACAATACAATACTAGCGCTACTTGCGGCGTTGATACGGTATTTAAGGGTTAGGGTTATAGATGACCCGCCGCCGTTGTCAATTCGGCCAGCTACTTGTATTTATATAAAAAAGCCGACCTATTTGACAATACCCATTCTAAAGACATGACTATGCTCAAGTATGGCCCTATGGGTTCAGTACAGAGGATAAAAGTGTCTTGACTTTAGAATATTCATGAATAGTATTTCCTTTCTCATGCAATAGCTCACAGGATGGTTTTTAAATAAAATCTGCTTGAATAAACGAATCATGGGTATCATAAAATAATGCACCTTTCCCTTCTAGAAAGACGTGTCGTAATGATAGACACCGAAACCGGAAAGGTTCATCCACCTAATTAACGCCCTCTGATGTACAAATCGATTTGTGTCGCTTGAAAGTTTGAAAGCTGATGGTATTGTGCAAGAAGAAATATCGAAAACACAAAAAAGAAAAATAGATGATTAGAAGAGAGAAAAAGACCACGAATTGCGCATCACCGCCGAATTCTGTGGTGGTGATTCAATCGTGATTCAATCATAAACTCGTACTCTTCTTCTGATTTGGCCATAATTGACCCCGACAGCGCGGCGCTCCACAAAGACACTTCACAGCATTAGGATCTATGGCCTTTGGCTCCAGACTGGCATTGGGGTTGTAGTCGAAAGTGAGTTCTGTATTGGGAGGAATATCACGACGAGCAAAAAAGGCCAGGTCGTAGATCTTTCTATCGCCTTGGTGAGTAGAAACGGTGAAGAGTTCGCAGTTCGGGTAGCACGAGTGATTCATGAATCGGGTCACTCCTCCGAACCGTTGTCCATCCACGACAAAAGGTTTGTTGGACTCTAGGGCTGAGGTATTCTCATCTTCGTACTCGTCATCTTCTTCATCGTCTTGATCACTCCCATCGGTAAACCAGTCTAGAGAGAAGAGGTATGAATGGCTCTGTATGGACCCATTATTGTTGGCGCTTTCCCTGGCATCTGCTTCTGCGCTCGTGATGACCTCCCCCAAGTACGTGTCGATGAATTGCCCACGATGGATAAACTCAGGACTTCTCAACCCGAATCCGCGATTTCCCGTATGAAATATTTCAAGACGGATTTTCCTCCCATGCTGCACCAATCGATTCCAGCAGGACGGTGGGCAAAGACAAAGGGACGAGCATTCGTAGATCATAGTCTTGCGATTGAGAAAGCTTTCCTTCAACAGCAATTTGCCATTGCGATGCTCGTAAACAGCCATTAGTTCTTCCGAGTCCTCTTCCTTGGAGAGGCACGAGCATTTGTGAGGATCACAATGAGGTCCACACTCACAACCGTAATTGAACTCTTGGGACGCTCTTTTGACCCCCTTTTGAAACTTGTACGTATTGGTGAATTCGAAATTGGATGCAAGGCTCCCCGATCCATCCCAATCTGGAGCCATCGTTACAGGCGGACCCTGAATTGCTCGAAGTTTCCGCTCCAGCATCTCTCTGAGAAGAAGTTTTCGACCATGAGAAGACTTCGGTCGAATTTTATTCTGGGCGGGGGACAGGCGCAGAGGTAGTTCAAATCCAGTTTTGTTGGTCACTCGTGCCTTTGGGTACCGGCCTTTTTCAGCTCGGTTCTTGTACATATCCAATGGATAGTACTTCTGTTTAGTCCCCGTGAACTCATTGCTGTCAGATTCGGTCGTGCTATCTGACGAGATCGAGCGACGTCGATTAATGATCTTTTTCATGGGTGGAGGAGGCACCACGACTGCTATGTGAGTCTTCTTTCCTCGCGGTGTGGGTGGTGACTTCATTGATTCTGCTGACGAATCTCTGTTCCTTTGTAAGGAAGAATTTAAGCTGGTGGAATGATCAGATGGTCTTTTGACATGAGATGATGACTCGCGAGTAAGATCAGAGGAAGAAGAGTAAGGGGAAGCAGACTGCGAAGATTTAATCCGAACTCTGGATGAAGCATGAGAGTTAATATGCGATAAAGCTGGCAAGGCTGGGGCGCTGGGAGTTGATGAGCGTTGTGGATCTTGTTTGATCTCAACTCTGGGAGTCGTTTGTCGTTTGCCATGTTGTAGTATGTTGTTTGAGATGGCATGATGGATGATTGCATTGCGAGGAGATGGCAACGGTAGAGCAGCAGCTTTAGGAATTGAGCTTGGATTGCTTCTTATTTCAGTCCCATCGGACGATGACTTCCGTTTAAGAGGTCTGGATTCGGCGACTCGAGGCCTGGTGAAAGCGGCTAATAACGCGTGGGCCTGGTTGGTTGTCAGTCAAGGCTGAGAGCTATCTGAGTGAATATTGGGCAGGTTTTGATAAATCAAAAGACCTTGAGCTATAGCCACAAATAATAGCAAATAATTCTCAGAGCTGGTTTAAAGAATGAAAAATAAACAAATAAAACAAATGATTATGGCGAGGAACCTTGAGAGGTCCCTCGCGAGACATCATGAGTGACTCTCTCTCACACAAACAACGCGACAACCCCCAAAACACACAAATATCAAAAACAGACATAAAAACAAGAAAATATATTCATAAAAGCCGCAAAAATCGCAGCAACAAAATAAACATAATTTCAAATAATAAACCCCAGCAAAATGGCTTGTAGGTGCTGGAATATCTTCCTGGCCAGAGGGCCAGTTCATGCGTGTTGTGGTGCGGCAAAGCAGCCCAACTTACCTGACCCACATCATCCTCATCGTCCTCCTCTTCTTCATCATCCATATCCTCATCCTCATTCTCTCTGGTGAGGTCGATAAATATCTGTTTATGTTGAAAAGGACCTCCAGCCATTGATGAAATCATTGTTCAATGATAGAAGGTAAATATTCATCAATTTTTGAATTAAACACCCCGGAGTTTAAAAAAGTGAGACAGAGCTCCAGCTCTGGGGTGAATGAAGGAGAAGCAAGGTAAAAAATAAGTTTGGCACTTGGAAGGATTAAATACCTTCTTAGAAACAATTCTGATTGGTTAGCCCAGTTCCCAATATCACGTGATATTACCCTATATATAGCTAGTCTGCCTTGTCACTATTTTATTATTTTTATTATTTTTTATTTTCTTTAATAAGTTTAATTCACTGTAAATCTTGCTTTTTTTTATATCAGAATTTTCTCCTTCTAGCCATTGATTTATATGGCATTAAAATATGGTAAAAGTGGAATATACAATTCATGTTGAGATGTGGCTGGTACAGGCAATTTCTCACCAGTTGGCGAATTTTGTCTGGGCCAGTTTTTGCAGGAGCACATGATATAAATCTTTTTTTGTTGATCTTTATATTGAAATTTGAATTACAACCAGTCGTCACTCTTCTCTATTTATCTAAACCTGTCAAGATATAATGTTTATATTGAATCTGGATTCTGATTTCGCATTCAAATCGTGAAGTGTTAAGTGAACTACTTGATTGTTGCATGTCGGCAGGGCAGTATTCAAGATTCAAGTCTCAGGAGTTCGGTTTCAGATGCTAGTCGAGACACTTGATTTTGAGCTCAATCAATTATATCTTTAACCATGCTTAAATCTCTAAATACAAATTATACCTGTGCAAGATGAAACAGCACATAGTGTCATTAGAATAAAAATCAAAACATGTGTAAAAGAGTCATGCATGCATGCATTGCAGCGCCATGGTAGTCATATCAGATCTCTGGAAACAAATATGATTCTATAATGTACAATATAACAGAGAGCAGACACTTAATAAGAACAAGTGCTAATTCGCTTGCATGATTGGTCGTAGACAAGAGAAGAAAAGAGCAAACCAAAAAGTATTCATAATTTGATGAATGTATCAAGGACAGAAAGCAGCAAAGGGGCCGGGGGATCAAAAAACTCAAAAAAGTAGTAAAAAAAGAACAAACCCGAAAAGCACGAGAATAAGCAGTTTTCACAGCCTCAAGGCATCTAGAATCCTCTTGGCCATTTCTCGATACTGCCACATACCTCCAGAGACCTTCTTAAACTGGATACCGTGAAGAGAAAACAACGGTACTTTCACAATAAGAATCTCAAACCGTAGAACTAGATTTTCGCCAGTATCGCTCTGGACCCGTGTCGTCGTCTCGCCGACCACACGCTCACCCACGCCATGATTTTCCCGAGATTGGCCATATTCATCTGAAGCCTCGGAATTCGAGACAAAACTGCGGTCTGGAGGACCCTGATTACGTCGACTGTATCGTGCTGAGTGCGCTGCTCGCGTTTCATCTCTTGCGTCTTCACTGGCTCGCAGGCCCCCGAAACTGATTCTTCGTTTGTGATTCGAAACTTGACCCTGCCTTTCGGGGCTTGAAGGCCGAGCATCCACTACTCGATCAAGATCAATGCTGGGAGCATGTCGACAACTGAATCCGCCCTTGATCTCGTGAAATTCCACGCTCAGTTGTCTCAGAACGCGAATGATATCGGCCCGAATGAATGGAAGAGGCTTGCTGCTCGTAGTGGAAACACTGAAAAGACCCTTCAGGTAAACTGGCTTGGCAAAATCTTCTCCGGTGTTCGGAGTTTCCAGTGCGTTCCCAGTATTCGATAAGTTGCCGTCATCCTCGTCCTCGGGAACGGTGGCTTCTCTTGCTTCTTCACGACGAGCTCTGCGGGCTTGAATGCTCTCTCTTCTTGCGTGCCCCAAAGACTTGGCGCGCATGGCCGATGCGCGCGGCATCGGCCTGGTTTCGTTGGTTGGAACCGACCCTACGGGGCTAGGCTTGGGTCGGTCAGCATCGTCAACACCCAAGCCATCGGAACCACTCGTGAGAGGTGGCTCATTGAGGTTAGAGCCGTTTCCGTCCGCACCATACTTCCTTGAATGTCGACGTGACCGATACTCAGCGGAATTGACGCTGGTAGATCTCTCCAGATTCTTGTTGGACCGTGACTCCTGAAGATGACTCCCTGCAGAGCCTGGGGGTCGAAGAGCAGTGTCTTGCTGCGATCGGCTGCTTGTCGCATCTAAAGTGGGAGTCGTGGGTGAAGGTTCAGCTCGTCTTGCTCGACGAATACTGAACCCGCGATGCGGAGTCGATGCCATGTCGGCAGGAGCCTGAACATTAAAACTGGGTATGTTTTGGGAATTGGACTTTTCTCTTTCTCCCGAATCCCGGCCACGGTCTCGGACTCTCCTGGTGCTGAAACGTCTTAATATACCGGCCGCCGTACTTTCCTTTTTGGCGGGAAGATCGCTTTGAGGGGGTGCAATAGCTGGGTTTGGGCTGGCAGGTTGGTTGGCCTGGAGTTTCTTGATTCCGTCGGCTAGGTCGTCGTCGCCGTGAGTGCGAGCTCGTGGGCGACTTCTGGTGCTGGTATCTTTAACGCCCGGAACTTCGTATTGGTTGGTATGAGCTGTTTCTGGAGCAGGCAGATCGGGCATTTTCAGGACGGTATCTGACGGGACAGCAAGCGCGCCAGGATTCTTGACGGCTCGTTCTCGGTCAAGTTTCTCTTTCACTAGGAAATATACCGAGATGAGAGGACTGTATGCGTTGAGTGGATCGCTTCCAGACTGGACTGCCTCGGCAGATGGATTTGACAGGGTTTCTCTGCTGGCAGAGTTACGCCTTCGGTAAAAGTCAAACACGCCTCTTTTCTTATCGTTGTTAGGATTCGGGGTCATTGACTCCCGAGAGAAAGATCTTGCTGCGAGCTGGTAATCCTCAGATTCCAGTGTTTTCGTAAGTTGAGCTGTGATGAACTCGGGAGGTCCAAAATCGAAGCCCGTCATCCTTTCCACTACTTCTGGGTCCAGTGGAAGCTGCAGTGGTTCCCGTACAGGCAAATAATTTTCGGGAGGGCCATTGAAGCCTTTCGTCATCCAAGGGTGGTTCATGATCTCAACCAAGCTGGCTCTTTTCTTTGGATCGGTGACGAGCATTCGAGATATTATATGGCGACATTCTGCGAGAGACGTTAGTTCGGAGACTAATCCTCAAAAAGGGCAGCCAACTTACCTGAGGTGAGTCCCTGGGGATATTCGACGTCGCCTTTCTTGATTTTGGCGTGAAGGTTGGGCATGCTCTGGTCGTCAAAAGGCACCTTGCCGCATACCAGGACGTACAGTACAATACCGAAACTCCATACGTCCACTTCGGGACCCGTGTATTGGCGCGCCTGCAGCAACTCCGGTGCGGCAAAGTACAGACTACCGCAAAACGTGCGCAAGTGGCTTCTCGGTGAGAACAGGTTGCTTAAACCAAAGTCGATAATTTTAATATCACCGGTCTTGCTGATCAGAATATTTTCGATCTTGAGGTCACGGTGGACAATGCTGTTGCGATGGCAGTAGTCCAATGCACTGGCAATTTGACGTGCGAATTTCCTTGCTTGCTTCTCTTTCAGCTTACCATGTGAAATGATGTAGTCCAACATCTGGCCGCCGTTGACATACTCAAACAGCATGTACCAGTGATAAGGGGTGCGGACGACATCTCGCATTCCGCAGACATACGGGTGATCAACGAGCGAGACGATAGCAGCTTCTCTGGCGGTACGAATCTCTTTCGACCGGTCGGCACGCTCAGCATCTTTCCCGCTTCGATGCTCCTCGTTGGTTTGTCTTGGTATCACCTTGACTGCGACCTAGAGCGACGAGTAATTAATGGATTGGACTTTGTTTTGACGCGACGGAGTAGTGCAGAGCGACACCAAATGGAGAGAGGAAAACGTACCTGTTCCCCTGTTTCTATGTTCTTTGCAATCTTGACTTTGCCCATACTCCCAGCGCCAATGGTCTTGCCGAGAGCCCATTGACCGGAAGGAGTTGATATCATGGTGCGACGCTTGGGCTGGCCAGCTGGAGGCTGTGCGATAGCCGCAGCGGCATTGGCGGCATTCGCATCGACCACAGTTCCCGGCATGTCGACGGAGTTGCGTTTCTGCCGGGACAAGGACGAGGTGTGGTGATGCTGATGGGGAGGGGGCCGAACTGGGTCGGGGCGGTGGGAGGAGAGCGGGCGCTCGTTGGACCGTTCCCGGGAGTATTCTCTTTCTCTGTCTCTGTCTCTGCGAGCGGAGGAAGTTGGACGAGCGGCGTTGGAGGACTCGAAATCACGACGCGCTATATTTGCAAATGCTGCGTGGTTGGAAGGAGGACGACGGTCATACGTCGAGGGGCGAGTAGGAGTTGAATGTGGTGGTTGGGAAGAGGAATAAGATGAGGTTGTGCTGCGAGTTCTGTGGGGAAGGTCCGAGGATGGGGGGCGATGATGCGTGGGAGGGCGGGAGGAGGACGAATGGCTGCGGACAACCGTTGGACCCGTGGACATGCCGTCCTGCTCTGGCTACACAGACTGATTGCGATGGGGACTCAAGCAGGTAATTCAAAAAAGAGAGAAGAAAAACATTCGTCTGCTTCTTTTGTCCGTTCTGTTCTCTCGCCAAATATTGCCTTGCTTCCACGCCGAGGCAACGACCGACAGGACGCGGACGATGAATGCTCGCCACGGACAAGCACAGATGATCAACAGTCAATAGTCTTAAGCGACAAGATGGCAGATATGATCCGAAAGAGAGCCAATCACAAATAGATTGCTGGAAGAATGCGTAGCGCAGTAGTGGACAGAAAGCAGTGACCGCTGAGCACACTAGACCGCAGTCACTTAGGCCAAGCGCAGCCTCACACGTAGGTAGGTGCCAGGCCGAGGTCGCTGCGGACGAACTGAGGAGGATGCGACGCGGAGGAGAGAGAGAAAGAGTCGACAGAGAGAGTCGATAGAAGCGAGAAAAGAGGAATGAATGAATGAATGAATCTGAGAAGTCGAAAGGGAGAGAGGGAGAAAAAGAAGAAGAAGAGAGAGAGAGAGAGAGAGAGAGGGAAAGTTGCTGAGGGAGAAGAGTCTGTGCTACTGCGGCGGGAGGCTGGAGAAAGCGCGACCCTCACTCGCTCTGCCCAGCCAGTTTTCTTGCTTAGCTGCCTTAACCAACCGACTAGTTAGTTAATTAATTAAAGAGCTAACTAGATAACTAGGTTATCCTGTACGGAGTAGCCAGTCTAGTAAGTTATTTGGCGTGCCGTGATGGATATAAATGACGCACACGCCAGAGTCAGTCAGTCAGTAGTCATTCATCTATTCCGTACGACTCAGTCAGTGGTCCAACATTCGTGCGGTCGGTCATTCGAGTCATTCTTGATCATGATACAGTCGAAGACGTAGTTATTGTGAGAAGAACCAGTCTTAGTCGTCGTACCAGTCTTAAGGAGCGAGCATCTCTGGCTGGCCGCCTAAGAGTGAATGCTGGATGAATACTGTAACTACCAAGTAGCACCAACTACCGGATTGAAAACTGGTGGTGCCTGACTGCCAACTGGACCCGCCTGTTCTCCCAACCAGAGCCAGTGGATAGCCTAGCACTAGCAGCCTAGCCTAGAAGCCTAGCACTCCCTAAACTACTTAGACTAGGGCTCTGGCCAAGGGAGTCGGGAGTAGGAAGCTCCAGCTGCTTGCGTCCACTGACATAGCCTAATCAGTATTACTCAGCAATCTCCCTATTGTTCTACTATACAATAACATGCTTCTTCTTCTCTATGAAGTGATTATATGTGATATACAGGAATAGTAATATAGTAATATAGTAAGAAAAGAGATAGTTAGTATTCAGTAAGTTAACTAAGGAAAAGAGTAATTTAGTAAGCCGGCCGAACCGTGGATCCAACCAGCTTTGGCTTTGGCTTTAGTCCTTAGCCGCCCCACCTCTACCTCTATTCCTTAGCAGTTTGTGCCTAGGAATAGGTACCAGTCTAGATGTGCTATTGTACTGGTTCATCATACTGCTTCATCATACTGATTTATCATACTGCGTACGACGACGTACAGAGAAGAAATCATTATCTATCACGTTTGGTCTGGGTAGTAGGTACAGCAGGCCCCTGAAAAACCATCCCTCGACACGTCCTTTCCGACACATCATATGCATGTACTATGTATGTACCTCTCGACGGCTCTGATAAGATCAATAAGGTCAATCTTGGAATTAGAGTCAGCAAGGCTATTCTATAATTGAAAATATTTGACGTGCGTGAGTAACTATCCAAGGCATTCATGTATATAAGAATGAATTTAATTCATGTTGTCTGGTGAACAGCGGGAAATCTGGACCACCGCCTCAAAGTGGCGTAACTAGCTCCCCACCAGCCACATCTCCACTTTGGCCGTCATTGCCTTCGTCAGCCAGCAACAGCCTAAACCAAAAAGATTACTCCGTACAACCTCAACCCACGAATACGAACGTCGAATCCTATCGCTTCATGGGTCGCAAATTTCGGCATTGACGTTACTGTTGGTAGCAGATGGATGGCAACTGGCCAATTCTGTTATTGCTACCCGCCAAAGCCTGACACTGTGAAGTAATCCATCCAGCGGATAACCATCCATGGCTGCAGCAAAGCGATCGCGCGGTGCTTTCGAAGCCGATCTCCAGGCGCTGCAATCGCCCTATGCTTTCTACGGCACCCCGTTACCCCCTCTCGACCCCAGTGTGCGCGACGATGGATCTTACGTGCCCGTCTGGAAGCAAGAAGTCACCGATGAACGCGGACGAAAGCGCTTGCACGGCGCCTTCACCGGAGGCTTCAGCGCCGGGTGAGCTCCTCGACATATCATTCATTTTGGACGCTGCTCCGGAAACATGACGACTAAAATTTTGTGAATTTGGTACAGGTACTTCAATACAGTGGGCTCCAAGGAAGGATGGGTCCCGTCAACTTTTGTCTCGTCGAGGCAAAATCGCGCCAAGGACACCAGACAGCAAAAGATTGAGGATTTCATGGACGAAGAAGATATTCGCGAGGCCGAGGAAGCAAAACAACTACAAACTTCTGAAGACTTTGCCGGGTTGGGTACTGCCTCCTCCCAGGCTGCAAGCAGGCGTGGAGTGGTCGATCTTTTCAAAACGGAAGGAGAGACTATGGGGGTTAAACTGTTGAAGAAGATGGGCTGGAGAGAAGGACAGGGTATAGGGCCGAAAATCAGGCGGGCCGCAGTTCTCGACGATACTCGACATACTGAAGGGAAAGAGTCTGCTCCCGTTGAGACCCATCTCTTTGCACCGCCGAATCCACCGATGGTGACATTTGTGCGGAAAACAGATCGATTTGGTCTCGGGTTCGCAAAGGAAAATCGCCTTGACTCCGACTTGCATCAAACCAACGATCAACAACAGAGCCATGGCCAAAATGAAGGTGACGAAGAAGAAGATTCCTTCTTCGGCGCGAGGTTGGCAGTACAGAAGAAACCGCAGAAAGGCAACCAGCCACCCCGGAAAGGAGCGTTTGGCGTCGGGATTCTGAACGACACCGGCTCCGACGAGGACGATCCATATTCCATGGGCCCTCGAATATCGTACAATCGTACCATTGGGGGTGACAAGAGAAAGAAGAAGAAATTAAAAGGGCCCGACGAGGGAAGACCGACGCTTACTTCGGCGAATCCGTTGCTAAGCAATAAGCCCGTTTTCATCTCCAAAAGGACCTCTCAAGCAGGATTTCGCCGCTGTCACGATGGAAGATTACCACTCGACGGTTTCGTTCTGGCCGACAGTATGTCCGGACTGTCGCTTTCCAGTAGTAGCAGCAAGTACGCACCACCAACGATCCCCCCAGATTGGAAGTCCACCAAGCTTCCTGCAGGCGAAAGAGATACTTCCAAGTATGTTTCAACGGCAGAGGCGGCTAAAGCGTCGTCTTTGGACCCCAAGTCTCGTGCAGAGCTTCTCGGCGAGACCCAGCTTCCAGGGAAATCAATATTTGATTGGATGACGCCTGAAGCTCGCGAGAGACTGGTGAAAGCTACCGGTCGAACAGATCTTCCGCCCGCATTGGGAGAAAAGGCACCCAAGGGCTTTGAAACATCGGACGCTGAGAGGCGTCGTAATCTGTGGGACTTGGTGCCCAAGCTTGATAAGGAGGCCGCTGTCCAAGCGCTCAAGAGAGCAGTCGGGGGATGGATGCCCTATGCAGAAGACGAAGGCAAAAGATCCCGGTACCGCACGTTCCTCGAAATAGCCGCTGGTTTGAAGCAAAGTCTGCCAGATCGACGACCGGAATCAACTACAGATGAATGGGTCAGAGAAATGCAAGAATTTGCTCGAGCAGCCGAGGTTTTCAAGCCGATATCCGGGGTAATGGCTTCACGATTTACATCGGCCAGCTCGACGCCAAAGATCACATCTGATCTGCCGCCGAACTCGGCTAATGCTGAATCCCTTCTGACTCGACCCGCTCCTAAACCAGAGGATCCTGCAGAAGAAGCAGCGAAGATCGGTATGTTTGGGCCTCTGACTCGGAGTACGATTTCTTTCTATCCGACGCGCTTGCTGTGCAAACGATTCAATATCAAACCACCAGCAAACGTCCTGATCGATCCTGATGGATCTGGCGGAGCCGGACCCAGTGGCAGTGGCTCCAGAATCACAGCTTCCTCGTCGGCTACTTCACGACATGTTCTTATTCCTCAAGAAACAATCGATAAGATTCTACTTGATCCAAGCTCAGTTATATCTGATACAAAGACATCTGTAATTGCAGAACGGAAGCCAGTCGTCGTTGAGCCAGAACGAAATGCCGCTCTGGAAGGCGAACGACCGGGTGAGGCTGTATTCAAAGCGATTTTTGGCAGTGATTCAGAAGGAGAAGAGGAAGACTAACACCGACTCATGTCTCAATTGACTTGTCTTTCGAGTAGTGATCCCCTTGTTGTTATCACAAGGGCAATTGAAGAGAAATCGTAACTTGGGAAATATACTAGTTACACGTAAATTCTAATATTTTAGTGTCTAGCCATTGACTTCTAAATTCAAATCGGCTCAAAGATTCTGATCGTCTTGAATGATAGCGACCCAGAAGCGTATGTGACATTCATGGATGAGGATTTCCCAGGTAAAGAATAAGGCCATACCTAGGTAAATATCCTTGGGGAAACTTAGGGCAATGCTGGGATTAGACATGTGCTGGCAATTTTTGCAAAGTGATTGCACTTCCCATTAGCACATTTCTTTCTGCTGAAGTAAGTTTAGGACGCTTGGATTCTCTCAGTCTTGAATGATCTGACCGAAGAAAATCTCGGGCCTCCTATGGGATCTGTGCTCACGGAAACTGAGAGAGGGGAATGGGGAAATGGCCAAAAAAGTTGGAGGTCTGACCGTATACATACTGCCTTAGACTCGCTTTAAGTTCATTCCAGTGTTGATCTTCAAGCTCTAGGTCCATTGTAAAATCGAGTAAAGAAAGAAGGTCAACCTGGTTCAAGGATATATGCTGTTAGGGTACTTAGGGTAACAGGGTAATTAGGGTTCTCTATTAAAATCCCCTCTTCCCTGCTTGGCGGCTCTGTCGGTCGTACTTCCCATACCAACTCCAACCACCAAACAATCACCCCAGTCGACTTTGCGTTCCCATCGCTGTTGTCTCACTTCATGTTCTGATAATTCCCATCCTTGGAGATGCTGCCGGATGTTTGCTCGAGTCGCATCATCTGAGGGCGTTGGATTTATTACGGACTGGACCTACTGTTTATTGCCGCATCCATTTATCGCGGCGGATTGCATGACATCGTTTAACGATCGTCTACCTGTGACCAGCCTTGAATCCTGCTATCCTTCACCAACCTCTTTTTTTTCCCCACATGAATATTCTATAAAACACCATCACTGCGTATCGTTTATAGGAAGACACTAGGTCTCTTCCAGCGGTCACTACGATCCTTTGCCTGCGGTTGTCGACGTCATATTCCAGGCGAGCATAATGCAAGATGGTAAGTGTTTTTTCTCCCTCTTTGTCTCCCCGTCACTGTTGGGGTTACCTTATGTATACCACATCGTGATGAGACAATCGAAAACGCTCTAGCAATCCAAGCGCTAAGGCTCAACCACAATTATCAAAGGGTTGCTGTTTTTCGCGGTCGAGCAATGATGAACCGCAACAAGATCCGACGATAGGGGAGCGCCAAGACGATGCTCTCCCCACCCATCCAGTGGATCGCCAGGCATCGCAACAAGCTTCAAGTAATTCAGTCCGCGGGCCGTCGCGGCCCAGACGACAGGGCCCGGCACTTCCACTTGATCAGCATTACAACCAGCCTATCCGGCCTCACGAATGGCGCAGTAAGCGTCGTATCTGGACACGATCACAGATCGATCGAGAGCGAGAAGAATTCTTCGATACAAGAGTGAGCGGGAGGACGGAAATCTGGGCCGCGCTGCGTACAGCACTGGACCTTCTGCGCGAGGGCGATATAACTACGGCGCAAGGGATTATAGATGCAGCAGGTATCACCGTCCCTACCGGTGATCTTTGTGAGGGATGCTACGACGAGAACGGTGTCTTGTACAGACTACCACAATGTATAGTGAGCGATCCGGAAAACATCGCAGAGGATTCCGGCGCTGTTGACGAAGAAACAAACGATGATCCCGAGGACGATGACCTCGAAGATGGTCTATCGGACCGTAAAGTCGCTCCGGGCGAGTCAGAAGAGGAGCTCATCTCCGAGGACGTCGATAGACGACGTGAAGAGAAAGGCAAAATGAGTGAACGTGATATGATCAAGGTTCACGCCAGATTGAGTGACCGTGGAGGACCTGACGTTGTCGTTGCAGTTGGGAAGATGCAAAACGTTGGCGTTCTTGCTCGCAAGATCGAAAATGAAATCAATGTAAGTTTTTTGTCTCCTTGCACAGTCTCGATGACAAAGGTCAGCAGCTAAGATACTCTATAGCTATCAGACACGCAGCGTATTCGCATCGTCTATCTTGGTCGGATGCTCAGAGAAAACGAGCCTTTACTTGATCAAGGCTGGAAACAAGGTCATATCGTTAATGCCATGGTGGTCGCCCACTCACGATCTTGACACCCGAATCCTTCACGAGTTGACATTTGACTCCGACAACCTCACGTCAGAACGTCAGAACGTCAGCTTCCTGGGAAATCTCCCATTATCATTAGGAAAATTATCCACTAATTCGTCTTTTTTGATTGGAGTTATCAATTCTTCGTACAATACCCCAACCGTTGGTTGCATTCTTATTTCTTTTTGTCTATATGATGTCGTTGAGTGATATTTTTAACTTACACGAGATATTATGTACCCGTCTCCGCTCTTGCATGAACATCGGCGTACCTAATTCTACTGCTCCCTCGAAATTAATTAATCAAGTTGAATTTAACTTTTTAAATCCTTATGCGTAAACTTGTGCGATAGTTAATAGTGGCTCGTCTCAGAATGCTTCATGCTTACATTCTCTTATCAGTGTCGTACAGTGGCCGATAAGCAAGGCGGTGAGCGAGTGGCCCATCGTCAGCCAAAAAAAAAAATTACTCCGCAAAGCATTTTTAGAGACAACTTCCAGTATATGCAGCAATTATAGAAACCGAACCTGTCAATCAATGGTACGCTCATGTTAGCTTGAAAAAGAGAATTAAAAGGCAGAAAATATCGCCGCTGTCTAAAAATAAGAACCATCGGCGCCAGCATGGCTTCCGTGGACATTCAAAAAACGCCGTTCGTCAGGGAATTGGCATCCAGTGGTGAGTCCTTTGCGAAATTTTGTTCGTATAGGCAGTTTCTCTCGCTGACAACACAATTGACAAAAGACCGGAAGACTCGAGATAAAGCGCTTGAATCACTGACACTTTTTCTGCGGGCCCGCAAGGATTTGAGTCTACTTGAGCTTTTGAAAGTCTGGAAAGGGTTATTCTTTTGTAAGCCGCCCCCCCCCCTCCTCAGACAAGCTACTGTTGTTGAGACTTGGATTCAGCGCCGACAGTCTGCTAATCTCGAATAAAATACAAAAATAAAGGCTTCTATCACTCCGACCGTCCCCTCACCCAACAAGCTCTTGCCAGAGCACTGTCGTACTCTCTTGTTCCAAGCCTGCCTCGCGAAAGTCGACTACGCTTTCTGCGCGCATTCTGGATTACAATTGGCCGAGAATTCCATGCTCTGGACCGACTACGACTAGATAAATATCTATTTTTGATCCGGTGTTACGTCGGGGTCGCTTTTGAGATTTTCCTCAAAGGCAAAATCAACAACAAGTCTGTCCCGGAGTTGGAAGCAGCAGAACCGAATGGACAAGAGGAAAATGGAAAGACTACGAAACGAAAGAGAAAAGGCGAAAAGATAGATAAGGACGGTAAACGGAGGAAACATTCGGGCGACGGCGAGGATACGACGGGCATGAAAGCTGCGGATCCCGAGAACGATGCGCAAAAATGGGCAGAGCTAGAATCATACGTATCTCTACTTGAAGAAGGTCCTCTGTGCCCGATCAATTTTGATCCCACAGAGAAGAAATCCAAGTCTCATGCCGAGGATGACGTGACCATGCCGCATGGACCGGATGGCCTTCGATATCATATTATCGACATCTGGCTGGACGAGTTAGAGAAAGTTTTCAAGTCGTACGACGACAACGATGCCGGGAACGACCAAGACCAAGGAGATGGCGAGAAACATAAATTGTTGAAAAACAGACTTGACGTTCCCATTGAATTGTTATTGAGGCCTTTTGAGAAACTGAAGAAGGAAAGCCAGACAAAGTCTGTTCGACTGAAGGTTCAAAGCGAGGTGTTGGAAGATGAGCGCCTGGTAGACTGGGGGTTCAAAGAGAGGCGGAAGAAGAAAAAATCCGCCAACGCAAGCGGAGACGAGGAGGACGAAGATGACGAGGAGGAAAATGGAGAGTGGGATGGTTTTGATGATTGAGCATTTATATCGTTGACATGCGAAATTCTTACTGACTTCAATGATTGGAGTGTCTGTGTATAATCCCCGAGAAATCCGTACGAGATATTGTATTCTCAAACATTTGGAATGTCATACAAAATACAAAACTTGATCATGATATCATCACAAAAATTAGAAGCATACTCAAAGTCATATATAATAGAATGGTCGACGGGTGACTGTGAAAGACCCGACGAACAAAATTGCGCCAGCCGTATGAGTTAGATATAAGAAAACAAAAGACATGACAAAATACATTTCGAAAGAGACAAAAAGTATAAGAAAAGTTAATACTTCGGGGTATTCGGAGCAAGAGGTCTGAATGACGGAGTGGTGGCTTTGTGAGCTCACGACGAGTACGAAAATCCGTAAGAGACAGACGAATGTGACTGGTTTTGAAATAGTGGGTTTTCACAGTTGCGACAGCGATGAGGATAGGAGGCGTAGGATAGAGAATCGAAGGCGAGCGGGGCGGTAGAAAAAGTATTATGTTGCAAAAAATTTTCCATTCTCAAGGAATGAGACAACTCGGACACACTAATTGCAGCAATACTGCAATAATAATTCGTGTATTTTGCGCTCGAGCAATCGTGTTAGAAAAAAGTTGTCGTCAAGATCGTTTTCAGCGAAATTCTATGGCCGGTGTACAACCGCGGTCCTCAACGTGTTTCAGTTCGAGTTTTTGATATCTTCAAGAAAACATTTCATTAGCTACACAAACGGTAGGAGAAACCGAGGTTGAAAACTTACTTTTCACTCCGAGCGTGGAAATAGATCCCACTGACAGTGCCTTCAATCTGGTTGAAACAGATGTAGTAAAACCCCTCGAAACTAGCGCCAGTGATCTGCCGCACGCGATGATCGGGAACGAGGAAGTACTCCTTCCAACGCATGAAGAGATGCTCACGCTGGGCGAAATTGCGATAGGTGAAGTCCGCTTTCTTAGCTTGTTTGGCGAGCGGTCGCCATGCTTCAAACCGAGCCCAATGTTGCATGTCGGTCTTTTCATTCGCGCCCCAGCTCTCGTTCTTGGTTTGAAAGGTGTGTTTTGTGCCAATTATTTCCCCTTCGAAAAAGGTGGTCAGGGTAGGGTGTTCCTCGGTCAGACCTATGAATTATTAGCCTTGATAGCTCACTAGAGCAAGAAATAGGCCGACAAGTGGACACATACCTTGGATACGCAAATATCCGCAAAGATAAGATTCTGCCATATCGACGTGTTTGATCTCGACGTGCACATTATAAACTTGATGGTCAGACTCCTGTGTGCCTTCGAATTTGCTTCCGGCGCGAAGGAAGGAGCAAGTATGGTTCGGAAGAAGCTGCGTGAATTAGGATCAATCTAGTGACAAAAAAAAAGAAAAAGAAAAAGAAAAAAGGGCGGGAAAAAGAAAGAAGTAAACATACTCTGACGTGAGAAAACTCGTGATTGAGCGACGAGGACGCAGAAGAGGATGAAGACACCGAGGAGGTCTGCGAAGCGGGACTGCCAGTTGAGTCTTCTTTGCTGTCAGAAGCCGAATTGGAGGGACTAGGAGAGTCCATATCCGTATCATCTTCACTTTCACGTCCTCTCATAAAGGACGACTCTGTAGTAATCTCGACAGACAAGGATGTTGCATCGTCAAGAGGCCGGCCATCCAATGCAGCACGCGCCTCAGGCGCTGTGGACTCGACAGTGGCCGAAACGGAGCCTTCCTCTAGGGCATTGCCACCGCCATCCACGAAAGAGCGCTCCTCAGTCGCGACCGAAAATGCCGACGCCCGTATGATCTCAGGAGGGCAGGTCGTATGCACGATAGAGTCGTCGATGAGAGCGCTTGCGGATAACGGTGGAGAAACTTCGCTCGGCGTCGGCATGGTACCGGTTCAATTCACAGGATAAGTGACATCGGAGATGAGCGAAAATTACGCATAAAACTTGGAGCTAAAGCGTGGGGAAGATGTTTTCGATCACGACACAGGAGCCAATCGGGAATCACACAATAGAAAAAAGGAAGAAGATGGGACGATTGTCGAAAAAACGAGAGACGGAAGTGAGGAGAAAATACGAAAGACAAGGATGAAGTCTGAAGTTAATGATGGGATCCTGGTAGTCTTAACCCAAATAGGAAAGGGCGAGCATGCTGCACTGATCAGAAGATCGCGGGGAAGGAGTGGCACCTTATGTAATTCAGACTGTAACTTAACTAACTAATTCATTCTCTATTTATATTGTTGTTCTTTTCCTTTGGAAATCTTTCTTCCTGCATATATCTATGGTATTGTCGCTCAGTGTACTCTGCAGTACATAACTACTATGTGCATGGATTATCATATAAACCATCTCTGACCCCGGATTTCGCAGGTCTGGAAGTCATTCAACCCCATTGGTTAGTTAATTACCGAGTCGAATCTATGCGACTCAAATTGGGTCAGACTGCTTCTTGCGCCTGGAGTCTCCATTACACTGCCTTCTACCCTGAGAATAATACACATTTTCCTGATAACGCCGCTCGTGAGATGTCGATTATGTCGTCCCTTGTTTACTAAGTCCTCGTCGTCTCCCTTCTGCGATTGCGCGATTGATCTCAGAAATTTAAATTGGTTTGATCTAGACAAGCAATCCCACGAAGTCAGCTTGGGTACATCCCGTCAACGTCAAAAAGCAAGATGCATACCTTGAAATGTAGAGAAATTAGAGAAAACACCAGTGCTTTGAGATCTTGCACCAGGTAGTAGAAGACACGAAGTCCCTCCGGGTCGGCGGATTCTGTCACATCCACGAGCGATCCAATCTTCGCAGTCTGCGGGAGTCATTAATATTAGCATGGCTCGAGCACCATTTGCAAGAGTCTTCCAAATACCTCAAATGAAATGTGTTCATTGCCTAGTCGAATCTCTAACTCTTGTCGTCCGTCCTTGTTCTTTTGCGGCCACTTCGAATCATCTTCCCTCGAAGGAAGTCAGCATAATTGTCTGAAAAAAAAATAACGTCCTTGAGCTGACTGCCGCGAGGCTTACTTCATGATCTCGCTATCTTTTATGATGCGCTTGATTTCGGCAATCAACAGCGAGCTGACACACACTATTAAAAAGTCCGTCAGAAACCCATCCCGTTGTCCCCGATAGATCCAGGAAGAGAACTTCCTTACTCTCTTTGCGAATGAGCGAGTCATTTCGGTAATTGGAATTGTTCGCATATCGGGCAGAGGCACTACGACCATCTCCAAGGGTACGGAAATCAAATTCTGCGAAACAAATCAGCTGTCTGCTACCCAAGAAGACCAATTCATGTATCATACCTAGGAACTCATGTCCAAACCGCCCAGAGTGACCTGAGCTGCGAGCTGTTAGCAGCGCAGGAAACCTGGACCACGACGTGCGCCTTACTAGTAGCGGAGATAGAAAGGCTCATTGGCCTCTGACATTGTGCGAGTATGTCGTATTCTTTCCTGCGAACGTAACAGCCTGTATAACCCTCACAAGATACTTTTATCTCTCTTCACAGTGCAAATAATTGTTGGTATTCGTTCTTGGCTGGCGGGGGATCGCAGCGACGCGGACTGAATGCTAGAAAAATGAACGGAATGGACCAATTCGACGCTAGTTCGGCTTAGTCATCCACACACTCCGGCCAGCTTGCGCTGCCCGCGCTCTGCCAAAACAGCCAAGTGGACAAAGTACAAGCAAACCCGCCCTCCCCAAAACTTCAAAGTCCTGGACCACTCGTTCTAGACAAGCGATCTCTGGCAGTCAGTCGGACGAGCCTGGAATTTGTGTCATAAACCTGACTGACTGATTCTCCCGTCGAGGAGCTTCGCCAGAGGTATACTCGTACCAACCGCCCGCCCGCCAAACAATCAGCCGCTGACTGTGTGTAGCTCCTGAATCAACAAACCCCCCTTTCGAACGATCGTGCACCAGACAAGACTCAGCAGCAGCCATGGCGGCCTATTTGGAACAATCATACAGCTTGGTCCACCAGGACAACTCTGCGGACCAGCCGAGCCAGCAGGAATTGAAAATGCAATTGGAGAGAGGCAACGACGAAACGAAGCAAGAGACCATGCGGAAAATTATAACGATCATGCTTAATGGCGACCCAATGGCTGGCCTGCTCATGCATATCATTCGGTTTGTCATGCCGTCTAAGAACAAGCCTTTGAAGAAGTTACTGTATTTCTATTACGAGATTTGCCCAAAACTCGACACGAATGGTAAACTCAAGCAAGAGATGATTCTGGTTTGGTGAGGAAAATATCCATTCCCCTTTGATAATCAAATGATCCCCAAGACTGACATGAGTGGCATAGCAATGGCATTCGAAATGATCTGCAACATCCCAATGAGTACATCCGAGGCAATACACTTCGTTTCCTCTGCAAGCTCCGTGAGCCGGAGCTCATCGAACCTCTACTCTCTTCGGCCCGTTCTTGCCTGGAGCATCGCCACGCCTACGTTCGGAAAAATGCAGTCTGGGCCGTCGCCTCTATCTTCCAGCATTCTGAATCGCTGATACCGGACGCGCCCGAACTTATTCAGACCTTTCTAGATACCGAGAGCGATCACACTTGCAAGCGAAATGCCTTTGCCGCTTTGATGTCTATCAGCCACCAGAAGGCATTGGAATACTTGAGTTCGACATTTGACAGTATTCCCAATGTTGACGAATTGCTTCAGCTGGCCGAGTTGGAATTCATTAGGAAAGACGCGGTTCAAAATACTCAAAATAAGGTGAGGTTGAGAGTTTATTGACTGGCCATTACCCGGTCTGCGCTAACAAACAAATGATAAATCCCTGCAGGCGCGATATTTGCGACTGATTTTTGACCTATTGGATGCCTCGGCAAGCACCGTCATCTATGAAGCTGCGACCTCGTTGACCGCCCTCACTAGCAACCCTGTCGCTGTCAAGGCTGCTGCCTCAAAATTGATTGAGCTCAGCATCAAGGAAGCGGATAACAATGTTAAGCTCATCGTTCTAGACAGGGTAGATCAGCTTAGAATTCGCAATGAAGGGGTACTCGACGACCTGACTATGGAAATTCTCCGCGTTCTGTCGAGTCCCGATCTTGACGTGCGTCGCAAAGCCCTCAGCATCGCGATGGAGATGGTCTCGAGCAAGAACGTGGAAGAAATCGTCATGCTTTTGAAGAAAGAGCTTGCTAAGACTGTGGACGAACAATACGAAAAGGTGACCTTTACCTTTCCTCCCCATATCATTTACTCGTCAAGCTAATATAGATTCCAGTCGAGCGAGTATCGACAACTGCTGATCCAGTCCATTCATCTCTGCGCTATTAAATTCTCGGAGATTGCTGCCAGCGTCGTAGACTTGTTGATGGATTTCATTGCCGACTTCAACAACAGCTCGGCTGTTGATGTCATTTCGTTCGTGAAAGAGGTGGTCGAGAAATTTCCAAAACTCCGTGCATCAATTATCAATCGCCTCGTTGCAACTCTTAGTGAAGTCCGGGCTGGCAAGGTATATCGAGGAGTCTTGTGGGTCGTTGGAGAATATTCACTGGAGACAAGCGACATTCGGGAAGCCTGGAAACGCATCAGAGCCAGCTTGGGCGAGATTCCCATCCTTGCCTCAGAACAGCGTCTCCTAGACGAGGTACCTGACGACAGTGCCGCTCAACCGGAACAGGTCAACGGTCACAAGGCAGCAGCGCCGAGCGGGTCACGAAAGGTTCTTGCAGATGGTACATACGCCACTGAAAGTGCATTGACGAGCCAATCTGCGGCTGCCGCAAGACTGGAGGCTGTCAAAGCTGCACAGAAACCCCCTCTGCGCCAACTTATTCTTGACGGTGATTACTATCTCGCAACAGTATTGTCGTCGACACTTACGAAGTTGGTTATGCGACATGCAGAAGTCTCTCAGGATGCCGCACGAACCAACGCTCTCCGTGCTGAAGCTATGCTGATCATGATCTCAATAATCCGAGTCGGTCAATCCCAGTTCGTAAAGGCACCCATCGATGAGGACTCCGTGGATCGAATTATGACTTGCGTGCGTTCGCTGTCTGAGTTCTCTGAGAGAAAGGAGCTTGAAACTACGTTTCTTGAAGATACCAGGAAGGCCTTTAAAACCATTGTGCAGGTGGAAGAGAAGAAGCGAGCTGCCAAAGAAGCCTCCGAGAAAGCTAAAACTGCAGTTCAGATTGACGACGCGATTCCAATTCGACAACTGACCAAGAAGAACGCTGGGGAAGGAACTGATGAGATTGAGCTGGACCTCATCAAGGCTACAGGTGGAGATGCCACCGTGGAGGATCTGTCGTCTAAGCTCAGCCGCATAGTACAGCTGACTGGTTTCTCGGATCCCGTTTACGCCGAAGCCTATGTCCAGGTTCATCAATTTGATATCATCCTCGACGTCCTTCTGGTCAATCAGACCACGGAGACGCTGCAGAACCTTTCCGTGGAATTTGCAACGCTGGGAGATTTGAAGGTTGTCGAGCGTCCAACAACCCAAAACTTAGGCCCGCGCGACTTTTTGAATGTTCAGGCAACAGTCAAGGTTTCTTCGACCGATGCAGGTGTTATATTTGGAAACGTTGTGTACGACGGGTCCAGCTCTACAGAGACACATGTTGTCATCCTCAACGACATCCATGCCGATATCATGGATTATATTCAACCTTCATACTGCACAGAAACCCAGTTCCGCACTATGTGGACCGAATTTGAGTGGGAAAATAAGGTCAATATCAACTCAAAGGCCAAGGACCTTCGCGAATTCCTGAAGCAGCTAATGGAAAGCACAAACATGACCTGCTTGACGCCAGAGGCATCCCTTCAAGGAGACTGCCAGTTCTTGAGTGCCAATCTCTACGCTCGTAGCGTATTCGGTATGTTGTTTTCACTATCCATTCTATGACTTACTAGTATCGTGAACTCTCTCTAACGTACTTATAGGCGAGGACGCATTAGCGAATTTGAGCATTGAGAAAGAAGGCGAGGATGGTCCGATTACGGGTTTTGTTCGTATTAGAAGTCGCTCGCAAGGTCTTGCTCTGGCCTTAGGCAACCTGAAAGGTCTGAAAGCGTCAGCTGCGTAGATTGTGGATATAGCGGAAAATTTTTTTGTTTGTATTCTTTCCCACGAGCGGTGCTGTCGTCTTATTATAATCGAGTCGTAATTGCAAGAGGGGGTTTTCGAGATGTCAACGCCCCTTACATGATGTTAAAGATCGAAAAAGTTATAGATTCCGATTGATATAAAACAGCCATGGAACCTTAGAAGACTCGGACCTATCTACCTAGGTAGCTATGGCAGTCTATTGTCCTAGGATTATACGTTGACGAGAAATGAACATTCATGCGTTGAGGTCTCTATTTCCAAGGTTCTAATGCAACCTTGAGAATCACAGCCAATAGCCCATTTCTGCAGAATACCTACGTTCTACCTAAGCGGTGCGAGCACCATGTAGTTTGTTAGCCTGCAACTACCTATTACAAACTTGTCAGAGATCGGTCTTTTCTCCGATATGATATAGACTAAAAATCTCACGCCACCGGGCACAGTCAAAAAAAGATCCTAGCGTGAGTCAGAGCCGTTATTCCGTGGGCAGTGAAGTTGGTTGGTTGATCAACCAACTAACTAGTTAACTCCCCTGATGATTTGTCAGCTTAATATACGCTTTGTATACGCTTTTCTATACGCTTTTCAGCCGCTTGATGTCTGCTTATTTAAGATGCTCGAAATTTGCAATAGATGGATTTGTATGTCCATGAATGTCGACAACAAGCGGATTGTTATTTCTTTGGAAGATACTATCACTTCCTGACATACAGCCGTCACTCGGATACCTCAGGACTAGCAAAGGAAATCTGCCGAGGATTGCCATAGAAGATGACGCAAATCAAAGCCGTCCTGTTCGATTTCATGGGCACTTGTCTAGACTGGCATAGCGGAGCTCTTGCTGTTCTCCCAGCATCGATCGAGGAAAAAGTGCGATCAGAATTTGCTCTGCAATGGCGGCAAAGTTACTTTGATAGTAACGCTGCCCGTCTCAAAGCACAACTACCTCCAGAAGACATTGATTTGACGCTGCTCCGGACGCTCGATGCACAATTGGAGCTTGAAAAATGGGCTGAAATACGGGCCGCATTTGCTAGCCACGAAGACCCAGACTTGAAGACAAAGTGCATCGCGGCCTGGCATTCAATGCCAGCCTGGCCGGATGTTAAAGAAGCAGTGCAAAAGCTAAAACGGTCCGGGTACGAAGTCTTCGTTCACGCAAATGGAACGACGCGATTGCAATTGGATCTGTGTCGATCTTCAGGTCTGGATTTTGACATGTTGTTCTCGAGTCAATTGCTAGGCGTATATAAACCGGCGCCAGAGAATTACTTGAAAGTCCTAGAGTTGTTGAAATTACAGCCCCATGAGTGTGTTACGGTGGCCGCACATGCATACGATACTAGGGGAGCCAGAGCGGTGGGTATGAAGACTATATATATTCATAGATGGACGGATGATGTGAACGAAGATATGGAAATCGTGCGAAAGGAACACGATCATTTCCTGGAAGATATGTCAGGGCTGTTGGAAGCAATTCAGAGATTGTAACGGTGGATAGTGTTCTTCCATGCTTCTATACGGTATTTTGACGGTTTCCACTAACATATCAGGGCAGCAGTGAAGAAGAACGAGTCCTTGTATATTTTTTTGTATCTTGAATAGGTCAAGGTCTTTCTATCCGGCGAATCTCAACTGTGGACTCTTCAGGAATCCTCACAGGTGACCGGAAAGGAGCCGAGGTATAGCCGTCAATGCAAGACTGATGACAGTGGACATATCTACTAGTTATCCATCTCAACAAGTGAATCAGCCACCCCAATTGATATAGTAAACATCCATTTAGAGCTTCGAACATCAGCAAATTACCATGAATAACATCTGAAAGACACAAAGATCTTGCAAAAAAGGACTCGAAAAGAATCTATAAAATCAATTCTACCATTCAAAGCTAGGAAGTACTTCGTATACATCAAAATCTACAAATATGAATGACTGCTCTGTGAAATCTTTAAAAGCGCGCCAATAGATGAAATTTCCTATAAAATGTCCTATAATGTACTAAAGAGAAGGATCACCTATTTGTAACTATTCTACCTTGTTGAAAATAGCCATTTTGTACCGCATAAGGATGGCCGATTTACTTGTTTGACCGAAGAACTCGTGAAGAGATTATCTGATTAGTAACCAAAGCCAAGCCGGGAGACGCGTACCTAGCTTCGTCTCGTATTCTTCCTCTCTCTCTCTCTTCCTCGCAAATAGCTCGCAAGTCAAGTCCCTAGTGTAATTTGCTCTTTACTAGGTGGTTGGGGCAATCTGCAATCTGCATTCTTCATATTTATTTTACTCTCGCTTCCACTTTTACCCCAACTCTCGCTTCTTGCTCATAGATATGCTGTCGGTGTGTTAATTGACCCATTCAAGAAAAAGAATGTCGTCCTCCGATAAACAATTCGCCGCTGCCCCGACGACGCAAACGACAATTAATGGGGCTGCAGATCTGGACCAAGATGGAGTTCTTGCAGTCGCAAACAATGTGACGCTAGCTCTAGAGTCGGAAGGGCTCTTTATAAATGGTATGTACTAAACTGAGCTTGCGGCCGTGTGAATAGCAGCAGACTGTGACGTCTGTCAATTTGTTGCGAAGGCTAACAAGTTCTCCACAGACCCGACAATTAAAAAAGACATTCGTTACTGCGGGCTTGTGACTGTCGGTATGCTTTGGATATCACCTCTGCTTCTCAAGCCATATCTTCAATTATCTAATTGAGTCCAGCCTCGACCGCATCGCAAACCATCCCATTTTACAATATTCTCTCGGCGGAACTTACCGGCGAAGCCGTCATCCTCAAATACGCAAAGCCCGTTGTGAAAGATGAATATATCCCAAGTACTCTGACATACCATCTCGAACATCAGACGTCTACTACCAAAGCGGAGTCGTGGGTCAAACGGCTGCTTTCCTCTGCATACGGTGAAGCCCAACAAAACAAGCGGTTACGGGTTCTAATAAACCCTCACGGTGGTAAAGGGTACGCCAAGGAACTGTATCACGACTATGCGGCCCCTATGTTTGAAGCCGCCGGATGCAAAGTCGACGTGGAAGTAACAGAATATACTGGACACGCAACGGACATTTGCGAGAAGCTGAATATCGACGAGTACGATGCCGTGATCTGCTGTTCTGGGGATGGTCTACCTTACGAAGTATTGAACGGCTTCGCAAAACGTCCCAACGCCACTGAGGTGCTCGCGAAGTTAGCCGTCGCCATGATCCCCTGTGGATCCGGCAATGGGATGGCGTGGAACATGTTTGGAACAAATAGCATTAGTCTATCGGCCCTTGGGGTTATTAAGGGCCTTCGTCTGCCTCTAGACCTAGTATCTGTCACTCAGACGGGGACTCGAACTCTCTCGTTTTTATCTCAGTCCTACGGAATCATCGCCGACTCCGACTTGGGCACGATTCATTTAAGATGGATGGGCGCTGCGCGCTTTACTTTTGGCTTCTTGACTCGACTTTTGCGCCAGACCCCATACCCCTGTGATATTGCTTTCAAGGTCGAGACAGCGGACAAGCAGGTGATGAGGGAACGATATCTCGAATATAAAAAGACCAAGCCTACGTTACGGCCCGTCGGCAACGGCTTAGGAGACGAGGTTATCGGCAAGGGATTGCCGGAGCTCAAATACGGCACAGTCGATGACGAATTGCCCAGTGATTGGGAACGGGTTTCGTCCGATACGTTGAGCAATTTCTACGCTGGCAATATGGCTATTATGTCTGCCGACACCAATTTTTTCCCTGCGACTCTCCCCAACGACGGCCTAATAGACGTCGTCACAATTGACGGCGGGCTGAGCCGTTTACGAGCGTTATCGATGATGGCGGCAGTTGAGACTGGGAAACTCTTTGATTTCCCAGAAGTTGAGGTGCGGAAAGTGCACGGCTACCGTCTGACGCCGCGAGGAAGTAAGGATGGTTATATTAGCGTGGACGGTGAGAGTATTCCTTTCCAGCCTTTTCAGGTGGAGGTTCATCCAGGCCTGGGTACGACGTTGTCCAAGAGCGGCCATTTGTACGAAGCTCAGGGGCCTATATAGAGATGAAAAGCAAGCCGAATCCTGGGTACTTGTTTGGGGGGGCTCAGGCTTTGCTGTTTTCCGTCGTGTTTTGTTTTTCGAGTTGAGACTTTTTGGGGGCTTCCATTGATATCCTGTATAGTTTTATTATTGTATATTAAATAAATCAGTACATAGCAGTTTTATCAGCATGACTATTGATGCCGTCTGAGGCACTGGATTGATCGGTATTCCCACCTGATTATTACAAGATTCATGGTAAAGACAACGTCCATGTCTCGCTAAAGCCTGCGACGTTCCAAGGTTGCAAGTGCAGCTTATATATAATTAGATTGGCAAGCCTTGATAGATACACAAGGCATAGCAAACACGCTTGATGCAAGGATAAATTACATTATAGACAACGACTTTGAAGGGAAAAATTCAATCAAAGGTCAACAAGAGAGGAATACAGGTCTGGTGAAGGGAAGAAATTGAAAAAAAGATTCGCTTCGGGGTATCGTTTTCGTGTACTGACGAGAGATGGGTAAAAGATATCGTTTCAGAAGAAAAAGAAGGATTAAAAGTAATCAACCTGCGAAACAGCAAAGAAAAGAGAAGCGGCTGCTGCAGAAAATGAGTTTAAATATAAGTGCTCGAATTGTGCCGAGTGCTAGCATTACTCGAGGAACTGGTGGTTGAACTTCCAGCGTCGCTGCTCGGTGTTTGTGGCTCAACCACTACTTGATGCCTGATGGCGACAATCCATTCGTGCTGCAAGAGCTCTGCTGCAGTGGGCCTCTTCAATGGGTCCCGCTCGAAGCATCGACTCAAAAAGTCAATGCCCATATCACTGAGCTGATCTTGCGTAGGTAGTTGTGGCTGATTACCCTGGGCGATATTGTACATGATCGCCCATTCGTTATCCAAACTCGACCACGGCCGACGACCTGTAGCCATTTCCAAAATGACGCAGCCAAGGGACCAAATATCAATGGCACCCTGGCGGTCATTCAGTTGGGATGCGTCGCCTCGAATCACTTCTGGAGACATGTACATTGGTGTGCCGGTCATGGTTTTCTGGTTTTTGCGCTGTGGCTCTTTAGCGCCGCCTAAACCATCCTTATGAACGCCATTAGCGGCAGCTGCGAATGCCTCTTGGTTCGCCACCGTCTTACCCTGACGGGCAATGATCTTGGCGGCCCCGAAGTCGACGTATTTGATCACACCGTTATGATCAAGAAGTATATTCTCTGGCTTGATATCACGGTGGATGATGCCCGCTTGATGTAAATAAGCCAAGCCCTCCAGGAGCTGAAGTGCATAGACCATGATAAAAGTCTCATCTTCCACGCGTCCGTGTTCAAGTAGACCTGCCAACGAGCCACCAGAACAATATTCCATGAATATATAGACTTTATCTCGATGGACTTCAATGCCGTAATAGGAGACGATATTTGGGTGGTCAAGAACTTCAAGAACACCCATCTCATCTCGAATCTGCTGGGCAATAACGGGTATGAGCTGAGGATCTTGAAGACGAATCTCCTTAACAGCCATGAGAAAGTTGCTGTCAAGGTTCATCGCCACATACACCGATCCAAACGTGCCGCCTCCAATGAATTGACCTTGCTGCCATCGCAATGACACCCGGGTTGCGGAAGACGAAAGCACGGTGAGTGATCGATCGGCTTCATTCGAGCCTTCTAGCACTTTGCCGATCGCGCGCCGCTTGGCAACCTCCTCGACTCGCATGTCGTCAAGCGCGGCCATTTGTGCCAACCGCTTTTCCAGCACAAGTTTCGCCGCTTCTTCGTCACTGAGGATCCGGCCTCCGATGCCGTATCTTCGTGAACCTGATCGTGTCTCGTCCAGGCGTTTATTCTCAGCCTGAGCTGCCAAGGTTGACCTTGCCCCCATGATGTCAAAGTGTGAAATGAGTACCGACATACAACCTGCGACCTTGACTCTGAGCCTGGCGTACTGCGCGTCGTCCATTGATAAAAGGTGATTGCTCGAGGTAATCGCCATCGCGAACTCCAAAGCTGCGACCGCCCACTTGAAAGTCCTCCTGTCCGAGGCATCGCAGTCGTCACAAACAAAGGATACCCATTCGAGCGACAGTTCTACCAGGCGAGCGTTATTCATCGCTCGTCGATTAGCATCCACATAATTGGAAGAACGTTTTCCAAATTCAGTTGCAAAAGCGTAACAAGCCTGGATTAATTCAGTGTTTTCGATTCCCTTTTCCCGAAGTTGCTGGCGAATGGCCGCAACACTATCCATGATAGTCATGGACAATTTGAACGATATTTTCTTGATCTTGTTCAATTCGGTGTTGACTCGACCTAGATTGGCACGTTGTTCGATGGCAATGTCAAGATTCATGTTTGTTGTTTGCGCCAATTCATGGCGCGCACTAATTAGTCGTTGTTGTGTACCGTCCGCAACAAGTCGAAGTTTGCCCGGTCGAACATCAGTGGGTTGCTCCAATCCCTCAACTTCCATTACCTTGCCAATCCACGACAATGGGCGCTCGGGACGGATTACTAGAATATATGGGAAATTCGACGAGTCCTTGGGATCATCTTCTTCACGAAACGAAGTCCCAAGAATAGATTGGATGTCGACGTGCTGATTCCATAGGGTGTGATGAGCAATCAAGTAGACGCCCTTTTGGCCTACAGAATCGTTTGAAGTGATCAAAAAATGGTCCGAGATTAGAAGCGCCTCGAAAAAGTCATCAGCAATGTCTCCGCCCAGGTTATACTCAGTTGCATTCTCGAATAGCTGCCGAAGAAAGCGAGAGAATCGATACAGCTTTCGTTGGCGTACGCGAGTTGAATCCAAACTGCTCTTGAAACGTTTATCCATGTCGGCGGAATCTTCGTCGGCTCGTGGTGACAGCTCCCTCTCGAAATGGATCATGAGTCGTTGTAAACTCTTTGCTGTCAAAGCACTTTTTTTCCGAACAACTGTCAGTTTCCAATACTACAAGACATAGTTGAGGACTTACCTGAATTGTTCCGCGACCTCAATATCGCCACTTTGAAGCTGACGACCAATTTCGTTCGAGAAATCCCATTCCTGTTCCAAGATTTCGGCTTCTTTGAAAGTGTTTTTATTGGCGTTCAACTTCCAATTGAGGAGTCGAAAGTAGTACTTCATTGCATCAACCACGACATTATCAAAATTCTCGTCGATGCACGGCGGCAGATCCCAACCAGGCTCAGGCTTCGAGATGACCAAGTAACGCTGTTTGATCTCAACTGCAACCCGCATCAAAATCTGGAACTGCGAGATCATCTGATCTACAAGTATGGGAGACTGCTGTGCTGGGTCTTTCATTTTCTTGGCGTAAGATAGACGGACCCGAATGATCTCCTGGATCAGTCGAGACGGAAAGTTAATCAAAGTAAGCAACTCTTCAATGTACGGCGGAAGATGGCGTTGCGCAAAGGCCTCTGCATTTTCAATGAGGGTAACTTTCGCTTTGTTGATGACCTCTCCTATTCCAATAATCACGTTGTGTTCGCCTTGCAGTGTTTTCAATCCATCTTCCTTCATGATACGGTCCAGGAAAGACCCGTCGTCTGACAAATCGCCGCTTGTTGATCTATCGCGTGGCTTTGTAAAATCCAATTCGTCGTTGCCCACCCAGTTCTGTAAAATGGCGAGCTCGGTGTTGATCAGCTGGGTGATATTGTGCCAGGCACAAACAGCATTACAGCTATCGTTGTACTGCTCAGAAGCCGCTCTGGGATAGGCAGCTTCCATCTCCTTCCTCGAAGGATAGAGATGTTCGCAATGGCTGATTTTGGCGACGACATCCCTGACCTGTTCGGTGGCTGGTTTTCCTATCTCTTTCTCGCCTTTGATTTGAAAAGCCGTAATCTCCTCAATGATAGTCCCGACGGTGGCCCGAGCATCCTCAATGAGTTTTCTTTGAAGTAAAGTGCTTCGACCCAGTGACTTGGCCCGCAACCCTAGCCACAGATCCGCAGCGTATGCAGCAGAACGTCTCGTTTCCGTCGTCCCAATTAATCGCTGTTTTTCCTGTTTTACCACATCGCCCTTCAACACGGAAGCCAACATGGCATGCCATTCAAGGCGTTCTTGGTTTTTGGGGTTCTTCAACTCTTCTATAGTCGGCTGATTGTCGTTTTCCGACAGGAAAAGCTGAGTGTCCGGATCGTATTGGTCGTCTTCAAATGGCATTTCAGAGGATGGCGAGGGTTCGTCAACGTCCGAGTCTATGGTGGCCATGCCTTGGAAATCCCCAAACTGTTGGTACCAGGCTTGTGGATTGGCGCGTAGGCGCTGGACATATGCCTGTTCTTGAGCCTGGTACTGCGCGTTTGGGTCTCGGCGGACCGACCGCTTGTTGGAGGACGAACGCCGGCTACCATTTTGCAGATTGATATAGTGCGGGGGCCGTCTTTGCGGAGCGTATGTACTTGAGGGAGTTCTTGCCGGGCCTGACGGACGCTGTTGATGCCTCAAATCGGCGACGGGCACATCAGAGAGGCTGCGGGCCTCGAAGGAGGGGCCAACCAGACTACTGCCTCGCGGTCGGCCAGTAGAGCGTGACGACCATGTCGACGCGTATCCAGACGACAGCGTGCCAACCGAGCCGAGGAGAGATGGAGGGGAGGTGGCGATGGGCGTGGACTGGCCTTCGAGATCGTTTAGGTCGGAGGCTGATCTGACAACGAAGGCAGATGGCGATGTGTATTCGTCCCCGGAACCCGATCCATCCGAGTCAGGAGCATTCATGATGGTTTCGGTGGCATCCATCTCGGGTTGATTCCTCTCCCCCGGTCGTGAAGAGAGTTGATGGTCGTCGGTTGTCGTTGTTGGTCTTGGTTAAGAACCGGGAAGTTGCAAGTTTACCAAGCAGGTAATCAGCTCATTTGAGTTAGACCCGGAAAGGAAAGGCCCGCTTTGGGTTTTCTCAACGGCTGTGGCGGTGAAGGATTGTGGCTGAACCAGTCCGCCATTTTCCGGTTTAGCCACCCGCTGCTTAGTTAACCAGTCAAATATGAATATCGCCTGGTAGTTACTGGGCTCTGTACAAGGTAGTTGCAAGACAGCGACGTCCATGTTGAATACTTTTCTTTTTGAAAGACAGGTCAGTAATTGATTTTGTGGTGGTGCATTGTAAATATATTGCTTCCGCCGATCAGTGATGCACCGAGCCGGATCGGCATGTGTTTTGCTTTATAGGTTCTAGTATCTACCCCAGCCAGCAGATCTCGCTCTTTATATATAGTACCTAGGTATGTATTATGACGTGAAATAATGGGGTACACGTATCTGTCTTGTTAGAAGCCTGCTCTGTTACTAGGTATTCTCAACTTACTACTAGTTTACTTGGTTATGGGGATTACCCTTACCCTGAGGAGACCAACTAGGTAAACATGGCTCAAGTGGTATATCACGTGACCATTCCGTGGATAAACACCGCTCACGGAGCCACTGCTATTTTCCGGTCGACGTCTGGATACAACAGAGTAAGAATAATAAGCAACTCCATTAAATAATAACTAGCTAGCTACTAAGTCCGGAGTAGTACGCAAAATAAAGTACATACTGTGGTTGAGCCCGGTAACTTTGTTAGTATGTTTTTAGGCGGTGAGGCCCCACACGCTCACCACCTTATTTTATAAGGCTTCATATTCTATATCCCATATCTTACATCACATATTCATATTCATATTGAAAATGGCCACCTCAGAGCCTCTGAAGATCCCTGAGCCCTCTCAAGCAAAGCAGTATTCTCTATAGCTTGATAGAGATAATCAGATATGAGTACTAGTGCTTTAAGATACTGGCTTTATATACATTCAAATTATTTAATAGCTTCAAATTAGCTATTGTCAGGTTTAATATATATATCAAAGTTAGTAAACTACTTTAAAAAAATCTCATAACACCTTTTCTAAGCTTTCTGAAGCTGAAATTGATTATATTATTAAATAGATTATTTCATCTAAATGTACGCGCTGTATATCTTATTATAAGATTATACAAGAGCTTGATTTATCTGTGAGAAAAAACACATTAGCTTGAGTTTTTAAAAAACAAGATTATATATGTTATATAATTTTATGAAAATCTTCTTTATCTGATAAGCATAAATATGTATATTTAGTATAGATATTTAAGCATATAAATTGATCAGTTAATTAATGAAATCAGATTTTTTAGACTGATAAGATATGGATTACCTTAGGCTTCTATAAACAAATATAAGTTACTAGAAAAGCTAGTGAAGAGCTAGATAAGATATATTTATATGTTTCTCCAGCTTAAAAACAAGAATAGATGTTTTGAGCTTCATTTTATAAGAATATAAAAAACCCATGCTTATTTTGAGAAAAAAAATAAGATATAATTAGATCTTAAAGCTATTATGAAAGAATTGTGTTAATTATTGATAGATATATTCATCTAAATTAATAGCAATCTTAATATTTTTAATTAATACAGAATAGTGCACCTGGACATACAAGTAAAAATATTAAAAAAAAGTTTTATAATTAGAATATATATCTAATATATTAGCCAGCATTTTTTTCAGATCTTAATCTGATTGAAGCTGTATGGAATTAGATAAAGAATTAGATTCAGAAATAATATTTAAATGATAAGCAGCTTTCTTATAATTAGTTATATGAGGTTGTATGAGCTTCTTAGAATGCTTTGCCGGAGCAATATTTAAAGGATTTAATAGATTCTATGCAGGCTAGGTGTCAAGCTGTTATAAGCGCTGAAGATGGCCATACAAAATATTAGCTTAGTAATCAGATATTACTGGCAGAATTGATTGGTAACCGACCTCTGTAAAAAAAACGTACTAACAAAGTTACCGGGCTCAACCACAGTAGTACGAGAGGCGTGCAAGAACATTCTTTTGCTTGCTCAGCGGAGAAACTGGAGAGAGTGGCTGACTGCGCAAGTAAGAAGGAACCAATCAGCCGTGGGAGCCTTATCTCTGTCCTTTGCTCGCTTGGCTGTACCCCGTAACTCAATAATCCGTGCCAAGCATTTCGACAGATAACAGCGCGATAACCGATAGCGATTGATAATTGATAGCGGATAACTGATAAGGATGGATTTCATGTTGTGCTTTCGAGACTCCGACCTCAGGCTCGATCGATCTAATAGCGTCAGGATCGAGGATGGTGACGAATAGAGACAGTTTCATCGCGAGTATGAAACTCAAAAATGTGAAATAATGTCAAAGCCACTGCCACAAGATCCCGACTCCGCGAGAGAGAGAGAGAGAGAGAGAGAGAGAGAGAGAGAACTGCCAGACCACACGCGAAACTCGGCGCATCGCATCTATTTCTCTTTCTCGAGGTATCGCTGCAGTCTACCCAGAACATCTCAACATCAATGCAGCTTCAAGAAATTGTCTACGTAGTAGAGTACTGGAGAACGTGAATTGCACGTGGTGAATACCTACCCCAGATCGAGCATTCGTGGTACCAATCTAGAACATGATGTGTGTGGCTTCATGGTTCGTGTCCAGAATCCGCCGGACGATAATTCATGATTAATAATTCATTTAGATACATTCGTGTAATCTGAAATGCAGTTAATTAATTTTCATCCTATCCCTCAATTAGGTCCAGAGTAACTTACATTGTTACTAGGACTGGGCTGGATCTCCACGGAGGATAAGAAAGTCGGGGACGCGATTGGTTGAAAGACAGGCAGAGATAAGAACAACTCGAAGCAGCCAACCAGCGCAACGAAGCCCTCAGCCTTTCCGATCGAGGCTCCGGCGCTATGCAGGTACATTATTGGTATTCTTCTCGCAATCCTCTTTCTATGGATGCCATAAACGATAATAATAATGACTCGATTATGCGGCGGAAATTGCAGTGAGACGGACGGAGTAAAGGCATTGAAATCGGTCCACGGTGATCCAGGTAGGCCTCCAGGGGTGACTTCCAGGGTTGCCCTGTCCGATGCAACAATATCTCATAGTACTCAAACTTATAGATTCACACTACTGCGTACTTCCTAGTGAATCTGCATACTGAAGCATCGATTCCGCGGAAGTCAACGATCAGCTAGAAGCCACTAAGTCGTCTAGTGAATACGAAAAGGGTCAAGCATTGGTTGTCTGGATTGGACTGACAATCTTCCGCGTCCCAATAGATCCAACGATCCACGCCCGCCCCCCGGCATAGTGGAGAATGATTGTTTAAGAGACGTCAAATAATAAATTAGAATCGAGCCCAAGCCGGCTAGTCGCGTAGGCTTCTTCGGGCCTTCTCCGGCTGTGCTCACTGCTATCTGCCCTGTCTTCGAGGAAACGATAGAAATGACTAATTCCGTGAAAATCGAACATGAGAGGTGTTATCTCTTGGCGCGATAGTGCGTTTGTCAACTCCGCGGTCCTGCAGGTGCTCCCTCCGCAACATTATCGTCTACCTATCTAGGCTTAGACATCATTCATATCCAGAGACATGGATCCTTCTATATATGAACAGGTCTTCCCCCTGGGAATTAAGAATGCCTTCTTTTCCAGTTACAATTTTGCATCGTTTCTCCACGCCGCTTACCACGCTTAGCACTCCATATCGAGTTATTTTGTCTACCGGCTGTGCAGGCTCACTCCGCTCTAGACGTGATCCAAGAGGATTCAATAGCTTCCACACCTAGACCTCGACTGAATACAGTACCATGTCGGACAGCGGCAACTACGTTCCTCTGGTCCCGTACAACGGGACCGTGGCTACCGGAGGCGATTCCCTGACGGACAATCTTAATTTATTCTACGATGTACGTTGAATTGGACCTGGTGGATAGACTACAATAGGTGTGCATGGCATGGCGCTGACAAAGAATGACTATCTAGGCTGGTGATATTGCGTGGATGGTGACTTCCACTGCATTGGTCTTGCTCATGATTCCCGGTGTTGGGTAAGTCTATATCTCTCTGGGCTGCCTCTAAAAGTGCATCAAAATTAACTGCGATTGCCATCTCTAGCTTCTTCTACTCGGGTCTGGCCCGCCGGAAATCAGCGCTCTCTCTGATCTGGTTGTCGATCATGTCTGTCGGCGTCATTTCGTTTCAATGGTTCTTCTGGGGTTACTCCCTCGCCTTTTCCCACTCGGCCGGTAAATACATCGGCGATTTGAGCAACATCGGATTCAAGGATGTCCTCGGTGCTCCCTCCGTTGGTAGTAGCAAGATCCCAGATCTGCTCTTCGCCGTCTATCAAGGAATGTTCGCTGCTATCACGTAAGTTCAGCTAATGGCTTCCCCTCCATAACCAAATGAATAAAAACAAAAGATCCAAAGCTGATAGTTTGATAGTGTTGCCCTTGCTGTCGGTGCTGTCGCAGAGCGTGGCCGCATGCTCCCTTGCATTGTTTTCATGTTCGTGTGGTCAACCATCATCTACGACCCCATTGCTTGCTGGACCTGGAATCCGTCCGGTTGGGTCTTTCAACTCGGTGGGCTCGACTTTGCCGGTGGTACTCCGGTGCACATTTCGTCCGGTGCTGCCGCCCTAGCCTATTCCCTCATGCTCGGCAAGCGCCGCGGCCACGGCACTCACGAACTCAACTATCGCCCTCACAACGTCACCCACGTTGTTATCGGCACCGTCTTCCTCTGGGTTGGATGGTTTGGCTTCAACGCCGGTTCGGCCTTGAGTGCTAACCTCCGTGCCGTTATGGCTGCCGTCGTCACCAACCTGGCCGCGTCAGTGGGCGGTGTTACCTGGTGTTTGATGGATTACAGACTCGAGAAGAAATGGTCCACTGTCGGATTCTGCTCCGGTGTCATTGCCGGCCTGGTCGCAATCACCCCGGCTTCCGGTTACGTTCCCGCCTGGTCTGCCGTGGTCTTTGGTATTGTTGGCGCTGCTGCCTGCAACTACGGCACCAAGCTCAAGTACGTCTTGGGCATTGACGATGCTCTTGATATTTATGCCGTTCACGGCATTGGAGGGCTCGTCGGCAATCTCCTCACGGGTCTCTTTGCTGCGTAAGTTTTCTTCTCTCACACGCTCTGTCGTGATCTGTCCGGAGACTCAGTTCTAACTTTGACAGTGACTACATCGCCCACCTCGACGGTGCCACTGTTATTCCCGGTGGTTGGCTCAACCGCAACTACATCCAGCTTGCGTACCAGCTGGCCGACTCTGTCAGCGGTCTCGCCTACTCATTCTTGGGCTCCTGCCTCATTCTTTTGGTCCTCAACTTCATTCCTGGTCTGAGTCTTCGGTCCACCGAGGAAGATGAGATCATGGGCATTGACGATGCCGAGATTGGAGAGTTTGCCGTAAGTTATCTTCATTTGCTCCTGTCGCACTGTTCAATTTTATTAATGTCTATTCACAGTACGATTACGTTGAAATCACTCGTGATGTGATTGGAGCCACTGACGGTACCTCCGTGCCCGTCAGCAAGGCCAATTCATTCGAGCGCTCGATCGAGGAGACCAAGGTCTAGATCCGTTTATAGATTCCAGTCATAGATAGCATTTCTGTTTTTTTTTTCTCTCTTCTTTCTTTTGCATGCGACTACTTAGAGGTCTCGATCCTTTTTTTCTTCTCTTTTCTTTTGAATCTGATTGCACAGTCAGGACAATGTTCCTGTGGAGACCTCGAGGTTCTTGGGATTGACACTTTACCTTAATGATACAAATTTGATACCCATTTTCAACTGACACGCATTTAACGAAGTTAACGAAGTAGACAAGAGATGGTCCGGATACTGTAGATCAATGAAGACTAAAGCACTATGTTTGGGTCGATTTGAACTATTGCACGACTTAACAGGTGCAGATTGACCGCGGCTCATGCGAGAGGAGGAAGCTCCAGCTCCAGCTCCAGCCCCACTACGCAGTTAACGTTAACCTACCGACCGCAAGACTTAGTTAGCGGCAGGTCATTCTAGTAGTAGAATTGTCCCATCTCGATTCCATCATTTTCATCCAATTTCGACTTCCGAACATTGACCAGGACCGACCATCGCATACCTCTCTATAGTCCTATATGCGCCGCAAATAAACTCTTCACCAAATACATATTCGCGCATCCAATCAAGAAAAGGGAAAAGGAAACAAATGGCAGAAACCGAGCGCTCGGGATCAGCAGCAGGCGGATTCCCTACCGACCCGGCAGACTTTGATAGCGATCCGCGCATTTCGTTCTCGAAATTAGATGATAAATTCATTCTGGAGACGGAAGATGGTCAAGAATTCGCGTACGATGCCGCGCTGAAACGTTGGGTGCAAACTGTGCGTCTCTCTCTCTCTCTCTCTCTCTCCCTCTCTCTGGGACAGCCTGCTAACGATTAATTCCGCAGATTGACGATGCGCTATTAGAACAACAGCGAGAAGCGTACAAGGTGGAAGGGGTAGATGAAGAAGAGACGGTGACACGATCTCAATTGCGACAAAAGAAACGGAAACAACCTGACGAGGTGAGGAGATCCCTCTATCTATCTCTCTCTTCCGATGCAAGGCCAAAAAAAGCAGGACATCAATTTCTCACTCTCATTGCGTAGGAAAACGGCCAGCAAAAAAAGAAACCACGCGTCAATACCGCCGTCTACATCACTAATATTCCGTCCGATGCCACCGTCGACGAAATCCGCGACGTATTTAGTAAATGCGGCGTGATTGCCGAAGAGATCGATAGCGGTCGGCCACGAATCAAGATGTACAAGGATGAAGAAGGGAACTTCAAGGGCGAAGCGTTGGTGGTCTACTTTCGGCCAGAGTCGGTGAATCTTGCGATCCAGATGTTAGACGAGTCGGATTTCAGGATAGGCCAGACTGGTCCGTTGGGGCCGATGAAGGTCCAGGCGGCGGATTTTTCATACAAGAGTCAACAGGAGGCTCCGACGAATACGAATACGCGAGATAAGAAGAAGATTATGAAGAGAACACAGAAGCTAAATAGGTGCGTCGATGATTGTCTTCGCTGCCCGGGAGGAAAGAGCGAGAAGCTGAGCGTGCGCTAATTGTACGTCTAGTAAGCTGGCCGACTGGGATGACGACGAGCCTTCTGCCCTTCCGGATACTACGTCGCGGTTTGACAAGGTTGTGGTGTTAAAACATATGTTTACACTGGAGGAAATTGAGGTGTGTGGATTCAATGCGTTGGGAAAGCATTTGGAATTTCTTGGAAGGAGGAACTATCGACTGACAAGCTCACAGGAAGATCCTGCCGCCATTCTCGATATTAAACAAGACATCCGCGACGAATGCTCCAAACTGGGGGACGTTACGAATGTGGTTCTCTACGATAAGGAGCCCGCGGGAGTCGTGACGGTACGATTCAGTGACCCGATAGCTGCCAAGCGATGTGTCGAGGTAAGTTGAAACTTATATCCTTCGTTATCATCGCTATCTGCTGGACTATAATTAACCATCTTGTCATCGCCAGACGATGGGAGGAAGATACTTTGGCGGAACTCAAGTGGTGGCATATATTGCAGACGGGTCAGAGAAGTTCAAAAAGACAAACGAGAGACGGGCCGCGCTAGAAGACCTGGCTGAGGGCCGTGATCCGGACGAAGAGGCCGATCGACTCGAGGGTTTTGGGTCGTGGTTGGAAAACCAACCCGAAAGTGAGCGTGTTGTAGAAAGTTTTGCGCGATAATGTTGCTTGAAGCCGAATCACTACCCCTCAACTCTCTCTGCGGATGACACTCCTGTCGCCCTTGAGACACATTCTCTAGCATCTTTGTATAAGAAATTCTCATGTACGGAAGACTCTGTGGTCATTGCTATATACATTCAAAGTAGTGCTCCATAGTCCATGCTGTTGAGTTGAGTGTTGATGCGCGCTGGCCAGAGCGGTAGAGCCGGTGGGGTAGCAGTACTAGTCAGTGGTCACTGCTTCTTAGTACTGTAGCTACAAGGGGACTAGCCTAGCTGATCAACCAATGCTAGCGTGCTGGATGTTTCTCAACATCTCGTCTCTGTGTCTGCAGGAAAGGTAGATGATGAGCAGTTTAAGAATCAAGAATCAGAATCAAGCCTCCAATTAAACAGTATAAATGAGTCGAGGTCAGGTTAAAAAGGGCAAAATGTTGTTGAGGATCAGTGATCGTGAAGAAAAGAAAAGAAAAGAAAAAAAAAATAATTAAGAATGGCCATTTTTGTTTATTTGTTGTCCGGTGCTGCCCGCTAACCGCTTTCGGCCTGGATTGCCCCTGAGTGGCTCCTGCCTTCCACCACGTCCTCGCTCTTACTCGCTCCTGCCTTCTGACCGCTCTCTGTCTCGTTCCTTCCCTCTCTTCCTCTCTTTCTCTCTCTCTCTCTCTCTTCCTCTTCCTCTCCATCTTTCTTCCCCAGTCGCCCTTCTTCATCTTCATCTTTTTCTTCCTCTCTGTATACCCTCAATCATCACCTCTGTACATCATCTGTTTCAAACTCTTCAACCCATCCCTAATTCAAAATGCGTGAGATTGTGAGTAGTCCCTCCTACATTCTTCTCTCTCTCTCCCTCTTTACTCTCCTCTCAGGAACACGCGTCTCGGGTATTCCGTGTTTTGCACAATCCCCTGAGCCCACCCCCACTTTGTTGTCTCTGGTCTGGTATGTCTGTTTGGAAAATGCTGCAACCTGCTAATCAGTGGTTTTTTTGTTCCATTAGGTTCACCTGCAAACCGGCCAATGCGTAAGTATTTGAATTGTTTACTATTTGTCTTATCTCCCCCGCCCCGAGATGATAAAAACAAGAACGGGATGTTAAAAACAAATGGCGATGGAATAGGGTAACCAAATCGGTGCTGCTTTCTGGTAGGTGGTGATAAAATCTATCTCGACGCGAGTATTTCATTCTCGTCACGGCTGCTAATCCTCTTTCCAGGCAAATCATCTCTGCTGAGCACGGCCTCGATGGCTCTGGTGTGTAAGTTAACCGCGTATTCTGTCGATGTCGCCGACAAAAGTCCATCCTCGATCACTCAAATTCTGACGGATCATCAGCTACAATGGTTCCTCCGACCTTCAATTGGAGCGCATGAATGTTTACTTCAACGAGGTGCGCCAGACCCAATAACCCGCCTATACACAATCAATCTGAACTGACACGAAAAAAAAGGCCAATGGCAATAAATATGTTCCTCGTGCTGTCCTCGTCGATCTGGAGCCCGGTACCATGGACGCTGTCCGCGCTGGTCCCTTTGGCCAGCTCTTCCGTCCCGACAACTTTGTTTTCGGCCAATCCGGTGCCGGTAACAACTGGGCCAAGGGTCACTACACCGAGGGTGCTGAGCTCGTCGACCAAGTCATCGATGTCGTCCGTCGCGAAGCCGAAGCTTGTGACTGCCTCCAAGGTTTCCAGATCACCCACTCTCTCGGCGGTGGTACCGGTGCCGGTATGGGTACACTTTTGATCTCCAAGATTCGTGAGGAATTCCCGGACCGCATGATGGCCACTTTCTCCGTTGTGCCCTCACCCAAGGTCTCCGATACCGTTGTCGAGCCTTACAACGCTACTCTTTCCGTGCACCAGCTTGTCGAGCATTCCGACGAGACCTTCTGCATTGACAACGAGGTAGGTTTTGGACGGTTTCGATTAGAAAGACTACCCAAGGCTGACACCAATTTAGGCTCTTTACGACATTTGCACTCGTACCCTCAAGCTCTCGTCTCCTTCGTACGGCGATCTGAACCATCTCGTTTCCACCGTCATGTCCGGTGTCACCACCTCCCTTCGATTCCCTGGTCAGCTCAACTCTGATCTCCGCAAGTTGGCCGTCAACATGGTTCCTTTCCCCCGTCTTCACTTCTTCATGGTCGGCTTCGCTCCCTTGACCAGCCGTGGATCTTACTCCTTCCGTGCCGTTACCGTGCCCGAGTTGACCCAGCAAATGTACGACCCGAAGAACATGATGGCCGCTTCTGACTTCCGCAACGGTCGCTACCTCACTTGCTCTGCTCTCTTGTAAGTTACTCTATATCGTTGCTTCTCGACGACTTGCTGACGTCTCCCTCAGCCGTGGTAAGGTCTCCATGAAGGAGGTCGAGGACCAGATGCGCAACGTCCAGAACAAGAACAGCAGCTACTTCGTTGAGTGGATTCCCAACAACGTTCAGACCGCTCTGTGCTCGGTTCCTCCCCGTGGTCTTAAGATGGCTGCCACTTTCGTCGGTAACTCGACTGCCATCCAGGAGCTGTTCAAGCGTGTCGGCGACCAATTCACTGCCATGTTCCGTCGCAAGGCTTTCTTGCATTGGTACACTGGTGAGGGAATGGACGAGATGGAGTTCACTGAAGCCGAGAGCAACATGAACGACTTGGTCTCTGAATACCAGCAGTACCAGGATGCCTCAATCTCCGAGGGCGAGGAGGAATAGTAAGTTTTCTTCCTGCTTGCGTATTCATGCAATTGGTCTAACGTTTTTTTTCCTTAGTGCCGAGGAGGAGCAGATTGAGGTTGAGGAGTAAATTTGATCTGCTTGAAATCATAAGCATAATACCCCTCTGATTACTTTTTTCTACTTTCTCTTACACTTTACGCGTGAACAAAATGCCATAATGGGACAACCGTCAGATTTTAAGGTGCCTGTATATTTCTTTTTCTGGCACTTGGCTTGTGTGATGTCCTTAATTGTTGGTAGAGCAATTAATACGAACAAATTTTGAGCCTCATTTGACAAGTCTAGGTGACGAGAAGTACTTTTTGACCTTTCTAATAATTTAGGGTTTTCCAATTATCCCGAAGTCGAGACAGGAAGGAATAGATCGAATCCTGCTATGTTGAAAGAATTATCGAAGTTGTCAATGGAATTAATTAATCGCGCTAAACTATGCGGCGCATTACATGGAGAAAAGGGACAAAAGGCAGGAAAAGAAAAAGAAACCAAAAAAGCAGGGCTCTCCAATACGAATCGCTGCACAAAATCTGAGCTCGTTGAAACAAACAGGTCTACCACGGATCATGCCATTGGGCATATGCATAAGTCGTTAAAATCATACAAAAGGAACAAAAGGAAAGGAGAAAAGGAGAAGGAAAAGGAACGAACGATTTCTCCTACAGCCGGGTCGTGATTGAATCAATCACACCACGACCCAACCTGGAGGACAGGAAAGGGGGAGGGGAAGGAATTAGAAGAAAGGACACTGGCCTCGTCTAGTCTTTTCGAGGTTGTGCATCTCTTGATCGAGATATTCCTTGCCCTTACCCGCGAAATGGGCCGGCCCCATATTGGCCAAGTCGTACCCGTGAGGATGATACTTTTCACCCTGATCACCAGGCAGAGGTAACTGCATCAAACGGGCCAGAATGGCAGAGGGACTCAACCATCTATTCCACAGAGTGGGCTTGACGTAAAATGGTTCGGCCGCCCAGCTCGTCACATGGTAGCTGCCTGTCTGAGGATCCGGCTTCTCAGTAAAGGAGACAACGCGCATAAAGTCTGGACGGGGCAGACACAGATGACGAATGAAGGTCTTGCGGATTTGAAAGGTCAAGGAGAACATCTTCTCGACCAGGGCTGGTGCACGCGGATAAAGCATTGCACTACGTAGCCGTTCGTCCATCATGTACGATACAAACCACTCGCCGACAAACTTGAGACTTGGCGGTAAGCTGAAGGTCAGAATGGCGGTGGTCTGGTCAGCGACATCCCTGTTTGATTGCGCGGGGACCATGGCCTTGGCCTCGTAATCTTGTGCCCACGCAGTTATCTCTTCTAGCCAGTGAATACCGTCTCTGTATCCACTGCCCACGGCTCCTTGACCGTTACTCAAAGAAGCATCCGCATCAACATCCGCAGCGGCAGTGGCAGCAGCAGCAGCAGCTTTTGCAGAAGGGAGAAAACCCGCGTAGTCTATGCCCAGAGCATCACCGACAGACTTCCAAAAGACGCCGAGAGCACACCGCTCCAGCTCAGTTGCGGGCCGCCACTCGTACGAATCAATGAAACGGAGGGGTTCCGTGGCAAACAAAGAAAGCGTATAGAGCATATCCTCTTCTCGGACTGCGCCAGACTTGCGGTATCCGTGATGCAGATATTTCGTGCGCGAGAGTCCCAGACGAGATCGTACAGAGGCGGGATCGTGCACAATGAATTCGCCAATCATCACGCAGGTGTCTACGTACCGCTTGCCGGAGTACTGACTGTTGGAGAATTGTTTCGTCTTCATCAACGTTTTCGATATGGTAGGAATCCCATATGTCTGTCGACAGCGTCAGTATATGACGATGACAACGAGGTCTTGTATCTCGATAAGAGGCAAAAGGAAGGGGCAAAAAGGGTTAAGAGTAACATACGCGAAAGAGAGCAAATTGAAGACTCTTCTCTACACTGAAAGGGAACTCATACTGAGCCATAGCTCTTTGAATTTCCCAGGCCTCATGATCAGTCATGGCGGCCATCGAAGCTCGAGATTGATAATTGTAGTGAGCCTCGAGCTTTCTGATGCGTCTGCAGCGAAGTGAGCGGACAAGAAGCACGTATGCCGTGGAAAGTAGCAGAAGAAGGACTGCCATCTGGGTCAAGGAGAGTTCGACGCCCAGCAGACGGGCCATATTGAATGTGGGAATGCACCGGGCGAAGAAGCTGGGTTTAGGAAGAACTTTTATAAAGTGGGATGCTGACGAGGAGGAAGAAGAGGAGGAGGAAGAGGGAACGGTGGACAGCAAGTGAAGAAAAGTAGACGATGACGACGAGAAGGACGAGTGCCACGGAGACGAGTAGTTCAGGCCAGTAGCCATTGCATTGGCGATGGCATCTGTATACCTATAAATGCCGTGTCCTTGCAGCATTTTGTCACGATCCAGTCTCCTGCGTCAATTGCGAGAGGAGGTCAAAAAGGGGGTGAGCCAGATACACCGGTGGAAATTAAAATATTCGAAGTATAGATGGATAGAACAGAGGAAAATCCCAAGTAACGTCACAGACGAGCGAGGGTCATTCAATACAATCCACGAGTCAATATTGTTGGTCGGCAATGAGATGAGAGATCCTCGCACAGGCGCTGGAGGCCTTTCTATAGTCTGCCCAGCTGCGTCCAGCCGGTTGGAATGCTGCCTTCTCAAGGTGTTAAGGCGTCCCACAAGGCAAGATCGAGTGGAAAATTCCCGGCTCGTCGACTGCACGGACTATTTTCGCTTATGCACGACTTGCATTGAACCCTAGTCCACGAGAAATGCTGATATAAAGCGACCTGAAAGCCGTAGTGGAAGTATAAGAACAAATGTAGGTAATCTTAGGGTTGGATGGTATCTGGATCAAAGGGGCCGGCAGATGGGCTTTGCTATTACCGGGAAGAAGAAGCCAAAGATCCATGAATGTTTGAAGAAAGGGAATTATTTTCAGGTTCAGCTGGAAGGTCGTTTCTGGTGTTGGTGATTGGGGTATCTGATTTCTAGAAAAAGACGTTGCATTAATCGCGTATTCCGGGTGGAAGAAGCGCGGTGAAAGGCCTCAACGGCGGCGCAGTCAACGACGGAATGGATCACCCGGAGCTCATTGGACAGACAAAAAAGTAGATAGCCAAGTCGATATGACAGGCTCTGGATTCTGCCTATCCGGCATGTTGAAATAATAGTAATACGAGTCCCGCTTAATGGGTTGATTGGTCTTTGTACCGAATGTTTTTTCAATCATTCTTTTTACCAGCAAAGTCCGGCCGAAGAACCCTTTCTAATTTCGGATGAGGCTGGGATTATTCTAACGTTTTCGGCAATTACTCTCTTTTCTTTGGGTCTAGAGCCTGATCTTAGGTTTCTGCTACCAGCAGCTCAAGTGAACGATAGATATGGTGTTCAAATGTTCGAAATGCATAACATGATGATAATACGAAAAGCCCGAGTCGCCGGCGCTGTCAAGGAGCCTACGTGACTTCTATCACCTGCAGGGGCTTGCATGGCGTCTAAATTGAATGTGACTGACAAGGGTAGAATAATCCAACCAAATCTGCGTAGTACTCAGCCTTGAATTGACTAGCTGAACAATCCGGTATTGCCACTGGCATGGTAGGTAGAGATTGTCGCTCAAATGGTGTTGTTGTCGGAGCAATTCTCAATCTGATAGAGTGCGTTAATTTGAGGGTTGTCGCTTTGTATGTCAGTGCAAACCCATACTCAACGACACAATTGAAGCTTTTTTAAGCATCAAAAAGAAAAGTCTGTCTGTTAATAGGTTTACTATAAGTAGACTCGACATAGCCGAGTCTTTTGTTGGCTTTGTTGCGTCCACGGGTGTCTACTTACATTATCCGCAGATGGAGAAAGGTGTGCAACTCAGCTTCCTCGTGGCACTGCCTACCATGAATGAATACACTTATTCGAGATTGCATAAATACTGACTAGATTCTGGGATCACAAATATCAGGCCAGGGCTAAGCTGGGTAGATACATGGGAGACGTTTGCGGAGGTTAGCAAAAGTGATTTGATGGTGCAGCTAAGCGAGACGCGAAGAGGATCGAATCTGACCAAGTACCTGGGTTGGGACATTGGAACATGGAAACGCAAGGAAATCTCAAAGACCGACTGCAGGGAGGCTTGTCAGGTACTGTAATTCCTAGGGTTTTATTCGACTATGCAGGTATATCGCGGTAAATCTATAAACATGAGTGGTCGGTTTGGACGCTATAACTAGGCTGCACCAAAACACAGTGGGTAGACGGACTAGTCACCTTGTGCATTCAGTCTAGTCTGGTTGCCATTTACGGAATATAAAAGTTATTGAATTATCGGAAATTTTGTTGAATTCGTTGGAAGCCTAATCGCCGGGGTCCGGGGACTGTTGGTTAGGCCATGATGGCTGAGTTACACAGCATACTATCAACTCCTGGAACTATCGGTAGTTAGTTAACTACAGCACAGAATAACTAGTAGTACAGCCTCGAAATATTCCAACGATAATAAGCAGCAGAATCGGGGATTACTGCTTTAGTTAGATCTAATTCATCCACGTGCTGTATGATCTCCGCTTAATATTGTACTCAAGGGACTGATTTCAAGGTTTCTTATAATTGCAAACATCCATTTACTTCCAGCCCGTCCTGCAATAAATTAACCGGGTATAAAAATTAGACGACATCCGCAGAGGCCACCTGGGCAGCTTCGGAATCAGCAGTAACACAAACGAGAAATCGAAATACAAGTCAGACGTCAATAGCAAGGCTCCACTCCTATAATATCGTCTTTTTAATGAGGTGTGCGCGCGACTGAGAGACATCAGCAAGCCACCGATCACTACTAGTAGTAAGTCATGGTAAGTTACTTGGAGGGGGCCAAATGTCGTTCATTTCCACCTACTCTTATCGGCGATGCTCAATGAGGATAGGATGTCATCAAATTCTCATCACATCTATCTTCTCTCTTTCTTTTCTTTTCTTTTTTTGCCGACGTGAACGTATCCACTGTCTAAGCCCACTGTCTACTGGGTAAGCTCGTACATAACCGCTGCAGTTGCTGTGCCGCACTTATCTGATTTAGGGCAAAAAAAGTCACGATCTTCCCACACCTCCAATCCCAATCGCAGTCCCAACCACTAGAGCATAGGTAGGAAGTCGGGACAAATATGCTAGGCTCAGACCGACTCGGCCGTAGGCAGTAGTAGTAGTAAGTAAGTAGGTAAGCTTAGAACTAACTAAATATTTTCGTGGTTCTGACTCAAGGAGATTTTCCAATCGTTAATGAATCGGTCCAATAGGTAGAGTGCACTAGAACCTCCTTGCTGAGGATGAATGTGATGGGAAATCAATTAGCTACATATCATCACTTCACTTTTCCCCTCCCCAGCGGTTCGTATAATTTACCGTACTTAGGTACGTAACCTTTGTATCCTGTCGCCAAACCAGCAGGAGTGAGCGATGCACGAAAAAGGTGGCAAGGTAAATGCCAAAAACACCCACACGACACGGTGATCAAGATGATCACAGGAATCGTTTCCATGTTCAGACTCGATCGGTATTTTGTGGAACTCCTTGCTGGTGGCCTTTTGAGCACCGTGCATTACGTTAGACGCGGCCACCAACCATATCAATGCGAAGACGACGCTGTGCCACATTCTGTCCTTCAATTAGGCTTGAGCTTTGGTCTTTAGCAGGCGGGTTTGATTGACTGCATAGTAACCATACGGCGTAGGCAGTCATCTGCGGGCGAGTCGTCGAATACCTAGGTATAACTCTACTGTGTGACTGCATACTCATCCATCGCAGCCCAAGTAAAATGACGTGGTCGAGTATGGTAGGCACAATTACAGTCAGAGGCAAAAGGTTCATATAACAATCGAACTATTCTTGTATTGAGGATATTTTTTAGCGAATAAAATCTAAGCGAATGCATGACCACTTGCTAAAGAGGGTCGTGTGGTGGCGACAGTAAAAAGGAAATATGCAAAATGTAGAAGCGAATGTAAAACCTTGGAACCCATTAACAGTCGCAAAATCTCCCAAGATACAAGGAGACCGACCCCATTCGAACAACAACTCCGCACGCTATGCTGTCTAAACAGAAGATGATAAGATCGACAAGAACCTTCTTTTGAAATGAAGAACACAAACGCCATGCCAGGCCAACCCGCCATGAACCTGAGCGAAACAACCCCCCTAATAAAAGTTAATAATAATAAAATGACAGAATTCCCGTTATAATGTTTCAAACCTAGGTGCAATGGAATGAATACAAGAATGAAGATAAAGAAATATTCGTTTTGCCAAGACTCTGAAGAGATGTGGATGTATTCCTGCGAAATTACAAAGTGCTTCCATACACCCAAGGCTCAACACTCACAAGACGATTACCGCAATAAACGTTTATTGCGGTGGTGACGCTTGTGAATGGGAGGTGGATCGTCGACTACCAAGAGTAGTTATTGTGTTTGATCGCGAACGATGAGAAGTAGACCGTCGCCCACGACTGGGAACTCGGTCGGGAGGCGCATGTTCAAACCTTGGAACCAGATCGGGGTTTTGACTCGGCGGTGTTGACGACGATAACAAATCATAATTGTTCACAATGATGGGATCGTCCTCGGCAGTTTGTGGATGGATTTCAATTCCTTCTTGCTTCGCCAATCCCGAGTGCGGGCCAGTAGTTGAAAAGTTCCACGAGTCATGCTCGCCTGGATTACGCTCGACGGGTGACCACCCTGCAATGCTTCCTGCAATCACTCCAGCCATGGCAGCAGCCGGCCCAAATGCCGAGTTTGATCGTGACCGTGGAGTGCGAGTTCGAGACCGAGATTCAGGTGTAGCGGGCGGAGGAGACGATGTATCGGGCTCGCCATTGTGCGACCCTGCAAAGATAGACTCTTCACGAGACCGTGATCCGCTACGAGACCGAGGGAGTAGAGTTTCTGGGTGTTGCAATTTATGTTTTATGTTTTTGAGTCGTCCACCTCGGACTGTTTTCAAAAACGCCAGCTGGTCCCGGATGTCCTCAAGCGCAGGGTTCCATTCAAATCGACGTTCTTCGTCCGACACCAATACCTGAGGACCCTGGTTCTTCTTGCGTTTCCAAAACGTCGGAATAAGACGACTGACGAATTCATCAGGAATCAAGCGAATGATGACGGCGGTGGGGATCGATATTGCACCCAGCACGAGTGAAACTGCCCATTCCGGTCCATTTAACCGCGTGATGGCGAAAGCTTGTCCTCCAACAAAGATGATCAAGATTTGCCCACCGATGATGATCAACTGAATTCCCAGAAACCAGTAGTTGCGTAGCATTCCTTCAAAAATATTGAAATGATTATCCAGCCTGCGACAATTGTACTGGTTGAAGATTTGCATCCAAACAAAGGTATTGAAAACAACCGTTCTAAGTTGTTGCAGATTCGTCGGGTCGTCATTGAGGGAAGAAAACACACCCATGCTAGTCAAGATGCTGACACCGGCAAAGTTCAATATCAATGTGATAACCAGTTGAAAAATAGATTGTCCAATGATCATTTTCCACATCGTGACAGTAATTAGAGGAGCAGACTTGGGCTCTGGGCGCCGTTCGAGAACAGAGGGGGCTGGTGGATCAGTAGCTACAAGCATATCAGTATAATGTCTATCATTCCGATATATAGATATAGAGAGAACTTACCCAATGCAAGGGCTGCGAAAGTGTCCATGATTAGATTGACCCAGAGCAACTGCACAGCGGTCAAAACCGAATTCTCTTCGCCACTCGCGACTGCCGATACAAACGTAAGAACAACGGCAGTTATATTGACCGTGATTTGAAATTGCAGGAATTTCTTCACAGCATCGTTCACGGTCCGGCCCCAAGACATTGCTTTCACAATAGACGTGAAGTTATCGTCCATCAAAATGATATCGGATGCTTCCTTTGCAACCTCCGTTCCCGCAATACCCATGGCGAACCCAACGTCAGCCGTTTTCAACGCCGCCGCATCGTTACTTCCATCGCCAGTAACCGCAACAGTTTCGCCCAATCGTTTGAGCGCCGCCACCAGCGTCTTTTTGTCTTCGGGGCTGGATCGGGCTAAAACCTGTAGACGAGGAATAATCTGATTCAATTGCTTCGTGTTCAGCTTTCGGAATTTGGGACCGTCCATGGCAACACCACCAGGCGTGTAAATTCCGCATTCTTGGGCGATGGCCTTGGCAGTATTGATGTTGTCGCCCGTAACCATTCGAACAAATACACCGGCTCGCTGGCATTGTTGTACAGACTCCGTAACGCCAGGGCGTAATGGATCCTGGATACCCACGATACCTACGACCGTCATGTCCATGAAGATCGCGTCAAAGACAGCGAGGTTTCGGTCGTCTTCCTGCGTGGGGGCACCTCGGGGAGGCCATTGTTCAAAGTCACGATAGAGCAGACTAATAGCCCTGAGGGATCGAGATGCGTACGTATTGGCGGTGTTCATCAGACTCGTACGAGCGTCCCGGGATAGCGGTACGCTGGTTAGACCGTTTCCAATATCACTAATCACGCGTGTAGATTTCCCAATGAGAATTTCAGAGGCGCCCTTGACAAACATACGGTACTGCCCCTCCTTTCGCTTGACTACGACAGCCATACATTTGCGACCAGAGTCGAAAGGGACCATTTGCACCATGTTGGCGTTGGATCGTTCCTCGCTTATACTACCAAGGCCGAGATATTCCTTAGCAAATGTGAGGAGAGCCGTCTCAGTCTTTGAGCCTATGAAAGTCGGTTGACCATTCTCGTCTTCTGATTGAAAGGCCGTCGAGTTGAGGACAATAGAGTCCAACAGCAATTCTTTCACGTCGCGAGAGGCCCCGGTGATCAGAGTTGAGGGAGAGACACCTTCAGAGTTAGAAGCCGCGTTCTCGGTAGCCTGCGAGGATTCGTTGTTTTGATTTTCAGAGAAACGATCGGATGTGCCGAGGCACCCGCAAACGATCTTCATGACATTTTGGGTCAAAGTGCCCGTCTTGTCGGAACAAATGGTGGTGGCATTGCCCATGGTCTCGCACGCGCGGAGTAATCTCACGAGGTTATTATCCTTGAGCATTCTGGTTGTCGCAAATGCCAGCGCCAATGTAACAGCAAGCGGTAATCCTTCAGGAACAGCCACTACAATGATGGTAACGGCAACAATGAAAATTTGCAGAAAGCCCTGACCTTTCGCACTAGGTGTAGGAAGCCCATTCAATTGGACGCAGAACTTGATGAAAAGAACGACAAATAGCAAAAGACCCGCCGCAAGTCCAAGCTTGGCAATGTATTCGGCGAGCACGTTAAGTTTGGATTGCAGAGGTGTCGTTTGACCTTCATCTTGTAAAGACATCAAAGTCTTCCCGTAAACCGAATGAACGCCGACTGCGGTGACCATGAATTTGCCCACGCCTTCTTGAACTTTGGCCCCAGATAAGATAAAGGGATCCATTTTGTGCAACGGTTCTCGATTCTCGATAGCTCGAAATACGTCGTCCGCAGAGTGCTTTCGCAATACATCTGATTCACCAGTGGTTGATGATTCGTCGCATTTGACATCGTGTCCTTCGATAAGAACACCGTCTACGGGGACAAGATCGCCAGGTTCCAATAAGATGACGTCTCCGACCAGAACGTCGTGCACAGAAATTTCGACCGTCTTGCCAGAACGAATCACCTTGACTTGGCGATCCTCTTTCTTTTTGTTGAGTTTGACAAACTGCAGTTCCTTTTGGTAATCGTTGAGAGCTCCAACGGTCACCACGATCAGGATGGCAACGATAATTGCTACACCTTCGACCCATTGGACTCGAGCTTCACCGTCTGTGGCTGTGACGGATTGATAGATGCCGAGGGCCAGTGAGATGACAGCTGCAACCGATAGCAGAATAAGAACTTTGTCGTTGTAGGCGATCCAGGCTAATTCCCAGATAGTCTTGACTTTCTTTTCGGGGAGTTTATTCTCTCCAAAAACGCGCTTTCGGTCTGCGTATGCCTCTTCCGCCTGTCGACTCGCATTCGTTCCTTGAGTTTCGGTGCGACTGAAAGCTTTGGATAGTTGGGGGTCGCTGGGAGAACGCACGGCCTCTTCGAAAGATATTGTACCGTCCAGGAAGGTCTCGTCCACACTCAATCCTGACTTTCGATCAGATCTGAGCCCCCTCTCCAGACCAGTCAATCCGCCGACAGCATGTAAGGCGCCCGGATTTTTGGGGTTGAGAAACTTATTCAGTTGGCCGGGACTGAAGGCAAAATTATTGTTTTCAACCTCGAAATCTTGCTCAGTTCCGGGATCTGGGCGTAGAGCCTGTTCGTCGTCCAGGACTGATTGGGAATTAGCAGTCATGTCCTGGGACATGCGCTCTGTGTGTGAAGGACTTGAATGAACGTAAGTGTCGCCACCGAAAGAATAATCTGTGTAGCTTTCGGCCTCGGATTCTATTGAGTTGCCCCGAGACCTGGTCCCCGGCACGGCGAGAAAGTTGGAATGGCTCTCGCTGTTCATTCTCGAGGTAGGAGACGATACATTGTGAGGAGACGTGGGCCTGCTTTCGCGGTGCCATTCAGATGATGTGGTTGAACGTACTTCGGTAGGCGAGACGCCCGATTGTAAGGACAGATCGGAATTGTCGCGGGATAGCGACGGAACGGCATTTTGAGCAGTTGGAGAAGACTGCTGCAAGGTTTGCTGATTAGTGGGAGTCACCGGACTGACTGCTGAGGTATCAATTGTAATTGTAGGTGCGCGTGGCCGGCGTGAGGGACCAGAGCCGTTTGGAGACGGGGCTCCCTGGCGGGAGGTGTCTCCAGACATTATGTGTATTGATTTTAAATGTTCGAGGAAGCGCACAAATTTGGTGACGAGCAGTTTCAGATCATAGATGACACCGAGCGGAAACTTCTCCTGTGGGCAGAAGGGTATTCGTTCCAGAAAGGTGAATTGGGCTTTGGTTCTCGACTGGCCATGCGCGCCCAAAATTTCCAAGGCGAACACGGGGCTTTCCTTCCTTTACTCTCCTCACAGGGAGCGGGCGATGATGGGCCTTAAGACTGTGATGTGTCGAAGAGGCGCTTTGCTACCAGGGCGGCGAAACGAATTACGGTAGCAGCATGAACACTCCAGGATCGTCGGTCAGGAACAAGCGCAGTGAAGCGTTTTCCACGAAGTTGTTGTCTCTGGATTCCTTGGCCCTAAGAGCAAAAAAACCGAGGAGGTTCTCCGTAGTCGGGTGCCAAGAGTGGACATCTACTGGCCGGTACTAGTGAAATGTGAAATGGCAGGGGGCGCAGCAAAGCTGGGCGGCGGAGATTGCGTGTCCAGGGAATTGTGTGGAGAGTTGTATAGTCGTGTAGTAATTGATAGTGTAGTCATAGAGTATATGATAGTTGAAGATGAAAAGGTGAAAAGGTGAAAAGGTGAAAGTGTAACAGAGGAGAAAGTAGTAGCAGTAGTACAAGTAGTAGTAAGCAGTATAGTAAGCAGAAGGAGAAGAGGAAGGGGCAAAAAGAAGCTTTGCCGAGCAGGGAAGGAGCGATGCAATACTGGAAGAAATGTGGATTGCTTGGCATAAAGAGGAAGGAGCCACTGAAGCAAGAGAAAAAGGAAGGAAGAATGAATGAAGTGAAAGAAAGGAGGAAGGAGGTAGGCTGTGCTGCTGCCCACGGAAGGCAAATTGGATTTTGTCTAGACTCTTACTAAGCTTGCTCTATTAGTTAACTTAACTATTCGTCTTCTCAGTACTGCTACCAGTCTACTGCTAATTACTACTCTATCAATAGTAATGGAGACTCTCCTCTCGGGCCTTACAGAGCATAGAAAAGATGTCTGTACCCAGAAACAATAAATGGTTCCATATCTTGGCATTTGCACTGCCTCAGTCTGGCGCCGCGCTAGAGAGAACATAGCTCCACATTGGGCCAATGGATGCCGTCATGATTCAGCATGTCTGCTCGATGCGGCCAGACAGAATCATGTAAACTGCAGAACTGATCAGAAGAGCCAAAGAAGAGGCGAATGATGACTGCTTTGATATCGTATGACTGGACAGAAGATACAGAATACATCAAAGAATCTAGAGAGTATCTAGGTAAAACCAACTAACTACTCTGCAGACGCATTTGTTTTAATCAGCGTTTCGAAGCATGAAACAGGTACGGCCAAGAGAAGAAACATCTCCGCCAATCACAGTACGCCACTTTCCCGGCGCTAAGTCTCTTCGGGCATAAATCCCGGATCCGTTTCGCTGGTGATCTGCCGCGAGCTGATTGGTCGAGGTAATCATCTTCTTCTTCGTGTATCAACATCGAACTTCTTTAGGATGTCCGTTTCTTCTCTTCACAACAGGATCTACTCAGAACCCCTCTACTCTACCCCTCACCAAGCCTTGCAAGAGTCGTCGTGTGAGTTCATTACCGCTTCAGTTGGATTGTTTCTACTGGGTTATTGCCGCGAAACAAGAATTTCTTTGCCTTCAAAGGGAAAGGACGCCCTCGACACAGCCTCGATGAAGACTCAGCGCAGGCTCCCGTATTGTCTCCCAGATCGCCACCTGCGATGACCCGGATAGTCTTGACTGTATCAGAAGAAGAAAAAAGGTTTTGTAAATAAAGAGAATATGAAGAAGATCATCATTTTCCGAGAATTGTTGTCTGCTGATATCAGCTGCCCTACATAGTACACCAGCGATCTTCTCTTCTTCCATGATCCTGGTGCTGATAATCGTCTCGGCGCGACGGTTGTGTCATTATAATGGCCATAGTCCTAGTCGTGATTCGTGACTGACATGGTACAAACGTGCTGCAGGAGTTCCAGCGAAGGCAATTCCTCTGTACAACTCTATTGAGCCTCGTATCACGCTGATTTTCCTCGGTAATACCTTCAATATCGTGTTACATGCAAGTCAAAAAAAGTACCTAGGTACAAAATTTATTACAGACCAACCCAGGCACAACCAGACCCCGACCCCCGCGCTATCGTTGTCGTCCTCGCCTGCGCTAAGAAGGCGTCTGGGCAAATCGATATCGCGGAACGACATATCCAACGTAGTACAAATACAGGCCCAGCCTGCGATGTAAGTTCGGCTCGGCGGGGACGAGACTTGTGCGTAGACTTTAAATTTCGCTTGGCCAGGGCTGTGTCAGAGATCGGAAACATGGAGAGTACCACGTAGTGCGTACGTACAATGGTTGTGGCGATGAGGGCTTGGTTATCTAGAAATCGCTTCACGTGAGGTCGACACAGCTGTGTAGCTAGCCATGCCTAGGTAGTCAGAGCAGATCAGTCAATATGGTATCTAGATTTCAAGCCCCTTTTAAGTCTCAGTGGCGACCAACGATTATCAGGTTGATACTTCATAAACTATCTGGGTACCTATCTGGGCAATTATGCACGAGGCAGATATCAAGGCTGACTGACTATACGAATATGGCAGTACGGGGCTCTCGGATGCATTACCTACTTTTAACCATATTTTATATTCAGTTGCCAGTGCCACCTCACCAACCAGCCTCGCGAGCTATCTAGGTATTACTGCGCCGGAAAATAAAAAAAATGAAGAAAGAGAGCCCTGGAGGCGACATGACTCGGAATACCGAAAGTGAGGAATCCATGTCAAATTACAAGGCGCACTGGCATAGAGTAATATCAAGCTTGGAAGTAGGCTGAGTAAGTAAAAACATTACACATTCATAAGCATGTACGACAGTGGCGCTCAGACTAGATCCCGGGTGTCTGGCTGCTCACTTCGGCCGACGTATAATCTAATCGGTCGATACGATCTCTCAGAAAATACCGTTATTTTCCTGCAACGTCGTTTGTTTTCCTATATAGGGAATTTCCAATGGATAAATCAGCCGCTGGCGCTGTCAGTTTGCATAGCCATGATGCATGTTATAATTACTTGCAAAATTTCGTTACTCGGTTGTCCGTCATGTACTCAGCTTGATTGACTGCTTTATGATAGGTAGTCCTACCCCTTGTATGTAAGAAACACGCTTCAGTAGTAACACAAACGCCGAACCCCAGTTTTCACGACGCTTTCTCCTCCTCATTATTGTCTACCTGAATATTCCAGATATCAAGTCGAGCCGGTCCGTCTGCCTTTTTCCGGATCTTGGTTTCCACAGGCGCATTCAACATTGCTATTGACGTCAACGCCATAGCGTCCGCCAACTCTCTCATCCGACGTGCGCGATAGAAGCATTCCAGCACGTAGTTGTCCTCTGCAAATGCAATTGCAATTTCCATGCTCCTGGTCAGCAGACGGCGGTCGAGCTTCAGGCTGGCGTAATACAATGCGCTGAGATAGTTGAGCAAAATGTCCGGGAAGTACGTTATTCGGATCCATTCCAGCCGATTCTTATCTTCTTCGGTTTCTTCATCCAATCGCGTTAGTCTACCATGCTGAAAAAAAAGAAACATTACTAGGCAGAATAGAATGAAAACTCACTGGCTAGGGTGTTATTAAGTAACCCGTCACCGTCTTTGTCAACAAAAGATTCCATAAGCTCTGTGGCAGTCTCGAGGCGCAATTGCAAGTCCACCAACAGCTCTGCAATGCGTCCATGATCCGGACTAGCAGGGTTTCTGGCCCTATTAAATCAAAGCATAGTGATTAGCAACTCGGGTCTCCAATAGAACAATATATATAGGGGAAAATGTAAAAGAGACATACAATTCAACCTTCTCCCACGTTAGCTGGAACGCTTCCAAAGCCTCATACGCCCAAACAATGTATTCCAGGTCGATTATAAAAAGAGATTTCAAATGCTGATCGTATTGTTCATCGTGAGTTTCCGGTCGGCGAAAACGCGAGCTCTTTGAAGGGCTTTTGGGTGGACTGCGAAGCACAGAACGGCTATCTCCCATGGGTAGCTCGTCAGGATATACCTCCCCTCGCACATTCCACCCGACGACCCTTTGCGAGATTTCCGCCACACCGAGCCTTTGATTGAGTGCTCTGGCTTCGAAGAGCATACCGTTACCTGCAATATTCACAGAGCATGTCAAAAATTGTCGTCATCTAGTTTGGTATCTGTGATGGACCATACCGTAAAATCTCAAATAGAGAACCTCCATCGCGGTACAGATTCCGCTCCACTTCGCTTGCATACATACGAGCCATTCCAGACAATTGATCACTTGCTCGATTTTGTCGCTGAGCTTCTCTGCGCCAAACTTCTTGTTGACAGGCAGTAGAATCACGGACCCCTTGGTTGGGTCGCGCCTGACCTGGTGAGACATGGAGACTCTACTGCTATCATGTTCCGGCGCGTTTCTCGTAAGCCACCCACCGATAGCCTGGTGTAAAGATTCATTATTAAAGCCATATTTGTTCAAGACTCGGACCATTCGACTTCGCTCCTGAGGGTTGACAATCTTTATGAGCACTTTCACAAGGACGTCTGGAACTATACCCATTGGTATGTAACTTAGATAGAGCGGGATCCAGTCTGCGAGGTCGGCCTTCAACAGATATTCTGCATATAGAAGCACATTCAGAGCAGCCGTCGATTCATAAGCACCATCCCGGCGGATTCTTTTCATTTGCCGTAGGAAGGTGTACATGTGTGTTATAATACGCACTGCATCTTTATCCTGCACTGCAATGAGAGCCGAGCGATCGGCCCCTGTAATTTCAATATCCGGCATGAGAGATGACGGAGCTTTACTCGTCTCCGCGGCTGCTCTAGCTGTCAATATGAAAAAGGCGTCAAAGTCTCTCCCCAAGATCGCGGTTTGAATCGTCACGTAAGGATTGCGGGCCTCCATGCCAGTAACTTCGTGACTCCTTAAGCTCTCCAAGAACTTTCGGATGGCACCGTAGTCGAGAGGCTCGGGAACGAATGTAATAGTGGCCAAGGGCGAATGGCTCAGTTTTCTGGATAACTGAGAGCAGAATTTCCGATAACGATTCAGAAGGATATTGTTGTAGTAAACGTAAAGATGATCATCCCAGCTTTGGCACACCCGGTAGGCAGGCTCAGTCTCGCCACTAAGCAATGCGTAAACGGCTCGTTCATAGTCGCTCGTGCTGGAACTACGAGCAAGTGCAGAGCAAGTCGCGCGCCACGTATCCTGCGATCGACAATTCATCATACGCGTGAAGCTGCTATCGGTCTGCTTTTTGTTGATAGTTTCCACCCGCGATCCACAAAGACTCACAGCGCGCCAGCTTTCGAGGCGCTCCTGGGACCAGGCTTGAATCTTCGACCAGGGCTCTCCCTGTCTGATCATTTTCCAAGCCGTCATCCACGTGGCTTCCTCAAAGGATTGGTCTTGTTTCTGGAGGGCATGCTTCTGACGAATAACTGAATCAGGGTCGAGTTGGGTGATCAGGGGTTCCCTGTTCTCTGGACTGAGTAACGATGCAAGGATACCGGGATCTTTAGGATCCAACGGCTGTGGCAACTGACGCAGTCGCTTTTGACCTTTGATAGATTCTTTGGTGTACAGCCAACCGTGAGCCCACAGCCCGCTCCCTCTATCTGCCTGACTTTCCAGTTTCGCGATCATGGCGTCCAAATGCCGGGATGAGGCTTTCGCCTTCATCTCAAGCCATTGTATTACCATGGAACATTCTGAGGCATACTCGTCGGCAGAAATAAACTTGTCCCAGATCTCCTTGTCGGTTGAATACCTGTGCAAGACCTGAAAAGCCGATTTCTGATCTTCTTCAAGCTTCTTCGTTGCTGCTTCGCTGTCTTCCCTCAAGAAAGTGAGGAAAAGGTCCCAGGTGTCGACTTCAAGCTGCAGACGTCGGAGATCCTCCTGAGACTTTGGGTCTGGTTGGTCCACGGTGCGGTTTGAGGTCCAGCCCGATCTGGCTTTCTGAAGGGTACTCTGGCGCGAAGCATCTCTGATCGCGTCTGAAGCATGTTGCTGGTAGCTTTTGATCAAAGAATACGCGACGTCATGAGTTGGGGATTCGCCTTTGAGTCTGAAGCGGTCGAGCTTTTCTGCGAAAGCTTGCATTTGACGAGTCACGCGGTCGGCGGTGTTTCTTAAGGGATGCAAGGCCTCTTGGAAGCCCGACGAAGTGAACATTGAGGATTGATGCCGAATTGCTAGGTAAGAAGAGTTTGTTAGTGTTGGTTGAGAGGCAGTGGCGATGGGTGGGATAGAAATTACCTGGACTGGCCAACAAGGTTCTTGCATTACTGAAGATATCACCCGAGCCAATACCATTGACTTTTCCGAGAGATTCCACCGTGAGCGCCTCCTCTTTCTCGGGTTCTTCGCCGTTCAGCTCATCTTCTTCATGATTGCCAATCTCGCTTTCTTCTTCCTCAATGGATTCGTCCTCGTCGTTTCCATTTGCGCCGTCGGTTTCGTCTTCTTCGTCCATCTCGTCGACGCTTTCACCCGTATCTCCCGTTTGGTCAGCATCGTCGCCATCTTCCTCGTCGTCGATCTCAATTACATCAGGCGCGAAAAACGACTGAGCATGTGCAGGCTAGAACCGAGATTAATCTTCTGTCAACATCGTCACAATCGAGTCAGCGCACGGGGAAGGAAACTTACCCTGTCAAAAGTGAAGCTCGGCGTACTGCGCACGGGGGCAGGTGAATTGAAAACCGGCGCCATAGTCTATGATCTGCATGCAGTAAATGTTGAGACAAAGCCTTGATAACTCGATGAGAGCTATCTAGGGAGAAACTATTTTGTGATGGAGATTGAGTAGGGAAAGAAAAGGAAAGATTGTTTGAAGCTGTGTTTTTCTTGGGCTGCAACTTCCAACTGCTGAGCTTGGAACTTTCGGCGCGACGAGACTATACCGTATTTGTAATAGCGTGGTCCTGGCGTGGCTCCCTTTAAATCTGATTTTTTTTTTCTCCCTCTCTTCTTCTTCTCTTCTTCTTTTTCTTCAACAAATGTCAAATAGGCAACCATTAGAGTCTCGGATCTTACGTTTCAGTGTTTGACAGGCCGCGCTCAAGGTTGTCTTATATCGGAATTTTCAATTTCTACAACTAGTCCGGCTCTCTGCGAATTTCGCTCGACATGGGGGTTTAGACTGCAAAGGAATTGGTACATATTGGGAAGAAGATAGAAGAGGATACGAATATCTTCTCAATAAATAGTGAAAATATATACACATGTTGAAGTCATTGAAGTCATTGAAGTCATCTTCAGAATCATCTCTCCTATACTAAGTCTGCTTCGCTCTCTGCCTCATTTTGACCTTCAGTAAGCTGGCTTTTGGACAGCTCAGAGTATTGGCGTCCTCGCCCCGTTCTTGATAGAAAGCGTTGCAGCATTCATATAAAGCGTCTATTTGAGCCTGGCATTTCTCTTCTTTGTAAGAGTTCTTGCTCAAACAGGCTGATCCAGCCACAATGTTTGATCAGCTCTCGCTCATGTTGACTCCTCAATTGAGACTCACCTTGGATTGCACACTACCAATGGTGGTACCGGTTTAGCGACATGTATAATCATAGTTCGAAAATTCAGCGGCATCAAGGTAATAACTTACTGCACGAGGGTGGCATGGAGGGTCATACGCAAGGTCGTCTCTTAGATTGCCCTGTAATTGTAAGCTTCGTTTGGAGTGTGCCAGAGGACGTGCGTACCATGTCAAACTCAGCTTCAGAATGAGCAGAAATGAATATAGGATCCGACAGCCAAATATTTTCAGAAGAGAGGAAGATACTTCGGTGTCAATAGTCTCTACTCAAAGAGCGTATATTTAACAAGTAGGAAGAATATTCCTGTTGTCCTGGATATGACGTGGGCAGCCTCAGGCTTCCAAGTTACCCTAGCAATGCGAATGCGCCGGAAGCTCTTTTTTCCGGCATGGTGGGGCTCCATAGTGATTGGGCAGTGGCGGCGAACGCTCTCTCATCTTGCGATCACTTTCATCTTCTAATTCTTCTCTCATCTTCCTCTTCTTCTTTCTTCTTCTTGCAGACTGCTACTATTCTCTGTCTACATTCTTCTTGCATCGCCTTGGGTACATCTACTGCTCTGGTTATTCTGTCGACCCAAAATCTCTTGCATTTCGTACATTACCGCACTCATCTGTACACGCGCATCGTGTGGTCTTCTCTCTGACATTGCCCACTGGACTGCTTTTCCCAATAGTTCTCTCAGCCAGTACAGCACCGTGAGTTTTTCCTATCTAGATTCCATCCTGTATTTCTTCCTCTTGAATTCGCGCTGAAACTGGACTCAACTGAACTGAACTGAACTGACATCGTGTCTTCCCAGCTGAGATTCAATACACTTTTCCCACCAGTCTCTTACATCAATACCAAATAGTCTACAACAAAATGGCCGACAACGAAGGCGGTGCAGCACCCCCCGTGGAGCATCTCAATATCAAAGTTACGGACAATCACAACGAAGTCTTCTTCAAGATCAAGCGCACCACACAGCTCAAGAAATTGATGGATGCATTCTGCGAACGCCAGGGCAAACAAGCATCGACTGTGCGTTTTCTGTTTGACGGCACACGCGTACGCCCGGAAGATTCTCCAGATACTGTAGGTCCCCTCTCGATCTTTCTGGAAGATGCGATGCGAGTCCTGTGTGATACACATGTCGCTAACGAAAGCTGCCGTATAGTTGGACATGCAAGATGGTGATACACTCGAAGTTCACCAAGAACAGATTGGAGGATAGGTCTGCTCTGCCATTGCCTGTTTCTTTTCTCTCTTTTTAAAATCTTGGCTCGGTCGGTCGTGTACGCATTTAAGGAACGTGAGAGTCTTCATATTAGCTCACTTTGCAAATCAAACTACATCAGCGCTGGACATCGATTCAACACATGAAAAAGCCATTAGCAGCGATTGTCTGGGTGGTGATGTGGTTACATACTGGCACAGTGAAATCGTAAAACTTGCTGTCAACATGTATCCAACGACCTGGCGATACACACAGCACTCACGTCTCGAGGAAGAAATCGGTTTACAGACCTAGCATCCAATACAAAACGTCCCGACCACAAATTTGTTCTTGGACATGTTCTAATTTGATCAATGTTGATTCTTGTATGATACATGTAAAATAAGTAGGCTCAAGCTGTCAGAGCTAAAGATTCGGTCCCTCAAGCTATATCAACTATCCCAAACAGCAGCCTTTGCACGCTCCTCGTCTTGTTTGAGTCTTGCAGCCTCTTCCTTTTCCTTGTTTCGTCGCTTAATCTCTTTCTCCTTTATGGCTCTATCGTACGCGCGCTGTTCCTCTGTGCGTTTCGGGGCACGAATCCCTAACGCACCGGCAATCATGCGACTAGCTACAGCAGTCTGTTTCTCGGGTCTTGCGCGGGGTTGTTGCTCTTGATCTCTCGTCGTAAACGGCGAGGAAGACGCCGTCGCTGATTTCGTCGGGGATACATCACCCCATTTTAGACGACCGTCAGAGTCGTCTTGATCATCACCATCAAAATTCGTGCTTGGAGTGGGTGGAGGAGCCAGCGGGCCTTCCTTCGCGACCAGCGAATTCTTCACGTCTGCCGCATTGAGCACCAGTCCATTACCACCACCACTAACCCTTTCGTCTGTCTCGGTAGCAGTGGATGATGATCCATCGGAAACCTCATCTTCCCATGAATCAGCTACTGGTGCTGTCTTCTTGTTCTTGTTTTTCTTGGTGGGTTTCTTCTCGCTCGATTTGCCAGTTGAGGCACCTGTCAGGCTGAGTCGCGCGATATCTCGCTCGGGTCTCTTGTTCTTGATGCTCAAATCTTCAAGTGACTTTTCAAGACTAGCTGTGTGCTCGTTTTTAGCCGGACTCCATTTACATGGATGAATGCATGGTCCGTTAGCTTCTCATTTATGAATTTTTTGAATTTTTTGATGCTTTTATCTCTCTTTCAATGTATCGAGCTTCAGGACAGACGCCACTACGCACCTTTGGATTCTGGAGGCAAATTACCCGCCATGTTAGATTGATGCAGGTGACCGGTTGAGTGAGGAGCGAGCGAGCGAGAGAGAAAGAATTCAAAGTCAGAGGCAGATTAAACTGTGGAAGCTATTATCGATCGCCTCGCCCAGATGAACGTGGGAGAGTAAGAAGAGGAAGCATATCGAAGAAAGAAATGACCCGGAAAGCAGATGCGTCATTAACATTGGTTCGAACGACGGACAAAAAGCCGCGGCAATCCCAACCCACAAAACCAAAGATACCAGATACAAGCCAATTACCGATTTTATTTCCAGAATTTCCGGGGTCGGTATTTTGTATTGGCTGGGGCTGGTTATTTACAGTAACCCTTACATACAATACGTACAAATACACCTTTAGATACAAACCGGCGATCTTTTTCTCCGGCATTTGATTTCTTCCGCATCTATTCCCAAGTTGGACAAAGACAGAGACAGAGAATAATGGCTGTGTGGAGAGAATGATGAAACGCATTGTTGCATGAAATTACCTGAAAAATTACATGCAATTTGAATATTCTCATATGGACATGCCGTGTGAAGCCCGAACTTGGTCGCATTTTTGGTAAACATTGAACCTGGAGTCGCAGGAAAGTCAGTTCTTATAAGCTATTTCAAGGTTTCATGCTCGAACGGCCTGGTGGAACCAACTTAAAGTCATGCATCGTTCGCTCAGCATGCGAGGTAGGAACATCTGTCCGTCGTCAGCACGATGACAGAAGCCAGTACCACAACAGTCCGAAATCAACGTACCTGAACCCGGAGGCTCTGCATATTGTTTCAATTCCTCCTCAACAGACTGTTCCCGCCCAACTCTGGCTTTGGAAAGCACTTGCACTCTGGACGCTCGCTTCACGCGGACTTTTTCGAACAAGGCAAGTCTTTGGGGAATGTCTGCTGGGCTATGCACGCCCCGCATCATGTATCCCAAAGCACCTCCGTCTTCTATAGCTTGATTCGAGCCCTGTCCACCGAACGGTAGCATCTGGATATAGAATCATAACCCGCCGATCAGTCAGCTAGGTTGACAGCATCAGCAAGGCTTTGGTGCGGGAAAAGCATACGGCATGAGCAGCGTCGCCAATGAGGAGAACTTTCCCGTACGTCCAGCGCGGTAGTGGATCATGGCTTGAAAGTTCCCAGTACGTTACTTCCAGAGCAATTCTGGACAAGGCACATCATTTCAGGATTGTTTCCTTGAGTAATCCCCCAAAGTTATAGGAGCAGATGCAGGAGCTTACTTGATCAAGTCCAGCAGGGCGGGATGGAAGTGTCCAAACTCGCAAAGCATAGCTTGTTTGGTAGCTTTTCCTCTTGCGCCAGAAGCGGCAGGCCAGTTAGGTATGATTCTTGCAATGAATTGGACGGGATGGGAAGAACCTTCGTACCTTCGCCGTCGGTTCCGCGATGGTTCATGTCTAGTATCGGATGGATGCCTACGATATTCTGAATCTCGCCTCTAGAACGAATCAGTATAATCAAAAGAGAACATTCTATTCTTTTATAAAGCTCGAAGGGAGATGGATCATACCCTTGACATTCGTACCACACCATATGTCTCTCGTTCACCTGGTCTCGCGTGTCCGCAAAAATGGTCGAACTCGTTGCAGATTTCCAGTGCCGGAGACTGTTGACGCTTTCCTGCTCTACTAGTTTCGTCGTGGGTATCAAGAGCCGAAAAGCACCGAATCCCGTCTTCTTGGCGATTGAGTCCTTGTTACCGAGAACGATACTTCTGACGATGGAATGGACTCCGTCTGCCGCCACAATAAGATCGGCGCAGTGCTTCGTTCCGTCGTCTAGTTCAATCGTGCCTTCTTCCGGATTGACGTCGACCACTTTCGATCGCAGACGCAGTTCGCAAGCAGGCTTGTCTTTGGCTTGCAGACCAATCAAGCGCAGAAGCTCATTGTGCAAGTCGACACGATGAACTGCAAAGAGAGGCGAACCGTATTTCTGCTCGGCATCCCGATGGTCAATACGACCCAGGCGAGCCAACGTGATGCCGTCCACGGTCTCCCAGGCTGTCAATTGATGCGCCCGAGCCTTTTCAACCGAAAACCCTATCCTGGAGAGAACATGCATAGCGTTCGGACTTAATGCTGCTGCGGCGCCGACTTCAGCAGCAAATTTCGATTTTTCGAAAATCTGCTCTCATTCATTCGCATTAACGTTGTACAGTATATTGTATCGCTTGTGGTTTTATCTGGTGAGATGCCGACTACCTATGTCAGCACTTACTCGTACAGAGTGGCCTGCTTCCCTCAAGGCAACCGCGGCAGTCAGTCCTGCAATACCGGCACCGACAACAATGATGTTGAGAGACATTTTTGTATATTGATTATCTTGACCTGAGATGTTTTGAGCGAGCTGAAGTGGAATACTGCGAAATCTAGGCAGGAAGACTATATCAACCAGTTCTCTCTGAGCAGGGTGTATTTGCTTCTAGGTGCATGATGACCTGTAAGTATTCACTAGTTACCAGTTAAGATGCACGCTGAGATAATGCATCGGGCGCCTGCATCAAATAGTGTTTCTCTCGTCTAGGTACATCACCCATCCTCCAGTCAGCGCCAGGGTTAGGGTTTCGTTTGTTGAGTATTTGATATTTTGCTCTTGACCACACAACAATCATACAACGCGTGCAACGAGACACCCAAAAAACATCAAAACTTGCTCCACATTATTTCGGAAAAAAGAAACATGGAAAAAAAACTACATAAAAATCTGAATATAGACAGGGCATCAAAACCAAGAAACCCCCTCCTGGCTGCAGCAACAGGAGAGGGTTTTGTTGGCCAGGAGGGACGCGGCCGAATCGAACCGCAGACCAGTCGGGTGAAACGGCTGCAGCCGTTCCCCCAGATCTACGGTTTAGGGCCTAGCGGTATCCGCGGATTACCGCTAGGCCATCCGCCCGCATCCCTCCTGTGTTGCCAGACTCTCTGTGCCAGCGGCTTATATACCACATTTTTTTCTCTCTCATTCTCTAGTCGTATTTATTCTATAGGACAGTTCATTCGACAGCCAGGATACTTCTGAGGAACCATTGACTATCCATTCCATTGGCTTCAATTTGACGGAGGTCATTAATCTCAATCAATGCATTAATGAACTGGTTACTGTATTGTAAGCTTGCTAACTTACTAGCTGGCTAACTAAAGCTGACCCGCCGAGTAGCCGAAATCGGCTGTATAACGATCGACACGGTTTCTTCTGGATTGCTTTATGACAGCTATCTACTATTAAATATATTTATTAGGAAACTCTCGTGAGCTCGATAATTCCTCGATAATCACAGCCTCGTAGACTCTGCGAGTCGAATTTCTTCATGCAAAAGTGCTGTTAGATAAGAGCTTACATCAGCTCAAACATGAAGCCTAAGATGGTCCCGCGGCTTGCTCTTGCATCTCGGCTCTCGATAACCACGCGCGTCGCTACGTTTTCGACGTCGGCAAGAAGACTTGACTACGCGGATACGTTGTCGAATCTTAGAATCGGTGCTCATACCAAGGTCCTATTCCAAGGATTTACCGGTACTCCCTTCTTCCCGTGCTTGTTGTTTTGATCAGAGCCGTGAATTAACATGTGTATTCCAGGTCGCCAGGTGAGATTGACTCTCTCCTTTTGAAGTCTGCAGCTGACTTGAGCTTCATAAGGCAACGGCAAACGTCAAGGAATCACTAGCATGGGGCACTAGAATTGTGGGCGGCGTCAAGCCTGGTGTAGACGGCGAGCACTTGGGCTTACCGATTTTTCCCTCAGTGAGGACGGTGAGTTGCATTGTGATCGTCAAACAATACAAGACAGTCGAAAGTCGAAAGAAATTGACAGTTATTCAAAGGCCAAGGAAAAAGCCAATCCAGATGCTTCTGCCATTTACGTCCCCGGAAACCAAACTGCGCAGGCAATCGAAGAAGCGATCGAAGCTGAGATTCCTCTAGTCGTCGCAGTAGCAGAACACGTTCCAGTCCACGATATGCTGCGAGTATGTTTCATTGCCTCCTTTTTTTGAGTACGATTCAAATTGGATTGCTGACTCCCGAATTAGGTCCACTCGATCCTACAAACGCAGTCAAAAACAAGATTGGTAGGAGCAAATTGCCCCGGTATCATCTCTGCCGTCGGGAAGTGCCGTATCGGATTTCAGCCTCTGCCTTGTTTCTCTCCCGGCAGAATAGGCGTTGTGGCCAAATCCGGAACCTTGAGTTACGAGGCAGTGGCGTCCTTGACTCGAGCTGGTCTGGGTCAGAGTCTGTGTATCAGTATGGGAGGCGACGTTCTCGCAGGCACTAATTTTGTCGACGCTCTTAAGCTCTTTGAGAACGATCCGGATACAGATGGGATTGTCCTTATTGGAGAAATTGGCGGAACGGCAGAGATGGATGCGGCGGAGTGGATTGTGCAATACCATAGGAGAACAACTAATCCGAAGTATACAGTCCTCTGCACCTTCAAGTCTGTTGTTACTATAAATGGCTAACTTATTCAGACCGATAATGGCGTTGGTCGGAGGATTAGAAGCTCCTCCAGGCCGAGTAATGGGTCACGCAGGTGCATGGGTAGCCCCTGGCGAGCCCGATGCAAAGGCAAAATATCAAGCGCTACAGGCGGCTGGCGCGGTCCTTGTAAGTCATCCGGAACAATTTGGGCCGGGCATGAAGAGAATAATTGCGGGGGCTGCACAGTCTTCACATTCTGTTGTAAGTGGGCGAATAGCGTCTCACAGAAATGAATTCAGCCGTCGCTGAACAAGACATAGAAACCGTCTGCCGCCACCCAGCAGAGAAGAGAGTACCATACTACGAAGAGGGCTAGAAACTGTCTTCAGTCCACTCAGCGGCGCTCTCTTCACACCAAAAAACAACAGGCATTCGACATGCTTGGACGTTCAGGCATCGAAACGCAGGCGCAGTCAAAAGCCACTCACCAATTCCATCTATCAATTGCCATTGATCGCACATCACTTTCACCTTGCGTTGTGGTGTCGTCTGCTACAAAAGATCCCAAGTCCTCGTTACGAATACCTTTCAAATACACTGGGCCTGAGTCAGAAATCTCCCTACCATCTCGGATTGTCTCGTTTTTTGGACTGGAGTCGGAATATCAAAAGGGCATAAGCGATTACATTTCGTCACTATACCGAATATTCAAGGACAACGAGGCTTTCTTACTGGAGACAAAGGTGTCTCTCTCTTCTCGGAGAACCGTAGTTGTTCACGATGCGAGTTTCGGATTCGACGATGCAGCCTACAAAAGCTCGGGACGCCATGAGAATCTACACAGACTTCGAGACATTGCTGCAGAAGTTCCAGAGGAAGTTCGTGCCGAGAAAAGCGGTATAGTCTATGTAAAGTCCGTGAACCTTCCATCCGCGTCCAAAGAATCCACGACTGACTTTACGCTTCGAAATCAACAGGCTCGATGGCGAAGGAAATATCGGTACACTAGGTAAGCTCTTCTACCTTGACCATTTCCCGTCATTTTTAGATTACTGACCGAGGAGTTTCCTTAGTCAATGGAGCCGGTCTTGCGATGAATACGGTAGACGCCTTGATTCTGAAAGGGGGCAAACCGGCTAATTTTCTCGACACCGGTGGTAAAGCAACGGCAGCAACGGTGAAGGAATGCTTCAGTATTCTATGCGCAGATCCCCGCGTGAAGACCATCTTTGTCAATATATTCGGCGGGCTCACAAGATGCGACATGATTGCCGAGGGGATTATGGAGGCTTTCAAAGAACTGGACTTGAAAGTGCCGGTCGTGGTTCGATTACGAGGAACCAACGAAGAGCTGGGACAGAATCTAGTACGTTTCTCTCCATTGTCTTGCTGTTTATGATATGCTGCTACTACTGTTTGATATTGGTAGCACAACGGCACGTTTTACCCATGGCTGACCACATATATCGCTACGAGTCTAGATTGCAAAAAGCGGTCTACCCTTGCATGCCTTTGACAGCTTTGAAGAAGCTGCCGAGAAGGTTATCAGCTTTGCTAGAGCGTCTGGTAAATAGTAACTTATAGATTCAATCGTACCTTTAGAATTGAGCGATTACTGGTACCTAGGTATTGTAGGGGGCCAAGTTGCCGAGGTAAGTTAAGTTGTGTCGGCATTCAAAGCGATCTGCGGAATTTGTCCGTTGAGAGAGAGGATATAGTTTCAGGGACAGTTTTTCTAGATTTTGAATATATTTTTGAAGGACGCATTTTTACTGTACTTTAAATCACATATCAACCTTGGAAGCAGCTTGAAACCGTACAGCGCAGAACTTCCAAGGTTCGCAAAGAAGAAAACCAGACTGACTATCCCCGAATCGTCTGAGATTCCGAGGGCCGACACCTCGTACCTTTTTTGGTACCTCGAATACTTAGGACGACTTCCCATCCTCAACTCACAACCTACAACATACAATTTCCCGGCGACAAAGCATTCAGCAACCATCAATTCGGCTTCACTTCTGGCTGTGATGTCTTAATCGTGCCGTCTTCATTATTCAGCAGCCACAGTCCATATTATACAGCGTACAATTTTTTCCGTACGGCCGTTAGTCAACCGCCCCACTGCGGTCATTCTCCCAGATGATTCTGTCTCCATTTCCCACCAGATCTGCTGGGCGGATCGTGTCTTTAAAAGCGCCTCTTCCTTCTTCTTTCACCTGGAATCAGCCTGTACAATATCATAATAAATGCTTGAGAATCAACCGGCTTTACAGCACAGGTAAGGCTCGTCGTGTTGTGCGAGGAGAGAAAACAAGATCTCCGCGGTGTTGCGCGCAGTATGACTACGATGCTGACATATTACTTTGCGGTCAATTATCAGGCCCAACCCAATTCTCTCGCGTTGAAATTCACAAACCGCCTCGGTCTCGTTTCCGTCGTTTCGTTGGATTCGTAGTATTCGCAGGGTTTACCTACTGGATAGGCACCTCAATTGAGCCTTTCCGAACCACCTGGAGAATCATGACGACTGCTCCGATCACCAACGAAGAATCATTGAGCTTATTCCAACCCTCGGATGAGCTTTCGCAATCGATAGAATCTCATATTCAGACACATCCGCTGGCTCTGAAATACCGCGATGATCCTACATTCACCGAAGCCCGGCCGCACATGAAGATGCCGCAGGAGATGCGCGCTCGACATCTGATTACGGGGTCGCTCCTCGGGCCGAAACGAGTCGTCGTTCCTCCCCTGGTGTTCCAGGAGAAGTCTGGCAAGGAATTAATTGCGATTATGTACCTCGGTCAAGAAGTGTGTGGACACCCCGGAATCGTCCACGGCGGCCTGTTGGCGACCTTATTAGACGAGAGCCTTGCGCGTTGTTGCTTCCCCGTGCTACCGAATCATATTGGAGTCACGGCAAATTTGACTCTGGATTATAAGAAGCCCGTCTTGGCTGACAAGTTTATTGTCTTGAGGGCAACCACGGTCAAGAGCGAAGGTCGCAAGGCTTGGGTCGAGGGACGCATTGAATCGTTACCAGAAGGTGATGAGGAGCCCGTGACCCTCGTTGAAGCCAAGGGATTGTTTATCGAGCCCAAATATGCCGCTGTAAGTTCTTAGATCCGTTGCAGTGCTATGAATAATATGCTGACAATATTATAGAAATTGCCCGATCTGTATAAAGCAGCGACGTAGATGTCAGGATTTTTCGCATGGCGTTTCGAGGTTCAGAATAGAATTGTGAACTTCAGTTCAAAGGTTACACATATATAATTCCGACTGCATAGTTATTATAGTTATTTGAATAGAATTCTTGTTTTGTATAAGCCATACAAACTGAGCGTCACAAGACAGAGTTGAGTGCAAAAAACAAAAGAATTCCATGTTTACAGTATTGTTGATGTATATATACTGGTAACTATTCTGAGTACTCTTTAGGGTAACGGAGTGGAGACCGCGTGATGACGGATCCCGCCAAAGACTTCCTTTAACCATCCTAAGCTTCGTTGACCAAGCTCGGCCAGCAACTACCTACACATCCAACCTCTATAACGCGACGAAGTTCTGCGATTCCTCACCTTTTTGCCCGCTTTTTCAAGAGCGCGGTCGCGGTCGCAGTAAACTATCCCGGCCAACTACCGCGTCGCCATGTCGAAGCACACCTTGTATCAACTTCTCTCTCTCCCCACCTCCATTGTACCCTCGCACCACCACGACGATGCTCTTGAAGCCATATCCTCGACGATCGGTGTCGATGGATCCGTCTCGTCGTTCCCAATTCCCGAATTCAAGATCGGCACCCTAGATGCCCTGGTGCAACAGGCAGAAGAATTGGCCAAGCTGGAAGGCATCTGCCAAGCTGTTGTGGGAAAGGTCAGCGAAGCGCTCAAGGGAGTTCTCGGCGACGACGAAGAGCAGATTCAAAGAATGAAAACGGTCAACGACAGTATGTTTCTATGTTCCCGTGCGTGGCTGGCGTTGTCGAAGGGAGTAGCTTGCTGATATGAATTTTGTTATCGCAGAGCCGGTCGACCAATACCTGCGGACTTTTCAGTGGAATAAAGTCAAGTATCGAGCCGATAGATCCATTGCGGAATTGATCGATCTTTTGAAAAAGGTGAAATTTACCCCGAATTGGTCGAAAACTAGACTGCGACATGGAAAGACATCCACCGCTAACATAAAGTAGGAAGCTGCGAGCATTGATAGCGATATCCGAAGCAAATATTCTCAGTATAACCAGGTCAAGAATACTCTGGCTACATTACAACGCAAGCAGACGTACGTAAAATCATTATCTACTCTATGCTTCGTCCGGACACTAAACTTTGCGCCTTACATTTTAGCGGAAATCTGTCGTCTCGGTCGCTGGTTTCAATTGTCGATCCGCAAAAACTCGTTCAGGACTCGGAGTATCTGGAAACACATTTGATTGCCGTGCCTGCTCAACAGATCAAAGATTTTCTGAAGACATACGAAACAATATCTCCGATGGTGGTGCCGCGCTCTGCCAATCTGATCGCCGAAGACGACGAGTTTACTCTGTATGCCGTCACGACCTTCAAGAAACACAGCCCAGAGTTCACCCATAAAGCTAGAGAGAATAAGTGGATCCCGCGGGACTTCAAATACACTGAAGGAGGTCGCGAGGAAGAAGCAAAGGAGGTTGAGCGAGTAGGTGGTGACGAGCGGAAACTCTGGGGCGAGACAATTCGACTAGGTCGAACCAGTTGGAGTGAAGCTGTCATGGTATGGATCCACGTTCTGGTGCTTCGGGTCTTTGTCGAAACGGTGCTTCGTTATGGATTACCGCTGGATTTCGTCTCGTCTATTGTCCGGGTATGTCTTTTCTCCCCCCCCCCCTATTCTTTTCTTTTCATCCCAACAACAAGTTCCCATCCCGACGAGAATTCTCCAATCTAACAATCCGATGTAGACCACCTCGAAAGGCGCTGAACGATCGAAGAAGAATCTCGACAACAAATACAATTATCTCGCTGGCAATGCCTTTGGTCGTGACAAGAAAGGACGTGTTAAAAAGGACGATCCTAACGAAATGCAAGTCGTTGCCGAGGGCGGCGGAGCTGAATATACAGCGTACGTGTACTATGAATTTCAGTTCGAATAATCGCTACACACCAATGTCTGTATATGAATCCGAGAGCTTGGTCTTTCCTTGTTAAGTAGAAGGGATGTATATTTCCACGGACCAGAATGAAATGTACTATTCCAAATCATTATCAAAGAAGAGAAAAATGTACAAAAAAAGAGAAAGAAAGAATCGAACAGTCATCAAATCAGTTAGCTTTTTTGGGTGGTAGATAACCCTTGGAATCCAGGTACGAGATAATCTGAGCTACGGCCTCCTGGACCGTGACTTCGTTATTCTTGATATGCACCTCGGGATTTATAGGAGCTTCGTAAGGAGCACTGATGCCAGTAAATTCCTTGATCACGCCTTCTCTCGCCTTCTTGTATAGACCCTTGGGATCTCTTTGCTCGGCCACCTCCACGGGGACATCGACGTAGACCTCCACAAAGGGCAGACCGGTCTGCTCACCTGGTGTGGGCACCTCGTGCAATTGCCGAGCAGTATCGCGATCTGCTCGGTACGGAGAAATAAACGAAGTGATAGCGACCGAGGCACTATCAGCGAACAGCTTTGCGACTTCGGCGATTCGGCGAATGTTCTCGTTACGATCTTTCTCGCTGAATCCCAGATCCTTGTTGAGACCGAATCGCACGTTGTCGCCATCTAGTCGGTATGCGTGTACGCCACGGCTGCTGAGCAGCTGGTGCTCGAGCTCGACAGCGATAGTGGACTTGCCGGACGCTGAAAGTCCTGTGAGCCAGATTGTGAGGCCTTGTTGATTGCGCAGAGCCGAGCGTTCGGCGCGAGTAAGCGCTGCGGCGTGGTATGTGATGTTTCTATTTGAATTAGTCATGTCTTTCTCGATCTAGAGTCTACAATCAAGAAAGTGTTCTCTTTTTGGCGCAGTTTCTGGATTGCCGCTCCATTGAAAGACCGCGGGGAACAACGAGGGGCAAGAGACATACGTTGCCATTTTGGAAATGCTGAGCAATGCAATTGACGGGTATATTTGACTTTCCAAGAGCAGAAAGAATTCTAGCACGATTCTATTCCACAATGGGTTTAAACAATAATCTGAAAAGAAATGTTGATTGTCAAGAATTGAATCTGTCGAAGAGGTCGAAAAGTTCAAAAAATTATGACATCGGAGTAATAATCAGCCCTAGTCTGAAAAAGGAAAAGCGCAGGAACAGCGATGGCGTGATTCAATTCTGAACATTTAGCCCTGATTTCCTATTCAGGAAATTTTTGTTTCTTCACTCTGTACAGTCTATAGTTCTAGTTTCTCTTCAGTCAGATTGTTTAGAGTCCATAGCTTTGGTTTGGTATGACTATTACCTGAGTTGTAGGATCTGAAAGCCTGCAGAAGTCACAGATCGTAGTCTCACAGGAGCAATACTGTCCTTAGTTGAGGTTTGGGAGATCAAAGAAAGATCTTACTTAGCAAACAATTCAATTGACATCTTTTTGTCTTGGAAGCAAGCACCTGGAAGCAGGCAATACTTGTTCCAGTATCATCTTTGTTATTTGTCTCTGGATCATCACAACAATCTAGATAGTAACAATGAAATAATGGCTGATGAGTCCTGACAGCAGTCTACTACAGATAGTCAATCAGATATTATTGATTATTTTCATGTCTGGTAACTCCCATAGCTTTTCTTGTTTTTACTCACATAATTGCTACATCTATCTCTGTGAAGAGTAAAATAACCGCTCAGTGCCGACAAGTGGCAGGCATGTCGTCAAAATCCCAGCACAGCCCAGCTGTGAACATGCTTACATCGTCAAAATCAACTGGTTAACCCATGAATTAAGCCAGCACATTATAATTCTGCAGGAACAATATGTCATTTAATTGATTGTTATTGAGACCTTTCAAAGCCACAGTGGTCATTTCCATGCAAAACCCATTCACAGTCATAGATCTTTCCGGGGGTTTTCAGCCATCCTTCCCTTGCAAAGATCTACACCTTGGCCTACTTCAACAAGATATTTCCTCTCTCAATCATCATCATCCTTCTTCATCTTTCATTCTCTCAAACTCTCATTATCTGGGATCTTCGGTACAGCTGGTAGGTTCAACAGCCAGAGCGATATCTGCATCGAGTGCTGACATCAGTCAGTCATTAGACTTTACACAACGAGACTCAACTTTGGCAATCAACTACAAGACTCGACTCTTAAAGCCTCTTCTGCAGTCAAATATTGCATTCGTCTCCAAGATATCATCATCTTACCGAATATCAACTTCCCACACAAACGTACATCAACATCATGATGTTCCTTGACTTGTTTCGTCGAGCCTTCACTCGTGGCGGTAAGTCACGAAAGCGGCAATCTATCATACCAATAGAACGATCTAACAACAGAGACAGGATCAAGGAAGACAGGCCCTTACTTCGGCTGGGAACTGCAAATGACTCTAGGCCTGAAACTACAGCTTCAGAAGCCCGACCACGAAGAGAAATCTGACGCGATAAAGAACGTGAACGGCAGCTCCATTTTGACGAAACTACTTCAGTCAAAGGCATTTGGTCAAGAAACCCAGGCTACGAGTGCTTTTAAAACAGATACCACCGCCAACAACAAGAAAATCGTTGATGATAGTGCCACTGATGCGAGCCCGAGCGATACTTCCGACGACGATAACCTCGACGATGAAACTGAAGACGACTCGGGATCGGAACTTGTCGACGAGTTCAATGAACATATCGCCAAACCGATCAACTTTGGCCCAGAGTCTGAAGATCCAATTCCTCCCGAATACAAGACGACCCATGAATATCTCAAATATGCTGCAACACGGATGCACGCTCACGAGATTGTGGAATTGATCGATCCGAGATCCCAGATATATCTTGGATCATGCAAGAATTTGCCTATGCCTCTCACTGAGGACATCTTGAAGCTATACACCCAGCAGCAAAAAAAGGATACTCCGCTTCCACAGGGACCATACCTCTTTCTGGAAGATGCCAATCATCCTGCTCCTGACTACATGACTCATGACGATGGTCGTCTTCAACTGATACACTGCCGAGATGGCTGCGTCGATTGTGAGGTCTACGTCACACTTGTTTCTAAATCTCGCGAGCTGGTACATCTCTGGTTCGAAAAATACTTTCCCCTTGAGCTGGCTATCGATATTAGAAACGATAACCCATCTCACACCAAACTGGTCTACCCTCAGATCCTAGATGGCCCTGAAACGGGCAATCAGACTCTAGAAGAGGACGCTGCCGACTATCTGCTCGGTGCGACTGAAGCCTCCGAATTCACCATATTGAAGAGTCTTCGAAAGCCGGATCGCTCGAATTTCCCCTTTAAAGGAAATAATTACCGCAACATGACAATCAACATGATGCGTGGAGGGTTTGTTCTCCCCGAGGTGCTCAATTACTATCGAGGCATGGACTACGATGCTATTCTTGCCGAGTACGAGCCTCATTTCCTGCCGAGAATGGGCGTGACGAACCGGAAAGCAACGGAAGATTTTGTATACCCTGGTTATGAGGGTGGAAAGACGCCAATCTGGGAGGCTCGAGGGGCCACGTTTGCTGTACAGGGAGAAGCTGAGCTTTTCTGGGCGTATACCTGCCGGGAGTACGACCGACAGTGGAGAATGTATCGTGCACAGGATAAAGCTCGTAAAATTTACATAGCACAGATTATGGAGGATGCTAAGGCTGAATGGGCTGTCAAGGGCTACCAGCTGGTAGATGGTTGGTGGACACCTGCGATCTGAATTGGCGAAGCCTTTCATGCGGTTTTCTTTAGGAGTCACCTTGGGGTGATATGGATCGGGGGCGGGTACCGGTCTGTTTTTGCTGATGAGAGGTTTCTTGGGTTTTGTATCTGAAGTTCTCTAGAATAGCATATTCTGCGAAATAAGTCGACTTCAAGCATTCAATTCTTTATACTAGAATGGATAAACTTCTTACTAGTACTCTTGTCGATACCGATAAGGGAGAATCCAAGGTAAATACAGAGGTACGATACTTAGAAGGGCATCGTGTATATCTTCCTCAGGAGCTCGATATTCTCCAAAGCTCAAAGAACAAGCTATGTACTAAGCAAGTATAGAGACAGGCTCTACTGTCACCATTGAGATAGACGAGATACTCTGTATTCGAATCTGTTCTGTTATTACAGATCGAAGTAGATGAATATGGTTGGTGAATACCTTTTCTGACAGAATATCATCCTGCTTGCTTACCATTTATGGATAATGTGTGATAGTCCGAGTTTCAAAGTCGAAGATAGGGTAGTTTGCATATTAGGAAGCTCGGCAAACTCCAAGCAGACCACGAAAAGTGTATCTAAGAAGTCCAGCTCCACAAAGACCTCGGGACTGTTCCTGATCCCAGCGATTGTCAAGACAATACCGTTCGCCGCATTCGTCCGTGGAGACTACATCTTAACCGGTCCCAATACACCTCACTGTGAATAATACGCAAAATAAAACCGCCATGACCCAAAAGGGTAGGGTTACATTCCTCGTTTATAAACGGGCATCTTGGGAAAATCCGATGGCGCCCGGAGCTCGTATCGTGGATTAAGTTGGAATGTTACATCCCTTGCGTCCGGGATGATCTACAGTACTTCAAGAGTTCAGCCACGTCGGCTCGGATTTGGTCAAGGAGGCTGAAAGATTGTATCTCGCTGCGAATACCCCTTGATAATCTTGCACCATTAGCTATGGATTTACCTGGTCTTGGAGTCAATGAATATACACCTTAGAAACCAGCAAGATAAGACTAGCATCTCTAAGTTGTCTGATCATGCTGTATTGTTGGATATGCCCAGGGGTCATTGATTCATAATCATGTACATGAAAAGCGTCGTTTATTTTCGTCTCCTATCTAATCCAGAATCGGTAGGTATGGTTGAATCTAGAAAATACTTCTGGATGCTACTTCTCCCTTACTTCAGTCGTATCTGGACATGAATTGACGATAAGCGATCTGACCGCGTGGCTGCCATTCATTATTCAATTATTCAGGTATATTATTGATATTCTCAGCCCGCCGCATTGATCTTTCGAGAGTCTGAACGTACCTCGGTGGCTATCTTTGGGCAAGACCCTCGCTTCCTGTCGCAGCAGCTTCTTCCTTACTCTCTCACATGTAGAAATAGCTCGTATGTTTCATAGACTCCATTTTTCATCCAGACGGAGAGTAATAACTTTACTTACCTAAGTACCATATATTCTATTCTCGATTGTAGCGTGAAAGTTCAACGCAGAGGATATACTAGAATACATTGACTAGAAACAGAGTGTGTACGTAAATACCGTATGGTGTATTGGTGTATTACCAATACGTCCGAGACACGCACGCTAAACGTCGATCATCATAAAATCTCGGACGGAAAACGCCGTCGACGCCATTCCCGTTGGCGCTTGGCCCCGTTAGTCTGGTCTCCTTACGTCATAAAGCCTGAAAATAGGTACTATGTACACACGAACTACTCGTGTTGCGTCTAGAGAAAACGAGGTATTAATAATTGGCTATCGTGCTGAGAAAATACTATGTTAGTAGTCCGTACTCCGTAAGACTAAGTAGAAGTACTGATAGTATGGTGGGCTGATAGCCATTCCAGAAGGAAGTGGGACTGATGGCTGCTTCACTTTGGCGGTGGTTGGCGGTGACTGGGACGGTGAAAATATTCAACTAAATCTTTGAGATCATCACGTAAGTTAAGTGCTGGCTACCCTAACCCGAGAATTGTCAATTCCTTTGTGTCACCTTGAAAGTTGCCCGGAAGAAATTTGCCCATTACTCCGAGTGTTCGTGCTCGCGACGACAATGAAATCAACCCCCATATCCATGGAAATTATCAAACTGTTCGTCGATGATAATGAATAACATCAAAAATCCTTTCAGCTCGACCTGTCTGTCCCACGCGACGCATTTCAAGCGTCGTTGAACAAGGTTACATTTCCTGGTACTTTTGATGTTGGATCATTCCACCCGTCATGCTCCTTGTCCAACGATGCCGGGATATCCCCCCATCTCCCCGTATCGTGAGGGATTTTTTTTTATTCTTTTCGCTTCTTTTTGCTATCCATCCATGATAGAAGTTGGGTTGAACCCTGGTTGGTAGAGACTATTATGTTCTGCGAGAATTTTAAATGTCCTACAGGAAGTCATGGCCGACGGACAAAGGGAAAGTCAGATTCTCTGCGCGTGACGATGAAACTAGGGCCATGGTCACGATAAAATTGATAGACAAAGTGTATGACACTACGAGCTAGTAAGGAGTATGTCTAGACAATAATTTTTACCCCATGGGCCGGAAGTGTTCTGCGTGGCAGGTGATGATTTACCCCATGGGATCTCCAGGTTCGTTCCGTGGATTGTCAGATGGTTATTTCCAATTCGCAAGGATTGGGGTTGCACTAGCTGCGTATCCGTAGATGATTCCGCATCCTGCAAGCTCAACGAACAACCGCGGTGGCACAAAGAGTCGGTCAATACAGAGTAGTATTATGTAGAGACTAACGAGTGAAGCTGTACGGAGTACGAAGCGAGCCAACTACATGACTCGCGGCAGGGTCCATGACGTCGTCGGCAAACCGGAGCGACGTGCATAATCTTAGTAAGTTGTATTAATGAGCCAGATCCAGGCACTCCTTCGAAAGCTTCGGGAGGTTGGCGGCTGAACCCTATTGTCGTAGGCGGCACACAGTCCCACCACTCGTATCACAATACCAGCTCTATTCCATCAGCCGCACGAGACGAGACGAGACGAGCCGAATAACTCTAGAGACCCAAGCTGATTATCGAGAGAGTCAATGCTTTGCGTTTGTTTCACACAACACAAAATACAGTATTTGGGGATTAATGCTGGCCACTCAGCAAACATGGGCATGCCCTAATTAGTAAAAAAAAAAAAAAAGGAATTAGTAATACCGGTATTACCGGTACCCAAACCGGGCTGCCGAAAATGATTGTTGCGGTGCCGAGATTTTTACCACCTCGGAATGACCGCGAAAGGGATAGACAGGTAGACAACTTGCGGGCATTCTTGAACTACCAATCCGAATTGGCCGTGTCTGTCCTCCCCTCAAAATCCTTCTGATCCAAAACTTCTTCCTACTTTGGGGCCATGTTAGCCTGATCCTCTGCCAAGACAGGATCGAATAGGTACTTATTACAGAGTAGATGCTTCGGTCAATAACTCTTCTAGTGCGACACAGGCCGTGTTCGGACATTCCGGCCAGTCACACGAGCAACAAGCCCAACAAGCCCAGCAAGCCCCCAAGACGGGCAGATCTAGAGCCCCCAGGGTCGCGCCTAAGTTACAGTAAAGCTAAATTACTGTATCTAAGCTTCTGGCTTACTCCCTAGTTAAGTTTGGAGGGTGATAAATATGTTTACAAAAATCATTCCATAAAGCCGCCGCCAACAAAAAGAACAATTTTTTGTGTACGGACTATTTCTAAAAAATCAGATGGTGCCCCGTACTTCCACCTGCGTAAGAGGGCTGAAAATGATTTATTTTTTATTTTTATTCTTTTTCTCCATTGCATGGTGTGGTCTCAGTGGCTGTCTGTCTCGTGGATCCTGTCTCTCTTTCCTCGGAGGGCGATCGGCAAGAATGTATAGAATTGTTCCGACCACGTTGAATCGGTTGTACCATGGTATAATTTATAATAACTATGTAGAATGTGATGTGGAGGGGTAGATCGATCGAGAATATGCCAGTGGACGTACTCTGTTACTGCTGTTACTGCTGTTACTGCTTGTTGCTGGCAGTGTGTAGTGTAGAGATGTAGATGAAGATGAGAGTAGTTCCATCTTGTTTCAAGTTTCTTGTTCATTGACTGAACCATGATGACGACAGAGGATTACTAGTTCGTATTATTTCCTGTATTAGTGTATCTAAGGTAGAGTGCCTGGCCCGCCTTAGCCAAATAACCTTGTTGGAAGCTAAGCATTACGGTAACTTGACTGGTACCGTGGTACCGTACACGCCTTACACCAACCACCAAACTTACCGAGTTTTCCTCCAGACCGACACACGCAAGGGCATTCCCCAGCCGAGTCTCGTCAAGTGTAGTCTGTAGTATTTTTACTGTTGAGGAGTTAGTATTTATTATATAGACTATCCCTTGTTGTCTAGTAAATAATAGGAAGGATGGCTGGAAGACTGTAATCCAGTATTGGCTGTATGTATGTGTGTATTACAGGTGATATAAGTTACATAGAAACAGCATGTAGATGGCCCACCGTCAATCAGATCTTCCCCAGCGTGGACTCCCATGTGTTTGCTTTCTTGCTTTCTTGCTTTATTCTCGCCCCATTGGGTCTGTATTATTACACCGTACTCCATATGGACTACTGTGGACTGTACTAGTATTCCTTTGATACCTTTTTATTTTTTTTATTTTTTTCAAGCCCCATGGTTGCTGTCATTACGCCCACTCCGGGACACTGGCCATGGTCTGGTCGGATGCGGACACTCGACGATATATGAACAACGGTCCACCCCCTCCCGGTTTAGGCCATTTTTCTTCATTCCACATCTTCTGTCTTTCGAACCTTTACGATTATTTAGACTGCTGCATTGCAACCCCGTTGATCGTTTCCTTTTTTTTCTCCCGTCTCCCTCTTCTCGATCTTCTTCTCTGACTTCTCTTCCGTATCCACATCCTCGAGATTTCCTTCCTCGTAACTTCTCAGTTGTTGCGTGTTTGTTCAGCATCGACGACCACCAATTCAACAGTAAGCCATTTGAACTCCAAGGGAGGATTACACGGCACACTCTTCGACAACACAGCCGGCCTGTCTGTTGCCTGAGGCCCCCATTGAAGGTAAGTTGATTGAATACATATACATTGCATATTTCATAGTGAATATCCCCAGCAAGAGAAACAAAGAGTCAAACACCAAAACACCGGGAGCGCTCGCTGTTTGTGGTGCTCTCGTGTTCTCTGGCATCTTTCTGTAGTTTGTACGACGAGCTCTCGTGCTCTCGTCAGCGCTATTGGTGCTTTCCTTTCTCGTGTCCTTCCTTCCTTGTGATGTTCGCCCGGGCTGCTGGGTTGCAGCTTCCTTCCAAGGCTCCCCAAACACTCCCCGTTTGCACCAGTTGCTCTTTCCCTGCCTCCCACCTTCCACCTTCCACCTTCCACCTTCCTGCTCTCTGTCGGTCCCGGGGTGCTCCTTCTTACTGAGACCGGGCCTCTGGGCGTCCCTTCCCCCGATTCGGTGTACGTTCTTGCCATGTCAAACACTCAATCACCCCTCCCCCTGTCTTCGTCTCGTCCTATTCGACTTCTTCTTCTCACTTCCTCGCTTTTCCCTCTCTTCCACCTCTCATCCACCATCCATCATCCTTTGTCCTCTTTTCCCCTACAGCACTTGTCGACACAAATTGTCTCTTCGATCGTTTCTTATCGTCTTTACTGTCCAAGCCCTCGAGCTCCACTTTTTGCTACCTGTCTTGACTATCAGGTCCGCTGACTTTGCTACCAACAGCCAGTCCTGCGTTGAGAGATTCCAAAAGAAAAAAGAAGTAAAGAAGAAAAAAAGATAGATTTCTTGATCTGCTTTGAAAATGGCTTCTCCTCCAGAAGCTGAGCTGGGCCCAAGGCCTGTCCCCTTGCAGTCAGCCGAGAAAGCTCATGATTCAGAGACCTCGTCCAGCACGCAGGCAGAAGTCATCGGCGTCACGCCCGACTCTGAGAAGCCGTCTCGCCACACCCGTTGGACGGCAGACAACCAGACCCATCAGCTCGAAGCTACTTCCAGTGAAAGTAGTGACGGCAAAATCCTGCTCACTGAAGAGGAGGTCTACGATCAGCTCGGCTATGGCTTCCCATCTTGGAAGAAGTGGATGATTCTCACCGTGATCTTCATGGTCCAGGTCTCAATGAACTTCAACACTAGTCTCTATTCCAACGCTCTCGGCGGTATCTCGCAGGAGTTCAATGTCTCGGAGCAGGGTGCTCGCTGTGGTGCGATGATTTTCTTGGTTCTATACGCGTTTGGCTGTGAACTCTGGGCTCCATGGAGTGAAGAGCTTGGTCGCAAACCCATTCTTCAGGCCAGTCTGTTTCTCGTCAACATCTGGCAGCTTCCTGTTGCGTTGGCCCAAAATTTTGCCACCATCATGGTCGGCCGTGCCTTGGGTGGTCTGTCCTCTGCCGGTGGTTCGGTCACTCTCGGTATGATTGCCGATATGTGGGAATCAGATCACCAGCAGTACGCTGTCGCTTTTGTGGTTTTCTCTTCCGTCGGTGGTTCCGTCTTGGGCCCTGTTGTGGGTGGCTTCTGTCAACAGTACCTGCACTGGCGTTGGTGCATCTGGATCCAGCTCATCTTTGGCGGTTTCGTTCAAATCCTTCATTTCTTGCTCGTCCCAGAGACTCGATCCACTCTCATGATGGACAAGATTGCGAAGAAGATGCGCAAGTCCGGTCAGAACCCAAATATCTACGGACCAAACGAGATCAGGTCATTCCGAGAGCGCTTCAACGCCAAGGAAATCATGGTCACTTGGATCCGTCCCTTCCACATGTTCCTCACCGAGCCCATCGTCTTGACACTTTCTTTGCTCAGTGGATTCAGCGATGCGTTGATCTTCATGTTCATCCAGTCCTTTGCTCCCATCTACAAGCAATGGGGGTTCGATGATGTTGCTCTGGGTCTTTCTTTTATTCCTATCTTGGTCGGGTATTTCATTGCTTGGCTCTCGTTCATCCCTGCCATCCGGCGCAACATTCGAGAGCGCCACGCCAAGCCTGACGATGAGGTTGCTCAATACGAATCACGTCTGTGGTGGTTACTCTACACTGCGCCATGCCTACCGATCGGTCTCATCGGATTTGCCTGGACCACCCAAGGCCCTCCTCTTCCTTGGATCGCGAGTATGATCTTCGCTGCCATTGTAGGTATTGCCAACTATGCAATCTACATGGCCACCGTCGACTACATGATCTGCGCTTATGGTCCATACTCGGCGTCTGCCACTGGTGGAAATGGTTGGTCTCGAGACTTTCTTGCTGGTGTTCTCACCCTTCCGGCCACTCCTTTCTACGAGAACATTGGAGGTCGTTATCACATCCAGTACGCCTCGACAATTTTGTGTAAGTTTTTCGTTTCTGCTCATTTCTTCTTGAATTTCCCACTAAGAAAATTTTAGTCTGCATTTCCTTCATTCTCGTGCTGGCGGTGTACGTAATCTACTGGAAAGGACCGGTTCTACGCAAGCGCTCGCCCTTCGCCCAGCAATTGTCTGATGCTCGTGCAACGACGGATGCTCAGGGCCATCGGTTGGCTCGTCTGCCGACGGGTTCTCGTGCGAACTCTTTTGTTCGATCCCAGCAAGAGTTGCGCCTTCGACAGACCTTGGGCAGTCGCCAGAATAGCGTTTATGGTTCGCGTGCAAACTCCCGCACCAATTCCAGAGCCAATTCTCGCGCCAACTCTCGTCGCAACTCTGTTGTTGAAGTGTAAGCAGTCTTGTGCACTGGCGCTATCATCGGGAATCGATAGCTCTGTGTGCAGACTGCGACGGTCCTCTCTGTCTTTCTCTCAAGCCTTCTGAAACTCTGAAATTCTTGAGTCAATCATAATCGGTCGGAGGAAACCCCAATGCAACGACACAATTTCTGTTCTTGTCGATTTCTTTTAGTGTGTTTCTCTCTCCTGCTCATCAGTCTGTTGTAGGCTGAGTGTTTGCTGTTGAAGTCGATACCCATCTTTTATCAACCCTTCTTTTGCGGCTGCATGGTGGATTTCTTTCGGATGAGCAAATGTTCTGTTTTTTTTTTTCCTTTTAATTTTAACCAAGGAGCGTAAGTTTGATATGTGGCTCTCGGATTCTGCTTTGCTTCTGCTTTGATGCAGTACTAGACACGGATTCAAAGAGCTACGTTTCAAGTTTACGTTAGGCTGGCTGGCGTTCTCGGTGCACGAAGCGATTCGTTCATGTATCTTATTCGGCGCATTTACAAGCTTGAAGGGCGGACAGTGGCTAATATTGTTTGTATGTATGAGTATTATTCGTACGGTGCTTTAAAGTCTACTCGCTGCGTTTCAGTATTTCGATAGTTCCTTTTAAAAGTCATAATGCGAGTTAATTCAATAAAAGAAAAGATAGACACACAATCATTCGATCGAAATAACTCTAGGCAGGACGATGGAATTTACTTTCGATCCACGGCATTGACGTGACAGTAGCCTTGCGTAATTTATTTCTCACGAGGACAGCCACCTCGGTACCTTTTTTATGCATACCATTCTTGATATAGCCCATGGCGATATTTGTGCCGCCGAGAGACGGACTCGGTAATCCCGAAGTCACGACACCGATCTGAGTTGGCGTCTTGTTATTATCTTCAGTCAGACTGTTAGGATCGACGATGATGGCACCCTCACGAGCCGGCGCGCCCTTTTCGATGGTCAATCCTACCCGACGCTGCGAGAGGGTTTTCCCTGGTTTCGCGAGCTGGGCTAGTATCACCGACGAACCATTGAATTTGGAATTTGGCGAAGTTTCGTCCCGTCGTTCTTTACCGACTACCCACCCCAGCGAAGCCATCGGCGGTGTCTGCGCGGTAGTTATGTCGTGACCGTACAAACACATACCGGCCTCGAGACGCAGAGAGTCCCGTGCCGCAAGACCTGCGAGTCGACACTTGTCCGGCTGCGAGAGAAGGAGTTCTGTGACTTGGGCAGGTAGATCGGTTGCGCCGTCGGATGTAGGGATAGAAATTTCAAACCCGTCTTCACCCGTGTAGCCCGTGCGAGAGATTAGGAGAGGATGAGCCGTTTTGGAGCCGTCGGCTAGACGAAGATGGAGTTCGCGAGATTGGCCAAAGTATAACGTACTCAAATCTGTTGAGGCGGAAGAATCGTCCGTGTAGATGTACGATTGTAGAATGGACGAGGCTAGAGGACCTTGTAAGGCAATCAGGGCGCGATCACTTAGAATCTCCCATTTGATACTCTCCGCACCTCCCGGTGCGGTGGCGCGGTATGCGTCGATTTCGGCAGTGAGAAAGGCGAGATCTTCTTCCCGTCGGCCGGCGTTGGTCACAAAATAAAACGATTCCGGTCCTAGTCGAGTGATAACGGTGTCGTCGACGATGCCACCGCTGCCATCTTCGAGAAGACAAGATAATGTCGATGTATTATTGGCCAGCTTGTCGAGAGACGAAGGAGTCACTTTCATTAGGAGCGGAAGTGCTCCGGGACCCGTTAATCGATGCTGGACCCTGCTATTGTCAGTACAATTTCCTACAATACGAAACTACCATCGCCACCAGCAGCAGCAGGAGGAGGAGGAAGGGGAGAACTGACATATGGCTAACATCGAAAAGACTGGCCTTCTCTCTTGTCCAATGATGACTTTCCGCATGCGACAAATCGGGATATTGAAGCGGCATATCAAACCCAGCAAAAGGGACCATTTTGGCTCCATATTTCACATGTAAATCGTACAATTGCGTACGGTTTAATGTAGAAGAACTAGAAGATGCGAATCGGACGTTTTTCGCTGTTGGTGTGAATTTGCTTAATGCTGTCGCCTTAGAATTCACCTGTTGAAGGAGCTGTTGGCGAGATGGTATATTTCGGAGACCGCAGATAGTGCGGCTTGTAGTAGTTGTAGTACATGCTTGCCGTCTCGGAAGACTATGACTTGCTACTGCGGACAGCCCTCGCGCATTGCGCATTGTAACTGGGACCGATCTGATCATACCCGGGACAGTCATATTTCATCAATTGGACTCTGGAGAGACTCTGAAGAGGAATCTGCAGAAACAATTTGAACAATTGAAGTCCGGACAATCACGACGAAATTTAAAATGTATAAAGCTTGAATGCCGATGCGGAGGAGGCGGGCAACTACCCCGATAACGGGAAAGTCACGTGGAGATAAGACAGTTTCCCGGGAGCGGCCCCCCGAACGCTACGTCTAACATTTTCTTACGGGGAAAGACTTAAATTATCGAAGGAAGAAGAAAAAATGGCAACGTGCAGCCCATCACATGAATTCAGTCCACAGACTAGAGTACCGACCCGCCGGATAAAAAATAACATAGAATCGAAAAAGCCAGAGCATATCGTGTATCATGGTAATTTTCTAATGAAAGAATAAGAACCACAAAGCAGACAACTTCAAACAATACATCCATCAATCTTGCCGTAAGATTGTGTCGACTGCTTACAACCCATTGTTGGCGCAGGTAAACGGGCCGCCGAATCCACCGGTGTGGTAACTGATCACAACACTGTCGACGGATGCCTGTAAGAGATGAGGTCAGGATATTTTTGCATCCGAAACGAGAGATAGAGAAAAAGACTTACGTAGGTGCCGGCGACTAAAAAGAACACTCCGATAACAATCAAGGAAATGTTCACAAGATATCCAATCCAGCCGCGGATGCCTCGCACTTTGTAGAAGTTTGGACCGTGATCGGCTCTTCGCATGCGGATGTACGCGACGCCCCAGAAAATGAATCCGAAGAACGAGTCAAACAGCGAGCTCATAATTGACTCCAGATCGGAGAAGAAGGGCACGACTTCGGCAATGATGAAGGCGAAGATCCAGAGCACAGCAAGAATGCCTGCCCACGATACCCATCCGACGACAGTGTGCTGTGTTTTGTGGCGGGTGCCGTCGAAAAATTGCAAAAAGACGAACCGCGCGGAAACGGAGGCATACAGAACACCCAGGAAAATCAGCGTCGGAATCATGAAGGAAAAGGCGACTTTCTTGTACACTTCATCGCCGAGAGACCCGAACGCGGGACTGGTTATGTATTGATTTCCCGTATACGCATAGATGACTGCGCCGACAATGCTAAAGACGATCACCTCGGCGATGGTTACTGCCGTGACAGACTTCCAGAATTCCTGAGGATCCTTCATCTCGGCAATGAAACTCGGTAGAGTGATTTGGCCAATAAAGGTGTAGCTGATGTTCAGAAACGCACTCATACCATCGACAAACGTCGTTCCGGCAACAGGGAAAGCGGTCACGAGAGGTTCGCCTTGGGCCTCGGTATAGCCGGCGGGATGCGCTTCAATGCCTGCAAAGATGGTGGCCAAAAGCACGGACACGAAGGTGAAAAATGCAGACACGGTAGCCATGTGCGACAGACCGCTGAACGTCCGGGGCAAGGAGAAGAAAAATGAAATGCATGCTACGACAACAGAGAAGACAATCGTGCAAGTTGCATGACCGGTCATGGTGTTCAAGTATTTAGCGCCAACGAGACAGTGCAGTCCCTGGAATGTGCGTTAGACTGCTGATTTGGGGTGAATTGTCAGACTTGCGGGTTTCTCTTACCTGAATGAATGTGTTGTTCAATAAGAACATCACAGCCGTTGCCCACCAAGCTGCTTTTGAGTCCCAGAAAAGATATTGGCCGATGTCGCATACATCGCGAATTTCAGGATGTCGAAGACAGAATTTCCTAATATGGCAAGGATGAGTACAAATATAACAAAGCAACTTGTGCTAGCTGTGCGAGTCGAAGGAAAAAAAGAGAGAGAAAAAAAGACATACCAGATGGTCAGCGATGTATAAAGTACGACAGCCGCGATGAATACTGTAAGAATGAGGCCCGGAACGAGACCCAAGACGGAGTACGCCCAGGGGAACGACATGATAGCTAGACAGATATACTCGGAGAAGAGCAATGCGGCGGTCTAATTGATCAGTCTCAGATCAGGTTGCGACGTCGAATTGGCGAGCAACTCACCTTTTGCCAGCTGCATGTCCGGTATTTAATGGCACTCTCTGCATCCAAGGCCAATTGCTTCCCAATGGTGGCGCGATCCACAACCACGTCGCTCAGCACACTTGCACGACGGGTCTGGCTCTCTTCGTCCGAGGCATGTTTCCCATAAACGACGTCGTCGACGTCCTTTTCGGTGTGGTGCGAATGATTCAACGCCATTTGATCTGACGGAGAAACTCCTTCTCGAGGAGCACGGCGAGGAGCGAGGTAAGAGAGCGGGTTAGGTGACCTAACGGATGCATGTAACGGTCTTTTTTGTTGTATCTATAGATCCTAATTGACTCGAGCTGCGGGTGTGCTTGCGAGCAACAGAAGTTGACAGTAGGAAACCGAAACAATTGAGTGAAAATCAATCGCAGTTCAGCTGAGAAGCTAGGTTGAGGGGAGGAAGAGATTTAATCCACTTCAGCTCTGGCTGCTTGGTAGACAACAGCTTAGAATTCGAAGAGAAGAGAGAAGAGAAAAAAAAAGCAAAAGAAGTCAGACGGTACGCAACGAGTCAGTTAGCGACCAGGCTTTACTATGATATGACGAGACCAGCAAGAATGGAGTCCGCAGAGGATTCGATGCGAGACCCTCAGCCATTGGGGTCCAAGACAAGGTACAAGTTTCGACGCTAAGCTCTGACGGCTCCGCGGTAGAGAGTCAATTTTCGCAGGGTCAACCACGGGTGATGGGTCCGAGGCTCCTAATAGGCTAATAGGCTCATATCCTTAAGTGCGGCGATGGAGAGAGCCACAGTCGAAGTATCCACGGCGAGTCCAAGTTGGCAGAGAATTGAAGCCAGCGTTGACAATAGCAATAAGTAGTAGAGGTAGTTATATGACTAGAAGAGAAGATGAAGAAGAAGAAAGAGTAGATAGAGTAAGAGCAGTAAGAGCAGTAAGAGCACGTTTGGGTGGGGTTCCTACAGTGACGGAATAATACATACGGTGGTTAATACAGAACTAATACACAATACAAAATGAACTTGAGTGCTATGTACGGAGGTACCAAGTATAGTAGTAGGAAGTACTAGTCCCGTAGAGTGGATTTAGCGGTGCTGGGAGGCGACTTTGGGGCCAGTCGGAGGCCCCGTCCACTACAGATGACGTGAACCCCGCGGGGCCACTCACCCTGCAATACGGAGCACCTCTCCAAAAATACCCAGGTAACAGGTACTGTAAGTTCTCGAAGTGCTTGTACTTGTGCTACCAGCTTAAGTCTGAAATAGTAGTTACAGTAACCATCTTAACTAAGTACATTTATTAACAATTCATATTCTTATACTAGTCAGAGGCTAATGCAGATTGCTCACTATTTGCCGATGGATTCTGCCAAGCAAAGAGACAGTCTACTAATTCCACTTTTCATTTCCCGAAAGAGCGTTTCTGTGTTTTATGCCGGTCGTATTCTGACTGGATCCGTTCGTAGTGGTTGAATCGACCGCAACGAGCATAGCGCATTATCCTCAACCAGTCATCGCAAACGTCCAGAGTCACAATTAGTGCAGAAAAACTCCGCAGCGACCAATCCAAATACTACTAATTAGTAATTACTAATTACGAATAACTTGACTATTTCAAGTCCTACGAATATGCTATTATTACACAGAGTAAATTAATTAAGTTACGTATTATTAGCTGCATCCGGCCCAGAATCAAGGATGTCAGGCTTCCTCCCAGCTAGTGCTTAGGGCAATTCAGGCATTAATTAGTGGTTTGGTGGCGCCGGCGGTGGCTTGCCCCAGTTCATCCACTCAAGGGTTAGGGTTGTATCCCTCTATCGCAGTGCAGCTATCACTATCACTATCACTATCAACTATCAACTATCCCGTCCAGAACAAGTTCGAAGCATTCCACATCCCTTTTACTACTGTTATTATTACAGTAAAACTCCGGCCACGTGAAGGTCACCGAGATCTTCTTGGATTGGCTGCAACGAATTTAAATTCGCAGGAGTATGCGTATGTCGGCTCTGAAGATCTGAAAGGCAAGGTCTATACTATCTAACTACGTGCGACTTCATCGTCTCATCTAGATATACAGGCACATGTATGGATGTAATGATACGTTCGGATTGTATAGGGCAGACCACGTGGCTGGTTATAAAAACTCCAACCCTCGTCTCGTGACCCAGACTCATCACTTTTCTTCCTTCTTCCTTCTTCCCTCTTTCTATGCTGAATGGTCGAACTATCGCTCGCGCATTACAATCTATTTCCTTGCGGTGCCACACCTCGGTTGATATTTTGAAGAACAGAACCACGAAAAATCATGCTATGTACATCAAGAGACGAACACCGTGTGAGCACTCCTTACACGAGACCGTCATCCTCGTTGGCTAAAAGCGCAGCATAATCGTCCATAGAAGCGAATGTCGGCAGATGGCGAAGCTTGCGTTTCTTGGATCTCTTCTGGCTGGTCGTCTCCTCCGCGTCTGCCGGGACAGAGGAGGGTAAAGCCACTCCACCCGAATCGATGTCGAGGTCCGAAGGGACGTCGTCGTCGCTATCGCGGAACGCTTCGTCGTCCGATACATCCATGTCGAAAGCGTCCTCGTCCTCGTCCTCGTCATCATCGTCATTTTGATCCCGACTGACAGCAGACTTGCCTCTCTTCGCCTTGAGGTCCGTATCGGCATCCTCACTGTCTTCTGCAACAAGATCCTCCTCTTCCTCGTCATCAGACTCGTCGTTGAAAATGACGCCTTCCTCTCCGGAACCCTCTTCGTCATCACTGCTGCGGTCGTACGACGATTCAAGGTCATCCATGTCCAGGTCATCGTCGTCATCCTCATCGTCCTCCAGACCAGGCCGTGATTCGACCAGTGCTTGCCAAATTTCAGATTCATCGTCACTTTCATCGCCAGTGGTTCCGTCTTGAGTCTTCTTCTGTACCGATTTGCTCGTTTTGTTCTTACCAACTCGGTTAAAGTACTCGTGGAAGAAGACGTCCTCGGCAGCAACATCTTGAGCACGTTTACGCCAAAATGCTTCAGAGTTGACGGGTTCTTGTCCTCGTGAATCTCCGGCGAGACCTCCAGCACCAACCAACAAATCATGACTGTCAGTTCCGGCAAGCGGTTGCATAATCGACTGTCCACGGGGCGTGCCGCCTGCTTTGGCATTACGATAAATGAATCTGTCCAGGAAATGACTCAAAGTATGCAAGTTTAGATCGGGTTTTCCACTCAGAGGCTCGTGGTTGAGAAGTTGCGAGCTCAGAGTACAGACGGACGGATGGAAATGGGAGAGCAAAGGTAGCTATAACTCAAAATTAGCATCTTTCATTTGTAACACCAACTAAACCCAACTGCGAACTTACTAATTCCCATAAGCAGCTCTTTTCGGCGTTGCTGTGTTGAGGGTCTCTTTTACGCGCGTCGTAGCCGTGGTGGACCTTTTGGGAACTTGATTCCGTCTGCTTGCTGGTCTCTGCCTCTTCTTGTCGTGGATCGTCTTCGTCAGGGACATCTCGAAAGACCTCTTCTTCGTCGCTCTCATCTTCTTCTGGTTGGTCTACCAGGGACAGTAATCCCGGGTACGTCTTCTCCAGTTCGCGTATCAAGAAGAAAATACCACAGATAAATGAAGGTTGGTGCAGCCCCATTATCTGGACAAGTCTCTTCACAAACGCTTTCACGCGCCTGGTGTTCAAATCATTCTTCAACGACTTGTATAACAGGTTCAAGTAAAGCGACTGCTTTGATGACGTTGCAACGCGCGGGTCCAGCAGAGACTCGTACAAGGTACGATAGAACCGATCGGCCGCAACTTGATGCGTAGCGGTAAGCTGCTGAATGAGCATCAAGGCCTGGATGCTAGTGTTGAAATTGGAGGAATGAGTGACACGGAATAGAGTATCAATATGCTTGGAAAGTCTGTAAAGAAATATTCAGTTATTGTTCCCGGTTTCAAGACGCGTGAAAAAAAAATACGTACTGGTCAGTGTCAGAGCTGGTAAAAGGATACGCTCGATTGACACCAGTCAAAACAGCAGCGATCAACTTCTCTTTGAGCTGCTCGTCGTGTTCTACCTGGGCTTTGTGATCCTTTATATCGTCCTTCTTTTTGTTCTTTTGGCCATTTCTCGACTGCCCTTTTTTTTTGTCGGTGGTTTTGAGCAGCTGTAGGAAGATTGCAAAGTAAATATCCAACAGTTGAATGGCAATTTTTTCCTCCTTTGTACTGAGAATCGTTTGGTTCAATGTGATAATAGCGTAATATTTGGCGTGAGCACTTTGGCCAGGTCGAAAAAGAAACTCTTCGACGCTTTTGATAATAGTTGGCTTCATCAATGGATGAGCCTGAGAAAGCTGAAGCAATAGATACGACGCTCTCGAAGCAATCTTTTTCCCGTTGTCGCCGAGTTTGTTCACAAGTAATCGCAAAAGATTGGCTTCTTGCTCTGGCTTTTCCTTGAGAAGCTCGTAGACGTAGCTCACCGCTCGAGTGCGGGAAAACTCGATTTCATCGTTACACCAGGTCTCTAGAACTTTGAGAATCTCAAAGAATTGGACCTTGAGATAGTCTTCGAAGGCCCAAAGAATTAAATGTTGAGGAAGAAGACCGCCAGGAAGAGGATCTCGATCGGTCCATTTTGTCCCTGCCTTTTGGAACGCGCTGGCCAGTTCGGCGCGATTTGCGAACGCCTTCAATTTTCGATCTCCTGGTAAGAGCGTGCCCTGTGCGAACAGATCTTTGAGTGAGCGCAGGACGTCCACCGCTTGTGCGCGACTACGCTTTTTCGATAACGCAACAAGATCCCCCAGCGCCTTGGTATTGTGAAGAGGGGATTCTTGTACAGCTAGCGTAAGCGCTGAAATTTTATCGCTGAGCGTTCCCGAGGTCATGATAGTTGAGTAGAACTTGTGAGACGAGGAAGATGATTGCTGCTGGATTTGAGAATATAGTTGGTTCTCCTTCTCGAGTAGAGACGTCGCATAAGCTTGGATTCGGTCTAGCAGGAATTTTGGCAGGCCGGTATTCGTCTTCGGGACTTTGATCGTAGGTAACTCGGTAGCGTACCAGTCAGCTCGCGGGGGTACAGTCTGTGGAAACCAGTAAGTAAAGGAAATCAAATTCTTTCACAACATGGATGACATACCAATCGCGAGTATTCTTTGGGGAAATGAGACTGAACTTCAGCATTCGCACCCGATAGAATAGCATTTTTAGAGGCCGCTGAGACTTCCTGTGTCTTGACACCATTGGGTTTTGTTTGAGGGGCATCCTCCGTCTTGCTCTCGTCCTCGTCACTTTCATCGCCGTCTTCACTCTCAGACTGTTCTTCAACCTGGTCATCGGGGATCTCAGGATTGAATTGACCGGCTCCCTTTAGAAGTTGTGCCAATTCTTTCCGAAGAGCTTCATCATTCGATCCTGCTTTCTTTTTCGGTTCAGACGTAGCTCCTTCAACCTCTGAATCTGAGGCGATATCCGCAACTAGATCGAAATCCTCCATGCTACCACCTAACGCCAAAATTTCTTGCCTCAAGATGTCTTCTTCATTATGATTTGTTTCCGTCTCTCCATCCTTTACCGGCTTCTCTATGACCTGTCCATCTCGGCTGCGCTTCGTGCCTTGTTTCGAATTTTGCGTCTTGTTATTGCTGATGTCTTTCTTTCCATTGACATGCTTGGCTGACGGCCCATTCCCAGTAGACTTGTTACGATCGGTTCGCTTCTGGTCTTTCTTGCTGGCGGTATTCTTGCCGTTTTTCAATTTATTTTCAATGTTTCGCGTAAGATTGGCTAATGCGCCGGCGTCAAGAGAAATAAAATTCTCATCTAGGGCCTGGGACGTCTTATCAACAAGAGTGTCTTCGGTCAGAGAAGCACCTCCCGTCGAAGAACGTTTCCCTTTGTTTTTAGCCATGACCAGTAAGTTTCAATCCTGGTCAGGTCGAATTCTTGGTTGATATCTCTTTGTGTCGAGGATATTTTTTTCTGCCGTGCAAAAACATAAAAAACTTGGGAAACTCCGCCGGACAATAGTTACACCGTTACCGATATCAGCACCTTTTATCGAGTGGGCTTCTAGCTTAATTGGGCTTAGCTCGGCTCCATTCTATGGGATCGGCTCCACCAGCTTCCGTCTGTTTAGTCAGTTCAGGGAGAGAAAGATCGAGCTTAACTTGATCTGACAGATATTTCGAGTAGCTTCCAATCCACAACATCTACATAGGCTGGTCACGAAAGAATAAGCCTGTTTACATGTTTTTGCAGTGCGGTATACACAGGACGAGACCGTATTCAGGGCTGCAGCTGGTCTGCACCGCTCAATGGTCTCGACTATGCATTCAAAAGTGTAGCATTCATGTGAGCATTTCTAACTCCACCTCGACGCTTTTCCTATCGGCTACTGACGATGGTCTAGTACGATGGCCGTAATAGAGCTTCTAACATCTGGATACCCACTGGAGGTATCGAGAGAAAAGCCGCCGAAGAAGAGAAAGGTGAGTACGCTCTTGTGCAAATCTCACTAAACTTACGACTAGTAGCTGAATGAAGTTTTTGGCAGAGAATGCAAATGATCTTTTGATCAGGGCGGGATTTCTACGCCAGGCTTATTCCGGCATTTTTCATATGTTGCCTTTGGGTCTTCGTGTTCAGAATAAGCTAGAAGCTCTGATTGACAGGCATATGGAATCTCTAGGTATGAGGCTCTAACGGACCTTCCTTTCAATTTACCAAACTAAACACTTCATCTGTAAACACGTCATCTGACCTCCTTTCAGGTGCATCCAAAGTTTCTCTGTCATCTCTGTCATCTCAGGAATTATGGGAAAGGACGGGACGCTTAAAAAGTGGCTCAGAGGTATACCATGCCTTCGATTGATCTTCGACAACGAACTCTGGCTAAGGATTATGTCCGTAGGTTTTCAAATTTGTCGACCGGAAAGAATCCAAATTTTTGCTTGCACCGACACACGAAGAAGAGATTACTTCGCTGGTGGCGAGTCTGGTCAATTCGTATAAAGACTTACCTCTTCGACTCTATCAAATCTGTATGCTTGTCTAACCTTTCTTATTATTGGATGGATGTCTAATTTTTTCCAGCAAGAAAGTATAGAGACGAAGCAAGGCCAAGACAAGGACTACTTCGCGGCCGAGAGTTCATTATGAAGGATTTGTACACGTTTGATTATAGCGAGGAACAAGCCCTTGTAACATACGAAGCGACTCGAGCAATATATAAACGCATATTCGATGCGCTCAAGGTCCCTTATCTTGTTGCTGCTGCCGACTCGGGTAACATGGGCGGCAACTTGAGTCACGAGTTTCATTTCTTGAGTGAAAAGGGTGAAGATACCCTGATCAGCTGCTCTGGTTGTGATCATGTCTATAACGAGGAGGTTTCCAATGGGCGTGCAACAGAGATTATCGTGGAAGATCCGCTACCCATCCCGGTGCCGTCGGTAAGTGGCGTAGGAACTGATGATCCTCCTACTATATCAATAGCGCTGTGGACCGCTATCTCCAAGGACATGAAAACGCTAGTCAGAGCGTGGTATCCGCGATACTCGGCTTCGGATCCTGACAGCGAACCACGAGAAAGAGAGGTGAATTCTCACGCTGTCAAGGCTATAGCTGAAGCGGCAGGGATTGAACTTGATACTAGCGTTGAGAATCCTGTTGCTCGCTGGCATGGTGACTTGAAAAAGTCGATTGGACTCAGCAGAGAAGAAACAACAACGACTCGCCACAAGATTCTCGATTTGTACGACTCTCAAGTGGTTCCGTACAATCGCCCTCCTCTCAGTGGACTTCCACAAGATTTTGACGAAATCAAAAAATCTGTCGAATTCGCGCTTCTGAACCGATTCCCAGACAGCAAAGATGGCCTTAGTCTAACAAGAGTCATTGAGGGGGACAAATGCCCTAGATGCACCAAGGGCTCCCTACACAAACACAATGCAGTTGAATTGGGACACACTTTCTATCTCGGAACTCGTTACTCTGAGGTTCTCAAAGCTAAAGTCTTTGTAGACAGAACCGCTACGAAACTCGACGACAACGACTCCAGTCAAAAAAGCAACAAACCCCAGCATGTACCCATGGAAATGGGATGTCATGGGATAGGCGTGTCTCGCATGATATCCGCAGTTGCAAACGTGCGCTCAGATGTCGACGGCTTGAATTGGCCAAGAGTCATAGCACCATTTGAGATCATCGTCATTCCTGCCCGGAATCTTGAATCTGACGCAGAGAAGGTTTACGATCTCTTGCGTCAAGATACCGGTACTGCCGATGTGCTCCTTGACGATCGCAGCAAATACATGGGCTGGAAATTGAAAGACGCAGATCTGATTGGGTATCCGATAGTCGTCGTGGTAGGCAAGGCGTGGAAATCAGAACAGAAGGTCGAAGTGCATTGTCGACAACTGGACGGTTTGAAAGAAGATGTACCTGTCGAAAATCTCATTGAGCATATTCGGGTGTTACTGAACAGGTTATGAATGAGCTGAAGCTTTTGCAATCGGGATATGTACATTACAGACACTGTATCATAGAAAATGTATAAAACATGGCTTAATCTAATTTGTCTTCTGAAGCACGTACGAGATATAGGGTTAGGGTACCACAACGCCGTCCGCATTCCCCACCCCGCGCTGTCTTGTAGTGCAAAAGAAAGCTTGCAAGTTGCTACCCTGATAGAATTCCTACCTCTTCAACTTGTGCCAGATGCTGGATTGATATTTCAAGATATACTCGACCTTCGTGGCAATCCTTGAGAGACATATCGAAACGTGTACTTTTTTTTTCATTCTCCGAAACAAATAGTTGAATCCATCTCTCCAGCTGGTGCTCGACTTATTTCTCCGCATCAGCAACACACAGAATAAACCCACATACAGGCCAACAATGCCACCCTCAAACACTCCGGCATCCGGAGAAGTTCCGCCAGGTGCAGGTACGTCTTATTGGAGATAATTTGCGATTCGACAGATTTGATCTCTCCATGCCGCTGACCATATTGTCAAATTTCTTCCAGTCGACGTGACGACTCTCTCTGTGCCTCAACTTCGCACACTTCAGTCCCGCCTCAATTCAGAACTCGAACAACTCACCAATTCACACACTAAGCTTCGTGCGGCCCAAGCGAAATTCCGCGACTGTGTGCGAACTATCAACGAAGGCGTCGTTGGGAAGAAATCCAATTCAGCTGGCTCGGCTGCTGAGAATACAATTCTGGTGCCGTTGACGAGCTCCTTATACGTCAAAGGCAAGCTTGCGGACAGAGAAAAAGTCATTGTTGATGTAGGGACGGGATTTTACGTTGAAAAAGTGAGTTCCCGGAAATCTCTACAAAACTGTGTTTCGTCTGTACACTTGCCAGCATGCTGACGATATTCTAATCTAATGGCCAGACAACCGCCAAAGCTATCGAATTTTATAACAAAAAGGTCAAAGAGCTGGAAGCAAACATAACAGACTTGGAGAAGATTGTTCAAGGGAAAAGCACCAATTTGAAAATAATTGAAGATGGTATGACGCATCGTTTTCCTCTTGTTTTACGAATAGCTAATTTCATTAAGCACTTCGTCAAAAGGTCGTAAGCGGCGAGGCTGTTGCAGCTCCGTCTAGTTAGGCATACGCTACTTCAAAACGTTGAAAATCATGTATAGCCGAGGGCGACAGAAATATTTAATATGACTACTGAAAGGATCCGTACAAGAAAGAAAAGAGTTCCGAGTAGGCTGGGGGTGAATATTGTCTGAGGAGGCACTTTCGACGAAAGACTGGACATTCATGCGCAGGGCCGCTAATTACATGAGTCCGATTCGGCGAGGATATCCACGGATCTCAAACAACATTCCAGTTGTATGGTCTCTAATGCTAGAACAAGACCGAGTCACGATGCCATTGAGCCAATCCACTTTCTCATCATTATCATCATCATCGCCATCACCATCACCATCACCGTCTTCACCATCTTCATCGTCATCATCGTCATCATCATCGTCATCATCGTCGTCATTGTCACCATCACCCTCGTCACTTGCACTGTGGACATTAGATAGCGAAGTCAACGCAGCCTCCCGCTCCAGCAAGCTCATCCCGATCTGATTTTAGCTCTCAGTCTAGGTCAATCAATACCTCTTCAGGAATGGGTAGAGATCGTGGAATACTTTCCACTTCCGGAGTATCGACTGGGTTCCAGAGATTCGCGACATTTGTGACTGTCATGACGAAGCGATCAAATGCGTCCTTGACCGATTCCATTTCCCGTGGTCTGAATAAGGATTCAAGAATTGATTCAGATGTCATTTTCCTACTGATAGCTTCCAAGCGAGTATTCCAGCTTGGACTGTATAGAACAACTTCGGTGAACGTTGTTATGTGCTTGAATTTCAGGAGTGATGTGGGATCTGAAGCACGTCGCCGTCTTGACTGCTTTGACGTCGGAACATAGACATCGAATCGAGCTAGCTCGAGTACATACTCCGTATTCTTTATCGAATAACGCATCGTAGACTTCTCCATCAGACGGCACACTTTGGCATCGTCTGGTATTCTTGACCATTGCTGAGGTGGTCCAACCAGTGGATCCGAAATGGGATGTCCAAATCGAAAGGTGGTTTGCAATCTGTGCATGGATGGATTCAGCTTGTACGGATTCAGTATGGTCTTTTTTGTGATACACAACTCCCAATCAGCCCTATAATCGAATCAGTCCCCTGAATTTCCTTTAAGTAAAATCGAAAACATGTTCATGCTACCTTTCTGCATTCAGCATTACGGCTTGAAAATAGGGTCGTGTATCGGTAGCCGGTCTGTTGATATCAGTCTCAACCCAACGGGAAGATACTCTTTCAAAGATGTCACTGTCGTTTCTCGCTTCCAAATCGACCTCTAGGTGCAGTGCTTTCTGAGCGATAGGCATAAATTCGATCTTGACAGACCGGTGCTTCGTGTAAATTGGACACTGATCGTCACCGAGCACAAAAAGGTCCTTCGACTGGCCTATATGATTAAGCAAATCATTGAATGATAGTCTGTGATGATGCGTTAGCGTACACAGGTGCCTTGGGGGCTCATGCTAACAGTAGGCTTACCTCTGAACGATATGGCCTCGAGTTACCGACTGCGATATCATATCCTCGAATTCATCAAATGAGTATCCGTTCTGAGAATCTTCTGGTTTACGATATTGTTCGAGAACAAGTGTACCGAAGTGGACTCGCATTTGAGCGGTATTCCCATGATCTGACAAGCAATAAAGAGAGGGCTCCAAAGCTAACAAGAGTCGGCTACAGTTTGTTGACCACAGCTTTGCGTTGTCGATGATGATGGCCCCTGTGAGCAGCTTCTCGGTTGTAGTGAATACCACTTCTGCAAGCTTAGATCTCGTGTCTAGAAGAATCGAATTGATATGTCGTCCTGCGCGAGGCGCACTGACGAGATACAACTTCGTTTTCGTGATGTGGTTGGTTATCTGCTGCTGTTCCCATAAGCCGAAGGGTAAAATCAATTATTCGATTTCAAAGGATTTTATCGACAGTATTTCGAAAGCATCTATCTTGAGATTGGAGAATTGTTCAACTACACTTACCATACAGTTGACTGATGAGCTTCGCTCAAATCCACTTCTTGAATTGTGGTTGGCGTCATGATGGCTCTGTTTTCGTGCCAACGGTACTAGTATTTTTCTTCGGGCCATGTCTCAGGAGCAGAGTGGACAGTCAAATCAGGACTTGAAGAAGAAGGACTCCAACAACGCGGAGAAAGGAGCAAATGTTAAAGAGTAAGAGACGCCCTTCAGGCTGAGATAGCTCAGGGGTTGATTTTCAGAAATACCTCTGGGGAGAGCTTCGCACGCTGATAAGAGCTTTCCCACGAGACACGACGACTGATGAATCCTTCCCAGAATGTACGAATTTGCACACAAATTTTCTACTGGGTTTGACTTGTCCAGTATCGCAAGCTGTTTATGCATTCAACCTTGGAGGAAATTTGTCGGGGGCCAGTTTGGTGGACGCTCTGAGCTGACCGAAGCAAGACACAGCAGTTGAATGAAAACAAAAGACAATTGTAGTGTCTCGTTGCGTGGGTTTCAAACAGCACTGGGCATCAAAGAAGCAGTGGGACAGAAAGAAAGGACAAGAGCGGATGATTGTGCCTGGACTGGCGGGGATCAGCTCATTTGTTTGTCGGCGATGTTGCCTCTTCTTGGCAGCACGAAATCATATTGGATGAAATCAACAAAGAGTCTGTCGTTTGTCTTGTCGGGTGTTTATGTTGGAGGATGAGAAGGAGAAAGCCATGAAGTTTTAATTGCAGAGGTTGATAGATTGATAGATGAGAAGGAGAAGTGAGAGAAAAGTAAAGAAGAGGGAGGAGTTGAGTTGTGGGTTGGCTCTTTCCCTGAATTGCTTTTCTGCTGCATCTTCCTCATCAGCCACATCCTGGCTTGTCACTTTATGTGAGTAAGAGTTGATTTCCCTCTTTGGGCATGAGGATATCCCAAAATGGAAACAAGCTGTCAAACACAGCGCGCTTGCGCTAAATGCATGTATAGAGCTAATCCCAAAATGGATGAGAAGCGCGACGCGTGTTGCGCTTTTGACTTTCCACGCGTGTAGTCCCGAAAAGGCAAGATGAGCCGGACACACAATTTGATTGAGCTCCGTCGGACGTAAAAGGTAAGCTGCTAAGTCCGCAGGCAAGATCTTTCCATCTGCTCAGCCTCAGTCAAGACCAAGCAATAGACTGGATGGCCACGCAAAGTGAACGACCGTCTCGCCGAAGCGTTCGAGACAATAAGGAAAGAGCACGACAATGGCTCACCAAAGGGGCTCTCGTCCGCGAGGACTCGGACGATGAATTGGGCTACGACGATCTGCCCTGGGAATGGATTTACGAAGAAGCCGGCACGGTTGACAGAGATAATAGATCTCAATCTTCAGATGACCACGAGCAAAAGACTCCACGACGGCGCTCTGGGCGGCCGAGCAGCAATACGAGAAAGATTGTTGGCGCTCGTATGGGCACATTCACATGCAAACTGGGAGACGTGGTGCTTTTGAAGTCTCCCGAAGCTGGAAAGGATTGGGTTGGCTTAATAACGGAATTTGTTGAGGATGAAGATGATGATGACGAAGAAGAAATGGTCAAGTCTGCCAATATCATGTGGTTCGCATCGCCCGAAGAGTTCTTGTCTGGAAAAACCAAGAATAAGAAACGAATCGACGCTTTACCCAACGAACAATACTTGACCGTCGATTTCAACATCAATCCGCTCACTTCAATCAACGGTCGAGGAAGAGTCATGTCGAAGGATGCATTCTTTGCAAAATATCCGAATGGGACTCCGCCACGGGATAAATCAGAATTGGCAGAATATCGAAAATGCATTGTCTGTCGCAGGGGCGTCAATCAAGTTCAGGGAAGGTACACTGAGGAATTCATCTGGGAAGACGTTTACAAGGGTGACGAAGCAAGTGTTTTCAACCTGATCGAGTTGATCAAAGCCGGTCTAAAGGCGGCTAAGAAAAGAAAAGCAGCCGATGAGGACGTGAGTTACATGTTCTATATTTACGATTTTATCTGCGACCTATACCTGATCCTGTCCTTTTACAGTATGCCGACAACCAAAACGAAACCGATCATGCACCGATTACACCAAGGAAAAAACAGCGCACGACGGCACTGCAAGTCACGCCGCAATCAAAACGAAAGATATACACTACCCCGACAAGTAAAAGGCATGTTTTAGCCTTGCTCATCGGACTCTGTTGAATTATGCAGCTAATTGATTTCATACAGGATCGTTGTCAAGAAGCCACTGGAATTCACGCCACTGGGGACACGAGTCTTGGACCCGACCCATTTCACATCTTCTCCGTACCGCCAAGCACGATCATTGTTGCATGTGTCAAGTGTGCCAACTTCTCTTCCCTGCCGTAGCGCCGAGTTTGAGACGGTTTACACGCACTTGAGTGCTGCTATTGCGGAAGGCACCGGTACTTGCATATATATCTCCGGAACTCCGGGCACTGGAAAGACGGCTACCGTAAGGGAAGTAATTGCCCAGCTAAACAACGCGGTGCTCGATGAAGAAATGGATGATTTCATCTTCGTCGAGATCAACGGCATGAAAGTGACAGATCCCCATCAGTCCTACTCTTTGCTCTGGGAAGCATTAAAAGGGGACCGCGTGTCGCCTTCCCACGCTCTCGATCTTCTTGAAAGAGAATTCAGTCATCCATCTCCGCGTCGAGTTCCATGTGTTGTCCTGATGGACGAGCTTGATCAACTGGTGACGAAGAATCAGTCGGTCATGTACAATTTTTTCAACTGGCCTGCTCTCCGTCATTCACGCCTTATTGTGCTCGCTGTTGCGAATACCATGGATTTGCCCGAGCGAACACTGAGCAATAAAATCTCCAGTCGTCTTGGACTTACTCGCATTACATTTCCCGGCTATAAGCATACCGATCTAATTGAGATTATCTCTTCTCGACTTGCCAACGTGCCAGGAAACATCGTTGATCCTGATGCTATTCAATTTGCCAGTCGCAAAGTAGCAGCTGTCAGTGGAGATGCTCGTCGGGCGTTGGATATTTGTCGACGGGCTGTTGAAATTGCCGAGCAAGAAAGCGAATCTATTAATAACGGCATGGACCTTGACGAAACAGAGTCACTGCCACCAACACCAAGCAAGAAAAGCACCATACGGAGGAAGAATCAACAAAAAAATAGCATGGACATTGTCAAAATCGATAGTCCACAAAAGCGGTCAGAGAAGAAACAAAGTCTTCCACGGGTCACCATAGCTACGATTAAACAGGCCATTCAAGAAGCGACGTCTACTCCCTTACAGCAATCGCTGCGTTGTCTTCCCCTGTCCGGCAAATTATTTCTGGCCGCTCTCCTTGCTCGAGTCCGTCGCACAGGCATTTCAGAGTCGACTATGGGAGACGTCTTGGACGAGGCTCGACGCATTGCCGATGCGGCTGTAGCAGTTGCTGGTATGGCAGGGTCTACTATCAAGAAATTCCTGATTAGTAAGGAAAATCCTGGGGCTAGGGTCCATGCAATTATCTTCGCTGCTATGGAGCTCATGAATGCGGGTGTCATTGCTCTCGAAATAGGAAGTGGAATTCGCATTCGCGGTGGAGGCGATAGAAGTGGTAAGGTGAGATTACGAGTTGCTGCTGAGGAGGTCAAGTCCGCGTTTCGAGACGATCTTGAAGCCAAGGGACTTGGGTTAGGCTTCGACCAATAGTCCTTACAGTCCTCTGAACCCATGTACATTATTCTTGCTCTCGACATTTGAACCCCAGAGATGATCATGAATCCATAACTTGATAGCTGGACGTTGCCCTACCAATATATATCTTGGTCGGTTGTCTACCTCCAGGGCTGTCATGCCTAACTAGACGAATGAATTTTTATAAAGTTCGACATATAAATTTGAAGCTGAAGGAGAGTAAAAGAAATATGCAATTAAAATGAACACCCAAAGGTTGTGATTTTTTCCCCAGTCAGGAAAATACGCCTGACTGCAATCAACCGATCCTAATCTCAAGAACTCCAATGACTCCCATGCCATGCACAATATAGTACTGATCTGACTGAAAGCAGCTAAAATTTCTGCCTGCCTAAAGTCGGCTTCCAATTCAAAGGATGCGATTCAGGCGTGGCTTCCTCATCTGGTTTCCAGACCTTGATCGTTTTGTCTGCCTCGCCGACGATCAATCGTAGGCCAGTACGATCGAAAGTGGCAGACATGATGCCCGATTCGGCATCTAATGATCCTGGCTGGGCTGTGGTATCGAGAGATTGGAATCGATGGCCTGTCTTCCAGTCCCAGAAGGACATGGATCCATTATCGCCGCCAGAAAATAGCACATTATCTTCATTGACGGCGATGGAATTGATGACGGAGTTGTGACCTTCGAAATTCTGCATGAAGGCACCTTCGGGACATTTCCATTGCTTGATGCTGCCTGTGCTGGCGCTTGCGAATGTGAATTCGGTCGGGTGTACAGTGAGATTTCGTACACCCTTTTTATGGTGCGTCAAGACTCCCATGGTCTTTCCCGCGGCAAGATCCCATAGACGGACCGTAGAGTCTAAAGACCCGGTAATGATCTGAGGATCGGCTTCTTGGCACTTCACATCTGCGACCGTTCCCTTGTGTCCTGATAAAACGTGAATGTTGCTGCGCGTTCGCATATCCCAAACTCTGGCAACACCGTCACGACCTCCCGTGACCAAAACATCTAGTTTGGGGTGAAGTGCAAGTGTGTAGACACCGCTTAGATGACCGTGATAATGACGAATGACTTTGTTCGCTTCCAGATCCCAGCATTTGACCATTTTGTCCTCGCCACATGAGAAAAGATAAGGATGACGCGGCGACACAGCAAGACCACGCACAGTTGATATGTGTCCGGTCAGCGTAAGGCGAAGAGAGCCTGTTGCCAGATTCCAAATTTTGATTGTCCGATCCCCTGCACCGCTCGCGAACCATTCGTTATTGGGCTCCACGGCAAGAGCTCGTACCCATCCCAGATGGCCCGATATGACTCTCATCAGCTTCCAAGGTGGGTGCCATTCGGGCCGCTGCTGTGGTGTCGCGGTTGGACGAGCAATGAGACTTTTACTTTGGTTTTGTCCATCGGCCGATGCTCCAGTTGGTGTCGCTCTAACGAGAGCCTGCGAAGTGCCACCATTTGGCTTGTCCGCAATCTGTCCTGAGATCTTCGGCCGTTTGGTACGAGACGCAGCAGCCTTTGCTTGCTTCTCAGCTAGCGACTTCGGAAGTTCCATGACGTCCTGATACTCGGCCTTTCGGCGATATGACAAACCTATAGATCCATCACCAGAAGTCGAAGGTGTCGCCATCAGATATTCCGCTCCGAATAACTCGACGGTCCGTTTCGCAGACTGGCGCACAGCTTGATCAGCTGGTAGTTGGCCGGATGCCACGTCCATCGCAATTGAGAGGCGAACCCTTCTCGCAGTGAATACTGTATATTGGTCAATGAAGACGACGAATGATTGGGTTGGAAATTCGAGGTAGTTGAAATTTACAATAGTGATATGAATACTGCTGCGCGCAGAAAATCAAATAAGTTAGAGAAATCGCGGTTGACCTTGCGAACTTTCCTTCAAGGAGGAAGCTCGGACCACGTGGGTCGGCGGCCGCAATAGTTTAGTTTGCTGAGCTTGACTGACCCCCGCATACTTATGATTTTCTTCATTATTTTGTCACGAATCTCCATCTCATTTACTACCATGCAAATGAATAGTTATTTTGTTCTTATGTAGCTTGCATAATGGCTGCTGAAGCGGAATCAAAATTTGCCATCCACGCAGCTGCGCGTGAAGGCCAAAGTGAGTCCGGCGCAAAAGAAGTCGAGTTAGTCAGAGCATCTTGCTGAATCAAATATCGCAGCTTCGGTTGTCGAGTCGTTGTTGAACGTGAGTTTCATCCGTAAGAAAAAAAAAAAAAAAGAAAAGAGGAAGACTCTATCTAAAGTCTGATCAGTCACTTACCATGCTTGTAGGCAAATCCGAAACTCGCTTCGGTCAGAGACGACGACGATCGCCTTCCAATACATTGGGCTGCGGCATATAATCGACTTCCAATCGTCGAGCTACTCGTGACAAACAAGCATTTCGATCCGGATGTGACGGTTTGTAAAAATCCGATTTGATCGAGACAACCCGAGAAAAATCCCTTGGCTTATCATGGTGGTTTGCAGGATGGCTCCGGTTGGACACCGTTAATGATCGCCGCGAGTTTGAAGAACGCAGAAGGAGATTCTATAATTGATCTACTGTTGCGCAAGGATGCAGACGTCAACATTAAGAGCATATCAGGCCAGGTAGTGTCCCTCGCACCTTGGATTCTTCCACCATGAGATTCATCTGACGTCTCTTTCTTGGATTCGCAGAATGCTCTTCATTTCGCAGCCTCAAAGGCCAACCTCTCCACCGTCAAGACCCTCGTTGCACACAAATGTAGCGCTCGCGTCAAGGATAGACGCGGCCAACTTGCATTACATCGAGCCGCGGCAGTGGGGTCGACTCCTATCCTGAAGATACTACTTGAAGAAGGGAAGAGTCCCGTTAATGCTACAGATGTAGACGGCTTAACGGCGTTGCATCATGCTATCTCCGAAGGTCATGGAGATGCCGCTATTCTCCTCATGAAAGCTGGAACAGACCTGGAAAAAAGAGATGCTGAGGGAAATCTAGCTATCGATCTAGCACCGGATTCCAAGGTATGAGAGTCTCCATCTTGAACTCTAGCTTGACTGTTGAAAATCTAATATTGCTTATTCACAGGTCCGAAAATACATTCTTCAGACTGCAGAGCGTGAGGGTGTTGAGCTTCCCTGAGGCGAGGGGGAAGAAGACCCGGTGATTGTCTACTAAATAAGAGCATACCCACCAATATTCATAGATTGCCTGCCCGCCAAATAACGCATGTACCAAGATGACGAATATATGTACACTATGCACGAATTATGACTACATGATTCCTTGAGTGAAGCTTTCAGTCTCGCCCTCACTTCATGGTACTGTCGACCAATTCTCGATAGATTTTTTTGAGATCCGCAATATCAGCTTGCAGTTCGTCGACCTGCTCGCTTTTCTCCCCGAGGAGCTCCAGTGTAGTTTGGTAGCGCTGATCCAGTTCGACCACTTGGGATTCTAGCTCTTCAATGCGCTTCTCTGCCTTGCGCTTTTCTTCTGATTCTCGCAGTAGTTCAACAACCTCTTTTCTTGCTTCGTCTCGCTGCGCGGTGATACGTTCAAGCTCGTCCTTTGTCGCGGCTCGTTCGCTCTCAAGCCTTCGAACAGTTGCGCTCATGCGTTCCACGAGCTGGACTGATGGCCCGGCTCCCACGGTGGAGACCGAGATGATCTCGTTGATTCCGTGCTGTCCACGAGACGTATTGGTTTGTGCTCCGTAAGCTGACGGCGTGAGGGGACTTCCACCGTAGTATTCCTCCGGCTCTAATGTATGAATAGGTGGTGCGACCAGTAGATTAGGATTTGCAAGACCATTCGAGGTTTGCGGTGAGCCCAATCCCTGGAATGATAGGAAAGAGTTCGTTCGTGAAGGAGCTCCGGTATCTGCTTGAGAAGGCAAAGTAGAAGAACGTCGGCTCAACGGACGGCTGTCGACGTTGGGATCCAGTCCATTCGATCTGCGACTAGAGGCCACTGGAGAGGCTGTCCGCGGCTCTTGAAGGAAAGGTGGCGGCGAAGAGACTTGATCTCGCCATCTTGCTCTTTCTTCGTCAAGTTTTTGAGTCCAGAATGCTTCTAATGACTTCTCTTTGTCAATTAACTCCTTTCTAGCAATGTTGAGCTCCTCTTCTGAATGCTCTACCCTCTGTTGGAGTTTTTGTAGTTGCTGTCTTGTTTCCTGCAATGAGCGATCTAGATCATCGATTGTTTCCTTGGCAGCCTCCAGCTCGTCTTCAGCCTTTTTGGCCTTGAGATTCTGTTCAATTATTGTAAGTATGAGCAATAACGGCGTTCAAAAGAGTTATAGACCTGCACGTACCATTTCTCGAGCCCTTCGGCGTAGATCTGCCTCTTTTCGGGAAATTTCATCACGTTCTTTTTCCATCTCGGTCAATCTTGACAGCAAAGAAGTCTCAATTCCTTGCCAATTTTCACTGGCCACGGCATACTGCGTCTGTAGGGTCTCGATTTGACGCAGTAATTTCGCCTGGGTCTCACCAGCTGTGCTGGAAGACACCTCTTCAGCCCGAGCACGAAGGCTCTCCATCTTGCTTTCCAGCACAGATTGTTCGTTCTTAAGTTCGGCTTCCAAGACACGGGAATTCTCCTTTTCACGTCCTAGGTCATCTTGTAAGGTTCGTATCTCCCTCCTTAGCTTCTCCTCGCTGAGCTCCTTCTCGATCTTTAAGCTTGATATATCATCCTCGAGGTCATTGATCCGTCGTTTTGAATGCTCGACAAGGTCAGCCTGGGCTTTTGATTCCGCTGCTTCCGCTCGAGCGATGGCTCGTGACAATTGATTTTTTAATTCATCGACATTTGATTTCAGCGTATCCCTTTCAGATGTGATCGAGTCTAGGTCCTTCGAAACTCTGGTTTGTGAGTTGAGCTGCTCTTGAGCTTTCTTCTCTGATATTTCTGCTCTTTTGGCTCGTGCTTCTGCGTTCGCTATATCCCGTTCTAGCTTCGCTGTGCGTCGCTTCAGATCATTTTCCTGCTTATTATTTTCTGCCAACTGCTGTCGCAGCTTCTTGATAATAGTTCGATTGTCCAGCTCCGTCTTTGATAGTTTCTGCCCTTCTTCTAGTAACAGTGCTATTCTCTCGTCCTTCTCCGCTAATTGTTTCTCAAGACTACCGGGTTTCGCCGCCGACGCGGCATCTCTTGCTGAATCGGCCGCTTCTTTGGCGAGATATTTTAATTTCGACTGTAATGCATCAATTTTCTCGATATATTCGTGCACTTCCGTCTGCCACTTTTCTTCTGCATTTTTGTGTTCGGCCTTCAGCTCCTCCAATGCACTATCTTGGGTCAAGTGAGAGTCTAGCTCATCATTGTTGAGTTGTGGACCAGGGTGCAAAAGCCCAGAGATGTCTTGATCAGCATCATTCTCAACGAGTTCCGTCTTATCTTCACTGGGCAGATTGCTTGCGGCTTGCTTGTCGCCATGCTCGGAGATATGATCCGAGTCTGATAATTCTTTGGAAACCCGCGGCTGACTGGATGTTTCTAGACTTGTCCTTATTTCAGCAGAGGTAACAGCTTCATTGCTGTCAATATTGGTACCACTGTGATCCAAACTCAGCCTTGTGCTCTCCGAGCTGGGACGCGTCTCATTCGACTGAAGCGGCGTCGATGATCGGGAAGGCACCTCCACGGATGATCGAGGACTGCTGGACATGTTCGGATTCTGTGATTTGGCCATGGCCCTCGCCAGGCGTTCTTGTAGACGATCATTTTTTCGAGCAGTGGATGAGCTTCGTGTGACTGGAATTAGAAGAAGTGGTGTTAGCCAAGTGAGTCGCCCACATCGGGACCACGATATCTCGGCGGCTTACCTCCGGCGGCAGGTTTCAGAGAAGTATCGTCTGCTTTTGGTCCGGATTGTTTGGGAGTATCTTCGTCGTTTGCAAGAATAGTATCTAGTCGAGACTCTACTCCGGAGACAGCTTGCTGAAGCAACGCCCCAACCCCCCATCTGGACTTGGTTTGTTGGGTGTTGGCATTCGAAGTCATTGCGGTGATGCGATTGTTACCCTCGGCCAGTAAGAGTCTGCTTTTTCTTGGAATCTTTTTGGGGATATCCAACGTATTCTATAACCGATTTCTATAATAAGTGGCGAAGAGAGTCAGCTCGAAAGCAGGCGGGTTCAAGCATGCAGCAGTTGCGCAAGACCAGACAACAAGCAACGAGAGTGGGCCATCCATGCAGGTAGGCTAAGTGCGAGGGAAAATGAGTTTCATTGGCATTATACGAGACACGTCAGACGCAAAGGAAGAAAAATATACGCCGAATAAATAACGTCCACACAAATGGGAGGTCTCTTGTGGTTGGAAGCAAAGATAGAAGCTACCATAAAAAAAAAAGAAGTTGATGTGAGAGAGTGAGGTTCAGCAGGTACCAACGTTCCCGTTTCCATGTTCCACGTTCCACGAACTTACCGCTTACGTAGTAGCTGGCCTAGTTAACTCCGCCAGGCTAAGTTAGTATCATCTGGTGATTTCCTCCCGACGACATCATTCTGTCTGGTATAAGCTGCTGCTACTCCTCATCCTTTGCCTTGCTGTCCTTTTACTCCCTTTTCCCGACATCAAGATATTGTACAGCATTGTACTTAGCACCCAACACATACCTTCACTCGGCGCAATGTCGCTCGAGCCGCCCACCTACCTCAATTCCCTGCAGAACAATATCCGTGCGCGCCCGATTCCCTGGGATGGTGCAGTGCGGGCTGGCAATATCACTGACGACCATTTGCGCAAGATCAAAGCAGTCGATAAAGTGCGCAAGCAGGAGCGCAAAAGCACAGTCGAGGCGGATGTAAAGGGGTACTCGTCACTGCTTGCCGGCGGTCCAGGCGAGCAGAGCGTGCTGGAGTCAGCCTCTCGCCGGACAGATATCGTGCAATATATACTGGTTCTAGCTGCAGACCTCATCAACGGTATGCGCTATGTTCACTTTGCTCTTTGATGGACTATATTCAGCAATGCTAATTTCTCTTTTGTCTTTTGGGACAGATGCTCCGGCCCTCGCTACTGCCCTCGCCTCGCATCCTCAACCCTACAGATCATTCTTACCACTTCTCCGCCATTCTACAAACCCCGAAGACCCTATTCCTCTACTCACAGCATCCTTCTTGACGAACCTGATCGCGACCACATTGAGCTCAACTCAAATCTCCGATCAAAACAGAGAAGCTCTACCACAATTGTATTCATACCTGGCCACTTTGACCAGAAACCAGGACAGCGGCCTACAAGATATCGGAGTGCAAGGGTTTTCGGCCCTTTTGGGCAACAAACCCTCCCGGGAGTTATTTTGGAATCAACGTAAAGAGACTGTTAGTGCTTTGATGGAAATTCTGAACACCGCGGCCGGAGGTCGAGACAACGGATCCGATACCTTGGCTGGCTCTGTGGCCGCTTCTAGCAGTGCTCGCACGACCGATATCAGCGTCGGGGGCGGGGTTGGCCTGCAGCTTCTGTACCATGTCCTGCTAGTCCTCTGGCAGCTCAGCTTCGAAGGCAGTCTTGTCGGGGAAGAATTACAATCGTAAGCCAACTTGCCCAGAGATGATTGCAGTCCGTTACTAATCCTTTCCAACTGTTTCAGCGAGTATGACATTATTGAGCTATACACACAACTACTACGCCTGTCTCCCAAGGAGAAAACCACACGACTTCTCCTAGCAACCTTAAACAATTTGCTGGTATCGAATCGTACTACGCTCTTGCCTGTAGCAACCTTTGTTCGTCTGCCAGCATTACTTTCAAACCTGAGCGGCCGCCACTTGACCGACCCAGATCTTTTGGAAGATCTCAAGTCCTTAACGGACTTGCTTGACGAATACACCAAAACCCAGACTACTTTCGACGAGTATGCAGCCGAGCTACAAACTGGACATCTGCGCTGGTCTCCACCCCACAGAAATCCGACTTTCTGGCGCGAAAACGCCCGACGCATTCTCGAAGAAGAGCGTGGCGCACTGCCCAAGAAACTGGCCGAGATTATTGCCAAGCGCTGGGAGAACGACAAGCAAGTACTTGCGATTGCGTGCAACGACGTGGGCCATCTTGTCAAAGAAGTCCCTGAGCGCCGCACTCAGTTGGAGAAACTGGGGTTGAAGACTCGTGTGATGGAGCTGATGACCGACGAGGACGAGTCGGTACGGTGGGAAAGCCTACGTGCCGTGGGGGAGTGGCTCCGATACAGCTTCGATAAATAGGCGGGCAGCTATACATTGTTTTGTCGTTTCCTGTGCTCTCCAAATGTTGCTCTTTGCATAGACGATCATGGTGATGCGGAGAGGGTGTATATTTAAGCAGCTGTTATTTGGCAGGCAGAGAGGAGTTCTCGATTACCGGGTACAGAGACCACGCATCACATTCTCCGACGATATACAGTGTAAATCTGAACATTCTGTATTCAGTCGACCAACAGTTAGAAGTACTTAAGTTACCTGGTGAACAGCATCAAATATATGCTTACCTAAGTAAAAAGTATTGGTTGCAGTGATAGTTAAGCCACAACCAACTAAGATTTCCAGGTGGGGAAAGTACTCTGATAAGTACGGATCAGCTCCCGCTACCAGTAACTACTGATTATTATTTTCTATCATCTTGTACATACTTTTAACATCATCAAGTCGGATTTCTTCTTCTCCGACTGTTCTTCTATTCAAGAAAGCAGCGAGAACTAATTGCCACACATAGCCGAGCGTAGATACTCTTCCTCGCCTTGGTACCGGGAATATTCCTCGCTCTACTCCGGGTACACTGCCGTGGATCACCGGAGCCGGTCTTGCGCAACTGCGATAATAATTATCCAGGGCAATCTAAAAAGAAGCTAAGTGGGAATCGGCCTCGGGAGTGAACTGAACCGGCATTGCAGTGGATCAATCAGTAATGCTTCGAGATGTCTCGGTCGTTCAACGGCTGCAAGCGCTGCAAAGCAAGGAGACAGAAATGTGATGAGCTGCGTCCAGAATGTACGTTCGGAGTCAGAGCCACCTTCTCACCAACCACAACCCTGCCATCTAACAAGCTTGGAATATAGGCGGTAGATGCAAGGCATCCGGGGTGCAGTGCAGATATACCATGCAACTGCAATGGGGTGGTCGGGCTTTTTCGCGGTCGAGATTTGGTGCCTGCGTTGGCCCTGCCATGCAAAAACTGGGTATCTACTTCTCAATCCACCACAGTCCTGGAACAAATTGCTCCAGCGATGATTTGAGTAATGCTAACCTGGGTGGTATCAATTGGCACGTTTAGAGTATTCTCCAGGCCAGTTCATTTACACTACTGTGAACACGGAAAGTAGTACCTCTCCTGCAGAAGCATCAAACCGCTTGCCTTCAGGATCACCATCGCCTCGTTCACCCGTCCCGGTGAATTCGCCAATAGCGCAGGAAGTTGACCCTCTCTCGTTCTTATCGTCCAGACATAAATGGCTTCTTCAGCATTTTGTGACAGACGCATCGAGTGCCACGTCGTGTCACGATGGAATGCAACAAGAAATTTGTCGGATGATTGTACCCATGGCCCTTCAAACGCCTTCCCTGCTTTATGCGACGATGGCCCTGTCCGCTATTCACATGGAAGCGTTGAACAGTCATCATCCGGGTACTGTTAAAGCCGCAGCGGATGTTGCGAATCTAATGGCACGAAGTCTGGAACATTTCCGACTTGAATTGCAAGAGTCTCCTCGGAGAGACTCGGACGTCCTCTTAGCAACTGCTCGCACCCTCTGTCTGGCCGAGATACATTCGGGGGCGATTCAGCCTAATACATGGAGGGCACATGTGGAGGGGGCGAAGGCACTAATGAGTACGGGTTCTCGACTGTCGTCGGGCAGTCCGACCACGCCTCTACGCAAGTATCTTGATCGCTGGTATTGCTCAATTGTAGCACTTACCGCACTGAGTGGCAACGGCCCCCCAATCGGCGAGACGAGACGCGGCACTGCTACTGCGTGTCCTCACGACCTGGATTATCTGGATGACTACTGGGGCTTCACGATTAATCTGGCTGATATCTTTCGAGAAATTGGAGCCTTGGCGTGGCAGCGACGGCAAGAGACTCGATCTAGATCAAGTGGTGGGAAACCTTTAGATCTGATCGGAGGAGAGGATACTATTGCAGATTTCGACCAAGAGGCGTCCAGGTTAGAGGATGCGGTCCTCAATTTGATGGCCCGTCATAGTCAAGAGGGCGGACTTTTATTCTATCCGGGAGTGAAGGAGAAACTTTCGGAGCAATCGATACGAGAGTTCAAGCTGTGCAACGAAGCCTATCAGCACACCGCACTGATACACATCTACCGGCGCGTGCGCAAAGCGCCTGTCACGGCACCTGAGGTGCAATATTCCGTGCAACGGATCCTTGCGTGTACGTCGGAGATCCAACCACAGACTGGGCTGAGTCCCTGGGTGATGCTCACCACGGCGCTGTTTACCGGAGGATGCGAGGCGCTAGATGAAGATCAAGCAGCGTTCAAACAGCTGCTTCTGTCACTTTACCAAACTACACGCATTCCCAACGTCCTGCAATCGCTCAGATTTCTCGAGGACTATTGGGCTCATGGAAACCGAGACGAAGAAAAGAATTGGAGTCATTTTCTTGGTAAGCCTCAACGTGACTATGATTGTGGTTCACAAGCAAGCTGACTTGAATGTTTTTGGTAGATCGGATGAATCTCGACTTTATACCTTACTGAGCGGGTCAGGAGAGGCGTTCTTTGATCAATGATCGGGACGCCTTCGCTTCTATCAAATACGCTTGGTTGATTGGACGATTTATATGAGAATATGCGAATATGTGAAGAGAGATGACTTGGCTGGCGTTTATGATTTGGGAACCTCCAGCGGTACACCTTCAATGTATATACCACATTATTTTTTCATGTATTTTATTGCACTACATTCTGTTTCTTACCTTCCAAGAATCGTACGGTCCTACAAAGATAGCAGACCACTGGACACATACCCACCTAGGTACGGAGTAGCGAGGGAGCTATGATTTCAATATGTGATGCAGGGAAAATAAGTTCCAACTACTGCAAGTCATATCGTGGCTGGTCTGTGAGGGTTATCCGTGGAGAGCATTGAGCGCGTCCTGTCTTGTTAGTAGTTGGTTGGTTCAGGGCTTGCATGAAGGGAGCTTTTGAACGGAGCAGGTAAAGACGAAGAGAAGAGATCAGCATCGCGGATTGACCCCTGAAGGCTCAGGCCATGAACATCCACCATCCCGTGATCTACAAACCAATGAAAAAGTGGCTTGCCAGCTTATTCCTGCTTTCTCCTCTTCTTCCTCCCCAGCCAAGCTGAGAGAACTATTATCTTCATCCCTCGCGCGCGATCCGCCAAAGTCGGTGCTTTGACGTCCATGCGTGTTTACTACTTACTATTGACTGCATCCTGCATTGCCGTTGTGATTGGACCTATGGCAGGCTGAATACAGTAAACAAATCGATGATTCCGTACAAGCGCAGGGGCCAAGCGTGTTCGTGGCTTGCCAGCAGCCAGCCACTGGTAGTCAGCCGGAAGCCCTGAGTGCCTTGCTGGATGGGATGACAGGAACGTTCCATTTCAACTTACCATTCGTCCAACAGCATCAATCAGCATGAACTCGCGCGCTCAAAATAATTTGAAATAATGGCCAATTTGAGTTGAAAAAGGACCTCCACAGGTAGTACCCCTACTGGGAATGGTCTGATCGGGCGGGCTTTTCCGACCACAAAAGATACACCTAGGTAGTAGGTACCGTACGCTGGACCGCCGAATTGTCGCTCTATGCATACGGTATGGTACACTTGGGCTACTAAGGTAATCGCCTCCGTGCTTTTCTAATTAGCACGGCTGAAATTGGCTGGCCAGTGGCTACTACTGTGCCGCTCAGTCTCCACTGCAGTATCCGCCAGCCGCAAAAGGAAAAGGAGCAAAAGGGCCCCAAAAACAGAAAAAAGAAAAGAAGAAAAAGAAAAAGAAAAAAGGGGAGCCACTCGGACAGGGGAACAGACAGGGTGGTCAAACGCTAATTGGATCATTTGCATGAAGCCCCCCTTTAAGCGCCCACTATTCCACGCAAGCATTAACATGGGGTCGGGACCAGGAACTGAAAAAAAAGAAGCCGAAAAGGTGTCGACACCAACAAGTCTGTCTGGCTGGAGGAGGTTTTAGCCGACTTAAACTCCTGACTACCAAAAAGCCGATGCGAACCACTACGTACCATAGAGTCAGGGACTGATGACTTGCGCCAAATGTTGTTGGCCTATCACGGAGTTGGATTCAGGAACAATCTCATCTTCTGCAGATTTCGGACTTCAGACTCCAGATCACTAGTCGGCTAGTTGACCAGACGCGGAAAAAAAGCACTCCTATCTCTCCACCTCCTCTGCAATATCCTCCTCTCGGACACTCTGACTTGCCAGCATCCGCCTGAGATAACGCTTATACGCTTAATTCTCAAGCCAACCAGATTATCCAGATTGAACGCTGCGAGAGTTGACCGCATCTCTGGTTCTCTACTACTGAGTAGACCGCTGCATATCTTTCGCTCTTCACATGCACTTGCCCCGTGCTCGTGGCCATGACTTGTCGATCCGGTCACTTAGTGCTTTAGTGATAGTCCCCTAATTCCTTAGTTCACTGCCGTCTCTTGGTCTGTTTCATCTGAAGAGAGTTACAGCGGGCGGCCAGAACCCTTGGCCTTGCCTCGCGCAGTGCCACTGTCTCCGAAAACAACCTCGATACTACGGAGTACTTTCTAAGCGACTCTCCCTTTTCCATCGACACGCTGCGTGCGACTGTTATCTGGCACGATGGCTAGTATCGAGGGAGCTACTAGCGCCAATCGCCAACTGCCAATTGCGGCTGGTTCTGGTAGCTTTTCTTCCTCCTTTCTCCGCCGTCAAAGGAAAGATACCATCACCTCAACTTCATCCTCACTATCGAATTCGGATTCTCCCTCGACATCAGCTGTCATCCCATCAGATCTACGCCACGGTCTCCCTCCTCCCCTCAACCCTGACACCGATCTCCCTCCTCGATCGATCGTCTCTGCGAGCTCGTCCCCTGTCCGCAGGAAACCCCTGCCTACCAATGCTTCTCCAGTAATTCTTTCCCGGCTATCACGAGGTTCTTCTATCTCCTCGTCCGTGCCTTCTCCACCGCCTACTCGCAGACCTCCGTCCTTACTCCCACAAACACCTCCGTCCTCGAAGCCCAATGCTGCGGACTCAGCTGGCCGACGATCTTTAGAATCTTCTGCGAGGCATTTGGAGACTGTTGACGAGGTACTTCCTTTTGTACCAAGGGATCTTGATCGGTAAGTTATGGGACTTTTTCGAATGGACGACTTCTTCCAATTATCATCTCCCCTCCGCTGCATATGCCATGTGGACTGCTTCTCTTTGCTTTTCGTTTCTCTTATCGTGCTCTTCCTTTTCCCCTTCTTTTTCCTTCTTGATCATGAAGATATGAGATGGACTAGGCTAACGATTTGTTGGCAACTTTTTTAAAGCTACCCACGAGGCCATTCTCCTCTGATCCCCTTTCCCATTGATACGTCTCGCACTTATAGAGACTTCCAGCAAAGTCAATCCAATCTACGTCCAGCTGCCGACGAAACAGATTTTTACTTGCCGCATGGGACTCCCATTCATTCTCGTCTCTCTAGCGAGCCAATTATCCCGGTTTTGAGGTCGCCGCCATCCATCACTCAACATAAGAGGTCTGAGACTATGGCCTTGCAGCCTCCCCAGAACCGGCCACCTCCATTGCATCTCGACTCTGGTCTGTCAGCAATGCCCAGCCCGGGTGACAAACAGCCTAAGACACCTGGTAACAAAATCACTTCATTCTTTGGATGGAAAACGACTGCATCTCCTGGAACGGAGTCCACGAGTACTGAGATAAGTGACACTGGCCGGTCTCCGCTCCCCTCACCATTACCACAATCTGCCAGTGCTCCGTCATTTGGCACGAAGGGCTCCGCTTCTACTTTTCCTACATCAATATCAGATAACAACATCCATGGCTTTCCAATGCCTCCTGCTCGCATGGGTTCACTGGGCGGATCGTCTCCCGGGAATAATGCGGATTTCATGAGCAAGTTTTCGGAGCTCGAAGCAGAGCTTCGGGAAATCAGTTCGGAATTAGCAGGCTCCATCCGTCGGGAGATGGAATTAGAGGACATAATCGAAAGATTTCAACTCGAGTCACAAGTCGATGCCAATCGCCGGACCAGTGACTATTTCTCGGACTCTGGAACCAGTGGCTCCGTGCGGATTGGAACGGCTGATGGCAGTAAGATCGAAGATGTTGAAAAGATAAAGCGAGCCGCCGAACAAGAGAGAGCTCAATTGAAAGTTGAATTGAGCCAGAAATGGCAGGAGGAAAGATCTCGGCGTGCGGCATGCGAGTCACACGTACAAATTTTAGAAAGTCAAGTGCAACAGGTAATAATCATAATCCTCTTCTCGTGAGTTATTTACTTGACTAAACTCTACCTTCGCAGTTTCGAGCTCAGCGTGTGGATAATTCGAATCTGTCTTCGAAGACAAAGGAGCTAGAAGTTGCCTTGGAGGATACCCGAAGAAAGCTACTCGAGGAACGACAACTCAAAGATAATTTCGAGGACCTGCTCACAGCCATGAGGGTAGAATTGGAACAACTTCGCAACGAAAGGGATCACCTGAGAGACGAAGTTGTCCCCACCTTGCAAACGGGACAAAAGAACCGATTCCAGTCAATAGCGGAGGAAGACGGCATAGTCCGCAATCGAGGGTCGATGGTAGGCTTGTCGAGATCGAATTCCCTGGCTCGAGTGCCCAAACGGTCGAGTATGGCAGGTGGAGGCAGTTTATCGCGATCGAACTCAATCTCTGGCAATAATCGACAAGTAGAATCTCGCGAATCTCTTGCTGATCGAGTAAAGGACGTCGAGGCTCAACGGGATGCCTTACACAAAGCATTGAAGAGCCTACTTGATCGACAGGCATGGCAAGCACGTGAAAACGAGAAGCGGATCAAGATTCTTGAGATGGAGCTATCGAAAGCTCAAGAAGTTGGCTCTCCACGGAAACTGGGCTACGAGAGAGAAGTCCGTAATCTGCGAGAAGAGATCAACCTTCTGAGACGCAGAGCTGACGAAGCCCTCGAACAAAAGTGGCAATGTGAAAAGGGTCTGAGTGGTCTGAAGATGGATCTGGACCGTGCAGAGCAAGAGACAACCTCGCTCCGCATGCTTTTGCAAGAGCACGACATTGCACTACCGGCCGAGATGACTATGGCAGCAAACGAGGAAGGATTGGCGAATATGCAAACCACATCTTCAGCATTAGAGTCGGCCTTCTTGAAGTTGCAGGCGGACATGCAATCGGACGAAGCAAGACAGCTTTGGTCCTCTGAAGACGTTGATCGTGCTGAAACATTAGCGGGACAGGTACGACAGCAACTCGAGACGAACAACGATTTGAGACGCCGGCTTTCCGAAGCTATTGCCAAGGGAGAAAGAGAGCAAAAGATGTCTGCCTCTCGGATCAACGAAATGCAAAGTCGCCTGAAGACCCTGGAAGAAACCCTGATGGATGCGCAACATCATTCAGAGGACGAAATGGCCAAACACGAGGAAGAAGTCCGAGCCTTGAAAGACAGTCACAGTATGCAGTTGATGCGTGCCAAGATGGGAGTCAAGAGTCCGATAGCTCTTTCGCCAAACCCGGCGCTCTCTCCATTCCTGGGCGCACGATCGCCACGGCTTGATGTGACGACAACGGGAGAGGGCATTCCATTAAGTGAAGCAGTGTCCGTGGCCAGTCTCGAAGTCAAGGTGAAAGAACTTGAAAAGGCTCTGCGCGATGCCGATTTCGAAATGGAAGAAGTCGTACAGCGGATGAATAAAGCTCAAATTGAAGTCGCAGAATTACAATCCGACCGGTAAGTGGAATTTCTAGGCTCTGCACTTTCTCTTTTCTTTCTCTAATAGTGAATAGGGATGAGGCACTTCGACAAACTCGTCGTCTTGAAGCTGCCATTCTTGCCGAACGCGGAAAAGTGAAACAATAAACGATAAAGATGAACCGATAAAGTTCCAAAAGAATGTCGAATTCAAGGGACACATGAATATTGCATCTCCCCACGATGATCACACATATACCTCACCACCGAATCTCCGCCATCGCCTCGGTGCGAGGGGAGCCTGCCTCGTTGGCAACCTATAATCCTAACGATATACTCCAACATTTTTTATCAGCCATGAAAAGCGCTTAGAGATGCATATTTCTCTGCTTTCAAAATACCCTTACGCACTGATTCTCTTGAAATGAGGATCTGGGAACGGCGTTAATGAAGCGTCTAACCCCCATTCTGTAATACTTATTAATCTTGTGCCTGTACATACTCACGGCGTTTGTTGGGGGGATTGACTACTTAGAAGAGGCTGACGATGTACATACAATCTTTTGGAATCACTATTAGCCGTCAATCTAGACAATGACACCTTTCCCCAGTTGATTGATATAATATGGTTGAGACACTTCCAAGGTTCCATTAGTGGACAAGAGACAAAAGTCAACTTATATGATTACAGATAAATGCGACAGAGCCATCAGCGCCGAACCTATTGAAAGAGCCCAAGAATCGCGTATAGAAGAGCCCAAAGTGGTTAGCGCGGTCTAGTGAATCCTTATCGGCCGGTTGATAAGCAGTTAAAATAAAAGGACAGTCTATACTTAACTACCTTCTTCAACCATTTTGATTTCTCTGCAGTTCTATTTCCCTTTCGACGTGTCTATTAAATGAACCACATGAATAATTATATGGTTTCTTTACATATACATCATCACAGTCAAGATAATAATCGACCAAAAACCACCTAAACAGTTGAACGACACGACATACGCGAGGGAAGCTCGAATTAAACCGAGGCAACAATCAACCATGGAGTTTCTACAAGGTAATTCAAACAATTTCATGCAGCCCGTCACATTTGATTGTTATTGAACATTTTTCATCTGACGCTTGAATTTGGCCGAAACCAAAGATAACCTCTTACCATCCCTCCGCACCTATTCGACCCTTCTCTTCCGCAAAACTCTCACTACTATTTCCGCGTCTTCGGATACAGACCACATGCTCGCCAACTTCCAACGGGACTTCTTGGAACCATATCTTCTGACTCCGATTGCCAATATTGTGGATTCGTCAACATCCGGATTTACCTCTGCGAATATCTTGTCGGTCGTCACGCTTCTGTTAGCATTATACATTTCTCTACGCATTCTTGACTACGCGCGCCGTGTGGTCGTGTTTTGGGTCATGCTCTTTGCGCGTCTGACTTTCTGGATGGCGTTGGTCGGAGTAGGGCTGTGGGTTTACAATGTTGGGGCTGAGAAAGCGTTACGTGATGCAGGTTGGCTTTGGGGTGTGGTGCAAGGACTTGTTGAAGAATTCATAGCCAATGCTAATAATGCGGAATCAATGGCCGGAACTGCCCGCTCGGGCAGAGGTCAGACTTACAATGGAGCGCAAGGTTATAAAAGGGGGACAGGGAGGAGCTCGGATTATTGGCACAACAAAAACCGATGAGATTTCTTTTTCTTGTTGGCATGGAGTTTTTGCGATCAGATTGTTGACTTGGATTTGAAGGAGTTCATCCCGCATAAACGTGTTTTATTTACAATTGCTGTTGGTTCTATTGTCAAGGCATTATTATTATTATAGGTTTTGGAATTGAGACCACACAACGATAGAGCTCGAACAGGACACGGGACTGTAGTTTGCATGGACGTAGCCTGGCGATAATTGTTGGTTGATTCGTTGGTATCATAAATAGTAGTACATGGCCCTGGGAGGGCGAAATTGCGCTGCATGGTGACGCCGTAGTGGGAGCCAGTATTGCTTGGGATGGGGTCTATCGACAGCTCATCATATATCGAAGGTGAGGAAGTCTGACCCGATCACCGCTCGGTAAGCGCTCTAAGCTAGTTCCCGCTTCGTCTAAGGCAGCTGAAAACTTGTTGAGGTCTAAGAGATGGGAGGGAAGGGCCTTTCCCTTCAGACATCTGTATCCTCCCAATCCACGTCCTGAGCATCGTTTGGTTCTCGCGGCTCTTGCGCCTCATGGTATTGAATAGCATCGTCGATATAACTCAAAACTGCACCCACGCTGTCTTCGTCCGAGACATCCAGCTGCAAGAACGACACCATGCTGAAATCATCGATCAATTGGCCCACGGCTCGATTTAGCCGATTGAACGACCCACCGCTCATGAGCGCATCTTTCGAAGAAGGATCAATTCGTGAAGTTGTGTCAATTCGTTCGTCGTTTTCGTCGTCGTCATCGTCTGCTTCGCCGGCATCCTTATTCTTACGTCGAGCGGATGCTTGACCGTCTATCCCGTCGTCTTCGTCTAGTAATTGAACATCAACATTGACGAATCGTTTGAGCCTTCGTCGACCAATCATATCTTTGACTTGGTCCATTTTACTCAGGATATTGATATGAGGCATCTCCAACAAGATCATGGCAGACATGGCGCTCAGCGTGCCGGCGAAGAATTTGGCCTTGTCGATCACAAAGGTGCTTTCCAGCAGATAGGCGGCGCACAGCGAAATATTCAGCGGACCCTGGCGACTTAGGAAATTGGTTAAGGTCGGCAGGAGCGGGATGTGTGTGTATAGCTCGATTTGGCCGGGCATATCGAAGACAATCAGATAGTCTTCACTCAGCGGATCCAGTGCCTCCGTTAAGAAATCGAGGTTCTGCATGAGAAACTCAAAGCAGTAAATCAGACCGCCATTGGGGCCCAATTCCAGCTCTTCCATAACATCCTCAAGGGTGATGAGCTCGCGAATATCGAGGTCCGGCTCGTACTGGAAGGACTCAGCCGCGGGGTCGAGGTTGACGTAGAAACAACTACGGCGGGTGTTTTGGAGATGCTGAATGATGGCGTTACAGAAGGTCGTCTTGCCAGCCCCCGCAGGACCCATAACCAAGACCCCGAACTTAGACATTCTGCAGAGTCTTATAAGCCAGATTTGCAGTTCTTCAAGGTGCAAGTTAGATATCTAGTAGATCTCAAGATTCAAAAAAGATGGCATCTCCAGGTGGGGCCGCAAATTATCAATAAATACCGGTACCGTCTCCGTTACGAATCTGTTACGGATAACGTATTTTTCCATCACTTTTACGGCGATATAACTGAGGAATCCGAGCACTCGGGGAGTAACAAAGAGAAAAAAAAATTTGGCCATTACGCTTACTTTGTCAACTCTACCTTGAATAGGCTGCCACCAATGTACTCTATATCTGCAAGATTCCCATAGCCTGGCGTTGAGCTGGGGGCCAGGTTTTTGTTATCGAGGACCGAGCAGGCAGAGCCATACATATGTAAGTAATATCGGTATGGTATCTGACGGTATTGCCTCAATACACCGCAAATTGCCGTGATAAAATTCCCTCTCAGGCTCACCCATTGGTGCATATAATACAGACCCGTGAAATCGCTGAAACGTCCAATACAGTCAAGGCAGAGTCAACGTGGGCAGCCAAATTGCGCCATCAGCTTCTTCGGACTCCGTGCTCGGCGACTCTGCCAAAAATTACAGCATAAAACGGACCCGACCAAAATCTCTCCTTCCCCCCCCACCATCCCATCCCATCCCATAACTATCTCTTTTTTTTCTCTCTCGCCTCCTTCTTCTCAACATTATTCTCCATCTCCATCTCCATCTCTCTTCTCGTCAATTGTCTTGTCGGAAAGTCCTCAATCGCACTTTATTCATTCTATTCATTCTCCGCCCCATATTCTGTTCTTTCGTTGCAATTGCAAGTGGAACTGTTTTTTTAAATCATCCCCCCTAATACTCTCTCTATACATTCACAATGGGTAGCTTAAGCAACGGCCACAAGACTGGAACATTCTTGTTCACATCCGAGTCCGTCGGTGAAGGTCACCCGGATAAGATTGCGTATGCTCTGTCTAAATCCTCTTTTTTTCTAGTGGGTTGGCGCATCTAATCATGTTTCGCCTCTAGTGACCAGGTTTCCGATGCTGTTCTCGATGCCTGCTTGGCCGAGGACCCCCTCTCCAAGGTAGGCAATTCACTCGGCCCTCTTAAAATACAAGCGGCACAAGATTGACTGACTTTATCACACTAGGTCGCTTGTGAGACTGCCACCAAGACCGGTATGATCATGGTCTTTGGTGAAATCACCACCAAAGCCAAGCTCGACTACCAGAAGATCATCCGTGGTGCCATTCAGGACATTGGATATGACGACTCCTCCAAGGGCTTCGATTACAAGACCTGCAACGTCTTGGTCGCCATTGAGCAACAATCCCCGGATATTGCTCAGGGTCTCCACTATGACGAGGCCCTCGAGAAGCTCGGTGCGGGTGATCAGGGTATCATGTTCGGTTATGCCACTGACGAGACCCCCGAGCTGCTCCCCTTGACTCTCCTTCTCTCGCACAAGCTTAACCGTGTGATGAAGGAGGGTCGTCTCGACGGAACCATCCCCTGGGTTCGTCCTGACACCAAGACTCAGGTCACCATCGAATACGCCCACGACAACGGTGCCGTGAAGCCTCTCCGCGTCGATACCGTCGTCATTTCTGCTCAGCACAGCGGTGACGTCTCCACTGAGTTCGTCCGCAAAGAACTTCTCGAGAAGGTCGTCAAGAAAGCCATTCCCGCTGAGCTTCTGGACGACCGCACTGTGTACCACCTCCAGCCCTCTGGTCTCTTCATCATCGGTGGTCCTCAGGGTGATGCCGGTCTGACTGGTCGTAAGATCATTGTCGACACCTACGTAAGTAGTCAAGCTTGCCCCTTCTCCGGGGTTTATTCTCCTTGCTAACAGAATTGTGAATAGGGTGGTTGGGGTGCTCACGGTGGTGGTGCCTTCTCCGGAAAGGATTACTCCAAGGTCGACCGTTCCGCTGCCTACGTTGCTCGTTGGATTGCCAAGTCTCTCGTTCACGCCAAGCTCGCCCGTCGTGCCTTGGTCCAGCTCTCGTACGCCATTGGTGTCGCTGAGCCTCTTTCTATCTTCGTCGAGACCTACGGCACCTCAGAAAAGAGCTCCGACGAGCTTGTCAAGATTATTCGGGATAACTTCGACCTCCGCCCGGGTGTCATCGTCAAGGAGCTGGATCTGGCCAAGCCCATCTACTTCCAGACCGCCAAGAACGGTCACTTCACCAACCAGAACTTCTCCTGGGAGAAGCCCAAGACCCTCAAGTTCTAAGAAACTGACTTTTGCTTATCCACTTATACAGCGACTTTATGGGCCATTCTGTGATGATTTGACGACACAGCTTTGTTTTCAACAATGCAAAGCACATATTCTTTAATAGACATAAAAAAGCCATCGCGGGGTATTATTTCTTCTTATTCTTGTTGTCTGCGATATTTTGATGTTTCCGAGGTCGGCGAAAATTCAACATATGATACCACTTTCATCATTGGCATGGGAAGAACGGCGTTTTACTTTATTGGTTTTTCCAGGGGCACTTGAAATGCAAGTGAGATTATTATCTTCTTGAAGCAGAAAGAAAGATGATAGAAAAGGTCGAGCGCTCCTAGTCAAATTGGGATTGATATATGCGCGAGCCTTGCAAATACAAAATGACCCCATTTTTTCGAATCAGATTTCAAATAAGCGTAGGCTGAATGATACTGGCCAAAAATGAGAAACTAAACAATTATACTGAAATGGAATGAAGACGAGGCATTCTGTAATTAGTAATTCGCAATTACTGTAATTGGGCGAATGGAGCTAAGACGCGTGACGCCAGAACAGACCCGCATTTGGCATGTCATTCAAGTTTCACCATCTCAACTTCTTATCTACTTCTTTAACAGTACAATATAAATAAATAACAGTTATTCACACACACACACTCCCGACCTTTTATTTGATTTATCAATTCTTTCGCATTTCAATCGACTTCCCAGCAAGCAGCCGGTCCAGCTCGAAACTTCCCATTATGCTTCATATCGCGTAAGGCGCGTTAATGGCTTCCCGAGAGATCGAAGGCGCCCTCGAATCGAAAAGTCTCGCATCGTTGAACACAGCTGCAAGCCCGTGTGTACCTCTTATAGCCACGTCGCCCAAACGACGGAAGATATTCCACAACAATGAGACTTTGCTGTTACCACCCAGTCAAAAACTTCTCACGATCAAGGGACACGCAACTTCCTTTGCTAATAACGAAATTACGTTAGTTCCGCTCGCACTACTTCCCCGATGGGCTTTGCCGCTTTCATGGCTCGATTCAACGACTGCAGTCCAGTCAAACAATATATTCGCGAGTAACGACGAAGAAGTCTTGCAAGGAATATTTTCTCCTGTTGCCGGCGGCGCGGAGGGACGGGGTGATGGTTCCGAGCCCACGGTCCTGGCATCGCGCTCACTTTCCAATAATGCCGTGTACGTGATAGAAATGGTTAAAAATGGGGTATATTCAGTTTCAAAACTTCAGTCGGATGTTGGCGAAGGTGAGATTCGGGTCACTGCCAAAGCGGTATCTGCTATGGCGTCGAGCAGCATTCGGAATTGGATCTCAAATCCGGATGCCGTCAGTCTTGACTTTTCAAGCACAAATCGGAATTGGAAAGATATAGCGCGACTACTACCAGATGACCGGACCAAGTACGACTCGTGTTTGGTCAAGGGCAAATTCGATGTATCTGTGGCTTTCGAGGATATCTGCGACATTAGTTGCGGGGGACAAAATGACCAACTTTGCTCTAGAGAAGCAGACGCAAATACTACTGGTCTCGCAAACGACCCCCAACGGCACTACCGGACCCCGCCAGAGGATGCCGTTGTTGAAGAAAGCATGCAAGACATCACGCCGCTTACACCAGATGATGTTCTGGACAATCTGCGGAATCAATATCTGGAAGCTCTCTATATCTCAAAGGTAGCTTACATCCCGACCTACACTAGATATATATACTTATATGAATTCATAGGCATCCGTTGCATATTTCGCAAAAGGTCCTTTGGCGAGATGCCGAAATGCCTTTGCACAGTATCGCGAAGATAACGACGTTCCCAGCCTTGCCAGTCAATATAGAGAATCCATTCTCTCTGTCAAAAAGATGGATGCAAAGTATCGAGAGGCCGTCCCTGTCATTCTCCGCAATATGAATTTATTACTCTCCGACGACGAGGGACGGAAATCTCGAAAATCGAAGAGAAAGAAGAAGAAACCTGGCAAAAATGGCCTGTACACCGGCGAAGAGGAATTTTTGCAAAGGTACTGGAAGTCTCGGCAAGTGTCCAAACGCCACGAGGATATGGAAGAGTCGAAAGATGAGGAGATCAAACGACATGTTTCAGATTTACGTCTACGAGAGACACAGCTCCAAATATTGCTGATTCTAGAGACTATACATCTAGAGACTGTCGACGTGACACCGCCAGTTGCAGAAACGTCAGACCCTGCAATGGTTAAATCAAGTACAAAGACATCGAAATCGAAGAAGAATGAAGATTTGGCTTTACTGCTCGAACTTCTCATCGACCGTCTTTGTATCTGGCATGCCATTAGCGCCGGTGACGGAGTCATTGTAGAATCTCTTCGGGAGACGACAAACGCTCATCTGTCGGGTAAGAAAGTGGAGAATGACGCATTGCAAGATTTCTGCAACGAAGTTATCCTTCCATTCTACGCGTCACGACTTCCGGATCAGTGCAAGATCGTCAAGAAAAAACTAGGAGGCGCGAGCGAGATTTCCCCGAGTCGTCCAGTAGGATCAAAATCAAAGTCCGCCGTCTCGTCTGCCTCTGCTGCTAGAAACAAGCCTGGTGCGGTGGGGGACCAAAAGCCTCAGGTCCAGCAGAAGCCTCGCCGCACGCTCCAAAGAGTTCTCACTGATGAACAAGCGTCCAGTGCGCAACGGAATCGCCATCCATCGCTGATACGATCCAGCACCACACCGGCTCTACAAGAAGTTTCTCGAGAGTCACTAGAACCATTACTACCGTCATTAGTTAGTAGCGTACGAGGTGGCATTCAGGTTTCGAGACGAGTCGACAAGCGCGAGGTGGACCTCAATGCAGTGGCAAAGGTGCACGAAGCGAAACTCAAGAAGATGAATGCGTTGATAGAACAGAAGAAGGAGCTTGACCTGGCTATCACTGCACTACGGAAGCCCAACCGCGAGCTTGTCTCAAAGGAGATAGCAGAGCACGCCGAGAGGAGAACGACGTCGAATACACGGAAAAACAAGAATCCCGTGCGGAACCCCCTTGGACAAGGCGTGCAAGTAATGGCGACGCCGAGGGGAACAAGGAAGAAAGACATGAGCGCGGCGCATCAATCTTACGCTTACGAAAAGGGGGTATCGCGACTCTCTCCAACTGGACAACGGGCGACAGTAAACGTCATATCTCCAGAACTCACCAGCGATGCCTCCATTATTCCTGGCTCAAGTGTCCGCACCAGCAATCTACAGGACTCTGTGGCCTCGAAACGCAAATTCGATAACATTTCCGAAACACCCTCACGCAGCGATTCTAGACGGCTCAATGCTATGGTTGCTGAGGGCGAGCACGAAAATCCGTTGCTATCTACTCCTGTGCCGGTCGGTTCATCCATACCGTGCAGCAGGGCTCTGTTTAAGATGCCTACACTTCCAAAATTGGGTAGTCGATCGAATGAGGACAGCAGGAAACAGCTAGACGATGGCCAAGATTTCGCCGCAACAAATATTGAACAGACACCACCTGCAAAAAATAGAACATTCTCTACCGGACGTTTACCTCGGAATCAAGTGACGAACCCGAGATTTTCACCTGTTCCTGCTCTTGAGACACCTATCAGAGACGCATTGATGACACCAAGTAAAGACAATGTCACTGAAACCGTTCGAAGTACGCCAATTAAATCGATCTACGAGGAACTAGGCTGGGAGGAGGACGACGATGAATTAGCTCTATGAACATTACCACGAAGACATGCATATACGACATAATTAAAAATATCCATACCATTTTACCTATGCCATTTCAGGGTTTGAGTAGATTGTATAGACCAGAGGTGCTTTTAGCCTTTTAGAATTCTTAGGGTAAAAATGAAACCGAGCCATGAATCTTCAAGTGACAGCCCTACCTATTGCAGTAGTTGTATCGACTTTGAATACCTAGGTAGTGAATACTTGGCCTACGTACTGCTGGGTATCGTTTCTGTCCGAGTCTGGGCAATATACAACACCTTCGACCGGGTACCTAGGTATGTTGGACAACGTTGATCCGCGAAGTTCCAAGGTTCAAAAGCATAGACTATTTTGATTTGGCCTGCGTGAATGGGCCAAGCCGATAACGATACCAACAGTGCTCTAACGAATCAATTTCGAATTCAGAGACTGCTGCTCCACAAGGATTTTAGGCTGATTGTAAATTCTTTTCTTTTTTCTTCTGCTTGAACCGTAGAATTTGTATGAGTGATCAGGCAATGCACATTGGACGAAATAGGAGCTGTATTCTATGGTCAACATCCATCCCATGTATTTTGTCTTGATTGGATGAGAGATGTTTCTAGTTGGTTTCCTGGTTCAACGACTTTTTCTTTGTTCTGCTCGTGAACCAATCATTAAACAAGAATACTGAATCTTCGAGAAGTAGCATTCGAACTAGAGTTGACGGATTAGTTCGAGGCTGACGGATGATCACGCGTCCTTGGGCATGAACTCTTCGGAGTCAGTCGTTGAGTAAGGGAACCTGGAACCGTTGAGGGGGAAGTTTGATATTAATTGAGGAACCTTGGAAGATCTAAGTATCCAAGATCAGGTCTAGATTGGTCGCGAAAAGTCGCTCTTGTCTAAATTACACTTAAAGACTGTTATACACAGCCCCTGGAGCTGTTTCCGATTGATTAACAGTATCGGGTAGAAAAAATGGTAGTTTAATCCGTAATACAAAATACCCAGGCAGGTGGATGCTACCTCGGATGGAAAGGTGATATTTAAACAACCTTGGAACACCGGAACCCTTTGTCGTTTGTGGAACACTGCCCAGGTGGCCAATTTTTGCAATGTAATGAAATTGGCATCTCTCTGCAAAGGTAGGATTGGCCATTGCTTCGGAAACTAATAATATCTCGTCACTATCACAACATATTGGGTATTCTATAAAGGTTACGCATGAACGTTGATCACTCAGCATTATTTGGTCAAACCAAGGTGTGCGTACCTAGGTAGTCTTCGACGGTAGGGAAAAGACGGTGGCAATGCAAGAATCACAGTTGTTTGAAAGGGAGGCTGGCCCAGACAAAAAGAAATCCCGACTTCTGCTGCCTACGTTCTACTAGCGTAACGCCATCACGAGACAGCGGAAGATCAACTCTCCTCAAATCAGATGCGAATTGACCAGGAGAGGCTGTTGTAGGGCATTCGGCAGTTTAGGCCCGGCTATCTTCTAAATCTGAAGCACAAACAACTAATGCCGGTCATAGTATATGACTAGCCCATGATGGTGCAGTGACGAGGGAGAAAGGCTAATTAAACGGCGAGACGGCGCTGCCTGGCTCGGTCAATAGACGAAAATATGCGCGATCACGGAGGGTTGAAACATATCAAGCATTTAGGGTGCCAGCTGATATGTTGTTGGTCCGGCCTTTGATCTCTCTGTAACGACAAAAGTGTCCGTAGTAGACGTCGTTACATTCCAGTCGTCGTCATATCTTTCGCCTAGAATCAGGGTAGTTAAGATATGTAGTGATTAAAGCCGATGTAGTTGGAGGAAGAGGAAGAGAAGAGGAGGATCTCCCGGTTCCCTGCCGGGTTATTACCCAGTCCAGATGCAAATCGAGCAGCGGAGCGTTAACGTTACTCAACGATAGGAATAGGATGTACGACTCTAGCGGGGACGGAGTAGTACTGCTACCAGACTAGCTTCCTGCAGGTCTTGGATCAACGCTATCACGAGGAGAGGGACTGAAGCGGTGTTCTGCAGCAGTGATTGGCTGCTGAGTGTTTCAGGCCAGAGGGTTGTAAAGTGATACGCATTCTTGAAAGTGTCCGCTAGAGCCAGTAATCCCTGATAAAGTACGAGCATACCGGGCTGCTTCTTCATCTTTTCCTCTCGCCTCTGCCTCTCATAAAGAATGTGGAACGTTGTCTGTTGGGATCGGTTCCACGCAGGCGCTTATTCCGGGGTCAAGTAGATCAACCGGTCTAGAAGCCTAGTCAAGGTCACAGATAGCCAGGTATTGCAGTGACTCATCTCACGAACCGCATAGTTTACTACGGTGACCGTGGATGGTAGATTGTTGCTTGACGTAGATCAAGAAGGGCCAAGTATGAGGACGACCCGAAAAGATATATCCGGCTCCGATCAAGGGCTAGAGGCATCTCTCTGAGAAGTTGAGTGAGAGTTGAATGTGAAGAATCCAGACTATGAGGCTGATTGCTGAGTAGTAAGTAAGCAGAAGGCTTGATGCACGGAGATATATCGGACCGACAACTTTGTCAGTGCTAAATTATTACAATTACCATACGAATACCAAGGAAATAGTACGTTCTGCGCAGAATGTGGCAGGTAGTCTGTATTGGCGGTACAGTGCACGGGCCAGGTTCCGTTCCGCTTCCGCTGCGTGTGGCCGGCATGGCGCGGCGCAGCGCAGCGGCAGCAGGTGCGGGACTGCCGCAAGTGGCAACTGCCGCCCGTCCCGCTCTCTCCTCTTTTCGATCAATCAATGCTTACCAAGTACTATTTTTGATTTGATTGGATTGTTTTCTTTGAGTATTTACTCAGTTAGGCACTGCACATTAATACTAATATTATTCATTATTCATTAGTTGACTACAGAGTAGAGGACATTATTAATTAGGCATTTCAAGCTAGCTAACTAACTTACAGCATAACTTAACTATTACATAGGTATTATCTATCAGAGAGAGAGACAGACAGAATAGTTATCAGAATCCTGTACTCCGTAGTGAGAATACTGATGGGTTTCGGAATGTACCCGATTTGATTTGACTTGGCATGAGTCGATCGCATGACCGTCCATTAAGAATAATTGGCTGCACGTCGTCCATCCGCAACATGATCTCGTGATGGCTTCTCGGCTGGGCTCGGGTAGTAGATACTACTACTACGTACTTAGTAAATAGAAGACTAATTCTCGACGGAATCAGAAAGAGACTGCGCCTGGCTATTCGCTGATCGGCAGCTGAATTTTGGGGCAATCCTGACTCGCGATACCACCTACTACCCTGTAGCTAGTGAGGAAGACAGAAGAAGAAGAAGAAGAAGAAGAAGAAGAAAATAGACATCTATTAACTTACTGTAGTGCATACCGCGATAGAGTCTAAAAAAGTAAAAATCCTTCCCGATGATCAGCCGCTGCGATAGTGACCCTCCCTTCCAAAGTGGCGAGGATCGCGCCAAGATCGGTCGATCCGTTGCTGCCTGCCGTTGTCTGTATGTTTCTTCTAGCTGCCGGATTTCTGATGTAAAGAGAATCATACTAGCTCTACGCAGTCAAGGGTGGTTCCACGGTTGATTCTGGGTTCAATACGACCTTGCATCGATAGTAAGAGGCATTGTTAATTGCCGGATGAATCTTGAGAGTACTTCTTTGTATGCGCCTGCCTGACATCTCTCGCCGCTTCTGTCTTGATAAGCCCACTGGATTATCGATGGTACCGAAGCGGCCAGACGAATGGTCTGTCTAGTGGATACGGCAGCATTAGACAGGATAAAGCTTAGGATAAAGCTTACGTATCTTGGTACTCCAGAGTCCAGACTCTCCATTCATCAGCTCAGCTTACATTGGCAGGCTCTTCGTAAGCCCCGCGTGGATAGCCAATTGATACGGCAGCTAAAAACTACCAAGTTGGTTACCGACAGTAGAAATAGGTGTGGCGCTCCGCCATCCGCGGCGGGAACATTCTTCTTGACCAGCATCCACGAAAGGCGTAACCGTGAAAAGCTTTGCGCAGAACGGTAGTAGATGGTAGATGATAGATTTCTAGAAGAGTCATGGGTGTAGTCGAGCTATGGCACAGAATGATTGTGAGATAAGAGGTAGAGAGAATAAGAAGCAGTAGAAAAACGATGATATGGAGAAGAGAAGAAGAGAAGAAGAGAAGAAGAAGACGTGCTCCCCACTTTCCCTGCGAGACATCCAGCATGTTGAGCTGACACAGTCCCTGCAGCTGCCATCTTTCCCGCCCCTCCCTCTGCTCTCTCTTCTTCTCGTCCTCTCTTCTTCTTCTCTTCCATTGATCAATTAATTCTTCTCCCTTGCCATCTCATTCATCTGGATTCTGCATCCTCCCTTCTTCGTCTCACTCTGACTGAACGCCCTACCCGTTCTAGCTGCTGCTGCTGCTGCTGCTTCTTCCATTTAATTCGTGTCTCAGCTCTCCACCCGGAGAGATCCTGGACTCCAGACCCTACGCGGTAGTTACGCGACAGAGCACACTATTCTTAGTTGAATGTGCCCTCTCAGTCATGCCAGTGTCGACGTCGGAGTGACTAGGCCGAAACAGCAGTGATAGGACTCGCCCATCTCGAAGACATCACCCAGAAGAGACGCAGACTACTTGACGAGAATTATGTTATCAATATAGCATCCTGTCTGCCTTTTCTCTTACGACATCATATCCAGTCTTGCGTGTGCATGGACTGGACTGCTTTTTGTGGCGGTGCAGTAGTGATTTCGGCTTGGACATTCCTCTTCCCTGCAGGCTGAAACCAGCAAGCACGCTTCGCCACAGTCAGACGAACGCCTCCTGTCCTGTATGCACTCGCTCTGCCTGTCATCACCACCGTATACTAACTATAGTAACGTTATACCCTTCTGGTCCTCGCAGATATTATCTACAACTTATTTGACATACACGAAGCACAACTTGACTTCAACTCCTACAGTACGACTAGTCTCAGTTCTTCTTCTAGTCGACGTTAACTAAGTTACTTAACTAGTTAGTTGACTAGTGCGCCCGGCCAGGTTCCCCAGTTTGACCAGCCCGGCCCCTCTTTTCTCTCTCTTCCACTCGTCTCTCTCTCTCTCGCTCCCTCTCATCTCTCCCTCCCTACTCTTCCCGCTTTGGCAAATTTTCCGTTGTTGGTCAAGCTCGCTTTTGCTTGCTTATTCCAACCCGCAACGCCCAAACCTGGATCCAAGCGCCAACCTGGGCAACCCGCTCACGATATCACTGTTCGCGAACCATCAACCTGCATGATCCTACGACATCCAACAACTCGTCGTCGTCCGTTACCCGACAGCGCTGTGATTGGTTATATCACTTGATCTTCAGAACCTTGTTTCGTGTTTCTTCTGACCTGCATCGTGAGCCTCACTCTCGGAGACACGCTGGACCCCCGATCGCGTCGCAAGACCCGACTATCCGGGCCGTCGCGGCTTTGTCTTAGATTGCGGGCATCAGAACAACATCACCATGTACAGCGGATCGCACCAAACCTCAACGCCACTGAACGGCATCCCCAGTGAAGTTGTCGACGGCTCGGGCACCATCGATCCGGCAGCCTTGAATACACCTGGTATGATCCCCGGATGCTTGGTCAAGCTTTTTTCTTTTATCGCTGTTTTGTCATGTTCTCGAACTCGTCAAATATTTCATTCGCCCACTCCTTACGTATCACCGCAAATTATGAGCTCGATGTCTTTTATTCACCTTCTTTTTCTCTCATTTTTCAACATCGCGCTAATCTGTGCTTCATCCTTTAGCTGCGCTCGCCGCGCCCACTGCTGCGCTGTCCAATCCTAGTCCTCGAGGAGTAAAGCGAAGTCGATCGCCAGATCAATACGGCGATTTAGGTCTGGACGGAGACGACGTTGATGACTGTACGTATTTCTACCTGCAATGAGAAACAAAAAAAAAGTCCTGCGACTTTCAAATGCACGCAGCGCATAAAAGCTAAACAGTGTTTTAGACGCGCTTCACCCTGACGAACAGGCCCGACGAAAGCGAGGACGACCTCCCAAATTGTCGCGTCCCTCAAGCTCCAGCGCCTCCGCTGCGCCTCCCACAAACATGCACTATCCGTCATCTCACCAACCTTCGCCATCGGCAGCTGGCAGCATACACACACCACACCTATCGACTCAACCGCTGCCAACTCAGACTTCCATATCTCCTCCTCAGCAATCACCCCCTGCAAGAACAACCCCGACCAAAACCACAATCAAGGCACTACCCACAGTTCGCGATCATACCACCGATACTTTAAATGAAGGTCGCGATGAATATTTGGCCAAGGAATGGGACGAGGCCGGCGAGAAAAAGGTCGACATGAATGGTTACTTACAGGACAACCGTAAATACAAATGTCGCACTTTTCGCGTACCAGGCCGCGGCGACAAGCTATTCATGTTGGCGACTGAATGCGCGCGCGTACTCGGTTATCGTGACTCCTACCTACTGTTCAACAAAAACCGGTCGTTATTTAAGATTATCGCCAATCAGATTGAAAAGGACGATCTGATTCAGCAAGACATTCTCCCTTACTCCTACCGATCACGACAGATTGCAATTGTCACAGCTCGCTCTATGTTCCGTCAATTCGGTAGCCGTGTCATTGTCGACGGCAGGCGCGTTCGCGACGATTATTGGGAGAGCAAAGCCAGGAAGCAAGGCTTCACCGAGGAAGATCTGGCGGGGGAAAAGCGGCCTGGCGCCGCCAAAGCCCGTGACGCTGCAGCTGCGGAGGCTGCCGCAAATGCTGCCCTTCTTCCCGGTCTGGGTCAGAGCGATATCGTATACAGTACAGCACTAGAAGGAATGCCGCATCTCCCGCCCGGTCTTGCGAGTCACGGGGGCGCCTCTCTTGCTCCTCTTCCAATGATCCACCTTTCGCCTACAGCCGATGATCCACGGCTCCGAGAATACAGCTCCATGCCCCGTTCCCGGCAGGAACTTACTGGACAGGCATACCAGGATCGGACTCAAACTAGCACAATGGCTGAGATTCATAATCATGCTACACACACGGCGGAATTCAGCAAGGTATTGAATAGCCAGCGAGGGTACAGACAAAAAGGCCTGGAAGAATTTTATGCAGCCCCTCGTGAAGTACCAACGTCTTCACCTTCTCAAATGGGTTCGGCAGATGCAAATGCTTTACCTGCCAGCGCACCGGTCTCTCAGTCCCTGCAATCCCCGCAACTGAACTCTTCCGCCTCCATCATGAATCAGGCGCCTCAGCAACAGCACCGTAGTGTGCACGTTGGTCAGCAAGTCAATCAAATGATGTCTCCGGCATCCCAGTCAGCTTATAGTCACCAGCACCAGTCCACGCCGCAGATGAGCGTACAGTCGCCCTTGGGACCGAACATGCACGGCATGCGGCAAGATGGACTCCAACAGCGACAGGCAAACCCAGTGAATCTTTCACAACAACCACCACAAACACCAACCTATGGTTATCAATCACAATCTCAGCCGCCGGTATGGGGCCATCCCCCTCCTCAGCCTCATCACCAACAACCGTCTCTCTCGGCATCACCGCAAATGGGAATGCCACAGTACGCAGGTCAATTACCACCGCAAAGCCCATCGTCACACCTTGCCGGTAACCAGCAACCTCACCCGTCCCAGTCGCCGCACAATCAATCCCGTCCTCCTGCCCAAGCCATGCCGCAAGGTATGCAAATGCATCCACAAGTTGGACAGGCGGGAATGCCGTCAATGTCTTACCAAGGAGGTGCAGTAGGTTATAGCAACGTGCCGAATCCTCGTGCAATGTACGCACAGGCAGCGCAGTCACCTATACAACAACAACACTTTATACCAGGACCTGGACAAGGCGGTGGAATGGCAATGGGGATGGGGGCGGGAGTAGGTATGCCTGGCTGGCCATCGCCAGCAGGCGGCGGACCCATGCAGCCTGGACAATCTCAACAGGGGCAGTCGGGTAGTCCATTGGGGGGATGGTCGGGATATTAGTCGATTTATCCAACTCTTCTTTCGAGGTCACCTGCAGGCCTCCATTATCCGGTTTGAAAACTTTTGTCTATTATTCTGCGGATACTTCGTCATCTATCATCTATATCTCGTTCTCCTACTTGTCAGAGGTATATCTGTCTATTTTCCTACTTTTACATGCTGGTCAGGTTGGCGTTTGGGTTTTCTTTCTTTTTCTTTTCGACGAAATGATTTATCAAATTGATTTTTTCTCCTTTTTTTTCCTTTTCTTTCTTTGATTTGGTATTGTACTTGAAGATTTTCAATTCATTGAAAGAGCGCATTTTCGTGCACACTTTCCTTGTTATTCATGTCATATACCCCACTCCTGTTTTCTTTTTTTTCTGGCTTGGTTGATTTTTTTTCTCTTTGATTTGCAGTTGATCGATCAAGTTAATTTTACTATTCTTCTGAAGCTTCCTTAATTTCTTCTTCCTTCCATTTTTATAACTTCTCTTCTTTAGCTTCTCTTTCTATAACACAATTTGACAATACATGTTCACGCCAACCTCCCTTCGGCCTTTCCTAGATATTGTCTTTTCTTTTCCCTTTCGTATTCTGTATTTCAGATAATCAAGTTTGTAAATTCTCGAGCTGTGCTGCGTCTCAGAAATGACCTTGGTGATTCTTCACCGGTAGGCTTTTTTTTTCTCTCTTTATGTTACTGCATGGACTTGCTGATGTGGTTTTTTCCTTGTTAGTTTAGTGTTGACTTCCACTCGTATCTACCGAATCAAAGTGGTCGAGTGGTTTGAATTCCCTCTGAACTCCAAAGTTGCACAGCTATATTCATGTGCGACTTTTACTTCGAGATCAAGACTTCAATATACAACTAGGTTGACCGTCGTCGAGAATTTACCTAGAAGTCTGATACAGCCCCATACTTCACAATCAAAAGCTTAGAGCGATTCGAACGGAAGATACAGAAAATGCATACGTATTCTTTTCCTGCAGAAAAAAAAATACACTCAAGTGTAAAGAAGACGATATAATAGCATTATGAGTATAAGGTTCAAAGTGACTAATGTCTGTATTGAAGAAAGCAAGAAAAGGTACATGCCATGTAAGTGCAAGATGGGATGGTCAAAAAAATTCGCCGTTTCGCCTCTGCCGCGATGTATATGATATAGAAAAATAAATGCACAAAGATACAAAAAAGCAATATAAAAAAAATCAATATATGGCAAGGCTTGACCCCAGGGAGATATATGACAAATAAGAAAAAAAAAATGTCCCAATTATATGCACTTCCATTCCAAGCAAGTCAAAAAATTCATATAGAAATCCATCGTTATTAGATTGCCCCCCCAAAAATGACGAAAGAAATGTTGGTTCCGGGATGGAAAAAAAAAGTTGAATATTAAAAATTATGGGTAAAAGCGTGATTGCGTGATAAAATGAACGTAACGCTTAAAAATCGCTGGGAGTTTGGTTCGAAAATGTATAGCTTCGAGGAATTTGAGGTGCCAGTTGTTGCGCGACATCTCGATGCGCTTCTTGCTGTTGGGGGAACTCGTGAATGTGGAATTTAGTCATGGCATTAGGGTCCTGGTCTTCACTGACCGTCATCATGCTGGCAGGCGGCGTTGCGGAGGACTTGGTTGATCCGTATATGAGAGAATCGTCTTCTCCTTCCATGGTCCACTTTGAATCTTGCTGCTCATTATCGTCTTGCTCGTAAATGTAGATTGGAGGCTGCTGTTGGCATTGTAAGTTCGGCGGGAAAAGAGACGTATCGGGAGTCGAGACGGCCCAACTGACTGCAGTCAGTGGTTCGCTCGTCAGAGGAGAATAGTCGGTAAACGATGCATACTGAGGGGGCGTTGAAAGCGATGCCCCCAAGTTCTGATACTGAAGAGCCGTAAACACGTCCAAACTCAACGGCGTTTCTGGCGGCGAGGTCACATTCATTTGCATGGATTGGGGATGCATAAAGAGACCTTGAGTTTCTGCCAATGATTGGGACGAAAATTGCATTGGCGTAGTACTCGTTGTGTGGGTCGTAGGTAGCATCTGCTGCAAATCCTCAGGTGTCATTGGAGTGGGAGGTGCAAGATTACCCACAGACGCAGATGTGTGCAGTCTATGCTTCGGTCTGGAGTCAACACCAGGATTTGTTGTTGCTGCTGCCGCCGCCTCAGCAAAGCTGGAATACCCTAGAGGCGAGCGCTGTGTTGCCGATACTTTTCGAATGCCTGCATATCGCGAGCTGAGAGCCTGAGAAGACTTTGCATGCCGTAAACCATGGGGTGGACCGAGATTGGCCACCCTCGCATTAGGTGACACGACCGAAGGATTCGTCACAAGTCGATGGTGAGCTGTCCCAATAGCAGCTGGACGGGGCCTTTTTCGGCGAGCAGCTAAATCCAGCTCCTTCTCAGGGCGCCGCCACGCCGAACCAGTACCGTTTCCAGACAGAGGCCCCGTATGAAGACCAATCCCGTCGATAGTCTCAATGGTATCCTCCGTTGACGAAGGACGCCTTGACGAGGAAGCTGAATGTGGTTGCAGAGCAGAAAATGACATCGACCCGTAGATAGGGTCTGAGGCGTGGATCTCGGGCCTACTAGGGCCTTGCTGGGAATTCCAAAATTGCTGATGGCGTGTGCCTATATTACTTATCTCCTGGGAAGCGGGTATATGAGACGACTGTGATACTTCCAAGTGTCCGACCTCGGGACCGAAAGAGACATTGTTGAGGCTGCCAAATTCCCAGCCTTCCTCTGGACTCTGTGATGGTGTCCACGCAATCGACGAGTCCCGGCTGCCGCTCCATTCGGAAAAGCTTGAATTCGTAGAGATGTGCGGCGCACTGTTGTTTCCTGGCATTGGCATATTTGTAGACCGTAGATCAGGAACCATATTCCACGTTGATGCCGTGGATAGACCAGGGTCAGGAGATTCAGAGTACTGGTCTCTGGCAGCGACAGCAGCGCTAATTGCTCTTTGTAGTGACGCATAAGTCTTTTCTTGGGCAAGATCGCTCCCTGTTTTCTGATGCTTGGGACCCGAAAGGGACGAGTTGCTTGACTCCTGAATGTTGTCATTGGCACTGCTGGAGGCTTGCATGGGAGTTGGGGATTTGGTAGCGTTGTTGGTATCGTCCCCTTGTTCCATGCTTTCGTCCTCCTCGCATTCAGCTGCCCCCGATGCCGACTCTTCGGCATCAACTGATTCGGTACGATCAGACTTCTCCTTTGCCTCTCGTTGCATACGCTCGAATTCTTCTTGGCGCTTTTGCTGTTTCGCTTTGGCTCGCCTATTTTGAAACCAATTCTAAAAGCGGTGATCTATCAGTACTCTAGAAACAGAGAAAGGGAGGCGACGAAACGTACTGCAACACGAGGTAAACTCAGATTAGTCTGAACGGCCAGCTCACGCTTCTTGTTGCTATTCGGTTTTGGGTGAGCCTGGAATTGAGCCTCAAGCGTATCGACTTGTTCTTTTGTCAGTCTCGGACGAGACAGATTCTCGGCATATTCCTCGTAATCTTCCATCAACGGTACTTGGTTGTAAAAGTCCGTCAATTCGTAGGCAGGGCGGGTGAGGAGATAGCCATCCATGTTATTATGCATTGTCTGCCGGGGATCAGGGGACTGATCCATGGGAACTGCAACATGACCGCCGTAGGAATACGCCGGGTGATGCAGGAAGCTCATGGTGCCGTCCAGGAGATGAGCTGAGAAAAGGGAAAGAAGTTCGTCGAGAGCTGAATGCTCTTAGAAGATACTAGTCACGAGCGACTTGAGCAGTCAGCATGGACAGATACCTACAACAGCAAGTGACGAGGTGGCATAGGCTGGCGTAAGGAGAAGCGGCTTAGAATTCGTATGCCGGGAAATCATTCGGTTTCGGACGCAGCGTAAGAGTTGACGGAGAAGGATAGTCGGATCAGCGAGGAATCGAATGATGACTGCCGGGGAGGGAGAAACGGAGCCAAGCGAATGAAGGCGATTAGGGTCGATTCAAAGAATCCTCGAATATTATGGCGATAACCGGTAGAAGGATGTAATAGGAAAGTGTCTCGGAAGTGTAATGAATCAGGACATATTATTAGAAAGAGTCAAGAGAAGAAGAAAAAGAGGAAAAGAGAGGATATAATAGAGCGAGCGAGGTGGGAGTCGGAGAATTGGAAGACGGCAGAAAGAAAGCCAAAAGAACGAACGAGTGAGAAGAAGACTCAGACAGGAATGATCGACCGAGATGAAGAGAAAACCAAGACAGAGAGCGAGGGTGCAGACAGGCAAAAGCAATGCAGAGAGAAGAGAGAGGTAGTGAAAGAGAAGAAAAGTGAGCGAGATTGAATGAATGAATAAGTGAATGAATGGAAAGGAAGAGTTGGAATTGGATAGCGACTCGTTCGGAGTGGAGGAGGAGAAGGAGGAGGAGGAAGAACAACAAAAAAAGCGGCAAAAAGTGTGGAGGAGTGGCCCGAAGCAGGAGCAGACCAGAGCAGACAGTTAGGAAAGTGCTCATTAAGCTAAGCTAAGTTGCTGCTGGTGTGGCTCAGGGACGAAGCTAATCGCCCCGAGTCAGTCAGGAGTCAAAAAAAGCAGGTAACACTGTAAAATACAGTACATACATACGTACAAGACACAGCACACAGCACATATACATAGTACATACATATTACGGAGTACTCTGTACATGGTCCAAGTACAGCAATACGAAAGACAATACGAATACAATACAAGGTACGCATAAGAAAAAGCTGATCTATATTAGTCCGAACTCTATCTCGTATCGGTAATACCATGCCGCGTGGTGGTTCGATTCATTCGATTGCTGGATTCGGCCCACATCAGCACTGCGTCGCTCAGTCAGTCTAAAGTCCTGCGGTCATTAAGATTGACCATATTTGGTGCTTCGCTGCAGTGTGAGATTATCCTGAATCCTCAATTTGAACGAGAGGCAATGAAATATACAAAATACAGTCTTGAATTGGTAATGTGTACTAATACTGAAAGAAAGAGAAAGGAAAAGAAAAAGAAGTGGAGAAACACCTGTCTATCCATCACCCTATCAGGTAGTCCTTGGATGATCGAGTGCCAACTGTGACGAGAGATCCTCAACCAGGGCAAGGCAGGCAGGGATGAAGGAAAAAGTAACACGCTTGGCACGACCACATTACAAGTCAGGTTTTTCAGAATTACATGCGATCTACCAAGACCGCCGAGCCTCTGAAGGGCCTCAGCTCAGAAGGTGATGCCTGTCCTGTATGTACATGTATCAGTGTGCGTGGATGTATGTAATGTGTACATATTACATAGTACTCTGTATCACCGTATGATTGCCGGACTGCCGGCACATAAGCGGGACCAGATTTTAGCCTCTTTTTCCGGTCGCCCCACTCAATGCGGGTCCACAAGCCGAAAGGGGTGTGGGGGGGGGGGTTCCTAGATGGATATTACACAGATACATACGGAGCACAATACGCTCTCAATGTCTCAATGTCAGCTGGATCAGACGGGGGCTTTTCTGAGTATGATCGACAGCCAACATCGGATTATTAGGGGGAAGCAAATACTTCACAATGAACCCGAGCTGTAAACATCGCCATCTGACGGAGAACGAGGGAGCTGAGAGAGGACGAGGGAAAGGAAGGTGGAGAGATGGAGTGTGGCTGATGTGTCGTACCATAAACCGGGTCCCCATGCAACATCTAAGGGGTTAGACTTCTCGGGTTAGGTCGGTGTCAACTTTCAAGGAGTGGAAGCCACAGGGCCCCTCTCTCGACAGTGCTGAGTGGACACCGCACCGAGCAGCACTAATTATAAGTCATAACAGTCAAAGACTAAGGCGGAAGGAATAAATTTAGTCACTCCTAGTCCAATCACAGCCACTTCGACACGCATTTCAGTTATATCGCATAATATTATAATGCACTGGCAGGCTGTCACACGGCTCCTTTGTCGGACATCTTGCGATCAAACGGTACATATCGTCGTCATGTCTCCGAAGTCTTTCTCTTTCTTCCTCATTGAAACGTCGTATCTGAAGCGTATCCGCCGGGCCTGTCTGGTAACTAACTAATCAATCCTGTTGTAAGAAGGTCGGAGGAAAGTATCTCCGTACGAAAGAGACAGGACAGAATTACACGAATTCGGGCTGTCGTGAAGCACAGAATAACCCCCTTCATGCAAGTTAGGCGCAGAACAGACGCAAGACTCCGGCAAGAAAGGGTGATTTGTCACGTCGCTCATGCTGATCCCGTCGTCCAATTACTGGGCTATACAAGACGGGAATAGAGAGCCCCGAGGCCGAGAGCAAATGAGTGCCTACACGACAAGAGACCAATTCGGATTTGTCGGACTCCTACTTTTGATATCCCGCTGGATGCTGATTTGATGTATTTGATGTGTGCAAAGATTGTACGGACAGCCTATTCGGTCTTAACTTGACTCTTCGGAAATTGGTCTATCGACTTCAACGAGCCGTAATTCTCTCCCGCGATCGGGACCGCTTTGCCACACCCATACAGAGTCCGCGCAAGCAGCCACTTTTATTCAGACAATTCGGACCTCATCGATCGATGGTTGCACGAAGTTCATGACAGACTCCGTAGACGCGAGGATCATCTTTCGGCGCGCCCAGAACTGAGGTTGGGTAACTGACGAAGTCCGTATTACAGAGTGACGAAGACGTAAGTATTGGTATTTAGCTTTAACTACAAAAGGTAAAGCGGTAATACACCTTGCGTAATCCGCTTGTAAGACTTTACCGTCAGTCTAGTCAGGTGATCCATCGTAATCATTGGCTAGAATCTATGCGCTAATAGGTTCCTGCATTAGCGTGCCCGGCCACAACCAAATTACTACAGCCAATCACGATCTCCACGCCACAACCTTGCGAGCCAGTGCGCAACTACGTTATCGTCAACAGTTTCCTCCAGCATCAACCCTTGCCTTCAATCACAGAGAGACCCCATCTTTGTGAAAGCCATTCAATTCGCACCACAACTGATCGATGCGCAGCTTCTGAGATGTCCAGACCAAAGGACAAGCTCTTCAGATCGTGCTATCTCGTCACCTTCTGCTCTTCCACCATTGTAAATATTCAAAATGTCCGACCTTGAAATGGAAAGTAATGAAAAGTAAGGGCCCGATTCTAGGGAAGAGAGAATAATCAAAAGAAAAGAGAGAAAATCTATGTTCTTTTTTGCTCTTTGCATCAAGCGTTTACCGGCAACCTGGATATACTCCGCGATTCCGCCGAACCACAGAGACTGGACGAAGTACGGAGTACTCCGTACGGTAGTCAAGGCACGCATCCCTTCGTGCGAAATGCACTGGCCACTCAAACAAAGCTAAAACATCAATAGTCGCTTTGGATAAGTGTCGATCGACGACCGAAGCGGGGAAAGCTCCTAGACAGATGATTTGCTCGCTGGCAGATCCCCCTCTCGCCCCCGATCATTCGTCATCCGACACTTGCAAGCTTGACAAGCGTTGATGAAGCGAGCTTGCTGAATATTCTGCTCGGATAGAGGGCATCATTGCAGCGGATGAGCACGACTTTCCGGAGCGATGCCACAATGCATGCTCGCGTCGCACGACGCTATGCACATCACAGTTTTCCCTCGCAAGCCTACAAACTGACAAGAAGAAGCTGGGCATGCTGCAGACCGTCTCTTCCTGCAAGCTTTAATTTCTGGAGCTCCCATTCCAGATGTTGTTCGTGGTACAGATCCGAAGCTTACCCCATTGGGCTACTACTATGGTGATTCGGGCCACAGGAGCAGCACAACTCTAGCTCCCGCCTGACGGCCGTCATATCCCCGGCTGCTCAGGCTAAGAGACCAATATCGGTATGTGCCAATGTGGTGATCTTCGAAAAGGGATTTCATCATTTGCTGATAGGCTGAAGAGCATCAATGAGCTTATGCCAAACCCATTCTAGTAAATCACTACACTAATCAACGCTAAAGGTGAGCCTCGTCGATTTTGGTTCTTTTTTGGCGCAACACTCGGACCACATCGGAAGGGGGTGCGATCAGTAGATCTTCCGGATCGCAAAGTGTGGTTTCAAGGGAAGGGTTTCGTGGCAAAGACTTTGAACTTCGTAACTACCGCACTCTCGACATTTGGTCTCTGGGGTGACTTTGCTTGAAACGCAGGATTATGCCAAGGAATCATTTTCACCAAAAAATAAGGACTTGAGTTCCACGGATAACCCCAGGAGGAAATGAAAAGAAAGAAAAAAAAGAAAAAGAAAAAGAAAAAGAAAAAAAACTAGAGGGGAAAAAAGTCGACGCTCGAGCCAGTCAGCTACCTGATCCAACAATTTTCTGGTGTCGGCGCCCAAGCCGGTATTCTGATTGATCAGTTTCCCTATTTTACTTGGGAGCATCGTGCCGACCCTACTTACCCACATCACTTGATGCATTGTGAATCATGCAAACTACTTTTGAGTGCAGGTCAAGCCTCATCACAGCAACGGCATGAAGCTAAATGGCTTAGAGGACGAACCAGGCCACTAAAAGTGGCACTTGCATCCACCCTGATCACCGATTGCAGATCACTGCGATCGATGCTGGGTCTCAACATTTAAAGACAGACAACTCAACTGTCAAAAAGAAAAGTGAGAAGACGACAGGAAATCTAGCCGCTGGTGCACGGTCAACGTTCGTCGTAGATCAATCTCAGCAGCATCATCATCATCATCACATCGCATTGTACGAAGTGATTGAGCGGTTCAGCCTTTCCAGCACTTAACGGTTCGGCTTATCAGGAGTACACTCCATAATAGGCATGATGTTGCGAACAGTATACAGGCTCGTGTTTCCAACTGGTCCTCTTCTTTGCATGATCCAAATTTCGAGTTGAGGTGCTTTCAGCCGAGAAGTCAAATTCGATGACGAGTCAGTGCTGGATCCAGACCTGATGCGGCGAGCTACTAGAAACCACCAGAATCTTTTCTAGACAACAGTTTGGGTCCTGCTTTCTTGCTCATTGATCGACCACTAGGGCAGAACACAGGCGCAGTGATTTCCTATCAACTGCTGTCAGCTTATTGCGTGCAGTGGGTGATCAACACTGCCCAATTCCTTTTTACCGGAAACCCTTTCCACATCCCTTGCGGGATTCGCCACTGGAGCTCCTTTACATTACTTACAGATCATTCGATCGTATCCACCATGTGATTGAGAAAAGTCGGATTGATAGCCAGCCCCATTGACAAGTACTTTTTCAGTCTGGACCAAGGAGAGCTGCTTCGTGTGTACAGCGCAGGTCGACGGCAGTACTCGCTTCTGAGTCTTGCTGCACCGTGTTCCTAGGTGGCGAGCTGAAAATGATACCAGCAATCTCAACAATTAGCCATATTTTGCATGGAAATTCCTGCAGTTCTATCAACTTTGTTGGGCTGGGAACACAGAACAGCCGGCAATGCAATCGCCAGATGAAGCCCCGTGCATGCCTGCAGGAGTCAGAACGCTAAGTGAGGCACCAGGTGGGAATTTCAGCTGCAGTTGCAGCTTGTGTTCAAGACCAACCATCGATCAAAGCTCTTAATACCCAGATTGATTGTCATCGTAGCACGAACAGGTACTACGAGAAACATCGAGATATCCCCTTTCAATCATACTATCTTTCCTCGTTTCTTCTCAGTAAACCTCTGTGAAAATTAGCCCCAAGAAGCTCTTAAGAAAAAGAGTGATCAGTAGTATCCTAGCTACCAGCGAGTAAAAGCCACCTACGAGTCATAACTACCCAGTTATCCACTGCACTGATTTCGCTACTGAAACACTTTCTTTGGGCAGATTCTTACTTATGGAAAACGCTTCACCAAGAACCTAAACATGTGCTTACAGAAACTCAAACAATGGGCTCTTCAGTCCACTGATTGATAGATAATAGTTAGCCGACCGTTTCGGTTATTTTTTTTGGCCATGAGATGAGTTCCTGAGCACTGTCGTGCAATGTAGCGGTGACAGATATTCATATTGGCTGTTCAAGCACGTATGTACCGTCGAGACATCTGAAACATGCGAGTCAAATTTTTTTGCTCTTCGAGTTGGCTAAATTCGTTTCTTTCGTCAACGTTCAGTGTTGTCGGTATCGTTGCATCTGTTCCACCCGTGAACCTGCCCAGGTGCATGTGAGGTACCAACCGGGACAAAGGACGGAACGTTTCCGGTGCATCCTGTTCCTTTGTAGGTCGAGTCAGGGGGGGTATGAACGACTCATTCGAGGGATTTGTAGGCATGCATGGCTAAAACTTGGCCTGGTCATGAATATATATATGCCGAATGGAAAATGGAAAAGGCGGTGATTTTAGGTACGAGAACTTCAAGGTTGTAGTCAGGCTTTTACATGAAATATCGTGCCTGCTATAAGATTATCATTATAAAGAGAGAGCGCCACAAATCCAAATTCCCTGTGGTAATCGAAATAGGTCTTGGCCTGTATAATCCATCATATGCTGCATGCTAATGTCTAAATTCAACGCAAAAGCTATCTATCTAGGTATGGACTTGTACGAGACACATCACAGTCTATATTGACAAAAATGAAATCCCCACTGATATCGCTCGAGTTGCATGTGATGGGATATATGCAAGACGTCGGTTGCTCCCCGAAATCCTGGCAAACCCAGGGTATGACTCCTTAATCTTGTATGACTTTACCTCGGCCTGTGCCTTGCAATAACGCACGTATAAATTGCCATCCCATATCAACCCGTGCACCCGCAGGCAATTGAATCATATAAGCTCTGAGACAACCAGCAGGGTATCTCTGCATACAAGCGCACTGTCACTGCTGCAGCGTGTCTTTAACCTCAATCTCCACTTTACCTCCTTTGTTCCAGGACTTGAGCTGCACGCTTGTCAAGTCCTTCACAATGAAATCTGCTCCCGCGTCTCTGAGTTGCTGGATGGTATGTGTTGTCTGTACAGCCAGAACTTTGAATCCAGCGGCTTTGCCTGCCTTGATTCCCGACGGAGCATCCTCGATAACCAACAAATTGGTAGACTCGGCAGGAAATCCCACGTCTTTGCTCAATTTGGCGCGTCCAAGCTGATAACATTGTGGATTGGGCTTGCCCTGTTCCACATCCTCGGCGACTACGAGATGTTTGGGGTGAGCTAGTTTCAGAACTTCAAGCCAGCCCGTGATCAGTGCTCGAGTTCCAGAAGTGACCACTGCCCACGGAGCATCGAAGTCGACCAGTTGTTTGAGAAGTGCCCGAGCGCCAGGTATCTCGGTTGCGTCTTGCCCGTATTTTCGTGGCAATGCACCTTCAATTGCGCTGACATCTTTGTTGCGTCTCTTAGCGAACAGGGCTGATCATTCATATGCCATACAGGGGCGCCACTTACATTCCCAGTTGGCCTTGCTTTTATCATATACAGCCAGAGTATCGATACTCCTTCTTCCATGGGATGTGGCGAGGATAGCCTCGGGGTCTACGCCCAATTCTTTACCGAGCCTAGAAATTCCGATGAGCAACACACTCTGATAGATATATTAAATGCAACGTGTACCATGTACACAGATCAAGGCACTTACTCGTGCCAGTGCTTAACAATAGCTAGTCACAGTCAAAAGGAAGCACACGAGACGTCAATTAAATTTCTCATCGATGAGCAGCGCTGTAGGAGCAGGCGAGAGGGGTTTCTCGAATGTACGCACCATCCGTCGAGTCAATGATCGTGCCGTCAAAATCGAATAGAAGCCCATCAAATGTCAAAACCTGCGCTGGTCCGGTATACGATCCATTTTCCGTAGTTGAACCCATTATGAGGAGTATAAAACACCAAACTCCAGACCTTTTTCTCTCTAGTTTCTCATTAATTTTGAGGGCTGGAAGAAGACAGAAGAGGGGGAAATTACCTTCTTTCAGACTATCGGATATCGGCGATAAGATGTTCCTTATCTTAGCGCGGGTGAAATCTCGACGACCCACAATTTGATAATCCAGACGGAGGAGAAAAAAAAAATAAAGGCAAGAGGAAAAGAAGAGTCCTTCGACCTCTTACTTCTTGACCTAATTCAATCACATATTGTGCATTATACATCAACCAGGTGAGGACTGTACACTATGGTCAAATTGGGTATGTTCATGTCTACTTTGCATTGTAGTCGATTTTGTATTTTGTGTACCGAGTTTGACATCTTGGCAGGTAAAAAGTCCAAGCGGACGCCTGTTCGATTGCGACACAAAATCGAGAAAGCAGGTGCTGCGAAGCAGCGAAAACAGAGGAAATTAGCCAAAAAGGTGTGTCTTTGAAAATTTTGTCCTCGGTCCGAATACCATATTTGATTTCTATTCTCACGCCGATTTCGTTTTGCAGGATCCGACATGGCGCTCAAAGATCAAGAAAGATCCCGGCATTCCCAACCTGTTCCCCTACAAAGACAAGATTCTGGCAGATATCGAAGAGAAAAAGAGACAAAAGCAGGAGGAGCAATTACGGATTCGTGAAGAAGCTCGCGAGCGTAGGAAAGCCGAAAGAAAAGCCGCTGGAATCGAAGCCGCCGACGATGAGGAAGACGAAGAAATCCTTGACGATGTGACTATCGACGGCGAAGACAGCGATGTCGAGGGAATGGACGAGGATGGAGATGAGAAGAATCCCATGGCTGCATTGCTCGCGTCTGCGCGAGCCCGTGCCGCAGAATACGACGAAGAAAATGAAGACGACAAGATGAGCTATGACGGCGACGAGGCGGAACATGGCGATGAGGAGGGCGTTGATTATATGGACGAAGACCGCGAAGATGGTGGAGTTTCTTTGCTGAAACAAGGCGATATCCCGACAATCGCCTCGCAAGTTTCATCAAAGGAGAGCTCGCGCCGGGCGTTCGACAAAGTTTTCAAACAAGTTGCGGCAGCGGCAGACGTGATTCTCTACGTTCTCGATGCTCGAGACCCCGAAGGTACAAGGTCAAAAGATGTCGAGCGTGAGATCATGGCAGCAGAGGGAGGATCCAAGAGATTGATTCTCATTCTCAACAAGATCGACCTTGTCCCACCTGCTGTGCTCAAGGGGTGGTTGGTTCACTTGCGACGATATTTCCCAACACTCCCATTGAAGGCCTCAAATGGAGCACCAAACGCGCACAGTTTTGATCACAAGCAGCTCACCGTGAAGGGCACATCAGAAACCCTGTTCAAAGCACTCAAATCATATTCCCAGACCTCGCAGCTGAAACGAGCAATTTCCGTGGGTGTCATCGGATATCCAAACGTGGGCAAGTCGTCCGTCATCAATGCCCTTACAGCCCGTCTCAATCGAGGACGGAGCAATGCCTGCCCAACAGGTGCCGAGGCTGGTGTGACGACGTCTCTTCGCGAGGTCAAATTGGATAGCAAGCTGAAACTCATCGACTCTCCCGGTATAGTCTTCCCCAACACGTCAAACAACAAAGCATCTTCGAAGAAGAAAAAGGAAAACGACGAAGCTCGTTTGGTCTTACTGAATGCCGTACCACCTAAACAAATCTCCGATCCGATTCCAGCCGTCAATTTACTTCTCAAACGCCTCTCCACCAACGAGACCTTATTCCAAAAGATGCTCAGTCTGTATGGCATCAATTCCCTGTTTCCGTTGAATGGAGGTGATACAACGACCGATTTCTTGATCCAGGTCGCTCGCAATCGCGGTCGACTCGGTAAGGGAGGCGTACCCAACATATCGAGCGCGGCAATGGCTGTAATTACGGACTGGCGCGATGGTAGAATCCAGGGCTGGCTTGAGCCTCCTGTCTTGGCTGTTGCTGGTGTCAATACAACTTCATCCGATTCAGTCGCTGCCGGAAGCGATGCTCCTTCAGCCGACGTCAAAGAGATCGTAACAGAGTGGGCCAAAGAATTCAACATTGAGGGACTATGGGGAAATGGCCAAAGTGACGAGTAAAAAAGATCGTCAGACTTGGACTTGAGGTAAAAAAGATCTAAGGGTGGGATATAAGAACCAATGGCGTCTTGGTGTTTCAATCGCTTGTTTTCATTGTCTTGTTCATGGATATGAATCGCTTTCTAGCGTGCCAAATACATATTGCCCTACACTCACTCCGAACCATAATTTTCCATGCGATGGTATCCTAAGTAGAACAGCTTGCATTTGATCAAAAGATGGTATATTAGCCAAACCCCATATTCGATCGTAGCTGTGCTGCAGGCCCTGTATCGTCGTCATCACTACTCCCACTATCATCATATCTCGCCGAGCGGCTTCCATCGAGATCTTCTACGCGGTCAAGGTCCTCGGCATCTTGTGTCTCGTCATCGTCTCCCTCTTGTTCATCATTATCTTCATCGTCCTCTTCATCCTCTTCATCCTCTTCGTCTTCAATTTCTTCTTCTTCCTCTTCGGTCTCGTCCTCATCCACATCTGTTTCATCGTTCAGCGAACCATGCCCGTTCGTCGTTCCATTTTCGCCACTATCCCTTTTCACCCGTTTATTTCCCTTGAGTACAGAAGACACGCCTGTGCTGTCCTTTTGCGTCTTTACAGCTCCCACAGTCTCAGAGCGCACGACTGTGCTGTCATCTCCAACCTTGGAGTCACTCGGTCCTTCTCCAGAAGTGGCTGCTTTTCTATCCTTTGCCGCCTGTTTCTTATCTGCTAGCGCAGCAGTGTGGGCATCTAATTCGCGTTCGAGTTGGGGACGTAAAGAATCGAATTCGAGTTCGGATAGAGCGTTCAGTACGTCTGATGGAGCGAGGGTGCGTTTGAGTGTAGCCTCGTTGGCACTAATAAGACTCGGTCAGTTGCAATGACCAATTTTCTTTCCTCTTTCTTTTTCGTTCTTTTCTCTTTGCGGGGTAGTGGTCTCTATTCAAGTGCAGACAAGGAGAGTAAACGTACTGGGAAGACAAGTACGAGACAAACACAGTAGCAGCCTTTTGAATAGCCAGCAATGCATCTTTCTGAATCGCAGTATCTGGCGGTAGAACGCTTTTTGCGAGCCTCTGCGTTACTGCGCGCGGAAGAAGGAGATCCTGTAAGTGATTCCCAAGCATGAGCATATTTTCTCTTTCTGAATTGTATCATCGGAAAATTGTGGGATTTGAATGCGCAAGAGCATACGTACCTCAACACTAACACCCTCTGATTGAGCTTTTAATTGCTGCTCGGTCACCTGTGCGCCTGCTACTGCAATTGTTGGACTGCTAGGTTCTTCATTGTCTGCCGGTGGAATCGACGAGGTTGATTTTCGCGGTGGCATGATTATTGCGAAGGGCGGCGTGTTTGTGATATCAGATGCTCCTCAAGACCGCTTGTAAACGAAACCGATGTTGAATAAGTAAGAGAATTCACAGTATCAATAACTCAAAAATTGTAGCTGGTACTTACCACTCTCTGGGAGTAATGGTCAGTATAATGAGGAAAAAAAAAACAAAAATGCAAAAAGGTAGGGTAGGTTTGACGCGGTGGTGCAGGTGGGACGCGGATACCGAAAGTATCGAGGATTTCTTCTTAGATGCGCGAATCAAGGCGAGTCTGCCTTCGTCATGGACGCAGGTACGAGCAGCAGCCATGCGGACCTATATTTTTCAATAAAAATTATTTTATTGCGATATAAACTTGAGTTGGAATCATGATAATAGTATCATAATCATTATTATATTGAACTACAGAACGCTACAAACAACTCTGTGCTACCTAGGTAGCTGCCATTGCAAATGGCTATGCTAAATGCGATACTGTATTCTGTCGGATGGAATCGTCCAAGTTCATATAAGAACAATTGTATTGTAAAAAGATATTTCGTCTTTACCGTGGGAAAAATGTTCAAATTAGATATGCCGAGTACGATTACCCCCATTCGCGCCAATATCAAAATCAATCAACGATGCACCTCATGGATACTAGAAAACACAAAAAAGAACACCCGAACAACCAACCAGCCCAAACTCCCTAAAACGCCTTGAAATAAATTTGTTCAATCCATGTGAGGATGACAGTCCATAAGAGTATTTGCAGATCAGCCGCTAGAAACGCCGGTGCATGCAGTGCCGGATATCTCTATTCTGAAAGGATGCATGGGCAGAACAAGCATATGCAGCAGTGAATTTTGACAAATAGGGAATATTGATAAACTTCATAATTGACTGGTGACCAGACAATGAGCCTTGTCCTTGCCAAGGGCGATGAAAATTATTGGCAAATAATATTTTCGGTGAGAGGTTTCGCGTCGGACTGCTTGAAGTTTAGATTGGGGAACAGTATATTTGCTTCAAGATTCTTCATCGGCTTGTGTTCAGAATCGTTGTCTTTGCCCTTGATCTGCTTTCCATCCGCGGTCTTTGTGTTTTTGGTGACTTTAGCGAACTTGGTAATGCGGGCAGACTGCTCTTGTTTTGCGCGTGCGGTCTTGTTGACTGCCGGCCGTTTGGCTGTAGATTTCTTGGCTGCAGGCTTCTTGGCCACAGACTTCTTCTTACTAGGCTCACTGCCTGCCATCACAGCCCGTAGTTGCTTTCCTTTGCTTGCAACCTCACGGGACAATATGTTCTGTTGCTCGGAACCACTTTCCTCGTTATTTGAAACTGGCGTGGCTATGCCAAAATCAACACGCCGTTGTGCCTTTGGTGTGTGCACCACAACAGAGACAGAGGGTTCTCTTTTGACTCGTTCGACGTCCATGTTGTCGCACTCATCAAAAATTGGTAACGTGTTGTCGTCCCACTTCTTGAGGCCTGTCAATCGCGCGACTTCTTCGCAGTTCCCCTTGACAACCAAGTCCCAGCAATCCTCAAACTCTTTTCCTACAGGCGCCTCGTTGTTTATCCACATCGTAACGCCGTTTCGACGACCACGCACGACTTTGCATAAGCTCTTGACTAGTCGTCGCACGCCGGGGATCTTGAGACTGGTTCCGACAACAATCAAAGCATCTGGTCGGGAGCGAATATCCGAATTCATCACGGCAGCAATAGCCTCTTCATCCGGATTATGCTCGTTGTATAGTACAATACGCGGGCGCATCTTCCCGACCCCATGACTACGTTGGCCTGTTGTCATGCGCAAGTCATCGGTTTCCGTGCAAGCGGGACAGGCTGGTGCTTCGGGGCCGTCAAACAGATCCCTGTCTAATTCGGTGAGATGGCGACACTTTTGGCAAACCATTTTATCCAGACTGCCATGAAGCTGAATGCAGCGCGGCCAGGGCGCCTTGGGTGGCAGAGGTACCTGGGTTAATAAAGGCGGCAGGGATGACTCAATACAGTCGATATTCTGAGTGTACAGACGCGACAGACGGTTGTCTTGGGCCATGCGAGCTAACATGTGGTGGAAGGCTGTGGGTTGTGAATCGGCAGCCTCCCTGGACAGCTCGCGCACCATTTCATGGAAGGAAGCAGTGAGAGATTCATCACGGTAGACGGCGGCATCGAACAGCAATTTCCCAGATGCTTTCAAGTTGTGCTTCTTTTGCACAGATCGAAAGAGACCGTCAGCAGAGCGGAAGTCGGGGACTGGAATTTGTTAGCAGGGAACTAGGGGACAAAGTGTACGCGACGATGACGGGAGCGACGCGTAAGATCTATTAAGTGTATACTTACTGCCTGCAGAAGTCGAAATACCCGCACCCGCAATCACGACAATCTTGCGATGCGACCTCAGTGTCTTGGTGAGTAGGTTGATCTGGGGCAGCTGGTCGGCATAGGGTAGGGTTTCCGGATTGGTCAAGTCCAGATGTTGCGTCGAACGCGGCAAAGGACCCACGCGGCGTCGTTTCTTGGCAGGCTCGTCTTGGCTTGACGAAGCTCGGGCGCGTTGCTCCTCGTCCTGGGTAGGAGGCGGCGATGGGTAGCACTCAGAGGGCGGCTGCGGTGAATCTGGTGGCGAGCTCAAGTCGGAAAGTCCTGAAGAGTCTGAGTTGTAGCCGTAGCTGTAGCTGTAATCACTACATTGCCGGTCCATGGCGGGCGCGGTGGTCAGTCCAGGCAGGTTGGAAGAGTCGGTCATCGTGCAGCGCGCGAGACCAGGAGAGCGCGAGGACAACAAGCAAGACAATCCGCGCGCGTTCTCTTCTTTTTTCTTTTCTTTATTAATGTCCAGTAGGCGGGGATGTCGCAGATAAAGCGTTGAGATATGATTGCTGGAGCTGGATGGAATGAGGGTATACTTGATGAATTGGGAGAGAAGAAAAAGAAGAAGAGGAAGAAGAAGAAAAAGAAGAGGAAGAGATGTGTTTGTGGAGAGAAATTGGACGTGGCTGGAACGGGAGGGGGGAGCAATTATTATTTAGGGGAAAGATGGAGAACCAGCAACAACAAGGGAAGGAGCGAAGTGACGGAGCAAAAACGCAGGAAAAAAGCAGACAAGAGGAGGAGAAGAGAGAGAATAATAAGTCGACCCGGGCACTTTCTGTTGTTCCGGGATGGCGGCGCGGCTACCAAGAATTCCACGGAACTTGCAAACTTCAACAGCCCAGACAGTAGTTAAGAGAGAGAGAGTTGTTATTAGGAGACAGCTTCTTCTGGCCAATTAGTTTAGAGTCTTTAGACAGTGAACAGGGTCAGCCATTGTCAGTGAAGGTACGGAGTACTGTCAATGGGTGCTAGAGATGGGATGATCTGATGGGCGGATGTCTGATGGCCTAAATGACTGACTGACCTAAGCCAAAGAAAACTTTTTGTTTATTTTGACCCGCTGGCACTCTGCTAGTTACTTAGACTGCAGTACAGTAGCCATGAATTGTGCGAGAATAGGACGCAGAAGTGCCCAAAATCGCCTAGACCAGGAATTCTACAGAAGCCCCAAGACATCAATCAGGGCAGAACATGATAAAATCATCCGTCTCTCTATTCTAGAAAAAGAAGAAAAAAAGGTATCAGGACTCAGATCGGACTCAAGACATTGCCAGGCAGAGGACTCCGTACCGAGTAAGAAGATTAAAAATGCATCATCATGCGGAGTACATCATGGTGGTTTCAGAGCCGAATGTGGTAATTTACGCGTTTGGTACCGACTCTTCTCTTGTTCATCGCTCTTGATATGAGATGTCGAATCCGACTTTGCTTGTGCACTAGTCTCTTAAGATACTGACGCTCAACTATCTGCTTATGCTATCTACTCAATTGAGGCAACAGGGACAACTTTGCCAGAAAGATGACGATCGTCAGCGCGGTATGTTGTAACCCTGCAACCCTACAATCCTGTAACTTTACCCTGTAATTCTGTAACAACGGTGTATTGTAATGTAATGCGCGGTTGGCGGGGATACAGAAGCGTGGCTTGGCGGCTAAAATCACGTGTAACGGGAGCCAGACTAGCGTCGCCTAGATCTAGACTTTGCCCTTACTGCTTACGGCCTAGCGCATATTTACCTTTGTCCTCTCCAGACGATTGCTCTACTTTCTGTCTTCGTCTCTCCATGACATCTACCTGCTCGCCTTCTATCAGGAGATTATCTTCGTGCCTCTGCCAGAATTCAATCGGGATTCATTTAACCTCTTGTCTGAGTTGACTCACCCGGTGAGACCTTTCTCTGAACAGATACATTTAATCATCTGTCCATGAAAACCTCGCCTTCCCCACGACCCGGGGTTGTTGCTTGTGCTTGCGACTATTGACAGGGGTATATACCAGTTTATTTTTGCAGCCCATTTGCCGGAAAATTGGGAGCATGCCGTTAGTGCTGCTTTAGATCTAGATTAATCAATCGGGCTGTCGCTTCCCGTGGATATAAATTACTGTCAACTTCTGCATCCAAAGGGAAGGAAGCTCCTTGCATCGCCCGACAGATGCCATTAATGATGATGGATGGAGGGCTCAACGTCGATGATCTGTTTGGAGACCCTACTTCCATTGACCTGACGATAAACTCGAGGCAGCCGACGAAAGGCTTGGTCCAACGGCTCGAGGAACTGCGTTTATCCGGGTGCTGCCAGTAAGTAACTAATACATGTACCCCTGGCTACCAATAGATGCTGTCGTCTGTCTGGTCACTTATATACTACAAAAGGAAAATCGCCTGGTCCAGGCTGGGTTGCATTGCCTACGTCTCGAACGATGGCTTGCAAGTGGTAGTGCGGCATCTGATATGTAGTCCGGCCGACGGCAAATGGTCGCTCAGTGAAGAATATCCCCAACATCACATCGTACAGCACCATCTCGGTCAAAAATTGCTTCATCTTGTCTGGAACGAGATCGGCTCGGATCTGGCGGTTATTGATGCCTCGGGACGCGTGTCCATTTTGACCATCAACGCCGCTCTAAATAACCTTGCAGTCAGCCGGCAAGCCATTGCCGATGCCTCTGACGATGGCGCTCAGGTTGTTGGTATGATGTGGTTGAATTCAAATCGTGCGGTGCGTTCCCATACATTGCCAAAGGACCGAGTGTAGCATTGCTGTATTTCCAGCTGACACAAAAAAACCAGGTTCATGCATTCCATCAGGCAGCCAAAGTGAATGGAAGGTGGAATTACTCGCCGTACCGGCGGAAGCCTACCGGGCCATTTCACCCTGCAGGAAAGCCTGCTCTTCTTTGCTTCACCAAAAACGGATTAATGAGACTACTATATCAGAATCCAGATCAAAGGTGGGCAGAGATTTCGGCGGAATTGACGTCGACCAATCAATCCGACCGAATTTTAACACATGCCACGTGTTTACCTTCATCAAGTACGTATCAAATGGAATCCTATCGATTTCACCTTCCTCGATAAGACCGCCTGCAAAAGAAGTGTCGCTCATGCCTGCAGATGGTATTTTGGTTGCCACTCATTCACTCTCGGAGAAACTTAGTCTTTACAGAGTTCATATCATGTGGAATCCTGGTCACTGGGATCCTACACAGCAGCGGCAGGGATCTGCGTCTATACAATACCCGGAGCCATCTATTCGCGTCACACACTGCAAGACCGAGGCACTTGAACGAACTTTTAATTTCCCCAGAGATGCCGCAGATGGCTCGCAGGACAGAGCCTTGAACCAAAATTTCCTATATCAACTGACTAGCCTCGAATTGGTATCGGGACAGTCCGAAAACGTAGGAACGGCTGCATCCGCAACATGGATTATCGCTATATTCTCGAGCCCCTGTAACGGTACAGATCTGATACCGCAGGACGCACAGGGGCCACCCGCAGCAGTCATGGTAAAGTGGCAACTAGAGGCTTCCTTATTAACTCTACATCCGGTCTTTGAAGAAGTGATCACCAAGAAGAGCCATGTTCAACAAAAGGTAGATTCAACTGTCCGCACCCGGCTTATCTTGACTATCTGGAACGCTGATGAAATTAGACAAAGCTAGAGATACGAAGGGCAGGAGATGTTTACTTTGATAAGCATGTCGTCTCCATTGACCATATTGAATTCGGAACTGTTCTAGCGTTTACACATGACGATGGATCAATCTCGCTATTCGATCCAAAGAGCCTATCCACCCTCCAGAGCGATGGCGATATAAACACAGTTACCAGCCTCAGCCAAGCAGGGTTCCGCTTTCCATTTGACGTTTCAGGCATGTTGAAGACCCAAATACAGATGATTAACCACCAATTAACACAACATAGGGCCATATATATGTTTCTCGCCTAATGGGTGCCTTGCAGTAACCCTTGACACGGAATGGCAAGCCCAGCTGAGGGTCACTGCTTATGATTTCGAATCCGGGGGTGATTTGCAGGAAGGTAAATTCGTCATTCATGAAACAATATCAAAACTACCCTGCTCGAGCTAAATCGAATGATTAGGCACGAACTCAATAGGAATAGTGGCCTTGTGTCTGGCTTACTGCCGTGGATGTGCGATTGAGCACAACACGGATGATCTCTTGATTACCATTACCCGTCAATTGTCCACTGGTGAGCAATCTGTGTATACTTTGCCCCTTTCAATCAATGCTAATCCCAGCAGATGCTCAAAACGTTTTCATCAGCGAAGTCTATCGAGCACTGCCTATCAATTGCAGTTTCTCAATGGAGCAGGACAAATCTATGCATCATCCTTATGTGCCTCGCTGTCTCAGTTTTCAAGCTGCTCTGGGGATTAAGTCTTTTCGGACGCCTCGCAACTTGCCGTCTTCAGTACCATGGGCCATTCTTCATTTGCGTCATGCATACCTTGTCCTATCCTTTTTCTTTCCTTGGAGCAAGGCACAGAAGGAGAACGATATTCTCGATCATGGTACGTTGCCATTTCATATCTTTTTTGGGCAAATTAATCCGAATCTCACGCTTTGCCACAGATGTGTTATATATTGTATACGGGAACACGAAGTGGGCTATAGACTTTACACAGTTCCTAATGGACGATTTGTTTACGCTTAAGAAGGAGCTTGAGCCCTTTCTAGATGACTCGGAAGCGCTTACGCAGAAACGTAAGATAGCGGATTCTTTGCTTTTTTTAAAGTATGCCTACTAACAAAATGAGCAAGTCAAAACGAAAGCGTCCATGTCGTTGATTCTTATCCTGGCGAGTATGTCACGAGCCTTTTTGAATCTGGTATGCCGAGGCTTGCGAGGCATACATACCAGTTGTGTTCAGATCCCGTTTGCAGGCGACGGTCGAGCATATAGCAAGGAGTTGCAGGCCCTTATTGAAAATGCACCAGTTCGCTTCAATCTCTACGAGAAATTTCTGCACGATGTCGAATCGTCCATCAAGAACGCTTATCAGGCAGCGGGTCATGGGGATAACGAAAGACGCACTCCAGAAAAAGACCTCTTACTCAATTCACGCATCCCTACCGTGATGACTCCAGTGGTGGTCAATCTGTTCAAACAGATCCTTCCCGCAGTCCAGAAAGAAGTCGACCAAATGGCGGTTTATCTTACCGACTACAGTTGGTTGGGATTCTGCAGTGACCGTCGTACAGAGCAATACCGACAGATGCAGCGAATCGATATTGTCAAAAAAATGCCTCTACGCGGTTTGTCTGCGAGGAAAAGCAACGGTACGACTTCTAAACAGAGCTTGATTGGGGAAACCAATGGTCATGAGAATAAATCGGCCCAGTCGTTGCGACGACGGTGCGTGCGGTGTGGTGAATTCACAGGCGACCCTCCCTCGCTGCGTTCACCATTGTTTTTTCAACTAACGCTTCGTATGCAACTTATTCGAAGCTGTCTTTGTACTGGCATGTGGACGTTTGAGGAAGGCCCGCCTCTCTTGACTGGAGGATCTGGGATGTCAACAAATATGTTACGAAACGCTTAATGTCGCTTTACAAGATGATCTAGAAACTATATACAAACGTTGTACTACGAATGTTATTTGAATCGGCGATAGCATTAATTGCTGGCTTGTCCGCTTTTTTGAGTATAATCGACAATGGAGTACGGCAAGGAAGTCTAATGGCGAGTAGTCTCTAGAAAAAAGAGTTCGGGCGAACTTTGGCAACAAAATAATGTATCCTATTGACGATAGAAATGGATGGTGTGTTTGGTAGAAAATTCATGTCCGATTTCTCTCCATATATGGGATTTTTTATCGGGTTCGAACCATTTTGTCATAAGATATTCCCATTTCCATGCACCCCTTTTATCACAAAACCCGCGCAAGTACACATAAAAATTTTCATTTAGGCCTGTTTGTTTATCGATTAACTTCAAGCACCTTCACAAAAAAGTGGAAACAAACAAATCAAAGGAAAGAAGGCCATACCTTGACGGCAAACTTCCGCTGGGGGAAGTGAATGTTCTTCTTGCGCTGCTTCTCGGTGATAAGAGAAGCCTCGTGCTTGGTGAGTCGTCGGCGGATGGCGCGGGTCTGCTTGGGTCGGAGATCGAGAGGGAGGTACTTCTTGTTCTTGTAGAAGAGACGGAGCTGAGCGCGCTGGTTGGCCTTGATGACGGTCAAGACACGGGCGATGGACTTGCGGAGGTCGTGGCTTTAAGCAAGAAAAGTTAGCACATAAGATCATGGCAATAAATGAGTTGAGATTCCGAGGTTGTTGATATTCGCCCGTTCTATCGTCTGTACGCATCTGCAAATGTTCGTTGCTTCGATCCGCTGGCTGAATCTTCGCTTGGATCACTTGATGACGCTGTGTCGTCTTGAATGCTTCCACATCTACTCAGGCTCCCACCTCTCCCAGACCAAAATCACCCAGCAAAAACCCCAAAACACATCCGTCGCTCGGCATACATAACATCGAATAGAACGGGCGAAAGTGCTGGACAACCGAAAATTTTTTTTCTTGCGTTCCATCCGACTCCAATCTCTCGAGAACGAAAAACCCAAATTCACACGTACATTCTGTTAAGCTTCGAAGAAGCACCCTGAGAAATTTTCTGGACACGAAGCTGACCGAGCTCAGTCTTCAACTCATCGAGCTGTTTCGTGAGATCATCCTTGCTCTTTCCCCAGAGCTGGGCGGTCTTGACCTTGGCGCTCGACTATTTTCGCAGCGATCAGTTAGTATAATGCGCGAATCCAGGAAAAATACCCATCTCGATATGCAATAGTTTTCAATTCGTATTTGCAAGGTGAATTTTCTGTTCGTATAGGGTTCAAACGTACCATGGTGGCTGGGTTCGAGTCGATTGTCGTGAGGTTTGTCGAGTTGCAAGATTCAAGATAGCGAGGCTTCCATCAATTTTGGGCTGGTTGTGGGACTAGGGCTTTTCGCGAGCTGGAAAACATGGCGCTAGTCTATTTTCGGCTACTTTTTTAAATTGTAGTATCACGTGAGTGAATCTGTGTCACGTGTTGACGCTTTACCGAATCGAGAATAAGTTGACCAGGTAAGGCGGTCAGTCATTTGACAAGAACGAACGAGAGAATATACGCTGCAGAATCCACGCTCTACAAACATAACCTTGAAGAAGCTATAAGAACCCATTTGAGACGAACAATCCTGAAGCTGGCTGTCTCGGATAATGTAAGCCATTTCAGAAATCAAATACACTGGACCCTGTTATATTATTGTTTAGCCGAAGTCGCCGGCCTCTCTATTGATTATCTGTTCTCTCGTCTCTCCCCTTGATCATGGCTACATCAACTGGCGGAGGATGGGCCCAACTGCGTCAACAGGCTCGAGCTCTCGAGACACAGGTACATTGGAACCCTGATCGTATTGTGATTATTCAAGCGACTTACATTTTGTCTCATGCACAGACCGAGACTCTCTTCCACACGTACTCTCAGTATGCTTCGATGGCACAATTGCCCGCCAAACCCTCGGAAGAAGAAGAACGGGTTCAAGGACAAATTCAAAGCCTACTTGAAAAGGTACTCCGAGTCTAGTGATTGATCCGGTATAAGGCTCTATCAATATTAACTTGATCAGCGCGAGTCATTAATCGGCCAACTCACACGATTGCTCGATTCCGAAGCTACTCTCACATCTTCCGCACTCAAGCAAAACAATCTGGCACGTCATCGAGAAGTGCTAGCAGAGCACCGCCGGGAACTGCATCGTCTTTCGTCGAGTATTTCCGAAGCTCGCGACAGGGCAAATCTCCTATCGAACGTGCGCTCTGATATCGATGCCTACCGATCCTCCAACCCCCATGCTGCCGAAGCTGAGTACATGCTCGAAGAGCGCGGTCGCATCGACAATAGCCATAACATGATGGACAGAGTTTTATCCCAGGCTTATGCCGTCAACGAAAGTTTCGGGTTGCAACGCGAGACATTGGCCAGCATAAATCGTCGTATCGTTGGTGCAGCAGGACAAATTCCGGGGGTCAACTCGTTAATTGGCAAGATAGGCGCTAAAAGGAGACGGGACGGAATCATTCTGGGCTGCTTTATAGGATTCTGTTTTATGATGTTATTGCTCTTCCGATGATCGGGGGTTCAGATCTTGCTCCTGAGCTGGCTCTGGAGCCTGGTTCGCTTGGTTTTTTTTTTTTTTAAAGCACATAATCATTCCCGAAAATGGCAGATGTATGATGTCTTGCATGGATGGGCGTTCATGAGTGTCGAAACCCCAGCGAATTGGTCCTTTTCGGATGGTCTTCTTTTGAGCTAAATTTCTATTGTACATATAATACATCAATAATACTTTGTACATCCGTTACCTTCCTACATCAGACCACCGGTGAAGACGATGAAGTAGCCGCATCAGAGTTGTGAATCTGGAGCTGTGAATATCTCTATGTTTCGGCGGTTGTAGATATTCTTTGCTTCGATAAGACACCCGATGCACCACTGATATCGTCTTGCCGTTTCTTTTTCTCTTCGATTAACCTCAACAGCCCGGCGTTGAGAGAATCTCTTTCCGCCTGATCTGCAGAGCCGCTACCAGCCCATCTGATACGCGCGTAGTCATCTAGCAGGTATACATATCCAACTTTGCTATTGAGCATGCCAATTGCCTGTTTGATCGAGTCTGTCATTCCTTTTTGCACTAAAAAGTACTTGTCATGCTGGTCCCTGGGTAACTTCCGTCGGAGATTTCCCAGAAACAATTTGACGAGCCAGGCCTTCAATCTATTCTCTTCTAGATTGATATCGACTCTTTGAGTTGTCGCCAAATTGTTCACAAGTGTTTCGTGCAGTTGCGGATTGTTTTCGCGTCTTGTGAAGGTGGCCACTTGCTGCTCTGCCCACAAACTCGAAAACAGATTAACCACGGTGATTTTGTCTTTCAATATATCCGTAGTGTCTTTCGGCTTAGATGGTGATTCCAGTGTTATGCCGTGGAGATTTGGGAAGAATAAGGCTTTGTCATGCTTGAACAGGCGCGGATTCGACCTGAACGTTTTGCCTTCATTGTATTTCAAATTGGTCCACTCTCTGAAGTACGGCTTTGCCAGATGTGCGGTCCTATGGACAAGTGAAACTGCAAGTCAGAGACGATCAAAAATCAAACAGAGCAGCTACCGGGTTGAACTTACAATTCTTTTCGGCGCTGGAGATGTTTCTGATAGTCCACAAAATCGTCTCGGCGCTGGCTCAGACTGCGATTGTCTATGCCTGTATTCTGGCCCGGCAAAGGAGGATAAGGAAGACCAATTGGGCGATCGAGTTGAATGGGTTGCACTTTATCGTTTGGTTCACTCGCAGTGCTCTTGTAGCGCAAAGAGGACCATGATGCTTGGCCCTGCGCCTGGCATCGAAAGCATCGAAAATCTCGGAGCACAGAGAAAAATCGAGATTCCACGGAAACTGAAGCCATGACGAATTGACAGAAGCAGCAGCACCGGATATCTTGACCTGGGAAAGAGCTTCAGACAGCGTCTACTGTCGGTCCTTTCCTGTACAGATTGTGGTGGAGTGATGTTATTTTAAGTGAGCTAGTCAAAAGTCGGCGGCATTCTGACTAAGGTGACTAAGCCAAATGTGAGCGCTCATTGGATGAAAAGTGATGACTTTTCTATAGTATAGTTTGACCTATGAGAGACCGACATGCGGCTCCGCTCTGAGCTTACCAAGGAGAGAAGGCAGCAAGGTGTCGATGAACGCTCATTTGGTACCAAAATTCAATATTTCCCTTTGCACTGTCCGTCCGATTTCTGAGTCTTAGTTCTGCATCTTCTTTCTTCTACCGCCAGGCAACACTGCTAAATACAGTCTCCTCAATGTCGGAATCCAAGAGCTTCCTCGCTATACCACGTATGGGCTATAAATTGGAAAATATACTGGAGAGATGAAAACAAGCAAAGACGACTTTTTTCGTGATCTCGATAACCTGGATCATGACAGTGAGGGTCAAAAAGAAAAAGACGTATTTCCTCTTTTGAGGCGAAATAAAACCGAGCCTGTGCCGCAGGCCGAGCCGTCATCAGAAGACATAAGGAAACTTCAGTCTGTGGCATCGGAATCGAATCTCACCAAAGTAGCCACCGAAGATCAACATCTGGTGCTTGATGGTCCTGCGAAAGTTCCTAAACGCCAAAAAGAGTCGCGGCAGGTTGAACGGCTTCAAGGACGTAAAAGGCGCCGCACCCACTCCGTTCAAGTAATACCGGAGTCCGAACAGATTTTCAAAGGCCTCAAATTCTTCTTCATTCCAAACAATGACATATCCCCGGCTCGCAGGCTTCGGATTCAGAGATCACAAGAATATGGAGCTATTCGGGCCCAAGCTTGGTCAACAGAGGTAACTCATGTGATTGTGGACAAGGATTTGAATTACAACGAAGTATTGAAAGTCCTCACCCCTGAACAGCTGGCTGTAAGTACCCGCCTCAGGCACAGTCACTATCTCAAAGTTCTTGCGGGCATTCACGATAATTGACAGAATATGCAGGGGAATGCTGCTGTAGTCAATCAAGATTACATCTCCGACTGTCTTGTCTTCAAGTCTGTTCTGCTTGTTACTCAACTCCGCTTTCAGGTAGACGGTTTCCCAAAACCCGCCGTTAAGGAACCAGAGACAAGCGTCTGTTCCGAGAATGTGCCGGAATCATTACCTGTCAAGAAATCTGAACGTCAAAAGCGACGTCTCGTGACTCCTCTTCCAAGTCAAGATGATGTAGCTCCGGTGGACGTCGGCGGAGACATAAAACCTCTTTCGGAGGGCAACGACACTGATCTTTTGGAAAAATTGATATGTGAAGTCAAAGCTGCTGGCGATCTCGTGAGCAATCTCAATCACCACGAGCCATTCTAGACTACATTGCTAATATATAATAGCCTTTGGACGAAAATGACCAGGAAGCTGCCCTTGAACTTTCTCTAGTGGAAGATGCTAAGGAGGAATCACAATCTTCTACAGCAATTCCGGAGTGGCAGAAGAATTTCGCGTGCATGCAAAGACATGACAACACAGACCTGGCCAATAATCCAAATGCCAAGACAATCGATACATTGCAAAAGATGGCGGATTACTATGAAAAGACAGCAGATACTTGGCGCACACTAGCTTATCGGAAAGGGATTGCCGCATTGCGGAAACAGAAAAGCCATATCTGTACGAAGCAGGAAGCCCTCACCATTCCAGGGATTGGGCAGCGGCTGGCGGACAAGATCGAAGAAATTGTTTCTACACAACGCTTGCGGCAATTAGAGAACACCAATCTGGCTCCAAAGGACCAAGCAATGCAGCTTTTCATCGGAGTGTATGGTGCTGGATTTGCACAGGCGGCCAAGTGGGTAGCCAAAGGATATAGGACACTTGAAGATCTACACGAAAAGGCAGACTTGACACTCAATCAGAAAGTAGGCGTGGAGCATTACCATGACTTCCAACAACGTATACCGAGAAGCGAAGTGGCCATGCATGGAGAGATTGTCCGATCTGCAATTCACATTTTGGATCCCGACATGGAAGTTCTGGTGGCTGGTTCTTACCGACGAGGCGCTGCTGACTGCGGTGATATTGATATCCTCATCACAAAGATCGAGGGAACAATCACGTATATACGTACTTTGATCATGGAAAATGTTGTCCCGAGGCTGATGCAAAAGGGGTTTCTCAAAGTGAGTCTTGCGATCAGCTCACGCGAGGACGGGTCAAAATGGCACGGTGCTTGCGCTCTTCCCGGTAGTGATACCTGGCACAGAATCGATCTACTGTTTGTCCCAGGTGCTGAAATAGGCGCTGCCCTGATATACTTTACGGGGAACGACATTTTCAATCGAAGCTTAAGACTCCTGGCTCGGAAGAAAGGGATGCGGCTAAACCAACACGGCCTATATAAGGATGTTCTTCGCGGACCAAACCAAGTTAAGATGACTGATGGTACACTTCTCGAAGGCCGCGACGAGAAGCGGATTTTCGAGATTCTAGGCGTGCCGTGGCGTCCACCTGAACATCGAATTTATTAGAGTATAATCTGGCCTCTAAGGACACCAAAGATTCTATTCATATGGATTACTTCTTCCTTTGCTTTCGAACAATACTGAGCCTGAAGCTGTCGCCATTCTTTCCTTGGCAGTCAATACCTAGGTAGCCTTACCTAGAGAATGAAATATAATTCAAAAACAAGCCAGCCTTTCTTTCATGAGCCTCATCGTACACAACGTAGAGCAATTGGAGGAAGCTAAAACAATGCCATGAATCAGAGGCCATGTTCAATCAATCTAAGATGGCAACAGAAGTGAATTGAAGGCTCTCATGCCCTAGCTAGGTTAGAATGTATTCCACTGTTTGGTTCAGTCTGGTACATACGACCATAGGGTGTGGAAAACAGGGCTTCCCGTCCGCTCAGCCGTACTTAAGCCACACGCCGGCTGG